>CM068367.1:393153751-394372384 GCA_034769895.1 Magicicada septendecula | reverse complement strand
AATATAATCAAACCAGTAAACAATACCCTGAGGCAAATAAAGGCCACAGTTAATAACCAAAGTGATCATTAGTGAAGGAAAAATATAATAAACACTTATAACCAGTAACCCCATGATGATGTTAACATAAATAAACAACCTAGTGAATAATATCAAGTGAGTGGAAGAAAGAGTGCATTAATACAAAAGTGGTGACATGCAGTGATAGCATGTTACATATAAGTGAAAGTGAATAAATAAAAAACCTTCTATGAAGGAAAAAGTGTAGTGGGTGAACATAAAGAATATATTTAGATAGTAGACTGTATTAGAATAACTGAAGGACCTGTGATAAACTTTGTACTAGCAAGTAAGAGGAACTCATTATAATGTGATTAAGTTAAGCAATAGTTAATAAGAATTATAAGATAAGATAGAAATTAAGTCATTGGAATGAAAGGCAAACAAGAAGGATAGACACTGTTTTCTAGTGAAGGAATGAGGGAATAGAGTATATTGTGTAAATTACAGTTTAATAGTAGTGTTGTTATTGTTTAAAAAAAACAATATATATAATGAATTATCAGTCGAAACAGATAGTAGTAAGGAACAGAGAGGTAGTTAGAAGTTTTATTTCAGGCTTGAACCTGTCAAGAAAATGTTTATTGTTAGAATAAGAGGTGTAGTTAGAAACATCAATGTTTATTATTTGTTTCTAGTTAAAAATTGTTTTAAAGTACCAAATATAAAGGTAAGGAGTTACAAAGAAATGTTAGATAGTAGTATAGGAAAATCTAGGCTCTAGGCCTAACTGTTAATGAAGAATTTTGTAAATTTGTGAACAAATAATAGTCCAATATCAAATCAGAGTATACCAAATGTTTGAACAAGTTAAGTGGTATAATTAATACCAAAATGTATAAATAACATCCAGTTTTGGATAAAATATATATGAAATATAAATAAGGAAAATAACAAAAATGTGATTAGCTACTCAAAAGTAACCATGAGGGTACCAAAATGATCCTTATCAAAAATTATGAACAATGGTATTCATGTAATAACCTAGCTATTAATATAAGAAAGAAATCTAAATTTCAAGATATTTTATAGATTTAAACTAAAATAAGACGTTAGAATATAACAATGACTTAAAATTAACGACCAATGAATTAGCATAATTTATTAGGTAACCATAGCAACCGAAATTTATTGCCAAAAAACCGTTGAATTTTCTTTAATCCATTATTGACCGACGCGGAGGGCGGATGTGTGCAGCTCTCAACCCAAATTTATCATAAATAAGTAAATTTTGACGGAAATCATAAGGAAGAAGGGTAGTAATAGCAGTCCATGGAACACCTAATAATATAATTATTATTAAAATATTCAAAAAACCAAAATTATCCGTGGAAATTAAGAAGACTTCAGGAATCATAGCTGACGACTCATCCCGAAGGAAGATCAGGAGTGACCTACTTCAACCCAAGAAGACGGACGACTGCGGAACGAGTACGAAGCCGAACTTTATGGAAAAAACCGTCTGGACGAGATTGATGAACATCCGAAGAATAGAAGACGGCCAGATCCATCCGGAAGAAGCAGATGAGCATCGCGGAAGCCCCACGAGAATTGATGAGTATAAAACAATAATCTCACTAAAACAAATTCCCAATTTTTCTATCCATAATAACAAATCACAATTTTCACTTCACTGATCACTATTTTGAACAAGAATCGAAAGTATTATGCTATCCCTATTATTAAAATTTAATCAATTGATAACCTTTTAAACTGAGCTATAATAAATAAGTAATAAACATAACTCGTTGTCAAAATCCTAACCAAAAATTAGACTAACTCTCATTGATGATTACTTACTTGGATGTATTAATGTATTAAATATTGTGTACCTAGTTTAAGAATTATTATAAATTTGTGCATTTTAGCCGTTAATCCAATACTTCTGTAGCCAAAAGGACTTATTAACACCCCTGTGTAAAACATTTTATTGTAAACAAACGGTATTCGCCAAGCGGCGTGTACATAATACATTTGAACTGAGCAACTGTAAAAGCGGTGCTAAGATAAAATAATGTACTACTAAATAACTGAAAACTATTAAAGGGTTAATAAATATTATTGTTCTGCAACACTGTATGTTTGATTCGTACAAAATAAGCTAATACATAGAAAATTATTAAAGTGAAACAACAAACATCACAGTTAGCGGAGTCGACACTGAAAGACGGCGTTCGCCAATCAGGTGGCGAGGCGGCAATATTCAAACCAAACACCGAGAGATACGGTTTGCCCGTAAATGGTAAGAAAAGGTACAACTCGACTCGCTACATGCAAATAACATTGACAGAAATTTTTGAACTGATTAATAACAGCAATCATACACCTATACTATACCACGAACCCAACGAGCGAGTTAAAAAACGCTCGTCACGCACACATTTACTATACGAGTAATAGAACGAGTTACAGAAACACTAACTAATTACTAAAAACACCCCCAACAAAAGATTTATTGCAAAGTGACGCATCCAACGTGTGGCAGAATAACACGCATTCTAAAATTCAAACACCCCCGTAGGAAGAAACAGTTCACGTTACAAAGTGGCGCCCAACGTGGGCTAGGGTAACTAAAAAACCATACTATTAAACCGTACAGATTCTAGCGGCGACTACAGAAATGGAACCGGCAAAGCACGATACAAGATACCAGACAAAGATACGCGAGAAGGAGGCGGAAAAGGGAGCAAAGGGATCAGAAAAGGAGATTGAGAAAGGCGCCGGAAATGAAGAAAGGGAAATAACTTCGGTGGAAGATGTAGAAGAATTATTAACTCCTATGGAAATAAATAAACCCACACAGCAGGAGGAAACCAGAGGTGACCTGAGTGTAAGGCAATTTTGGGAATTAATGAAGAAGAAAATGGACAAAAATAAAGAAGAAATAAAGGAGTACAACAAAACATTATTAAAACAAATAACGAGGAACGAAGACAACATAGAGAAGAAAGGAAGAAAATTATGGACAAGGGATTTCAGTCAATTAATGACAATTTTAAAAAGATGAATGAAAAATTGGACAGATTTAATGAGAAATTAAGTGAAACATTAGATAATGGTTTCAAGAAGGTGAATGAAACACTGGACAGAGTTTCTGAAGATAGTAAAGAAACATTGAATGAGAACAAGGAACCGGTAGATAAGAAGGTAGAAGAGAGTAAGAAGGAAACAGAATTAAAAGAAGACAAAAGCATACTATTATCTGAGAATAAAAATAACCGTACTAAGGAGAAGAATGAATACTTGGAAATGAAGACCAAGGAAATAAGAAAAATATATAGAAAGAAAATAATAAATACCAGAGAAGAATTGGAGATGATGAAGAATGGACTACTTGAGATGTTTAATGTACTAATTAACGACCAGAATGAAATAATGAATTTTAAAAATAACAGAAGGAACTTACTAGAAACTTTAGAAAGGAATCACCACAAAACAGTGTGTAACAGAACAAGAAGGAGAAGACACTTAATAGACATGCATAATCCAATATCAACGATAGCATCTACGATGGAAATAGCATTGACCTATTCGTTGTTTAAACAAAATAATGAAATGATTGAGATAGGAATGGAAACAAATGAAACTTTTACGACAGAAACATTTAAATACAAGATAGTAGCAAGAAGGTGGACAAGAACAGAAGCCATTCTGAAAACGTCAGCAATCCTAACAACAGGGGTAACTCATATAATCATGGACCATGGCTAAACCAAGTGCGGAGGAACACTGAGAAATGGGACTGATTTTAAGTAGACCGACATGCGAACCAATTAATGTATAAATGAGAAGAAAAGAATTTGGAGAGTAACATTATCTAAATTCAAAAATTAAAGTAAGCACAACTTACAATAAGTATTTGATTGAAATTATTATATGAATGAAAAGGAATTTAGAAGAAAGATTAGCTAGATTCAAAAATAATTAAGTACAAACTTACAACCAAGTGTGAAACAAAATGTGTAAATCAATGTAATTTTGAAAAAATATGTGTATAATGAAATGTCATAAAAAATTGATATAAAATAATTAAATGTTACACTAATAATGATGACGCTACATAACATCATTAACTAACCCTATCACAAAAGGGAATAATAAAAAATTAACGTTTCACAAAAGAAAAGACAAGACAGTAAAAAATTAAAAAAAATGACAATGACATATTAACTGAACAATCAATGAAAAAATATAAGTGAGCCAGAAACAGCTACAATGTTAATTTTGAGTATAAATGAAAAATAAAGTGATAACAAATAAAATCATTACCATATGAAGTAAGCTGATGAACCAATGCAAAAAGCCTATTAAATATCGCCATAAGCTTAGAAAAAGGAATCCAAGTAAGTCACCGAGATGAAAAGGTCATGAGATGTATAAAAGAGAGAATAATTAATCCCAAAAGTGTTTTATTGTATTGATATTATATGAGTCTAAACCAGACGACTATTATTATAATTATTAAGAATATTATTATGTGATGATTTTATGTTGAGATACGTCCAACAATTATTTATGTTATTGAGCAGATAGGCAAGACCTCTGAACTCAAAATGTGTATAAATGGATAGCAGAGTAATAGAGCCACACGTGCCCTCTGGCTAGTACCAATTTATATGAAGGGGAGAGAAGAAAAATTTTAGGGAAATAGAACATACAAGGGATAACACTCGTAATAAAATAATACCAAATACCATATTATGAACCATGACTTAATAAAAATGAATAAAAAGAAAGTAGCGATTGGTGAATTCCTGAATAATAACGACTTGATTAAATGAACTATATTGATGATTTCAGAAAAAACATAATAATCTTTGTTTCGAAATAATCAATTTTGGTGGCGATGCATTATGTAACATGACATAAGGTAGTGAAGATACATTGATAATTAATTATAAAACAAAGAAGCTGAAGACAAGAATAAAGGTCAAGAACTTATAAACTCAGAGATTAATAACCTCATAACCAAATGACAAATGACTAATAAACTGACGATGACATGACTCAATAGATTGGATAAATACAAGAAGGAACCAGGAACTAAATGTAATCAAGAAATTGACAACGAACATTGTAATTCCCTAATAATGACCATAAAATGTATGTTAACAAATGTACTAATGTAATTAGAGTATAGATGAGAGGTACCTAGGGTAATAATGACAAATAAGAAAGATAGTAATGTTATGTATATTGTATTAATGAAGGAATGTACTCATAAATATAAGATAGGGAGTTAATAATAAACACACCCAAATGAATAGTGATAAATATAATCAAAACCAGTAAACAATACCCTGAGGCAAATAAAGGCCACAGTTAATAACCAAAGTGATCATTAGTGAAGGGAAAATATAATAAACACTTATAACCAGTAACCCCATGATGATGTTAACATAAATAAACAACCTAGTGAATAATATCAAGTGAGTGGAAGAAAGAGTGCATTAATACAAAAGCGGTGACATGCAGTGATAGCATGTTACATATAATAAGTGAAAGTGAATAAATAAAAAACCTTCTATGAAGAAAAAAGTGTAGTGGGTGAACATAAAAGGATATTTTAGTTAGTAGACTGTATTAGAATAACTGAAGGACCTGTGATAAACTTTGTACTAGCAAGTAAGAGGAACTCATTATAATGAGATTAAGTTAAGCAATAGTTAATAAGAATTATAAGATAAGATAGAAATTAAGTCATTGTAATGAAAGGCAAACAAGAAGGATAGACACTGTTTTCTAGTGAAGGAATGAGGGAATAGAGTATATTGTGTAAATTACAGTTTAATAGTAGTGTTGTTATTGTTTAAAAAAACCAATATAATATAATGAATTATCAGTCGAAACAGATAGTAGTAAGGAACAGAGAGGTAGTTAGAAGTTTTATTTCAGGCTTGAACCTGTCAAGAAAATGTTTATTGTTAGAATAAGAGGTGTAGTTAGAAACATCAATGTTTATTATTTGTTTCTAGTTAAAAAATTGTTTTAAAGTACCAAATATAAAGGTAAGGAGTTACAAAGAAATGTTAGATAGTAGTATAGGAAAATCTAGGCTCTAGGCCTAACTGTTAATGAAGAATTTTGTAAATTTGTGAACAAATAATAGTTCAATATCAAATCAGAGGATACCAATGTTTGAACAAGTTAAGTGGGTATAATTAATACCAAAATGTATAAATAACATCCAGTTTTGGATAAAATATATATGAAATATAAATAAGGAAAATAACAAAAATGTGATTAGCTACTCAAAAGTAACCATGAGGGGTACCAAAATGATCCTTATCAAAAATTATGAACAATGGTATTCATGTAATAAACCTAGCTATTAATATAAGAAAGAAATCTAAATTTCAAGATATTTTATAGATTTAAACTAAAATAAGACGTTAGAATATAACAATGACTTAAAATTAACGACCAATGAGAATTAGCATAATTTATTAGGTAACCATAGCAACCGAAATTTATTGCCAAAAAACCGTTGAATTTTCTTTAATCCATTATTGACCGACGCGGAGGGCGGATGTGTGCAGCTCTCAACCCAAATTTTATCATAAATAAGTAAATTTTGACGGAAATCATAAGGAAGAAGGGTAGTAATAGCAGTCCATGGAACACCTAATAATATAATTATTATTAAAATATTCAAAAAACCAAAATTATCCGTGGAAATTAAGAAGACTTCAGGAATCATAGCTGACGACTCATCCCGAAGGAAGATCAGGAGTGACCTACATCAACCCAAGAAGACGGACGACTGCGGAACGAGTACGAAGCCGAACTTTATGGAAAAAACCGTCTGGACGAGATTGATGAACATCCGAAGAATAGAAGACGGCCAGATCCATCCGGAAGAAGCAGATGAGCATCGCGGAAGCCCCAACGAGAATTGATGAGTATAAATCAATAATCTCACTAAAACAAATTCCCAATTTTTCTATCCATAATAACAAATCACAATTTTCACTTCACTGATCACTATTTTGAACAAGAATCGAAAGTATTTATGCTATCCCTATTATTAAAATTTAATCAATTGATAACCTTTTAAACTGAGCTATAATAAATAAGTAATAAACATAACTCGTTGTCAAAATCCTAACCAAAAATTAGACTAACTCTCATTGATGATTACTTACTTGGATGTATTAATGTATTAAATATTGTGTACCTAGTTTTAAGAATTATTATAAATTTGTGCATTTTAGCCGTTAATCCAATACTTCTGTAGCCAAAAGGACTTATTAACACCCCTGTGTAAAACATTTTATTGTAAACAAACGGTATTCGCCAAGCGGCGTGTACATAATACATTTGAACTGAGCAACTGTAAAAGCCGGTGCTAAGATAAAATAATGTACTACTAAATAACTGAAAACTATTAAAGGGTTAATAAATATTATTGTTCTGCAACACTGTATGTTTGATTCGTACAAAATAAGCTAATACATAGAAAATTATTAAAGTGAAACAACAAAACATCACAGTTAGCGGAGTCGACACTGAAAGACGGCGTTCGCCAATCAGGTGGCGAGGCGGCAATATTCAAACCAAACACCGAGAGATACGGTTTGCCCGTAAATGGTAAGAAAAGGTACAACTCGACTCGCTACATGCAAATAACATTGACAGAAATTTTTGAACTGATTAATAACAGCAATCATACACCTATACTATACCACGAACCCAACGAGCGAGTTAAAAAACGCTCGTCACGCACACATTTACTATACGAGTAATAGAACGAGTTACAGAAACACTAACTAATTACTAAAAACACCCCCAACAAAAGATTTATTGCAAAGTGACGCATCCAACGTGTGGCAGAATAACACGCATTCTAAAATTCAAACACCCCCGTAGGAAGAAACAGTTCACGTTACAAAGTGGCGCCCAACGTGGGGCTAGGGTAACTAAAAAACCATACTATTAAACCGTACAGATTCTAGCGGCGACTACAGAAATGGAACCGGCAAAGCACGATACAAGATACCAGACAAAGATACGCGAGAAGGAGGCGGAAAAGGGAGCAAAGGGATCAGAAAAGGAGATTGAGAAAGGCGCCGGAAATGAAGAAAGGGAAATAACTTCGGTGGAAGATGTAGAAGAATTATTAACTCCTATGGAAATAAATAAACCCACACAGCAGGAGGAAACCAGAGGTGACCTGAGTGTAAGGCAATTTTGGGAATTAATGAAGAAGAAAATGGACAAAAATAAAGAAGAAATAAAGGAGTACAACAAAACATTATTAAAACAAATTAACGAGGAACGAAGACAACATAGAGAAGAAAGGAAGAAAATTATGGACAAGGGATTTCAGTCAATTAATGACAATTTTAAAAAGATGAATGAAAAATTGGACAGATTTAATGAGAAATTAAGTGAAACATTAGATAATGGTTTCAAGAAGGTGAATGAAACACTGGACAGAGTTTCTGAAGATAGTAAAGAAACATTGAATGAGAACAAGGAACCGGTAGATAAGAAGGTAGAAGAGAGTAAGAAGGAAACAGAATTAAAAGAAGACAAAAGCATACTATTATCTGAGAATAAAAATAACCGTACTAAGGAGAAGAATGAATACTTGGAAATGAAGACCAAGGAAATAAGAAAAATATATAGAAAGAAAATAATAAATACCAGAGAAGAATTGGAGATGATGAAGAATGGACTACTTGAGATGTTTAATGTACTAATTAACGACCAGAATGAAATAATGAATTTTAAAAATAACAGAAGGAACTTACTAGAAACTTTAGAAAGGAATCACCACAAAACAGTGTGTAACAGAACAAGAAGGAGAAGACACTTAATAGACATGCATAATCCAATATCAACGATAGCATCTACGATGGAAATAGCATTGACCTATTCGTTGTTTAAACAAAATAATGAAATGATTGAGATAGGAATGGAAACAAATGAAACTTTTACGACAGAAACATTTAAATACAAGATAGTAGCAAGAAGGTGGACAAGAACAGAAGCCATTCTGAAAACGTCAGCAATCCTAACAACAGGGGTAACTCATATAATCATGGACCATGGCTAAACCAAGTGCGGAGGAACACTGAGAAATGGGACTGATTTTAAGTAGACCGACCATGCGAACCAATTAATGTATAAATGAGAAGAAAAGAATTTGGAGAGTAACCATTATCTAAATTCAAAAATTAAAGTAAGCACAACTTACAATAAGTATTTGATTGAAATTATTATATGAATGAAAAGGAATTTAGAAGAAAGATTAGCTAGATTCAAAAATAATTAAGTACAAACTTACAACCAAGTGTGAAACAAAATGTGTAAATCAATGTAATTTTGAAAAAATATGTGTATAATGAAATGTCATAAAAAATTGATATAAAATAATTAAATGTTACACTAATAATGATGACGCTACATAACATCATTAACTAACCCTATCACAAAAGGGAATAATAAAAAATTAACGTTTCACAAAAGAAAAGACAAGACAGTAAAAAATTAAAAAAAATGACAATGACATATTAACTGAACAATCAATGAAAAAATATAAGTGAGCCAGAAACCAGCTACAATGTTAATTTTGAGTATAAATGAAAAATAAAGTGATAACAAATAAAATCATTACCATATGAAGTAAGCTGATGAACCAATGCAAAAAGCCTATTAAATATCGCCATAAGCTTAGAAAAAGGAATCCAAGTAAGTCACCGAGATGAAAAGGTCATGAGATGTATAAAAGAGAGAATAATTAATCCCAAAAGTGTTTTATTGTATTGATATTATATGAGTCTAAACCAGACGACTATTATTATAATTATTAAGAATATTATTATGTGATGATTTTATGTTGAGATACGTCCAACAATTATTTATGTTATTGAGCAGATAGGCAAGACCTCTGAACTCAAAATGTGTATAAATGGATAGCAGAGTAATAGAGCCACACGTGCCCTCTGGCTAGTACCAATTTATATGAAGGGGAGAGAAGAAAAATTTTAGGGAAATAGAACATACAAGGGATAACACTCGTAATAAAATAATACCAAATACCATATTATGAACCATGACTTAATAAAAATGAATAAAAAAGAAAGTAGCGATTGGTGAATTCCTGAATAATAACGACTTGATTAAATGAACTATATTGATGATTTCAGAAAAAACATAATAATCTTTGTTTCGAAATAATCAATTTTGGTGGCGATGCATTATGTAACATGACATAAGGTAGTGAAGATACATTGATAATTAATTATAAAACAAAGAAGCTGAAGACAAGAATAAAGGTCAAGAACTTATAAACTCAGAGATTAATAACCTCATAACCAAATGACAAATGACTAATAAACTGACGATGACATGACTCAATAGATTGGATAAATACAAGAAGGAACCAGGAACTAAATGTAATCAAGAAATTGACAACGAACATTGTAATTCCCTAATAATGACCATAAAATGTATGTTAACAAATGTACTAATGTAATTAGAGTATAGATGAGAGGTACCTAGGGTAATAATGACAAATAAGAAAGATAGTAATGTTATGTATATTGTATTAATGAAGGAATGTACTCATAAATATAAGATAGGGAGTTAATAATAAACACACCCAAATGAATAGTGATAAATATAATCAAAACCAGTAAACAATACCCTGAGGCAAATAAAGGCCACAGTTAATAACCAAAGTGATCATTAGTGAAGGGAAAATATAATAAACACTTATAACCAGTAACCCCATGATGATGTTAACATAAATAAACAACCTAGTGAATAATATCAAGTGAGTGGAAGAAAGAGTGCATTAATACAAAAGTGGTGACATGCAGTGATAGCATGTTACATATAAGTGAAAGTGAATAAATAAAAAACCTTCTATGAAGGAAAAAGTGTAGTGGGTGAACATAAAAGAATATTTTAGATAGTAGACTGTATTAGAATAACTGAAGGACCTGTGATAAACTTTGTACTAGCAAGTAAGAGGAACTCATTATAATTTGATTAAGTTAAGCAATAGTTAATAAGAATTATAAGATAAGATAGAAATTAAGTCATTGGAATGAAAGGCAAACAAGAAGGATAGACACTGTTTTCTAGTGAAGGAATGAGGGAATAGAGTATATTGTGTAAATTACAGTTTAATAGTAGTGTTGTTATTGTTTAAAAAAAACAATATAATATAATGAATTATCAGTCGAAACAGATAGTAGTAAGGAACAGAGAGGTAGTTAGAAGTTTTATTTCAGGCTTGAACCTGTCAAGAAAATGTTTATTGTTAGAATAAGAGGTGTAGTTAGAAACATCAATGTTTATTATTTGTTTCTAGTTAAAAAATTGTTTTAAAGTACCAAATATAAAGGTAAGGAGTTACAAAGAAATGTTAGATAGTAGTATAGGAAAATCTAGGCTCTAGGCCTAACTGTTAATGAAGAATTTTGTAAATTTGTGAACAAATAATAGTCCAATATCAAATCAGAGTATACCAAATGTTTGAACAAGTTAAGTGGGTATAATTAATACCAAAATGTATAAATAACATCCAGTTTTGGATAAAATATATATGAAATATAAATAAGGAAAATAACAAAAATGTGATTAGCTACTCAAAAGTAACCATGAGGGGTACCAAAATGATCCTTATCAAAAATTATGAACAATGGTATTCATGTAATAAACCTAGCTATTAATATAAGAAAGAAATCTAAATTTCAAGATATTTTATAGATTTAAACTAAAATAAGACGTTAGAATATAACAATGACTTAAAATTAACGACCAATGAGAATTAGCATAATTTATTAGGTAACCATAGCAACCGAAATTTATTGCCAAAAAACCGTTGAATTTTCTTTAATCCATTATTGACCGACGCGGAGGGCGGATGTGTGCAGCTCTCAACCCAAATTTTATCATAAATAAGTAAATTTTGACGGAAATCATAAGGAAGAAGGGTAGTAATAGCAGTCCATGGAACACCTAATAATATAATTATTATTAAAATATTCAAAAAACCAAAATTATCCGTGGGAAATTAAGAAGACTTCAGGAATCATAGCTGACGACTCATCCCGAAGGAAGATCAGGAGTGACCTACTTCAACCCAAGAAGACGGACGACTGCGGAACGAGTACGAAGCCGAACTTTATGGAAAAAACCGTCTGGACGAGATTGATGAACATCCGAAGAATAGAAGACGGCCAGATCCATCCGGAAGAAGCAGATGAGCATCGCGGAAGCCCCAACGAGAATTGATGAGTATAAAACAATAATCTCACTAAAACAAATTCCCAATTTTTCTATCCATAATAACAAATCACAATTTTCACTTCACTGATCACTATTTTGAACAAGAATCGAAAGTATTTATGCTATCCCTATTATTAAAATTTAATCAATTGATAACCTTTTAAACTGAGCTATAATAAATAAGTAATAAACATAACTCGTTGTCAAAATCCTAACCAAAAATTAGACTAACTCTCATTGATGATTACTTACTTGGATGTATTAATGTATTAAATATTGTGTACCTAGTTTTAAGAATTATTATAAATTTGTGCATTTTAGCCGTTAATCCAATACTTCTGTAGCCAAAAGGACTTATTAACACCCCTGTGTAAAACATTTTATTGTAAACAAACGGTATTCGCCAAGCGGCGTGTACATAATACATTTGAACTGAGCAACTGTAAAAGCCGGTGCTAAGATAAAATAATGTACTACTAAATAACTGAAAACTATTAAAGGGTTAATAAATATTATTGTTCTGCAACACTGTATGTTTGATTCGTACAAAATAAGCTAATACATAGAAAATTATTAAAGTGAAACAACAAAACATCACAGTTAGCGGAGTCGACACTGAAAGACGGCGTTCGCCAATCAGGTGGCGAGGCGGCAATATTCAAACCAAACACCGAGAGATACGGTTTGCCCGTAAATGGTAAGAAAAGGTACAACTCGACTCGCTACATGCAAATAACATTGACAGAAATTTTTGAACTGATTAATAACAGCAATCATACACCTATACTATACCACGAACCCAACGAGCGAGTTAAAAAACGCTCGTCACGCACACATTTACTATACGAGTAATAGAACGAGTTACAGAAACACTAACTAATTACTAAAAACACCCCCAACAAAAGATTTATTGCAAAGTGACGCATCCAACGTGTGGCAGAATAACACGCATTCTAAAATTCAAACACCCCCGTAGGAAGAAACAGTTCACGTTACAAAGTGGCGCCCAACGTGGGGCTAGGGTAACTAAAAAACCATACTATTAAACCGTACAGATTCTAGCGGCGACTACAGAAATGGAACCGGCAAAGCACGATACAAGATACCAGACAAAGATACGCGAGAAGGAGGCGGAAAAGGGAGCAAAGGGATCAGAAAAGGAGATTGAGAAAGGCGCCGGAAATGAAGAAAGGGAAATAACTTCGGTGGAAGATGTAGAAGAATTATTAACTCCTATGGAAATAAATAAACCCACACAGCAGGAGGAAACCAGAGGTGACCTGAGTGTAAGGCAATTTTGGGAATTAATGAAGAAGAAAATGGACAAAAATAAAGAAGAAATAAAGGAGTACAACAAAACATTATTAAAACAAATTAACGAGGAACGAAGACAACATAGAGAAGAAAGGAAGAAAATTATGGACAAGGGATTTCAGTCAATTAATGACAATTTTAAAAAGATGAATGAAAAATTGGACAGATTTAATGAGAAATTAAGTGAAACATTAGATAATGGTTTCAAGAAGGTGAATGAAACACTGGACAGAGTTTCTGAAGATAGTAAAGAAACATTGAATGAGAACAAGGAACCGGTAGATAAGAAGGTAGAAGAGAGTAAGAAGGAAACAGAATTAAAAGAAGACAAAAGCATACTATTATCTGAGAATAAAAATAACCGTACTAAGGAGAAGAATGAATACTTGGAAATGAAGACCAAGGAAATAAGAAAAATATATAGAAAGAAAATAATAAATACCAGAGAAGAATTGGAGATGATGAAGAATGGACTACTTGAGATGTTTAATGTACTAATTAACGACCAGAATGAAATAATGAATTTTAAAAATAACAGAAGGAACTTACTAGAAACTTTAGAAAGGAATCACCACAAAACAGTGTGTAACAGAACAAGAAGGAGAAGACACTTAATAGACATGCATAATCCAATATCAACGATAGCATCTACGATGGAAATAGCATTGACCTATTCGTTGTTTAAACAAAATAATGAAATGATTGAGATAGGAATGGAAACAAATGAAACTTTTACGACAGAAACATTTAAATACAAGATAGTAGCAAGAAGGTGGACAAGAACAGAAGCCATTCTGAAAACGTCAGCAATCCTAACAACAGGGGTAACTCATATAATCATGGACCATGGCTAAACCAAGTGCGGAGGAACACTGAGAAATGGGACTGATTTTAAGTAGACCGACCATGCGAACCAATTAATGTATAAATGAGAAGAAAAGAATTTGGAGAGTAACCATTATCTAAATTCAAAAATTAAAGTAAGCACAACTTACAATAAGTATTTGATTGAAATTATTATATGAATGAAAAGGAATTTAGAAGAAAGATTAGCTAGATTCAAAAATAATTAAGTACAAACTTACAACCAAGTGTGAAACAAAATGTGTAAATCAATGTAATTTTGAAAAAATATGTGTATAATGAAATGTCATAAAAAATTGATATAAAATAATTAAATGTTACACTAATAATGATGACGCTACATAACATCATTAACTAACCCTATCACAAAAGGGAATAATAAAAAATTAACGTTTCACAAAAGAAAAGACAAGACAGTAAAAAATTAAAAAAAATGACAATGACATATTAACTGAACAATCAATGAAAAAATATAAGTGAGCCAGAAACCAGCTACAATGTTAATTTTGAGTATAAATGAAAAATAAAGTGATAACAAATAAAATCATTACCATATGAAGTAAGCTGATGAACCAATGCAAAAAGCCTATTAAATATCGCCATAAGCTTAGAAAAAGGAATCCAAGTAAGTCACCGAGATGAAAAGGTCATGAGATGTATAAAAGAGAGAATAATTAATCCCAAAAGTGTTTTATTGTATTGATATTATATGAGTCTAAACCAGACGACTATTATTATAATTATTAAGAATATTATTATGTGATGATTTTATGTTGAGATACGTCCAACAATTATTTATGTTATTGAGCAGATAGGCAAGACCTCTGAACTCAAAATGTGTATAAATGGATAGCAGAGTAATAGAGCCACACGTGCCCTCTGGCTAGTACCAATTTATATGAAGGGGAGAGAAGAAAAATTTTAGGGAAATAGAACATACAAGGGATAACACTCGTAATAAAATAATACCAAATACCATATTATGAACCATGACTTAATAAAAATGAATAAAAAAGAAAGTAGCGATTGGTGAATTCCTGAATAATAACGACTTGATTAAATGAACTATATTGATGATTTCAGAAAAAACATAATAATCTTTGTTTCGAAATAATCAATTTTGGTGGCGATGCATTATGTAACATGACATAAGGTAGTGAAGATACATTGATAATTAATTATAAAACAAAGAAGCTGAAGACAAGAATAAAGGTCAAGAACTTATAAACTCAGAGATTAATAACCTCATAACCAAATGACAAATGACTAATAAACTGACGATGACATGACTCAATAGATTGGATAAATACAAGAAGGAACCAGGAACTAAATGTAATCAAGAAATTGACAACGAACATTGTAATTCCCTAATAATGACCATAAAATGTATGTTAACAAATGTACTAATGTAATTAGAGTATAGATGAGAGGTACCTAGGGTAATAATGACAAATAAGAAAGATAGTAATGTTAGGTATATTGTATTAATGAAGGAATGTACTCATAAATATAAGATAGGGAGTTAATAATAAACACACCCAAATGAATAGTGATAAATATAATCAAAACCAGTAAACAATACCCTGAGGCAAATAAAGGCCACAGTTAATAACCAAAGTGATCATTAGTGAAGGGAAAATATAATAAACACTTATAACCAGTAACCCCATGATGATGTTAACATAAATAAACAACCTAGTGAATAATATCAAGTGAGTGGAACAAAGAGTGCATTAATACAAAAGTGGTGACATGCAGTGATAGCATGTTACATATAAGTGAAAGTGAATAAATAAAAAACCTTCTATGAAGGAAAAAGTGTAGTGGGTGAACATAAAAGAATATTTTAGATAGTAGACTGTATTAGAATAACTGAAGGACCTGTGATAAACTTTGTACTAGCAAGTAAGAGGAACTCATTATAATGTGATTAAGTTAAGCAATAGTTAATAAGAATTATAAGATAAGATAGAAATTAAGTCATTGGAATGAAAGGCAAACAAGAAGGATAGACACTGTTTTCTAGTGAAGGAATGAGGGAATAGAGTATATTGTGTAAATTACAGTTTAATAGTAGTGTTGTTATTGTTTAAAAAAAACAATATAATATAATGAATTATCAGTCGAAACAGATAGTAGTAAGGAACAGAGAGGTAGTTAGAAGTTTTATTTCAGGCTTGAACCTGTCAAGAAAATGTTTATTGTTAGAATAAGAGGTGTAGTTAGAAACATCAATGTTTATTATTTGTTTCTAGTTAAAAAATTGTTTTAAAGTACCAAATATAAAGGTAAGGAGTTACAAAGAAATGTTAGATAGTAGTATAGGAAAATCTAGGCTCTAGGCCTAACTGTTAATGAAGAATTTTGTAAATTTGAGAACAAATAATAGTCCAATATCAAATCAGAGTATACCAAATGTTTGAACAAGTTAAGTGGGTATAATTAATACCAAAATGTATAAATAACATCCAGTTTTGGATAAAATATATATGAAATATAAATAAGGAAAATAACAAAAATGTGATTAGCTACTCAAAAGTAACCATGAGGGGTACCAAAATGATCCTTATCAAAAATTATGAACAATGGTATTCATGTAATAAACCTAGCTATTAATATAAGAAAGAAACCTTAATTTGAAGATATTTTATAGATTTAAACTAAAATAAGACGTTAGAATATAACAATGACTTAAAATTAACGACCAATGAGAATTAGCATAATTTATTAGGTAACCATAGCAACCGAAATTTATTGCCAAAAAACCGTTGAATTTTCTTTAATCCATTATTGACCGACGCGGAGGGCGGATGTGTGCAGCTCTCAACCCAAATTTTATCATAAATAAGTAAATTTTGACGGAAATCATAAGGAAGAAGGGTAGTAATAGCAGTCCATGGAACACCTAATAATATAATTATTATTAAAATATTCAAAAAACCAAAATTATCCGTGGAAATTAAGAAGACTTCAGGAATCATAGCTGACGACTCATCCCGAAGGAAGATCAGGAGTGGCCTACTTCAACCCAAGAAGACGGACGACTGCGGAACGAGTACGAAGCCGAACTTTATGGAAAAAACCGTCTGGACGAGATTGATGAACATCCGAAGAATAGAAGACGGCCAGATCCATCCGGAAGAAGCAGATGAGCATCGCGGAAGCCCCAACGAGAATTGATGAGTATAAAACAATAATCTCACTAAAACAAATTCCCAATTTTTCTATCCATAATAACAAATCACAATTTTCACTTCACTGATCACTATTTTGAACAAGAATCAAAAGTATTTATGCTATCCCTATTATTAAAATTTAATCAATTGATAACCTTTTAAACTGAGCTATAATAAATAAGTAATAAACATAACTCGTTGTCAAAATCCTAACCAAAAATTAGACTAACTCTCATTGATGATTACTTACTTGGATGTATTAATGTATTAAATATTGTGTACCTAGTTTTAAGAATTATTATAAATTTGTGCATTATAGCCGTTAATCCAATACTTTTGTAGCCAAAAGGACTTATTAACACCCCTGTGTAAAACATTTTATTGTAAACAAACGGTATTCACCAAGCGGCGTGTACATAATACATTTGAACTGAGCATGCCAACTGAGCAACTGTAAAAGCCGGTGCTAAGATAAAATAATGTACTACTAAATAACTGAAAACTATTAAAGGGTTAATAAATATTATTGTTCTGCAACACTGTATGTTTGATTCGTACAAAATAAGCTAATACATAGAAAATTATTAAAGTGAAACAACAAAACATCACAGTTAGCGGAGTCGACACTGAAAGACGGCGTGCGCCAATCAGGTGGCGAGGCGGCAATATTCAAACCAAACACCGAGAGATACGGTTTGCCCGTAAATGGTAAGAAAAGGTACAACTCGACTCGCTACATGCAAATAACATTGACAGAAATTATTGAACTGATTAATAACAGCAATCATACACCTATACTATACCACGAACCCAACGAGCGAGTTAAAAAACGCTCGTCACGCACACATTTACTATACGAGTAATAGAACGAGTTACAGAAACACTAACTAATTACTAAAAACACCCCCAACAAAAGATTTATTGCAAAGTGACGCATCCAACGTGTGGCAGAATAACACGCATTCTAAAATTCAAACACCCCCGTAGGAAGAAACAGTTCACGTTACAAAGTGGCGCCCAACGTGGGGCTAGGATAACTAAAAAACCATACTATTAAACCGTACAGATTCTAGCGGCGACTACAGAAATGGAACCGGCAAAGCACGATACAAGATACCAGACAAAGATACGCGAGAAGGAGGCGGAAAAGGGAGCAAAGGGATCAGAAAAGGAGATTGAGAAAGGCGCCGGAAATGAAGAAAGGGAAATAACTTCGGTGGAAGATGTAGAAGAATTATTAACTCCTATGGAAATAAATAAACCCACACAGCAGGAGGAAACCAGAGGTGACCTGAGTGTAAGGCAATTTTGGGAATTAATGAAGAAGAAAATGGACAAAAATAAAGAAGAAATAAAGGAGTACAACAAAACATTATTAAAACAAATTAACGAGGAACGAAGACAACATAGAGAAGAAAGGAAGAAAATTATGGACAAGGGATTTCAGTCAATTAATGACAATTTTAAAAAGATGAATGAAAAATTGGACAGATTTAATGAGAAATTAAGTGAAACATTAGATAATGGTTTCAAGAAGGTGAATGAAACACTGGACAGAGTTTCTGAAGATAGTAAAGAAACATTGAATGAGAACAAGGAACCGGTAGATAAGAAGGTAGAAGAGAGTAAGAAGGAAACAGAATTAAAAGAAGACAAAAGCATACTATTATCTGAGAATAAAAATAACCGTACTAAGGAGAAGAATGAATACTTGGAAATGAAGACCAAGGAAATAAGAAAAATATATAGAAAGAAAATAATAAATACCAGAGAAGAATTGGAGATGATGAAGAATGGACTACTTGAGATGTTTAATGTACTAATTAACGACCAGAATGAAATAATGAATTTTAAAAATAACAGAAGGAACTTACTAGAAACTTTAGAAAGGAATCACCACAAAACAGTGTGTAACAGAACAAGAAGGAGAAGACACTTAATAGACATGCATAATCCAATATCAACGATAGCATCTACGATGGAAATAGCATTGACCTATTCGTTGTTTAAACAAAATAATGAAATGATTGAGATAGGAATGGAAACAAATGAAACTTTTACGACAGAAACATTTAAATACAAGATAGTAGCAAGAAGGTGGACAAGAACAGAAGCCATTCTGAAAACGTCAGCAATCCTAACAACAGGGGTAACTCATATAATCATGGACCATGGCTAAACCAAGTGCGGAGGAACACTGAGAAATGGGACTGATTTTAAGTAGACCGACCATGCGAACCAATTAATGTATAAATGAGAAGAAAAGAATTTGGAGAGTAACCATTATCTAAATTCAAAAATTAAAGTAAGCACAACTTACAATAAGTATTTGATTGAAATTATTATATGAATGAAAAGGAATTTAGAAGAAAGATTAGCTAGATTCAAAAATAATTAAGTACAAACTTACAACCAAGTGTGAAACAAAATGTGTAAATCAATGTAATTTTGAAAAAATATGTGTATAATGAAATGTCATAAAAAATTGATATAAAATAATTAAATGTTACACTAATAATGATGACGCTACATAACATCATTAACTAACCCTATCACAAAAGGGAATAATAAAAAATTAACGTTTCACAAAAGAAAAGACAAGACAGTAAAAAATTAAAAAAAATGACAATGACATATTAACTGAACAATCAATGAAAAAATATAAGTGAGCCAGAAACCAGCTACAATGTTAATTTTGAGTATAAATGAAAAATAAAGTGATAACAAATAAAATCATTACCATATGAAGTAAGCTGATGAACCAATGCAAAAAGCCTATTAAATATCGCCATAAGCTTAGAAAAAGGAATCCAAGTAAGTCACCGAGATGAAAAGGTCATGAGATGTATAAAAGAGAGAATAATTAATCCCAAAAGTGTTTTATTGTATTGATATTATATGAGTCTAAACCAGACGACTATTATTATAATTATTAAGAATATTATTATGTGATGATTTTATGTTGAGATACGTCCAACAATTATTTATGTTATTGAGCAGATAGGCAAGACCTCTGAACTCAAAATGTGTATAAATGGATAGCAGAGTAATAGAGCCACACGTGCCCTCTGGCTAGTACCAATTTATATGAAGGGGAGAGAAGAAAAATTTTAGGGAAATAGAACATACAAGGGATAACACTCGTAATAAAATAATACCAAATACCATATTATGAACCATGACTTAATAAAAATGAATAAAAAAGAAAGTAGCGATTGGTGAATTCCTGAATAATAACGACTTGATTAAATGAACTATATTGATGATTTCAGAAAAAACATAATAATCTTTGTTTCGAAATAATCAATTTTGGTGGCGATGCATTATGTAACATGACATAAGGTAGTGAAGATACATTGATAATTAATTATAAAACAAAGAAGCTGAAGACAAGAATAAAGGTCAAGAACTTATAAACTCAGAGATTAATAACCTCATAACCAAATGACAAATGACTAATAAACTGACGATGACATGACTCAATAGATTGGATAAATACAAGAAGGAACCAGGAACTAAATGTAATCAAGAAATTGACAACGAACATTGTAATTCCCTAATAATGACCATAAAATATATGTTAACAAATGTACTAATGTAATTAGAGTATAGATGAGAGGTACCTAGGGTAATAATGACAAATAAGAAAGATAGTAATGTTATGTATATTGTATTAATGAAGGAATGTACTCATAAATATAAGATAGGGAGTTAATAATAAACACACCCAAATGAATAGTGATAAATATAATCAAAACCAGTAAACAATACCCTGAGGCAAATAAAGGCCACAGTTAATAACCAAAGTGATCATTAGTGAAGGGAAAATATAATAAACACTTATAACCAGTAACCCCATGATGATGTTAACATAAATAAACAACCTAGTGAATAATATCAAGTGAGTGGAAGAAAGAGTGCATTAATACAAAAGTGGTGACATGCAGTGATAGCATGTTACATATAAGTGAAAGTGAATAAATAAAAAACCTTCTATGAAGGAAAAAGTGTAGTGGGTGAACATAAAAGAATATTTTAGATAGTAGACTGTATTAGAATAACTGAAGGACCTGTGATAAACTTTGTACTAGCAAGTAAGAGGAACTCATTATAATGTGATTAAGTTAAGCAATAGTTAATAAGAATTATAAGATAAGATAGAAATTAAGTCATTGGAATGAAAGGCAAACAAGAAGGATAGACACTGTTTTCTAGTGAAGGAATGAGGGAATAGAGTATATTGTGTAAATTACAGTTTAATAGTAGTGTTGTTATTGTTTAAAAAAAACAATATAATATAATGAATTATCAGTCGAAACAGATAGTAGTAAGGAACAGAGAGGTAGTTAGAAGTTTTATTTCAGGCTTGAACCTGTCAAGAAAATGTTTATTGTTAGAATAAGAGGTGTAGTTAGAAACATCAATGTTTATTATTTGTTTCTAGTTAAAAAATTGTTTTAAAGTACCAAATATAAAGGTAAGGAGTTACAAAGAAATGTTAGATAGTAGTATAGGAAAATCTAGGCTCTAGGCCTAACTGTTAATGAAGAATTTTGTAAATTTGAGAACAAATAATAGTCCAATATCAAATCAGAGTATACCAAATGTTTGAACAAGTTAAGTGGGTATAATTAATACCAAAATGTATAAATAACATCCAGTTTTGGATAAAATATATATGAAATATAAATAAGGAAAATAACAAAAATGTGATTAGCTACTCAAAAGTAACCATGAGGGGTACCAAAATGATCCTTATCAAAAATTATGAACAATGGTATTCATGTAATAAACCTAGCTAATAATATAAGAAAGAAATCTTAATTTGAAGATATTTTATAGATTTAAACTAAAATAAGACGTTAGAATATAACAATGACTTAAAATTAACGACCAATGAGAATTAGCATAATTTATTAGGTAACCATAGCAACCGAAATTTATTGCCAAAAAACCGTTGAATTTTCTTTAATCCATTATTGACCGACGCGGAGGGCGGATGTGTGCAGCTCTCAACCCAAATTTTATCATAAATAAGTAAATTTTGACGGAAATCATAAGGAAGAAGGGTAGTAATAGCAGTCCATGGAACACCTAATAATATAATTATTATTAAAATATTCAAAAAACCAAAATTATCCGTGGAAATTAAGAAGACTTCAGGAATCATAGCTGACGACTCATCCCGAAGGAAGATCAGGAGTGACCTACTTCAACCCAAGAAGACGGACGACTGCGGAACGAGTACGAAGCCGAACTTTATGGAAAAAACCGTCTGGACGAGATTGATGAACATCCGAAGAATAGAAGACGGCCAGATCCATCCGGAAGAAGCAGATGAGCATCGCGGAAGCCCCAACGAGAATTGATGAGTATAAAACAATAATCTCACTAAAACAAATTCCCAATTTTTCTATCCATAATAACAAATCACAATTTTCACTTCACTGATCACTATTTTGAACAAGAATCGAAAGTATTTATGCTATCCCTATTATTAAAATTTAATCAATTGATAACCTTTTAAACTGAGCTATAATAAATAAGTAATAAACATAACTCGTTGTCAAAATCCTAACCAAAAATTACACTAACTCTCATTGATGATTACTTACTTGGATGTATTAATGTATTAAATATTGTGTACCTAGTTTTAAGAATTATTATAAATTTGTGCATTTTAGCCATTAATCCAATACTTCTGTAGCCAAAAGGACTTATTAACACCCCTGTGTAAAACATTTTATTGTAAACAAACGGTATTCACCAAGCGGCGTGTACATAATACATTTGAACTGAGCATGCCAACTGAGCAACTGTAAAAGCCGGTGCTAAGATAAAATAATGTACTACTAAATAACTGAAAACTATTAAAGGGTTAATAAATATTATTGTTCTGCAACACTGTATGTTTGATTCGTACAAAATAAGCTAATACATAGAAAATTATTAAAGTGAAACAACAAAACATCACAGTTAGCGGAGTCGACACTGAAAGACGGCGTGCGCCAATCAGGTGGCGAGGCGGCAATATTCAAACCAAACACCGAGAGATACGGTTTGCCCGTAAATGGTAAGAAAAGGTACAACTCAACTCGCTACATGCAAATAACATTGACAGAAATTATTGAACTGATTAATAACAGCAATCATACACCTATACTATACCACGAACCCAACGAGCGAGTTAAAAAACGCTCGTCACGCACACATTTACTATACGAGTAATAGAACGAGTTACAGAAACACTAACTAATTACTAAAAACACCCCCAACAAAAGATTTATTGCAAAGTGACGCATCCAACGTGTGGCAGAATAACACGCATTCTAAAATTCAAACACCCCCGTAGGAAGAAACAGTTCACGTTACAAAGTGGCGCCCAACGTGGGGCTAGGATAACTAAAAAACCATACTATTAAACCGTACAGATTCTAGCGGCGACTACAGAAATGGAACCGGCAAAGCACGATACAAGATACCAGACAAAGATACGCGAGAAGGAGGCGGAAAAGGGAGCAAAGGGATCAGAAAAGGAGATTGAGAAAGGCGCCGGAAATGAAGAAAGGGAAATAACTTCGGTGGAAGATGTAGAAGAATTATTAACTCCTATGGAAATAAATAAACCCACACAGCAGGAGGAAACCAGAGGTGACCTGAGTGTAAGGCAATTTTGGGAATTAATGAAGAAGAAAATGGACAAAAATAAAGAAGAAATAAAGGAGTACAACAAAACATTATTAAAACAAATTAACGAGGAACGAAGACAACATAGAGAAGAAAGGAAGAAAATTATGGACAAGGGATTTCAGTCAATTAATGACAATTTTAAAAAGATGAATGAAAAATTGGACAGATTTAATGAGAAATTAAGTGAAACATTAGATAATGGTTTCAAGAAGGTGAATGAAACACTGGACAGAGTTTCTGAAGATAGTAAAGAAACATTGAATGAGAACAAGGAACCGGTAGATAAGAAGGTAGAAGAGAGTAAGAAGGAAACAGAATTAAAAGAAGACAAAAGCATACTATTATCTGAGAATAAAAATAACCGTACTAAGGAGAAGAATGAATACTTGGAAATGAAGACCAAGGAAATAAGAAAAATATATAGAAAGAAAATAATAAATACCAGAGAAGAATTGGAGATGATGAAGAATGGACTACTTGAGATGTTTAATGTACTAATTAACGACCAGAATGAAATAATGAATTTTAAAAATAACAGAAGGAACTTACTAGAAACTTTAGAAAGGAATCACCACAAAACAGTGTGTAACAGAACAAGAAGGAGAAGACACTTAATAGACATGCATAATCCAATATCAACGATAGCATCTACGATGGAAATAGCATTGACCTATTCGTTGTTTAAACAAAATAATGAAATGATTGAGATAGGAATGGAAACAAATGAAACTTTTACGACAGAAACATTTAAATACAAGATAGTAGCAAGAAGGTGGACAAGAACAGAAGCCATTCTGAAAACGTCAGCAATCCTAACAACAGGGGTAACTCATATAATCATGGACCATGGCTAAACCAAGTGCGGAGGAACACTGAGAAATGGGACTGATTTTAAGTAGACCGACCATGCGAACCAATTAATGTATAAATGAGAAGAAAAGAATTTGGAGAGTAACCATTATCTAAATTCAAAAATTAAAGTAAGCACAACTTACAATAAGTATTTGATTGAAATTATTATATGAATGAAAAGGAATTTAGAAGAAAGATTAGCTAGATTCAAAAATAATTAAGTACAAACTTACAACCAAGTGTGAAACAAAATGTGTAAATCAATGTAATTTTGAAAAAATATGTGTATAATGAAATGTCATAAAAATTTGATATAAAATAATTAAATGTTACACTAATAATGATGACGCTACATAACATCATTAACTAACCCTATCACAAAAGGGAATAATAAAAAATTAACGTTTCACAAAAGAAAAGATAAGACAGTAAAAAATTAAAAAAAATGACAATGACATATTAACTGAACAATCAATGAAAAAATATAAGTGAGCCAGAAACCAGCTACAATGTTAATTTTGAGTATAAATGAAAAATAAAGTGATAACAAATAAAATCACTACCATATGAAGTAAGCTGATGAACCAATGCAAAATGCCTATTAAATATCGCCATAAGCTTAGAAAAAGGAATCCAAATAAGTCATGGAGATGAAAAGGTCATGAGATGTATAAAAGAGAGAATAATTAATCCCAAAAGTGTTTTATTGTATTGATATTATATGAGTCTAAACCAGACGACTATTATTATAATTATTAAGAATATTATTATGTGATGATTTTATGTTGAGATACGTCCAACAATTATTTATGTTATTGAGCAGATAGGCAAGACCTCTGAACTCAAAATGTGTATAAATGGATAGCAGAGTAATAGAGCCACACGTGCCCTCTGGCTAGTACCAATTTATATGAAGGGGAGAGAAGAAAAATTTTAGGGAAATAGAACATACAAGGGATAACACTCGTAATAAAATAATACCAAATACCATATTATGAACCATGACTTAATAAAAATGAATAAAAAAGAAAGTAGCGATTGGTGAATTCCTGAATAATAACGACTTGATTAAATGAACTATATTGATGATTTCAGAAAAAACATAATAATCTTTGTTTCGAAATAATCAATTTTGGTGGCGATGCATTATGTAACATGACATAAGGTAGTGAAGATACATTGATAATTAATTATAAAACAAAGAAGCTGAAGACAAGAATAAAGGTCAAGAACTTATAAACTCAGAGATTAATAACCTCATAACCAAATGACAAATGACTAATAAACTGACGATGACATGACTCAATAGATTGGATAAATACAAGAAGGAACAAGGAAGAAGGAACCAGGAACTAAATGTAATCAAGAAATTGACAACGAACATTGTAATTCCCTAATAATGACCATAAAATGTATGTTAACAAATGTACTAATGTAATTAGAGTATAGATGAGAGGTACCTAGGGTAATAATGACAAATAAGAAAGATAGTAATGTTATGTATATTGTATTAATGAAGGAATGTACTCATAAATATAAGATAGGGAGTTAATAATAAACACACCCAAATGAATAGTGATAAATATAATCAAAACCAGTAAACAATACCCTGAGGCAAATAAAGGCCACAGTTAATAACCAAAGTGATCATTAGTGAAGGGAAAATATAATAAACACTTATAACCAGTAACCCCATGATGATGTTAACATAAATAAACAACCTAGTGAATAATATCAAGTGAGTGGAAGAAAGAGTGCATTAATACAAAAGTGGTGACATGCAGTGATAGCATGTTACATATAAGTGAAAGTGAATAAATAAAAAACCTTCTATGAAGGAAAAAGTGTAGTGGGTGAACATAAAAGAATATTTTAGATAGTAGACTGTATTAGAATAACTGAAGGACCTGTGATAATCTTTGTACTAGCAAGTAAGAGGAACTCATTATAATGTGATTAAGTTAAGCAATAGTTAATAAGAATTATAAGATAAGATAGAAATTAAGTCATTGGAATGAAAGGCAAACAAGAAGGATAGACACTGTTTTCTAGTGAAGGAATGAGGGAATAGAGTATATTGTGTAAATTACAGTTTAATAGTAGTGTTGTTATTGTTTAAAAAAAACCAATATAATATAATGAATTATCAGTCGAAACAGATAGTAGTAAGGAACAGAGAGGTAGTTAGAAGTTTTATTTCAGGCTTGAACCTGTCAAGAAAATGTTTATTGTTAGAATAAGAGGTGTAGTTAGAAACATCAATGTTTATTATTTGTTTCTAGTTAAAAAATTGTTTTAAAGTACCAAATATAAAGGTAAGGAGTTACAAAGAAATGTTAGATAGTAGTATAGGAAAATCTAGGCTCTAGGCCTAACTGTTAATGAAGAATTTTGTAAATTTGAGAACAAATAATAGTCCAATATCAAATCAGAGTATACCAAATGTTTGAACAAGTTAAGTGGGTATAATTAATACCAAAATGTATAAATAACATCCAGTTTTGGATAAAATATATATGAAATATAAATAAGGAAAATAACAAAAATGTGATTAGCTACTCAAAAGTAACCATGAGGGGTACCAAAATGATCCTTATCAAAAATTATGAACAATGGTATTCATGTAATAAACCTAGCTATTAATATAAGAAAGAAATCTTAATTTGAAGATATTTTATAGATTTAAACTAAAATAAGACGTTAGAATATAACAATGACTTAAAATTAACGACCAATGAGAATTAGCATAATTTATTAGGTAACCATAGCAACCGAAATTTATTGCCAAAAAACCGTTGAATTTTCTTTAATCCATTATTGACCGACGCGGAGGGCGGATGTGTGCAGCTCTCAACCCAAATTTTATCATAAATATGTAAATTTTGACGGAAATCATAAGGAAGAAGGGTAGTAATAGCAGTCCATGGAACACCTAATAATATAATTATTATTAAAATATTCAAAAAACCAAAATTATCCGTGGAAATTAAGAAGACTTCAGGAATCATAGCTGACGACTCATCCCGAAGGAAGATCAGGAGTGACCTACTTCAACCCAAGAAGACGGACGACTGCGGAACGAGTACGAAGCCGAACTTTATGGAAAAAACCGTCTGGACGAGATTGATGAACATCCGAAGAATAGAAGACGGCCAGATCCATCCGGAAGAAGCAGATGAGCATCGCGGAAGCCCCAACGAGAATTGATGAGTATAAAACAATAATCTCACTAAAACAAATTCCCAATTTTTCTATCCATAATAACAAATCACAATTTTCACTTCACTGATCACTATTTTGAACAAGAATCGAAAGTATTTATGCTATCCCTATTATTAAAATTTAATCAATTGATAACCTTTTAAACTGAGCTATAATAAATAAGTAATAAACATAACTCGTTGTCAAAATCCTAACCAAAAATTAGACTAACTCTCATTGATGATTACTTACTTGGATGTATTAATGTATTAAATATTGTGTACCTAGTTTTAAGAATTATTATAAATTTGTGCATTTTAGCCGTTAATCCAATACTTCTGTAGCCAAAAGGACTTATTAACACCCCTGTGTAAAACATTTTATTGTAAACAAACGGTATTCACCAAGCGGCGTGTACATAATACATTTGAACTGAGCATGCCAACTGAGCAACTGTAAAAGCCGGTGCTAAGATAAAATAATGTACTACTAAATAACTGAAAACTATTAAAGGGTTAATAAATATTATTGTTCTGCAACACTGTATGTTTGATTCGTACAAAATAAGCTAATACATAGAAAATTATTAAAGTGAAACAACAAAACATCACAGTTAGCGGAGTCGACACTGAAAGACGGCGTGCGCCAATCAGGTGGCGAGGCGGCAATATTCAAACCAAACACCGAGAGATACGGTTTGCCCGTAAATGGTAAGAAAAGGTACAACTCGACTCGCTACATGCAAATAACATTGACAGAAATTATTGAACTGATTAATAACAGCAATCATACACCTATACTATACCACGAACCCAACGAGCGAGTTAAAAAACGCTCGTCACGCACACATTTACTATACGAGTAATAGAACGAGTTACAGAAACACTAACTAATTACTAAAAACACCCCCAACAAAAGATTTATTGCAAAGTGACGCATCCAACGTGTGGCAGAATAACACGCATTCTAAAATTCAAACACCCCCGTAGGAAGAAACAGTTCACGTTACAAAGTGGCGCCCAACGTGGGGCTAGGATAACTAAAAAACCATACTATTAAACCGTACAGATTCTAGCGGCGACTACAGAAATGGAACCGGCAAAGCACGATACAAGATACCAGACAAAGATACGCGAGAAGGAGGCGGAAAAGGGAGCAAAGGGATCAGAAAAGGAGATTGAGAAAGGCGCCGGAAATGAAGAAAGGGAAATAACTTCGGTGGAAGATGTAGAAGAATTATTAACTCCTATGGAAATAAATAAACCCACACAGCAGGAGGAAACCAGAGGTGACCTGAGTGTAAGGCAATTTTGGGAATTAATGAAGAAGAAAATGGACAAAAATAAAGAAGAAATAAAGGAGTACAACAAAACATTATTAAAACAAATTAACGAGGAACGAAGACAACATAGAGAAGAAAGGAAGAAAATTATGGACAAGGGATTTCAGTCAATTAATGACAATTTTAAAAAGATGAATGAAAAATTGGACAGATTTAATGAGAAATTAAGTGAAACATTAGATAATGGTTTCAAGAAGGTGAATGAAACACTGGACAGAGTTTCTGAAGATAGTAAAGAAACATTGAATGAGAACAAGGAACCGGTAGATAAGAAGGTAGAAGAGAGTAAGAAGGAAACAGAATTAAAAGAAGACAAAAGCATACTATTATCTGAGAATAAAAATAACCGTACTAAGGAGAAGAATGAATACTTGGAAATGAAGACCAAGGAAATAAGAAAAATATATAGAAAGAAAATAATAAATACCAGAGAAGAATTGGAGATGATGAAGAATGGACTACTTGAGATGTTTAATGTACTAATTAACGACCAGAATGAAATAATGAATTTTAAAAATAACAGAAGGAACTTACTAGAAACTTTAGAAAGGAATCACCACAAAACAGTGTGTAACAGAACAAGAAGGAGAAGACACTTAATAGACATGCATAATCCAATATCAACGATAGCATCTACGATGGAAATAGCATTGACCTATTCGTTGTTTAAACAAAATAATGAAATGATTGAGATAGGAATGGAAACAAATGAAACTTTTAAGACAGAAACATTTAAATACAAGATAGTAGCAAGAAGGTGGACAAGAACAGAAGCCATTCTGAAAACGTCAGCAATCCTAACAACAGGGGTAACTCATATAATCATGGACCATGGCTAAACCAAGTGCGGAGGAACACTGAGAAATGGGACTGATTTTAAGTAGACCGACCATGCGAACCAATTAATGTATAAATGAGAAGAAAAGAATTTGGAGAGTAACCATTATCTAAATTCAAAAATTAAAGTAAGCACAACTTACAATAAGTATTTGATTGAAATTATTATATGAATGAAAAGGAATTTAGAAGAAAGATTAGCTAGATTCAAAAATAATTAAGTACAAACTTACAACCAAGTGTGAAACAAAATGTGTAAATCAATGTAATTTTGAAAAAATATGTGTATAATGAAATGTCATAAAAAATTGATATAAAATAATTAAATGTTACACTAATAATGATGACGCTACATAACATCATTAACTAACCCTATCACAAAAGGGAATAATAAAAAATTAACGTTTCACAAAAGAAAAGACAAGACAGTAAAAAATTAAAAAAAATGACAATGACATATTAACTGAACAATCAATGAAAAAATATAAGTGAGCCAGAAACCAGCTACAATGTTAATTTTGAGTATAAATGAAAAATAAAGTGATAACAAATAAAATCACTACCATATGAAGTAAGCTGATGAACCAATGCAAAAAGCCTATTAAATATCGCCATAAGCTTAGAAAAAGGAATCCAAATAAGTCACCGAGATGAAAAGGTCATGAGATGTATAAAAGAGAGAATAATTAATCCCAAAAGTGTTTTATTGTATTGATATTATATGAGTCTAAACCAGACGACTATTATTATAATTATTAAGAATATTATTATGTGATGATTTTATGTTGAGATACGTCCAACAATTATTTATGTTATTGAGCAGATAGGCAAGACCTCTGAACTCAAAATGTGTATAAATGGATAGCAGAGTAATAGAGCCACACGTGCCCTCTGGCTAGTACCAATTTATATGAAGGGGAGAGAAGAAAAATTTTAGGGAAATAGAACATACAAGGGATAACACTCGTAATAAAATAATACCAAATACCATATTATGAACCATGACTTAATAAAAATGAATAAAAAAGAAAGTAGCGATTGATGAATTCCTGAATAATAACGACTTGATTAAATGAACTATATTGATGATTTCAGAAAAAACATAATAATCTTTGTTTCGAAATAATCAATTTTGGTGGCGATGCATTATGTAACATGACATAAGGTAGTGAAGATACATTGATAATTAATTATAAAACAAAGAAGCTGAAGACAAGAATAAAGGTCAAGAACTTATAAACTCAGAGATTAATAACCTCATAACCAAATGACAAATGACTAATAAACTGACGATGACATGACTCAATAGATTGGATAAATACAAGAAGGAACCAGGAACTAAATGTAATCAAGAAATTGACAACGAACATTGTAATTCCCTAATAATGACCATAAAATGTATGTTAACAAATGTACTAATGTAATTAGAGTATAGATGAGAGGTACCTAGGGTAATAATGACAAATAAGAAAGATAGTAATGTTATGTATATTGTATTAATGAAGGAATGTACTCATAAATATAAGATAGGGAGTTAATAATAAACACACCCAAATGAATAGTGATAAATATAATCAAAACCAGTAAACAATACCCTGAGGCAAATAAAGGCCACAGTTAATAACCAAAGTGATCATTAGTGAAGGGAAAATATAATAAACACTTATAACCAGTAACCCCATGATGATGTTAACATAAATAAACAACCTAGTGAATAATATCAAGTGAGTGGAAGAAAGAGTGCATTAATACAAAAGTGGTGACATGCAGTGATAGCATGTTACATATAAGTGAAAGTGAATAAATAAAAAACCTTCTATGAAGGAAAAAGTGTAGTGGGTGAACATAAAAGAATATTTTAGATAGTAGACTGTATTAGAATAACTGAAGGACCTGTGATAAACTTTGTACTAGCAAGTAAGAGGAACTCATTATAATGTGATTAAGTTAAGCAATAGTTAATAAGAATTATAAGATAAGATAGAAATTAAGTCATTGGAATGAAAGGCAAACAAGAAGGATAGACACTGTTTTCTAGTGAAGGAATGAGGGAATAGAGTATATTGTGTAAATTACAGTTTAATAGTAGTGTTGTTATTGTTTAAAAAAACCAATATAATATAATGAATTATCAGTCGAAACAGATAGTAGTAAGGAACAGAGAGGTAGTTAGAAGTTTTATTTCAGGCTTGAACCTGTCAAGAAAATGTTTATTGTTAGAATAAGAGGTGTAGTTAGAAACATCAATGTTTATTATTTGTTTCTAGTTAAAAAATTGTTTTAAAGTACCAAATATAAAGGTAAGGAGTTACAAAGAAATGTTAGATAGTAGTATAGGAAAATCTAGGCTCTAGGCCTAACTGTTAATGAAGAATTTTGTAAATTTGAGAACAAATAATAGTCCAATATCAAATCAGAGTATACCAAATGTTTGAACAAGTTAAGTGGGTATAATTAATACCAAAATGTATAAATAACATCCAGTTTTGGATAAAATATATATGAAATATAAATAAGGAAAATAACAAAAATGTGATTAGCTACTCAAAAGTAACCATGAGGGGTACCAAAATGATCCTTATCAAAAATTATGAACAATGGTATTCATGTAATAAACCTAGCTATTAATATAAGAAAGAAATCTTAATTTGAAGATATTTTATAGATTTAAACTAAAATAAGACGTTAGAATATAACAATGACTTAAAATTAACGACCAATGAGAATTAGCATAATTTATTAGGTAACCATAGCAACCGAAATTTATTGCCAAAAAACCGTTGAATTTTCTTTAATCCATTATTGACCGACGCGGAGGGCGGATGTGTGCAGCTCTCAACCCAAATTTTATCATAAATAAATAAATTTTGACGGAAATCATAAGGAAGAAGGGTAGTAATAGCAGTCCATGGAACACCTAATAATATAATTATTATTAAAATATTCAAAAAACCAAAATTATCCGTGGAAATTAAGAAGACTTCAGGAATCATAGCTGACGACTCATCCTGAAGGAAGATCAGGAGTGACCTACTTCAACCCAAGAAGACGGACGACTGCGGAACGAGTACGAAGCCGAACTTTATGGAAAAAACCGTCTGGACGAGATTGATGAACATCCGAAGAATAGAAGACGGCCAGATCCATCCGGAAGAAGCAGATGAGCATCGCGGAAGCCCCAACGAGAATTGATGAGTATAAAACAATAATCTCACTAAAACAAATTCCCAATTTTTCTATCCATAATAACAAATCACAATTTTCACTTCACTGATCACTATTTTGAACAAGAATCGAAAGTATTTATGCTATCCCTATTATTAAAATTTAATCAATTGATAACCTTTTAAACTGAGCTATAATAAATAAGTAATAAACATAACTCGTCAAAATCCTAACCAAAAATTAGACTAACTCTCATTGATGATTACTTACTTGGATGTATTAATGTATTAAATATTGTGTACCTAGTTTTAAGAATTATTATAAATTTGTGCATTTTAGCCGTTAATCCAATACTTCTGTAGCCAAAAGGACTTATTAACACCCCTGTGTAAAACATTTTATTGTAAACAAACGGTATTCACCAAGCGGCGTGTACATAATACATTTGAACTGAGCATGCCAACTGAGCAACTGTAAAAGCCGGTGCTAAGATAAAATAATGTACTACTAAATAACTGAAAACTATTAAAGGGTTAATAAATATTATTGTTCTGCAACACTGTATGTTTGATTCGTACAAAATAAGCTAATACATAGAAAATTATTAAAGTGAAACAACAAAACATCACAGTTAGCGGAGTCGACACTGAAAGACGGCGTGCGCCAATCAGGTGGCGAGGCGGCAATATTCAAACCAAACACCGAGAGATACGGTTTGCCCGTAAATGGTAAGAAAAGGTACAACTCGACTCGCTACATGCAAATAACATTGACAGAAATTATTGAACTGATTAATAACAGCAATCATACACCTATACTATACCACGAACCCAACGAGCGAGTTAAAAAACGCTCGTCACGCACACATTTACTATACGAGTAATAGAACGAGTTACAGAAACACTAACTAATTACTAAAAACACCCCCAACAAAAGATTTATTGCAAAGTGACGCATCCAACGTGTGGCAGAATAACACGCATTCTAAAATTCAAACACCCCCGTAGGAAGAAACAGTTCACGTTACAAAGTGGCGCCCAACGTGGGGCTAGGATAACTAAAAAACCATACTATTAAACCGTACAGATTCTAGCGGCGACTACAGAAATGGAACCGGCAAAGCACGATACAAGATACCAGACAAAGATACGCGAGAAGGAGGCGGAAAAGGGAGCAAAGGGATCAGAAAAGGAGATTGAGAAAGGCGCCGGAAATGAAGAAAGGGAAATAACTTCGGTGGAAGATGTAGAAGAATTATTAACTCCTATGGAAATAAATAAACCCACACAGCAGGAGGAAACCAGAGGTGACCTGAGTGTAAGGCAATTTTGGGAATTAATGAAGAAGAAAATGGACAAAAATAAAGAAGAAATAAAGGAGTACAACAAAACATTATTAAAACAAATTAACGAGGAACGAAGACAACATAGAGAAGAAAGGAAGAAAATTATGGACAAGGGATTTCAGTCAATTAATGACAATTTTAAAAAGATGAATGAAAAATTGGACAGATTTAATGAGAAATTAAGTGAAACATTAGATAATGGTTTCAAGAAGGTGAATGAAACACTGGACAGAGTTTCTGAAGATAGTAAAGAAACATTGAATGAGAACAAGGAACCGGTAGATAAGAAGGTAGAAGAGAGTAAGAAGGAAACAGAATTAAAAGAAGACAAAAGCATACTATTATCTGAGAATAAAAATAACCGTACTAAGGAGAAGAATGAATACTTGGAAATGAAGACCAAGGAAATAAGAAAAATATATAGAAAGAAAATAATAAATACCAGAGAAGAATTGGAGATGATGAAGAATGGACTACTTGAGATGTTTAATGTACTAATTAACGACCAGAATGAAATAATGAATTTTAAAAATAACAGAAGGAACTTACTAGAAACTTTAGAAAGGAATCACCACAAAACTGTGTGTAACAGAACAAGAAGGAGAAGACACTTAATAGACATGCATAATCCAATATCAACGATAGCATCTACGATGGAAATAGCATTGACCTATTCGTTGTTTAAACAAAATAATGAAATGATTGAGATAGGAATGGAAACAAATGAAACTTTTACGACAGAAACATTTAAATACAAGATTGTAGCAAGAAGGTGGACAAGAACAGAAGCCATTCTGAAAACGTCAGCAATCCTAACAACAGGGGTAACTCATATAATCATGGACCATGGCTAAACCAAGTGCGGAGGAACACTGAGAAATGGGACTGATTTTAAGTAGACCGACCATGCGAACCAATTAATGTATAAATGAGAAGAAAAGAATTTGGAGAGTAACCATTATCTAAATTCAAAAATTAAAGTAAGCACAACTTAAAATAAGTATTTGATTGAAATTATTATATGAATGAAAAGGAATTTAGAAGAAAGATTAGCTAGATTCAAAAATAATTAAGTACAAACTTACAACCAAGTGTGAAACAAAATGTGTAAATCAATGTAATTTTGAAAAAATATGTGTATAATGAAATGTCATAAAAAATTGATATAAAATAATTAAATGTTACACTAATAATGATGACGCTACATAACATCATTAACTAACCCTATCACAAAAGGGAATAATAAAAAATTAACGTTTCACAAAAGAAAAGACAAGACAGTAAAAAATTAAAATAATGACAATGACATATTAACTGAACAATCAATGAAAAAATATAAGTGAGCCAGAAACCAGCTACAATGTTAATTTTGAGTATAAATGAAAAATAAAGTGATAACAAATAAAATCACTACCATATGAAGTAAGCTGATGAACCAATGCAAAATGCCTATTAAATATCGCCATAAGCTTAGAAAAAGGAATCCAAATAAGTCATGGAGATGAAAAGGTCATGAGATGTATAAAAGAGAGAATAATTAATCCCAAAAGTGTTTTATTGTATTGATATTATATGAGTCTAAACCAGACGACTATTATTATAATTATTAAGAATATTATTATGTGATGATTTTATGTTGAGATACGTCCAACAATTATTTATGTTATTGAGCAGATAGGCAAGACCTCTGAACTCAAAATGTGTATAAATGGATAGCAGAGTAATAGAGCCACACGTGCCCTCTGGCTAGTACCAATTTATATGAAGGGGAGAGAAGAAAAATTTTAGGGAAATAGAACATACAAAGGATAACACTCGTAATAAAATAATACCAAATACCATATTATGAACCATGACTTAATAAAAATGAATAAAAAAGAAAGTAGCGATTGGTGAATTCCTGAATAATAACGACTTGATTAAATGAACTATATTGATGATTTCAGAAAAAACATAATAATCTTTGTTTCGAAATAATCAATTTTGGTGGCGATGCATTATGTAACATGACATAAGGTAGTGAAGATACATTGATAATTAATTATAAAACAAAGAAGCTGAAGACAAGAATAAAGGTCAAGAACTTATAAACTCAGAGATTAATAACCTCATAACCAAATGACAAATGACTAATAAACTGACGATGACATGACTCAATAGATTGGATAAATACAAGAAGGAACAAGGAAGAAGGAACCAGGAATTAAATGTAATCAAGAAATTGACAACGAACATTGTAATTCCCTAATAATGACCATAAAATGTATGTTAACAAATGTACTAATGTAATTAGAGTATAGATGAGAGGTACCTAGGGTAATAATGACAAATAAGAAAGATAGTAATGTTATGTATATTGTATTAATGAAGGAATGTACTCATAAATATAAGATAGGGAGTTAATAATAAACACACCCAAATGAATAGTGATAAATATAATCAAAACCAGTAAACAATACCCTGAGGCAAATAAAGGCCACAGTTAATAACCAAAGTGATCATTAGTGAAGGGAAAATATAATAAACACTTATAACCAGTAACCCCATGATGATGTTAACATAAATAAACAACCTAGTGAATAATATCAAGTGAGTGGAAGAAAGAGTGCATTAATACAAAAGTGGTGACATGCAGTGATAGCATGTTACATATAAGTGAAAGTGAATAAATAAAAAACCTTCTATGAAGGAAAAAGTGTAGTGGGTGAACATAAAAGAATATTTTAGATAGTAGACTGTATTAGAATAACTGAAGGACCTGTGATAAACTTTGTACTAGCAAGTAAGAGGAACTCATTATAATGTGATTAAGTTAAGCAATAGTTAATAAGAATTATAAGATAAGATAGAAATTAAGTCATTGGAATGAAAGGCAAACAAGAAGGATAGACACTGTTTTCTAGTGAAGGAATGAGGGAATAGAGTATATTGTGTAAATTACAGTTTAATAGTAGTGTTGTTATTGTTTAAAAAAAACCAATATAATATAATGAATTATCAGTCGAAACAGATAGTAGTAAGGAACAGAGAGGTAGTTAGAAGTTTTATTTCAGGCTTGAACCTGTCAAGAAAATGTTTATTGTTAGAATAAGAGGTGTAGTTAGAAACATCAATGTTTATTATTTGTTTCTAGTTAAAAAATTGTTTTAAAGTACCAAATATAAAGGTAAGGAGTTACAAAGAAATGTTAGATAGTAGTATAGGAAAATCTAGGCTCTAGGCCTAACTGTTAATGAAGAATTTTGTAAATTTGAGAACAAATAATAGTCCAATATCAAATCAGAGTATACCAAATGTTTGAACAAGTTAAGTGGGTATAATTAATACCAAAATGTATAAATAACATCCAGTTTTGGATAAAATATATATGAAATATAAATAAGGAAAATAACAAAAATGTGATTAGCTACTCAAAAGTAACCATGAGGGGTACCAAAATGATCCTTATCAAAAATTATGAACAATGGTATTCATGTAATAAACCTAGCTATTAATATAAGAAAGAAATCTTAATTTGAAGATATTTTATAGATTTAAACTAAAATAAGACGTTAGAATATAACAATGACTTAAAATTAACGACCAATGAGAATTAGCATAATTTATTAGGTAACCATAGCAACCGAAATTTATTGCCAAAAAACCGTTGAATTTTCTTTAATCCATTATTGACCGACGCGGAGGGCGGATGTGTGCAGCTCTCAACCCAAATTTTATCATAAATATGTAAATTTTGACGGAAATCATAAGGAAGAAGGGTAGTAATAGCAGTCCATGGAACACCTAATAATATAATTATTATTAAAATATTCAAAAAACCAAAATTATCCGTGGAAATTAAGAAGACTTCAGGAATCATAGCTGACGACTCATCCCGAAGGAAGATCAGGAGTGACCTACTTCAACCCAAGAAGACGGACGACTGCGGAACGAGTACGAAGCCGAACTTTATGGAAAAAACCGTCTGGACGAGATTGATGAACATCCGAAGAATAGAAGACGGCCAGATCCATCCGGAAGAAGCAGATGAGCATCGCGGAAGCCCCAACGAGAATTGATGAGTATAAAACAATAATCTCACTAAAACAAATTCCCAATTTTTCTATCCATAATAACAAATCACAATTTTCACTTCACTGATCACTATTTTGAACAAGAATCGAAAGTATTTATGCTATCCCTATTATTAAAATTTAATCAATTGATAACCTTTTAAACTGAGCTATAATAAATAAGTAATAAACATAACTCGTTGTCAAAATCCTAACCAAAAATTAGACTAACTCTCATTGATGATTACTTACTTGGATGTATTAATGTATTAAATATTGTGTACCTAGTTTTAAGAATTATTATAAATTTGTGCATTTTAGCCGTTAATCCAATACTTCTGTAGCCAAAAGGACTTATTAACACCCATGTGTAAAACATTTTATTGTAAACAAACGGTATTCACCAAGCGGCGTGTACATAATACATTTGAACTGAGCATGCCAACTGAGCAACTGTAAAAGCCGGTGCTAAGATAAAATAATGTACTACTAAATAACTGAAAACTATTAAAGGGTTAATAAATATTATTGTTCTGCAACACTGTATGTTTGATTCGTACAAAATAAGCTAATACATAGAAAATTATTAAAGTGAAACAACAAAACATCACAGTTAGCGGAGTCGACACTGAAAGACGGCGTGCGCCAATCAGGTGGCGAGGCGGCAATATTCAAACCAAACACCGAGAGATACGGTTTGCCCGTAAATGGTAAGAAAAGGTACAACTCGACTCGCTACATGCAAATAACATTGACAGAAATTATTGAACTGATTAATAACAGCAATCATACACCTATACTATACCACGAACCCAACGAGCGAGTTAAAAAACGCTCGTCACGCACACATTTACTATACGAGTAATAGAACGAGTTACAGAAACACTAACTAATTACTAAAAACACCCCCAACAAAAGATTTATTGCAAAGTGACGCATCCAACGTGTGGCAGAATAACACGCATTCTAAAATTCAAACACCCCCGTAGGAAGAAACAGTTCACGTTACAAAGTGGCGCCCAACGTGGGGCTAGGATAACTAAAAAACCATACTATTAAACCGTACAGATTCTAGCGGCGACTACAGAAATGGAACCGGCAAAGCACGATACAAGATACCAGACAAAGATACGCGAGAAGGAGGCGGAAAAGGGAGCAAAGGGATCAGAAAAGGAGATTGAGAAAGGCGCCGGAAATGAAGAAAGGGAAATAACTTCGGTGGAAGATGTAGAAGAATTATTAACTCCTATGGAAATAAATAAACCCACACAGCAGGAGGAAACCAGAGGTGACCTGAGTGTAAGGCAATTTTGGGAATTAATGAAGAAGAAAATGGACAAAAATAAAGAAGAAATAAAGGAGTACAACAAAACATTATTAAAACAAATTAACGAGGAACGAAGACAACATAGAGAAGAAAGGAAGAAAATTATGGACAAGGGATTTCAGTCAATTAATGACAATTTTAAAAAGATGAATGAAAAATTGGACAGATTTAATGAGAAATTAAGTGAAACATTAGATAATGGTTTCAAGAAGGTGAATGAAACACTGGACAGAGTTTCTGAAGATAGTAAAGAAACATTGAATGAGAACAAGGAACTGGTAGATAAGAAGGTAGAAGAGAGTAAGAAGGAAACAGAATTAAAAGAAGACAAAAGCATACTATTATCTGAGAATAAAAATAACCGTACTAAGGAGAAGAATGAATACTTGGAAATGAAGACCAAGGAAATAAGAAAAATATATAGAAAGAAAATAATAAATACCAGAGAAGAATTGGAGATGATGAAGAATGGACTACTTGAGATGTTTAATGTACTAATTAACGACCAGAATGAAATAATGAATTTTAAAAATAACAGAAGGAACTTACTAGAAACTTTAGAAAGGAATCACCACAAAACAGTGTGTAACAGAACAAGAAGGAGAAGACACTTAATAGACATGCATAATCCAATATCAACGATAGCATCTACGATGGAAATAGCATTGACCTATTCGTTGTTTAAACAAAATAATGAAATGATTGAGATAGGAATGGAAACAAATGAAACTTTTATGACAGAAACATTTAAATACAAGATAGTAGCAAGAAGGTGGACAAGAACAGAAGCCATTCTGAAAACGTCAGCAATCCTAACAACAGGGGTAACTCATATAATCATGGACCATGGCTAAACCAAGTGCGGAGGAACACTGAGAAATGGGACTGATTTTAAGTAGACCGACCATGCGAACCAATTAATGTATAAATGAGAAGAAAAGAATTTGGAGAGTAACCATTATCTAAATTCAAAAATTAAAGTAAGCACAACTTACAATAAGTATTTGATTGAAATTATTATATGAATGAAAAGGAATTTAGAAGAAAGATTAGCTAGATTCAAAAATAATTAAGTACAAACTTACAACCAAGTGTGAAACAAAATGTGTAAATCAATGTAATTTTGAAAAAATATGTGTATAATGAAATGTCATAAAAAATTGATATAAAATAATTAAATGTTACACTAATAATGATGACGCTACATAACATCATTAACTAACCCTATCACAAAAGGGAATAATAAAAAATTAACGTTTCACAAAAGAAAAGACAAGACAGTAAAAAATTAAAAAAAATGACAATGACATATTAACTGAACAATCAATGAAAAAATATAAGTGAGCCAGAAACCAGCTACAATGTTAATTTTGAGTATAAATGAAAAATAAAGTGATAACAAATAAAATCACTACCATATGAAGTAAGCTGATGAACCAATGCAAAAAGCCTATTAAATATCGCCATAAGCTTAGAAAAAGGAATCCAAATAAGTCACCGAGATGAAAAGGTCATGAGATGTATAAAAGAGAGAATAATTAATCCCAAAAGTGTTTTATTGTATTGATATTATATGAGTCTAAACCAGACGACTATTATTATAATTATTAAGAATATTATTATGTGATGATTTTATGTTGAGATACGTCCAACAATTATTTATGTTATTGAGCAGATAGGCAAGACCTCTGAACTCAAAATGTGTATAAATGGATAGCAGAGTAATAGAGCCACACGTGCCCTCTGGCTAGTACCAATTTATATGAAGGGGAGAGAAGAAAAATTTTAGGGAAATAGAACATACAAGGGATAACACTCGTAATAAAATAATACCAAATACCATATTATGAACCATGACTTAATAAAAATGAATAAAAAAGAAAGTAGCGATTGATGAATTCCTGAATAATAACGACTTGATTAAATGAACTATATTGATGATTTCAGAAAAAACATAATAATCTTTGTTTCGAAATAATCAATTTTGGTGGCGATGCATTATGTAACATGACATAAGGTAGTGAAGATACATTGATAATTAATTATAAAACAAAGAAGCTGAAGACAAGAATAAAGGTCAAGAACTTATAAACTCAGAGATTAATAACCTCATAACCAAATGACAAATGACTAATAAACTGACGATGACATGACTCAATAGATTGGATAAATACAAGAAGGAACCAGGAACTAAATGTAATCAAGAAATTGACAACGAACATTGTAATTCCCTAATAATGACCATAAAATGTATGTTAACAAATGTACTAATGTAATTAGAGTATAGATGAGAGGTACCTAGGGTAATAATGACAAATAAGAAAGATAGTAATGTTATGTATATTGTATTAATGAAGGAATGTACTCATAAATATAAGATAGGGAGTTAATAATAAACACACCCAAATGAATAGTGATAAATATAATCAAAACCAGTAAACAATACCCTGAGGCAAATAAAGGCCACAGTTAATAACCAAAGTGATCATTAGTGAAGGGAAAATATAATAAACACTTATAACCAGTAACCCCATGATGATGTTAACATAAATAAACAACCTAGTGAATAATATCAAGTGAGTGGAAGAAAGAGTGCATTAATACAAAAGTGGTGACATGCAGTGATAGCATGTTACATATAAGTGAAAGTGAATAAATAAAAAACCTTCTATGAAGGAAAAAGTGTAGTGGGTGAACATAAAAGAATATTTTAGATAGTAGACTGTATTAGAATAACTGAAGGACCTGTGATAAACTTTGTACTAGCAAGTAAGAGGAACTCATTATAATGTGATTAAGTTAAGCAATAGTTAATAAGAATTATAAGATAAGATAGAAATTAAGTCATTGGAATGAAAGGCAAACAAGAAGGATAGACACTGTTTTCTAGTGAAGGAATGAGGGAATAGAGTATATTGTGTAAATTACAGTTTAATAGTAGTGTTGTTATTGTTTAAAAAAAACCAATATAATATAATGAATTATCAGTCGAAACAGATAGTAGTAAGGAACAGAGAGGTAGTTAGAAGTTTTATTTCAGGCTTGAACCTGTCAAGAAAATGTTTATTGTTAGAATAAGAGGTGTAGTTAGAAACATCAATGTTTATTATTTGTTTCTAGTTAAAAAATTGTTTTAAAGTACCAAATATAAAGGTAAGGAGTTACAAAGAAATGTTAGATAGTAGTATAGGAAAATCTAGGCTCTAGGCCTAACTGTTAATGAAGAATTTTGTAAATTTGAGAACAAATAATAGTCCAATATCAAATCAGAGTATACCAAATGTTTGAACAAGTTAAGTGGGTATAATTAATACCAAAATGTATAAATAACATCCAGTTTTGGATAAAATATATATGAAATATAAATAAGGAAAATAACAAAAATGTGATTAGCTACTCAAAAGTAACCATGAGGGGTACCAAAATGATCCTTATCAAAAATTATGAACAATGGTATTCAAGTAATAAACCTAGCTATTAATATAAGAAAGAAATCTTAATTTGAAGATATTTTATAGATTTAAACTAAAATAAGACGTTAGAATATAACAATGACTTAAAATTAACGACCAATGAGAATTAGCATAATTTATTAGGTAACCATAGCAACCGAAATTTATTGCCAAAAAACCGTTGAATTTTCTTTAATCCATTATTGACCGACGCGGAGGGCGGATGTGTGCAGCTCTCAACCCAAATTTTATCATAAATAAGTAAATTTTGACGGAAATCATAAGGAAGAAGGGTAGTAATAGCAGTCCATGGAACACCTAATAATATAATTATTATTAAAATATTCAAAAAACCAAAATTATCCGTGGAAATTAAGAAGACTTCAGGAATCATAGATGACGACTCATCCTGAAGGAAGATCAGGAGTGACCTACTTCAACCCAAGAAGACGGACGACTGCGGAACGAGTACGAAGCCGAACTTTATGGAAAAAACCGTCTGGACGAGATTGATGAACATCCGAAGAATAGAAGACGGCCAGATCCATCCGGAAGAAGCAGATGAGCATCGCGGAAGCCCCAACGAGAATTGATGAGTATAAAACAATAATCTCACTAAAACAAATTCCCAATTTTTCTATCCATAATAACAAATCACAATTTTCACTTCACTGATCACTATTTTGAACAAGAATCGAAAGTATTTATGCTATCCCTATTATTAAAATTTAATCAATTGATAACCTTTTAAACTGAGCTATAATAAATAAGTAATAAACATAACTCGTTGTCAAAATCCTAACCAAAAATTAGACTAACTCTCATTGATGATTACTTACTTGGATGTATTAATGTATTAAATATTGTGTACCTAGTTTTAAGAATTATTATAAATTTGTGCATTTTAGCCGTTAATCCAATACTTCTGTAGCCAAAAGGACTTATTAACACCCCTGTGTAAAACATTTTATTGTAAACAAACGGTATTCACCAAGCGGCGTGTACATAATACATTTGAACTGAGCATGCCAACTGAGCAACTGTAAAAGCCGGTGCTAAGATAAAATAATGTACTACTAAATAACTGAAAACTATTAAAGGGTTAATAAATATTATTTTTCTGCAACACTGTATGTTTGATTCGTACAAAATAAGCTAATACATAGAAAATTATTAAAGTGAAACAACAAAACATCACAGTTAGCGGAGTCGACACTGAAAGACGGCGTGCGCCAATCAGGTGGCGAGGCGGCAATATTCAAACCAAACACCGAGAGATACGGTTTGCCCGTAAATGGTAAGAAAAGGTACAACTCGACTCGCTACATGCAAATAACATTGACAGAAATTATTGAACTGATTAATAACAGCAATCATACACCTATACTATACCACGAACCCAACGAGCGAGTTAAAAAACGCTCGTCACGCACACATTTACTATACGAGTAATAGAACGAGTTACAGAAACACTAACTAATTACTAAAAACACCCCCAACAAAAGATTTATTGCAAAGTGACGCATCCAACGTGTGGCAGAATAACACGCATTCTAAAATTCAAACACCCCCGTAGGAAGAAACAGTTCACGTTACAAAGTGGCGCCCAACGTGGGGCTAGGATAACTAAAAAACCATACTATTAAACCGTACAGATTCTAGCGGCGACTACAGAAATGGAACCGGCAAAGCACGATACAAGATACCAGACAAAGATACGCGAGAAGGAGGCGGAAAAGGGAGCAAAGGGATCAGAAAAGGAGATTGAGAAAGGCGCCGGAAATGAAGAAAGGGAAATAACTTCGGTGGAAGATGTAGAAGAATTATTAACTCCTATGGAAATAAATAAACCCACACAGCAGGAGGAAACCAGAGGTGACCTGAGTGTAAGGCAATTTTGGGAATTAATGAAGAAGAAAATGGACAAAAATAAAGAAGAAATAAAGGAGTACAACAAAACATTATTAAAACAAATTAACGAGGAACGAAGACAACATAGAGAAGAAAGGAAGAAAATTATGGACAAGGGATTTCAGTCAATTAATGACAATTTTAAAAAGATGAATGAAAAATTGGACAGATTTAATGAGAAATTAAGTGAAACATTAGATAATGGTTTCAAGAAGGTGAATGAAACACTGGACAGAGTTTCTGAAGATAGTAAAGAAACATTGAATGAGAACAAGGAACCGGTAGATAAGAAGGTAGAAGAGAGTAAGAAGGAAACAGAATTAAAAGAAGACAAAAGCATACTATTATCTGAGAATAAAAATAACCGTACTAAGGAGAAGAATGAATACTTGGAAATGAAGACCAAGGAAATAAGAAAAATATATAGAAAGAAAATAATAAATACCAGAGAAGAATTGGAGATGATGAAGAATGGACTACTTGAGATGTTTAATGTACTAATTAACGACCAGAATGAAATAATGAATTTTAAAAATAACAGAAGGAACTTACTAGAAACTTTAGAAAGGAATCACCACAAAACAGTGTGTAACAGAACAAGAAGGAGAAGACACTTAATAGACATGCATAATCCAATATCAACGATAGCATCTACGATGGAAATAGCATTGACCTATTCGTTGTTTAAACAAAATAATGAAATGATTGAGATAGGAATGGAAACAAATGAAACTTTTACGACAGAAACATTTAAATACAAGATAGTAGCAAGAAGGTGGACAAGAACAGAAGCCATTCTGAAAACGTCAGCAATCCTAACAACAGGGGTAACTCATATAATCATGGACCATGGCTAAACCAAGTGCGGAGGAACACTGAGAAATGGGACTGATTTTAAGTAGACCGACCATGCGAACCAATTAATGTATAAATGAGAAGAAAAGAATTTGGAGAGTAACCATTATCTAAATTCAAAAATTAAAGTAAGCACAACTTACAATAAGTATTTGATTGAAATTATTATATGAATGAAAAGGAATTTAGAAGAAAGATTAGCTAGATTCAAAAATAATTAAGTACAAACTTACAACCAAGTGTGAAACAAAATGTGTAAATCAATGTAATTTTGAAAAAATATGTGTATAATGAAATGTCATAAAAAATTGATATAAAATAATTAAATGTTACACTAATAATGATGACGCTACATAACATCATTAACTAACCCTATCACAAAAGGGAATAATAAAAAATTAACGTTTCACAAAAGAAAAGACAAGACAGTAAAAAATTAAAAAAAATGACAATGACATATTAACTGAACAATCAATGAAAAAATATAAGTGAGCCAGAAACCAGCTACAATGTTAATTTTGAGTATAAATGAAAAATAAAGTGATAACAAATAAAATCACTACCATATGAAGTAAGCTGATGAACCAATGCAAAAAGCCTATTAAATATCGCCATAAGCTTAGAAAAAGGAATCCAAATAAGTCACCGAGATGAAAAGGTCATGAGATGTATAAAAGAGAGAATAATTAATCCCAAAAGTGTTTTATTGTATTGATATTATATGAGTCTAAACCAGACGACTATTATTATAATTATTAAGAATATTATTATGTGATGATTTTATGTTGAGATACGTCCAACAATTATTTATGTTATTGAGCAGATAGGCAAGACCTCTGAACTCAAAATGTGTATAAATGGATAGCAGAGTAATAGAGCCACACGTGCCCTCTGGCTAGTACCAATTTATATGAAGGGGAGAGAAGAAAAATTTTAGGGAAATAGAACATACAAGGGATAACACTCGTAATAAAATAATACCAAATACCATATTATGAACCATGACTTAATAAAAATGAATAAAAAAGAAAGTAGCGATTGGTGAATTCCTGAATAATAACGACTTGATTAAATGAACTATATTGATGATTTCAGAAAAAACATAATAATCTTTGTTTCGAAATAATCAATTTTGGTGGCGATGCATTATGTAACATGACATAAGGTAGTGAAGATACATTGATAATTAATTATAAAACAAAGAAGCTGAAGACAAGAATAAAGGTCAAGAACTTATAAACTCAGAGATTAATAACCTCATAACCAAATGACAAATGACTAATAAACTGACGATGACATGACTCAATAGATTGGATAAATACAAGAAGGAACCAGGAACTAAATGTAATCAAGAAATTGACAACGAACATTGTAATTCCCTAATAATGACCATAAAATGTATGTTAACAAATGTACTAATGTAATTAGAGTATAGATGAGAGGTACCTAGGGTAATAATGACAAATAAGAAAGATAGTAATGTTATGTATATTGTATTAATGAAGGAATGTACTCATAAATATAAGATAGGGAGTTAATAATAAACACACCCAAATGAATAGTGATAAATATAATCAAAACCAGTAAACAATACCCTGAGGCAAATAAAGGCCACAGTTAATAACCAAAGTGATCATTAGTGAAGGGAAAATATAATAAACACTTATAACCAGTAACCCCATGATGATGTTAACATAAATAAACAACCTAGTGAATAATATCAAGTGAGTGGAAGAAAGAGTGCATTAATACAAAAGTGGTGACATGCAGTGATAGCATGTTACATATAAGTGAAAGTGAATAAATAAAAAACCTTCTATGAAGGAAAAAGTGTAGTGGGTGAACATAAAAGAATATTTTAGATAGTAGACTGTATTAGAATAACTGAAGGACCTGTGATAAACTTTGTACTAGCAAGTAAGAGGAACTCATTATAATGTGATTAAGTTAAGCAATAGTTAATAAGAATTATAAGATAAGATAGAAATTAAGTCATTGGAATGAAAGGCAAACAAGAAGGATAGACACTGTTTTCTAGTGAAGGAATGAGGGAATAGAGTATATTGTGTAAATTACAGTTTAATAGTAGTGTTGTTATTGTTTAAAAAAAACCAATATAATATAATGAATTATCAGTCGAAACAGATAGTAGTAAGGAACAGAGAGGTAGTTAGAAGTTTTATTTCAGGCTTGAACCTGTCAAGAAAATGTTTATTGTTAGAATAAGAGGTGTAGTTAGAAACATCAATGTTTATTATTTGTTTCTAGTTAAAAAATTGTTTTAAAGTACCAAATATAAAGGTAAGGAGTTACAAAGAAATGTTAGATAGTAGTATAGGAAAATCTAGGCTCTAGGCCTAACTGTTAATGAAGAATTTTGTAAATTTGAGAACAAATAATAGTCCAATATCAAATCAGAGTATACCAAATGTTTGAACAAGTTAAGTGGGTATAATTAATACCAAAATGTATAAATAACATCCAGTTTTGGATAAAATATATATGAAATATAAATAAGGAAAATAACAAAAATGTGATTAGCTACTCAAAAGTAACCATGAGGGGTACCAAAATGATCCTTATCAAAAATTATGAACAATGGTATTCATGTAATAAACCTAGCTATTAATATAAGAAAGAAATCTTAATTTGAAGATATTTTATAGATTTAAACTAAAATAAGACGTTAGAATATAACAATGACTTAAAATTAACGACCAATGAGAATTAGCATAATTTATTAGGTAACCATAGCAACCGAAATTTATTGCCAAAAAACCGTTGAATTTTCTTTAATCCATTATTGACCGACGCGGAGGGCGGATGTGTGCAGCTCTCAACCCAAATTTTATCATAAATAAGTAAATTTTGACGGAAATCATAAGGAAGAAGGGTAGTAATAGCAGTCCATGGAACACCTAATACTATAATTATTATTAAAATATTCAAAAAACCAAAATTATCCGTGGAAATTAAGAAGACTTCAGGAATCATAGCTGACGACTCATCCTGAAGGAAGATCAGGAGTGACCTACTTCAACCCAAGAAGACGGACGACTGCGGAACGAGTACGAAGCCGAACTTTATGGAAAAAACCGTCTGGACGAGATTGATGAACATCCGAAGAATAGAAGACGGCCAGATCCATCCGGAAGAAGCAGATGAGCATCGCGGAAGCCCCAACGAGAATTGATGAGTATAAAACAATAATCTCACTAAAACAAATTCCCAATTTTTCTATCCATAATAACAAATCACAATTTTCACTTCACTGATCACTATTTTGAACAAGAATCGAAAGTATTTATGCTATCCCTATTATTAAAATTTAATCAATTGATAACCTTTTAAACTGAGCTATAATAAATAAGTAATAAACATAACTCGTTGTCAAAATCCTAACCAAAAATTAGACTAACTCTCATTGATGATTACTTACTTGGATGTATTAATGTATTAAATATTGTGTACCTAGTTTTAAGAATTATTATAAATTTGTACATTTTAGCCGTTAATCCAATACTTCTGTAGCCAAAAGGACTTATTAACACCCCTGTGTAAAACATTTTATTGTAAACAAACGGTATTCACCAAGCGGCGTGTACATAATACATTTCAACTGAGCATGCCAACTGAGCAACTGTAAAAGCCGGTGCTAAGATAAAATAATGTACTACTAAATAACTGAAAACTATTAAAGGGTTAATAAATATTATTGTTCTGCAACACTGTATGTTTGATTCGTACAAAATAAGCTAATACATAGAAAATTATTAAAGTGAAACAACAAAACATCACAGTTAGCGGAGTCGACACTGAAAGACGGCGTGCGCCAATCAGGTGGCGAGGCGGCAATATTCAAACCAAACACCGAGAGACACGGTTTGCCCGTAAATGGTAAGAAAAGGTACAACTCGACTCGCTACATGCAAATAACATTGACAGAAATTATTGAACTGATTAATAACAGCAATCATACACCTATACTATACCACGAACCCAACGAGCGAGTTAAAAAACGCTCGTCACGCACACATTTACTATACGAGTAATAGAACGAGTTACAGAAACACTAACTAATTACTAAAAACACCCCCAACAAAAGATTTATTGCAAAGTGACGCATCCAACGTGTGGCAGAATAACACGCATTCTAAAATTCAAACACCCCCGTAGGAAGAAACAGTTCACGTTACAAAGTGGCGCCCAACGTGGGGCTAGGATAACTAAAAAACCATACTATTAAACCGTACAGATTCTAGCGGCGACTACAGAAATGGAACCGGCAAAGCACGATACAAGATACCAGACAAAGATACGCGAGAAGGAGGCGGAAAAGGGAGCAAAGGGATCAGAAAAGGAGATTGAGAAAGGCGCCGGAAATGAAGAAAGGGAAATAACTTCGGTGGAAGATGTAGAAGAATTATTAACTCCTATGGAAATAAATAAACCTACACAGCAGGAGGAAACCAGAGGTGACCTGAGTGTAAGGCAATTTTGGGAATTAATGAAGAAGAAAATGGACAAAAATAAAGAAGAAATAAAGGAGTACAACAAAACATTATTAAAACAAATTAACGAGGAACGAAGACAACATAGAGAAGAAAGGAAGAAAATTATGGACAAGGGATTTCAGTCAATTAATGACAATTTTAAAAAGATGAATGAAAAATTGGACAGATTTAATGAGAAATTAAGTGAAACATTAGATAATGGTTTCAAGAAGGTGAATGAAACACTGGACAGAGTTTCTGAAGATAGTAAAGAAACATTGAATGAGAACAAGGAACCGGTAGATAAGAAGGTAGAAGAGAGTAAGAAGGAAACAGAATTAAAAGAAGACAAAAGCATACTATTATCTGAGAATAAAAATAACCGTACTAAGGAGAAGAATGAATACTTGGAAATGAAGACCAAGGAAATAAGAAAAATATATAGAAAGAAAATAATAAATACCAGAGAAGAATTGGAGATGATGAAGAATGGACTACTTGAGATGTTTAATGTACTAATTAACGACCAGAATGAAATAATGAATTTTAAAAATAACAGAAGGAACTTACTAGAAACTTTAGAAAGGAATCACCACAAAACAGTGTGTAACAGAACAAGAAGGAGAAGACACTTAATAGACATGCATAATCCAATATCAACGATAGCATCTACGATGGAAATAGCATTGACCTATTCGTTGTTTAAACAAAATAATGAAATGATTGAGATAGGAATGGAAACAAATGAAACTTTTACGACAGAAACATTTAAATACAAGATAGTAGCAAGAAGGTGGACAAGAACAGAAGCCATTCTGAAAACGTCAGCAATCCTAACAACAGGGGTAACTCATATAATCATGGACCATGGCTAAACCAAGTGCGGAGGAACACTGAGAAATGGGACTGATTTTAAGTAGACCGACCATGCGAACCAATTAATGTATAAATGAGAAGAAAAGAATTTGGAGAGTAACCATTATCTAAATTCAAAAATTAAAGTAAGCACAACTTACAATAAGTATTTGATTGAAATTATTATATGAATGAAAAGGAATTTAGAAGAAAGATTAGCTAGATTCAAAAATAATTAAGTACAAACTTACAACCAAGTGTGAAACAAAATGTGTAAATCAATGTAATTTTGAAAAAATATGTGTATAATGAAATGTCATAAAAAATTGATATAAAATAATTAAATGTTACACTAATAATGATGACGCTACATAACATCATTAACTAACCCTATCACAAAAGGGAATAATAAAAAATTAACGTTTCACAAAAGAAAAGACAAGACAGTAAAAAATTAAAAAAAATGACAATGACATATTAACTGAACAATCAATGAAAAAATATAAGTGAGCCAGAAACCAGCTACAATGTTAATTTTGAGTATAAATGAAAAATAAAGTGATAACAAATAAAATCACTACCATATGAAGTAAGCTGATGAACCAATGCAAAAAGCCTATTAAATATCGCCATAAGCTTAGAAAAAGGAATCCAAATAAGTCACCGAGATGAAAAGGTCATGAGATGTATAAAAGAGAGAATAATTAATCCCAAAAGTGTTTTATTGTATTGATATTATATGAGTCTAAACCAGACGACTATTATTATAATTATTAAGAATATTATTATGTGATGATTTTATGTTGAGATACGTCCAACAATTATTTATGTTATTGAGCAGATAGGCAAGACCTCTGAACTCAAAATGTGTATAAATGGATAGCAGAGTAATAGAGCCACACGTGCCCTCTGGCTAGTACCAATTTATATGAAGGGGAGAGAAGAAAAATTTTAGGGAAATAGAACATACAAGGGATAACACTCGTAATAAAATAATACCAAATACCATATTATGAACCATGACTTAATAAAAATGAATAAAAAAGAAAGTAGCGATTGGTGAATTCCTGAATAATAACGACTTGATTAAATGAACTATATTGATGATTTCAGAAAAAACATAATAATCTTTGTTTCGAAATAATCAATTTTGGTGGCGATGCATTATGTAACATGACATAAGGTAGTGAAGATACATTGATAATTAATTATAAAACAAAGAAGCTGAAGACAAGAATAAAGGTCAAGAACTTATAAACTCAGAGATTAATAACCTCATAACCAAATGACAAATGACTAATAAACTGACGATGACATGACTCAATAGATTGGATAAATACAAGAAGGAACCAGGAACTAAATGTAATCAAGAAATTGACAACGAACATTGTAATTCCCTAATAATGACCATAAAATGTATGTTAACAAATGTACTAATGTAATTAGAGTATAGATGAGAGGTACCTAGGGTAATAATGACAAATAAGAAAGATAGTAATGTTATGTATATTGTATTAATGAAGGAATGTACTCATAAATATAAGATAGGGAGTTAATAATAAACACACCCAAATGAATAGTGATAAATATAATCAAAACCAGTAAACAATACCCTGAGGCAAATAAAGGCCACAGTTAATAACCAAAGTGATCATTAGTGAAGGGAAAATATAATAAACACTTATAACCAGTAACCCCATGATGATGTTAACATAAATAAACAACCTAGTGAATAATATCAAGTGAGTGGAAGAAAGAGTGCATTAATACAAAAGTGGTGACATGCAGTGATAGCATGTTACATATAAGTGAAAGTGAATAAATAAAAAACCTTCTATGAAGGAAAAAGTGTAGTGGGTGAACATAAAAGAATATTTTAGATAGTAGACTGTATTAGAATAACTGAAGGACCTGTGATAAACTTTGTACTAGAAAGTAAGAGGAACTCATTATAATGTGATTAAGTTAAGCAATAGTTAATAAGAATTATAAGATAAGATAGAAATTAAGTCATTGGAATGAAAGGCAAACAAGAAGGATAGACACTGTTTTCTAGTGAAGGAATGAGGGAATAGAGTATATTGTGTAAATTACAGTTTAATAGTAGTGTTGTTATTGTTTAAAAAAAACCAATATAATATAATGAATTATCAGTCGAAACAGATAGTAGTAAGGAACAGAGAGGTAGTTAGAAGTTTTATTTCAGGCTTGAACCTGTCAAGAAAATGTTTATTGTTAGAATAAGAGGTGTAGTTAGAAACATCAATGTTTATTATTTGTTTCTAGTTAAAAAATTGTTTTAAAGTACCAAATATAAAGGTAAGGAGTTACAAAGAAATGTTAGATAGTAGTATAGGAAAATCTAGGCTCTAGGCCTAACTGTTAATGAAGAATTTTGTAAATTTGAGAACAAATAATAGTCCAATATCAAATCAGAGTATACCAAATGTTTGAACAAGTTAAGTGGGTATAATTAATACCAAAATGTATAAATAACATCCAGTTTTGGATAAAATATATATGAAATATAAATAAGGAAAATAACAAAAATGTGATTAGCTACTCAAAAGTAACCATGAGGGGTACCAAAATAATCCTTATCAAAAATTATGAACAATGGTATTCATGTAATAAACCTAGCTATTAATATAAGAAAGAAATCTTAATTTGAAGATATTTTATAGATTTAAACTAAAATAAGACGTTAGAATATAACAATGACTTAAAATTAACGACCAATGAGAATTAGCATAATTTATTAGGTAACCATAGCAACCGAAATTTATTGCCAAAAAACCGTTAAATTTTCTTTAATCCATTATTGACCGACGCGGAGGGCGGATGTGTGCAGCTCTCAACCCAAATTTTATCATAAATAAGTAAATTTTGACGGAAATCATAAGGAAGAAGGGTAGTAATAGCAGTCCATGGAACACCTAATAATATAATTATTATTAAAATATTCAAAAAACCAAAATTATCCGTGGAAATTAAGAAGACTTCAGGAATCATAGCTGACGACTCATCCCGAAGGAAGATCAGGAGTGACCTACTTCAACCCAAGAAGACGGACGACTGCGGAACGAGTACGAAGCCGAACTTTATGGAAAAAACCGTCTGGACGAGATTGATGAACATCCGAAGAATAGAAGACGGCCAGATCCATCCGGAAGAAGCAGATGAGCATCGCGGAAGCCCCAACGAGAATTGATGAGTATAAAACAATAATCTCACTAAAACAAATTCCCAATTTTTCTATCCATAATAACAAATCACAATTTTCACTTCACTGATCACTATTTTGAACAAGAATCGAAAGTATTTATGCTATCCCTATTATTAAAATTTAATCAATTGATAACCTTTTAAACTGAGCTATAATAAATAAGTAATAAACATAACTCGTTGTCAAAATCCTAACCAAAAATTAGACTAACTCTCATTGATGATTACTTACTTGGATGTATTAATGTATTAAATATTGTGTACCTAGTTTTAAGAATTATTATAAATTTGTGCATTTTAGCCGTTAATCCAATACTTCTGTAGCCAAAAGGACTTATTAACACCCCTGTGTAAAACATTTTATTGTAAACAAACGGTATTCACCAAGCGGCGTGTACATAATACATTTGAACTGAGCATGCCAACTGAGCAACTGTAAAAGCCGGTGCTAAGATAAAATAATGTACTACTAAATAACTGAAAACTATTAAAGGGTTAATAAATATTATTGTTCTGCAACACTGTATGTTTGATTCGTACAAAATAAGCTAATACATAGAAAATTATTAAAGTGAAACAACAAAACATCACAGTTAGCGGAGTCGACACTGAAAGACGGCGTGCGCCAATCAGGTGGCGAGGCGGCAATATTCAAACCAAACACCGAGAGATACGGTTTGCCCGTAAATGGTAAGAAAAGGTACAACTCGACTCGCTACATGCAAATAACATTGACAGAAATTATTGAACTGATTAATAACAGCAATCATACACCTATACTATACCACGAACCCAACGAGCGAGTTAAAAAACGCTCGTCACGCACACATTTACTATACGAGTAATAGAACGAGTTACAGAAACACTAACTAATTACTAAAAACACCCCCAACAAAAGATTTATTGCAAAGTGACGCATCCAACGTGTGGCAGAATAACACGCATTCTAAAATTCAAACACCCCCGTAGGAAGAAACAGTTCACGTTACAAAGTGGCGCCCAACGTGGGGCTAGGATAACTAAAAAACCATACTATTAAACCGTACAGATTCTAGCGGCGACTACAGAAATGGAACCGGCAAAGCACGATACAAGATACCAGACAAAGATACGCGAGAAGGAGGCGGAAAAGGGAGCAAAGGGATCAGAAAAGGAGATTGAGAAAGGCGCCGGAAATGAAGAAAGGGAAATAACTTCGGTGGAAGATGTAGAAGAATTATTAACTCCTATGGAAATAAATAAACCCACACAGCAGGAGGAAACCAGAGGTGACCTGAGTGTAAGGCAATTTTGGGAATTAATGAAGAAGAAAATGGACAAAAATAAAGAAGAAATAAAGGAGTACAACAAAACATTATTAAAACAAATTAACGAGGAACGAAGACAACATAGAGAAGAAAGGAAGAAAATTATGGACAAGGGATTTCAGTCAATTAATGACAATTTTAAAAAGATGAATGAAAAATTGGACAGATTTAATGAGAAATTAAGTGAAACATTAGATAATGGTTTCAAGAAGGTGAATGAAACACTGGACAGAGTTTCTGAAGATAGTAAAGAAACATTGAATGAGAACAAGGAACCGGTAGATAAGAAGGTAGAAGAGAGTAAGAAGGAAACAGAATTAAAAGAAGACAAAAGCATACTATTATCTGAGAATAAAAATAACCGTACTAAGGAGAAGAATGAATACTTGGAAATGAAGACCAAGGAAATAAGAAAAATATATAGAAAGAAAATAATAAATACCAGAGAAGAATTGGAGATGATGAAGAATGGACTACTTGAGATGTTTAATGTACTAATTAACGACCAGAATGAAATAATGAATTTTAAAAATAACAGAAGGAACTTACTAGAAACTTTAGAAAGGAATCACCACAAAACAGTGTGTAACAGAACAAGAAGGAGAAGACACTTAATAGACATGCATAATCCAATATCAACGATAGCATCTACGATGGAAATAGCATTGACCTATTCGTTGTTTAAACAAAATAATGAAATGATTGAGATAGGAATGGAAACAAATGAAACTTTTACGACAGAAACATTTAAATACAAGATAGTAGCAAGAAGGTGGACAAGAACAGAAGCCATTCTGAAAACGTCAGCAATCCTAACAACAGGGGTAACTCATATAATCATGGACCATGGCTAAACCAAGTGCGGAGGAACACTGAGAAATGGGACTGATTTTAAGTAGACCGACCATGCGAACCAATTAATGTATAAATGAGAAGAAAAGAATTTGGAGAGTAACCATTATCTAAATTCAAAAATTAAAGTAAGCACAACTTACAATAAGTATTTGATTGAAATTATTATATGAATGAAAAGGAATTTAGAAGAAAGATTAGCTAGATTCAAAAATAATTAAGTACAAACTTACAACCAAGTGTGAAACAAAATGTGTAAATCAATGTAATTTTGAAAAAATATGTGTATAATGAAATGTCATAAAAAATTGATATAAAATAATTAAATGTTACACTAATAATGATGACGCTACATAACATCATTAACTAACCCTATCACAAAAGGGAATAATAAAAAATTAACGTTTCACAAAAGAAAAGACAAGACAGTAAAAAATTAAAAAAAATGACAATGACATATTAACTGAACAATCAATGAAAAAATATAAGTGAGCCAGAAACCAGCTACAATGTTAATTTTGAGTATAAATGAAAAATAAAGTGATAACAAATAAAATCACTACCATATGAAGTAAGCTGATGAACCAATGCAAAAAGCCTATTAAATATCGCCATAAGCTTAGAAAAAGGAATCCAAATAAGTCACCGAGATGAAAAGGTCATGAGATGTATAAAAGAGAGAATAATTAATCCCAAAAGTGTTTTATTGTATTGATATTATATGAGTCTAAACCAGACGACTATTATTATAATTATTAAGAATATTATTATGTGATGATTTTATGTTGAGATACGTCCAACAATTATTTATGTTATTGAGCAGATAGGCAAGACCTCTGAACTCAAAATGTGTATAAATGGATAGCAGAGTAATAGAGCCACACGTGCCCTCTGGCTAGTACCAATTTATATGAAGGGGAGAGAAGAAAAATTTTAGGGAAATAGAACATACAAGGGATAACACTCGTAATAAAATAATACCAAATACCATATTATGAACCATGACTTAATAAAAATGAATAAAAAAGAAAGTAGCGATTGGTGAATTCCTGAATAATAACGACTTGATTAAATGAACTATATTGATGATTTCAGAAAAAACATAATAATCTTTGTTTCGAAATAATCAATTTTGGTGGCGATGCATTATGTAACATGACATAAGGTAGTGAAGATACATTGATAATTAATTATAAAACAAAGAAGCTGAAGACAAGAATAAAGGTCAAGAACTTATAAACTCAGAGATTAATAACCTCATAACCAAATGACAAATGACTAATAAACTGACGATGACATGACTCAATAGATTGGATAAATACAAGAAGGAACCAGGAACTAAATGTAATCAAGAAATTGACAACGAACATTGTAATTCCCTAATAATGACCATAAAATGTATGTTAACAAATGTACTAATGTAATTAGAGTATAGATGAGAGGTACCTAGGGTAATAATGACAAATAAGAAAGATAGTAATGTTATGTATATTGTATTAATGAAGGAATGTACTCATAAATATAAGATAGGGAGTTAATAATAAACACACCCAAATGAATAGTGATAAATATAATCAAAACCAGTAAACAATACCCTGAGGCAAATAAAGGCCACAGTTAATAACCAAAGTGATCATTAGTGAAGGGAAAATATAATAAACACTTATAACCAGTAACCCCATGATGATGTTAACATAAATAAACAACCTAGTGAATAATATCAAGTGAGTGGAAGAAAGAGTGCATTAATACAAAAGTGGTGACATGCAGTGATAGCATGTTACATATAAGTGAAAGTGAATAAATAAAAAACCTTCTATGAAGGAAAAAGTGTAGTGGGTGAACATAAAAGAATATTTTAGATAGTAGACTGTATTAGAATAACTGAAGGACCTGTGATAAACTTTGTACTAGCAAGTAAGAGGAACTCATTATAATGTGATTAAGTTAAGCAATAGTTAATAAGAATTATAAGATAAGATAGAAATTAAGTCATTGGAATGAAAGGCAAACAAGAAGGATAGACACTGTTTTCTAGTGAAGGAATGAGGGAATAGAGTATATTGTGTAAATTACAGTTTAATAGTAGTGTTGTTATTGTTTAAAAAAAACCAATATAATATAATGAATTATCAGTCGAAACAGATAGTAGTAAGGAACAGAGAGGTAGTTAGAAGTTTTATTTCAGGCTTGAACCTGTCAAGAAAATGTTTATTGTTAGAATAAGAGGTGTAGTTAGAAACATCAATGTTTATTATTTGTTTCTAGTTAAAAAATTGTTTTAAAGTACCAAATATAAAGGTAAGGAGTTACAAAGAAATGTTAGATAGTAGTATAGGAAAATCTAGGCTCTAGGCCTAACTGTTAATGAAGAATTTTGTAAATTTGAGAACAAATAATAGTCCAATATCAAATCAGAGTATACCAAATGTTTGAACAAGTTAAGTGGGTATAATTAATACCAAAATGTATAAATAACATCCAGTTTTGGATAAAATATATATGAAATATAAATAAGGAAAATAACAAAAATGTGATTAGCTACTCAAAAGTAACCATGAGGGGTACCAAAATGATCCTTATCAAAAATTATGAACAATGGTATTCATGTAATAAACCTAGCTATTAATATAAGAAAGAAATCTTAATTTGAAGATATTTTATAGATTTAAACTAAAATAAGACGTTAGAATATAACAATGACTTAAAATTAACGACCAATGAGAATTAGCATAATTTATTAGGTAACCATAGCAACCGAAATTTATTGCCAAAAAACCGTTGAATTTTCTTTAATCCATTATTGACCGACGCGGAGGGCGGATGTGTGCAGCTCTCAACCCAAATTTTATCATAAATAAGTAAATTTTGACGGAAATCATAAGGAAGAAGGGTAGTAATAGCAGTCCATGGAACACCTAATAATATAATTATTATTAAAATATTCAAAAAACCAAAATTATCCGTGGAAATTAAGAAGACTTCAGGAATCATAGCTGACGACTCATCCCGAAGGAAGATCAGGAGTGACCTACTTCAACCCAAGAAGACGGACGACTGCGGAACGAGTACGAAGCCGAACTTTATGGAAAAAACCGTCTGGACGAGATTGATGAACATCCGAAGAATAGAAGACGGCCAGATCCATCCGGAAGAAGCAGATGAGCATCGCGGAAGCCCCAACGAGAATTGATGAGTATAAAACAATAATCTCACTAAAACAAATTCCCAATTTTTCTATCCATAATAACAAATCACAATTTTCACTTCACTGATCACTATTTTGAACAAGAATCGAAAGTATTTATGCTATCCCTATTATTAAAATTTAATCAATTGATAACCTTTTAAACTGAGCTATAATAAATAAGTAATAAACATAACTCGTTGTCAAAATCCTAACCAAAAATTAGACTAACTCTCATTGATGATTACTTACTTGGATGTATTAAATATTGTGTACCTAGTTTTAAGAATTATTATAAATTTGTGCATTTTAGCCGTTAATCCAATACTTCTGTAGCCAAAAGGACTTATTAACACCCCTGTGTAAAACATTTTATTGTAAACAAACGGTATTCACCAAGCGGCGTGTACATAATACATTTGAACTGAGCATGCCAACTGAGCAACTGTAAAAGCCGGTGCTAAGATAAAATAATGTACTACTAAATAACTGAAAACTATTAAAGGGTTAATAAATATTATTGTTCTGCAACACTGTATGTTTGATTCGTACAAAATAAGCTAATACATAGAAAATTATTAAAGTGAAACAACAAAACATCACAGTTAGCGGAGTCGACACTGAAAGACGGCGTGCGCCAATCAGGTGGCGAGGCGGCAATATTCAAACCAAACACCGAGAGATACGGTTTGCCCGTAAATGGTAAGAAAAGGTACAACTCGACTCGCTACATGCAAATAACATTGACAGAAATTATTGAACTGATTAATAACAGCAATCATACACCTATACTATACCACGAACTCAACGAGCGAGTTAAAAAACGCTCGTCACGCACACATTTACTATACGAGTAATAGAACGAGTTACAGAAACACTAACTAATTACTAAAAACACCCCCAACAAAAGATTTATTACAAAGTGACGCATCCAACGTGTGGCAGAATAACACGCATTCTAAAATTCAAACACCCCCGTAGGAAGAAACCGTTCACGTTACAATATATATGTATTTACAGTATTTTTAGTTATAGGTTACATTTACTTTTGTCATAACTCACTTTAAAATGTGTACTGTCATCACTTATATTCTATTAAAATTTAGTTTATAAGGTGTATAAGTTTAATTTACAATGGTAATATTTGCTACACAATTATTTTAGTTTATAGTTACACTACATTAAACATTCAGTAATCATTCAATATTTAGTTACATACATAGACCGTCACTCAATGTGTTGTAATAACTTTGACATTTATTATGCGTTGTGTTTTGTTTCAACAATAAAAATTCATACTGAACTGTCACCGTCATTTCATAATGAACTGTGTATTGCAGTTTTAGCATATAAAAGTTTACTGCTCTGTATAGTTTCCATTTATATTTGCACCTGAATATTATTAGGCCTGCATGAATATGAGATTGGTATTTTTATGTTTGAAAAAATTTATGAATATAAATCAAAAAGTCATTTTGCTCATAACCAACAATCTATTATTCTGCTACCAAAAAATTCAAACTTAAAACTTAACAACTTACCTCAAGCAAATAGCCAGCCGTTCACTAGGAGGTATTGTTTTCCTGTAGTTGGTTTCTCCTTTCTTGATATCACTACTAATGAGCGACAAAACCTCACTAAACTCATCTTTGTTCAGTCTGTAATATGTTCGAAACTTTTCGTCATCACACTCCAAGTCTTCCATTAAGTGATGATATTCACCGAACTTTGCCCGCCTCTTATTTATTCGATGGACCCATTCCGACATTCCCCCTACCGAATACAACAATAACAACTCATTATCACTATCACTATCACTTGAATCGGTTTCCATCCAGGGCATAACACTTCTGTTAAAACCAGGCTCACACCACGGTACTGTAAACGCCATCACTAACCAAATTGAAGTGAATTCAAATACAAACAGCTGTTGGCAGTGAGGTAGAGGGGAAAAATATGTCTTCCACGTAGCTATTTCTGTTTGAACAGGGCACGAAAGACATAGCCGAGGTATTAATACGCCGAAGACGTATTAATACCTCGGCTACGTTCTGTGTGAAGAGGCCTTAACTTTAATTGCTAATACAATTACAGTGGAACCTTGATATAATGCCCCTGTGATAAAACATGACCCTTGATGTAACGCTCATTTTTCATGATCCTGGCAAATTAAATAATTAAACTTGGGACCTTTATATAAAGTGACCCTCGATGTAAAGCGCTTTTTGGGTGGTTCGCAGATAAGTGTTATATCAAGGTTTCACTGTACATCAAAATCACTTATGAAATACAAAATTTGTATCCATTTTTTATTATATAATTAACAAAGTAGACCACTATTGTAAAAACAAAGAAAAATAATGACCTTACAAAAATGTATTTACTTGTTTATTGAAATTAATGAAATAAACTTACATATTGTGTGACTATATTTGTGTGTGTGTGTGTGCGTGTGTAAAGCTGTTTTTTATAACCTATTTCAAGGGGTTGATGTGGATAATGCTAATCACAGTATCTATACAAAAACAATGAGTGTGCTGTAATGAATTTGAATGGTTAGGACTGAAACTGAAACACACACTAGTTGTACTACATTAGAGTGTAATATATTACCAGACAAGGAATTTTGTGACTGTGGAATACTTTGTGACAGTAACATAACTAACCATCAAATGATAATTTGTTGTCATGTATGTTTGGACATCTTATTGCTGCATAATCATGTCACGAATTCCACTATACTTGTATGCAATTTTTCCCTGCCACTTGAATTCATTGACAGTGAAAGGTATAAAATAAACACTGATATAAGACCTCCTAGTGCACTTATGCATGTAGGAGCACACCACTCCCCTGTAAACAAGTGCTCAACAGCAGATGTACGTACACTAAGCTGTCTATCAGTCGAGTAGGTGGGGTATAGTAACTGAATGAATAGATGGGAAAATATGTGGACTGTTTCACTGAAGTTCCTTACAACTGTGGGGTCTGTTTATAAATATGTATATTTCACTCTAGGTCAGGCAAATTGGGAGGAGGCGGATTATGGAAAGTTGGACCATTCTTTGATTGCCAAAACTAATAAATGGGAAGAATGAGAGAAGATAAGAATACAGTATTATGTATTTACTAACAAAAGTAGGCTATAACAAAATCATATCTATAAAAAAACAAAATTTGTGTCCATTTTTTTATCAAGTAACATAATGTATAAAATAGACCACTCCTGTAAAAACAAAATAGAACAATGACCATATAAATACTATTTAAATATTGTTGGATTCTTGGATTTCGTTTACCCATAAAAAACGTTGTGTTCCGAGTCAGTAGTGAAATAATTATATTTAGTTAAATATTGTCTTTTCTCTTTAAAATCATTAAAATTAATGTAGTTACTAAAATAAGTTGGAAATATAATGAAGGGAAAGGGATGACAATCAAGTGACTCAACAAAGAAGTCATATAGGCAGTAGACTGAATGGACAAAGTTTTGCAGCTTAACAGGTAAGAGGACAATCTATACTCCATATTGCTGGTATACAGTGATTTTCAAACAGTGTACATATCAACAAATCAAGATTCGGGTTCGGTATAATACTACTTATTGTTTATAAAATAGTCTCACTTTTGTCAGGTAACAGGAATTGAATTTGTTACTGTTTGAGGTTAATCATGCTTTCTTGTAGTCTGAAACATAAAGAGTCATGTAACCCAGTTTCTCTGGTTGGGCTAGGTGCTAAGTGCACATACAAGTTGTGCCACGGTGGCTTAAGATGGATTATAACTTTGTTCATTAACACAACTTAATAAAAATGATGTTAGCATCATTATCTGCACTTCGTGATCAGGCTTAGAATCTATTACAGTTTACCCCAGGAGCCGATTCAGCAAGCAATTTTTGGAGGGATATGAAAAATTGGACCAAATGGTCTTATGGTCTAAAGTATAAATGACAGGACTGAGTGAATATAAAAATACAGTATGTTATTATCAGCACAATACGTTTATTAAGATACAAGTATAAAATCACATCTGTGTTTGTTAGTTCATTGGTCTTTTAATGACATTTGCTTACAGTTTCAGATACAAAAGGGACTGATCCATGGAGGGGGATTCACCCCTGCCCTCAAATGGTCACTTCAAACAAAATTTTTGTGGTTGTAAACATCATACAAAATTCATATCATGTTATGTAGGTTCATTTTACTCTAAAATTACTTTAAATTGTATCTGTACCATACCACCATATTAATTTCTGATTGATACATAACTTAAAAAAATTGTATATATTTTGAACTGTAAGTGAATAATATTAAAAGATTTGTTTGTAAATTTCTAAATATAATTATTTCACTACGACTCGGAATACAGAACTTTTTATGGGTAAAAACGTAAAAGTTTTACCTTACAACCTGAACAGGTTTTCACCTGAACCTCTGAAGAAGCTTTTTAAAAGTGAAAACCGGTTCAGGTTATAAGGTATAACTTTTAAGTTTTTACCCATAAAAAGTTTTGTGTTCTGAGTCGTAGTGAAATAATTATATTTAATTAAGTAACGGACACGTCATGGACAACGAAATCCAAGAATGTAAATTTCTTTTGTATTTTTTGTGATACATGCCCTGAGGTTGAGAATGTATGTGCATGCTTTGAAAAATAAAAATATAATTCAATTTGAGCATTTTGATTTCAAATGCTAGTAGTAGCACACATAAAAATTTTAGTGCCCATCATTTATGATATAATCAGGCACGGATCCTGGGTGGGAGGAATTCCCTCTTAATGGTAACATCAGACGACATTTTCTTCTTTGTTTTATGTTTGTAGAATGCTTTTTGATTGTGAATATGATACAAAATTCATATCACGTTATGTAGATTCATACTTTTATTCTAAATTACTTTAAATTGTAACTGTATATTAACAGTATGTTAATTTTTGTTTGATACACACCATACATGGGTAGTGTGTATTTTAAACTGTAAGTGAATATTATTTAAAGAACAATTGCCTGACAAACACAGATATGATATTGTACTTATACGTAAATAAACTTACTGTCGTGATAATAACACATTGTATTTTCATCTTCACTCATTCCTATCATTTATACTTTAGACCTTAAAGAATGGTCCAACTTTCCATATCCCCTCAGTCCAACTCGTCTCCCACCCAAAATTGCTTGCTGGTTCTGCCACTGAAACACACTACTCATTTGAGTTATGTATCAAACAGAAAGTAACATGGTTATAAGCTTCAGTTACAATTTAAAAGTAAGCCTAATTTCAGAGTAAAACCATGAACCTACATAATGTGGTATGGATTTTGTATCACTTTCACAATCACAAAACCATTCTACATTCACAAGATGAAAACAATTTCATCTGAAGTGACCATTTGGGAGGAGGGGAATTCCCCCACCCTACCTGGGGATACACATCTGGTTCACCCCATTTGAGTGGCAACGTATTCCGTTAATTCTCTCAATGTGCTCATTTATGACCATCTCCAGTGCCATGGCTCATCTCATTGTTGACGATTCCGCTGAATGTATTCAGTGGTTTATATAAATAATTTTTATAATTAAAAGTTAAAATTTATGAAAGAGAAACCTGATAATAGTTTAGTTTTTAAATGGAAACTCTGAGCATAGATGCACTTCCTGAGTTAACTACAATTCTGCAGTATTTTTTCCAAATTTCAATTTGTTTTAAGGTATGCCTACGATAATATCGCAGAGATTAGATAAGCTTATTACCATTAAATACTTTTTTGTTTTATGTATAAAAATGTTAAACAATGTAAAACCTAATAATTCTTCCCTAATGATAACAGTAATGTTACAGCCAAGAAGCTATAGGCCTACTAGGTCTATATCCAACAAGTTTTCAGAACTAAGGTGGCCACATTATCTTTATATATCTTTTACCAGTGTTACAGCATTCCAATTTATATAACTTGCCACTTCATTACAAATAATAAAACTTCTTGAAATATAAATGACAGCGGTAAAATATAATGACAGAGGCGGCGATATGGACCCTCAGGGGCCACAGCTGTGGAGGGGTGCACGGTCTTCAGGGGCACAATCTTAATGATATGGTAAAGAATAAGGATGGGAAATGTCTGATTGTTTTTCTACAAATAATCATGAAATATTAATATTTGACAGATTTTTAAATGCAGCTGTTATTAACTTTAAAGGATTAATGTCAGAAATGCGGAGGAGTAAGAAGTATAATCTCCAAACGTTAAAAGACCTTATTTTAACGCTAAAACATTTTATTTTAAATACCTTTAAGTGAATAACATTAACTTGAAAAACTGTAGAGGTCATGCTTACGATGGTGCGTGCACTATGTCTGGTGCGTACAATGGCTTAAAAGCAAAAAACAAGAAGCTGGAGGAGAATGCAAAATATGTCCACTGTGCTACACACAGATTACCCCTTGTTGAATGACCCAATCAAAGGAGTTCTTGAAGTGGCCAATTTTTCTTATGTAGTGGATTGTATTTTTCACAAAGAAGTAATTAAAAACAAAGTTGCATCTTGGAGCTAGCTAAGACTACAATATGTGAACACAACTGTTTTTTCTAATTTTCCAGAAGACTGTACTGCCTACATTTTTTTCATGACTCTGGCTATGACAGTAGCAACACCTGAAAGATCGTTTTCTAAATTAAAAAATCATCAAAGCATATTTGAGAAGCACAATGTCATAAGAACAACTCTCTGGAGTGTCACTTCTAAGCACTGACAATGAGAATGAGACAGCACAGAATACAGACTTAAATTTTTTGATTGATTCCTTTGCTACTGTGGTCTTTCTGAATACCTGGGCTACAGTGTGTCTTATAATGCCAGCAACGATGTGTGAATAAGTTGCATAAGTTCAACCTTATATGCGGTACCATTAGGCAAACCCTTAAGACAGCAAGTAAAGGAACACGCCTAAAATTCTACAAGGTGATGGCTCTTCCCACACTTTTTTATGGGTCTGAGAATTGGACTTTAATGAAAGGCCAAGCCAGTTTCATCCAAGCAGCTGAAATGAGATTTCTCAGGCACGTGGCAGGGTATACTCTCAATGATCATAGAAGAAACAGAGATATATGGCAAGAACTGAATATTATGTGTATACCCGACAGGATCACCCAGTATCGGCTGAATTGATGGGAACATCTTTGCCAAATGGATGACTGCCGCATCCCCAAACAACTATGGAACTATAAGCCAAGAGAATGGAGAGGTGTGGAGTGACCAGCTCTAATATTTACCTATTTGAGACTGGAACAAACCATCCTTGGTTTAATCCTTGAGGATGATAATGATGATTCCTTTGCTGCATAAAAATTCCAGAGAAGACAGTTTTGAAATGGCAATTTGGTCCTGCACTATTTTTTAAACAATATCTTTATTTTATTTAAGTCACGTTTTGCATGTTTTTTTTTTTAAGTAAGTTATATATGTAGAATTAAGAAAATTGAAATTTCATTTTGTATATTATAAATTTTATTGTGATCATTATGTTATATTTTGTCTGTTGAAACTAATTAAACTTGAAATTTAATAAGTAACTGTTTACATACTTTATCTTACATATTGTAAAAACTATATTAAATTAATTTAAACTTTATTTTAATGCTGTAATGTTTAAAATCTCGTTTCCTCTATGAGGACTCACTCGCTGTGAGGAAAATTTGTATCAGCATTTTTGAAATAATGTAATTTGTATTTTATTACATTATAACCGATTTTATTAGGACAGACAGTGTCAGTTCGATCAACAGACAAATTGATAAACCTGACGACTGTTATAACTTGTTTTATTATTCTGTATTTAAAAATCTGGAAAAATATTACCCACATCCTTATTATTTATGCGATTCAGTTATCAAAACCCCAACTCCTATATTAAGTCATGACGGGAATAACAATTGTATATGGCGGCTCTGTTACCCAACTGGGGAGGAGGGAGCGGTTTACATAAGCGCCGCCGTTGGTAAGACGAAACGTCGGCGTCCCTACCGACGCATGCAGTATAACATTAATGCATGAAAAAGTCTTTCCCCTGGAAAAACTATCACTTTTACAAATATTATGATTACTTAGAAAGAACGAATCCATGTACTTTTACAGCTACCGAATAGTGAACGATTCATAAGAAATGTTCCATTGTTTGAACAATACTGACGTTATCATACTGAGAATTGTTAGAAAAATATGTTATTTGATTTATGTTTCTTTAAGTTTTTTGTTGTATGTTTATAAAAATATTCATTGTAATTTACTTTTTTATTCAAGCACCTATGTTCGTTAGGGTAAATTACAAACGAAGAAATGGTATGGCTTAACGCCGCGTCATTATGAAACGTGACTTCAAATTTATTGTTGTTGTTATGTCAGTGGTACTCCCAGAAGCAAATGCGGAAGTGTTGTACTCATTAGATTGAAATGAAGTATAACCTTACCAAAGTTCATTTTGACGGCGTAAGATAGAGCATCTTATGCACAGCGTACGAATACGTACGTACATAGTATGATCTGACGTTATCGAAAACTGAAACGTACCATTTAGCTCATCACACAATGTGATAGGATGTTGATGGAATTACCGCGGCTAACTTGACCGAAAACTTTCCTGTATTTCAAGAAGTAAGGTTTGTTTAAATTTTATTTATTTCATTCATTAGTATTGTACTAATATTTATTTTAATTATTAGTAGTATAATTATAAAAATTAAATAATCTATTGTCTGAAATAAATAATAGAGAAATGGTTTATTAATCGTCTCATAAAATAGAATTGATTTAAAAATGATTGTTTGTAATGTTATAATAATATTAAACGTTAAGCAGGAGTTTTTGTTTTTATTCTATACGTAAGCACGACTTTGTAAGGGTTTTGAAACATCAAATAATATAAAGTCATGCGTATTTCATTTTAGGTTAACGATAACCTAAAATTAGGTCAGTTTGTAAATGTTAATAAAAACAATAACTGATTGATATTAGTTTATATGTCGAAAACACACGTTCATATCTGTGTTTGTGTGTTGTTAAATTTAATTCATACTTAATTTTAAGTTACACAAAATAATTAAATTTCTTCTGTATATATATATAAATTATATTTTCTTAGCCATTTTTCCCATTTTTTGTTGTCACCTAAGAGACTAAAAGTATTGTCGAAAATATAGGATCATCAATATATAGTAGGAAGGTACTATACTATACCTTCAGTATTTGATGTTACAGATTATAATTTTGTAACATGTCAAGGGAAAATGAAAATAATAAGTATTAATCAAATTAAAAACAAGAATTATAGCATGCCAAATGGAGAGAAATATTGAATAGATGGAAAGATTATAATATCCGAGAACTGATGAATTTTATGCGCACGCACACGCACACGCACACACACATACACAAAGGAGGTGGGGAGGGAGTTAGGAAAGCAAAATGGAATCAAAGAAGAGGTTTACGATGGAGAAAGTGTTCTGAAAGTGTATAGAGGAGTTTAAGTCAAAGTTAAGACGAAGAAAACAAGAAGCTATAGTAGTTTGGTATGAACAGACTTTAGGAGAGAACTGTCTTTCGTTTATGAGATAGGCAGCTGACATAGTAGCTGTGATGTACATTGTATTAGTGGCAGGGTGTTGTGAAACGTTCTTGTATACTTTCTGAGTTGATGTTTACCTTGAATTTTTTCTATTATCCTACAACATAGCGGAAGCTCAGTTCTTAAGAGTGTGCAGTGCCTGTCAGCTAAATAATAGAGCACCACATCAAAGAGAATTCAGTCATATCCTCTGTGAAGTAATAAAAATGTGTTAGTCAGTTTGTGATTGTCATTCAATGTGCGTTATTGGAGTTGTACATGGGGTTTAGTGTAGAGTGATTATTGTGAATTGTGTGTGAACATCTGTAATTAATGATGTATATTATTTATTGCAACAGTGTTAATTAGGTGACTTTTTTCAATTTGTAGCATTATTGTTTTCTGGACAAGTTAAAGTTAACTTTGTTGTAATAATTTCTATATTACCTACCTATGGAGTTTTAAATTGTATTGTTGTATAGATAGTATTTGGCACCCAACGTGGCCCCACGTTGCAAATATTATCTATGCAACAATACAATTTAAAACTGCATAGATAGGTAATATAGAAATTATTAAAAGGCTATATCTGGAGGTAGGAAAATTTATTAAATTATAACATTATATTTACTACTGTCTTATTAGGCCTACTTTATAATATTAAATTGTTTATAAAAAAATTTGTTTTTCAATACTTGAGTCTATGGCTTGTTTTACAACTATGTTACTTGTTCCGCTGAATTCCGCTGTTTGCGTAGCTTCTCGACGCAGTTCGACTGGACCACTGCAACACTGCACGTCAACCGTTTGAAGATCACTAATGCTGACAATTCATGTTGCTGCACCCACACACACTGCGATACGAACTGTTACTGTTTACAATTTAAATTTACTTAATCTCAGGGGTAAAATAGATCGTGTATTGATCTTACACAAACTCTGGTTTCTTGAAGTGTTCTCGCGTAACTATAAAAATATCTCGGCAGATATTTTGTCCCTAGCGGATATCTTCCGCTATACGCGAAAAAGCACTAGAATTATTTTTTTTTTTTAATTTGAGTTCTGTGAGTGGTATTGTATTGGTTTCGAAGACCTCGAACTGTGAACCAACTTCTAAGTCTACAGGAAAACGACCTGTCTTCTCATGAAAAACTCGTGGCAGCGAGTACGTCTTTCTATAACGAGTCCTAAGAAGAAACTGACCGAAGTGCTCTCGACAGAGGACCAACTCAAATAATTTTTGAACCCTCTGATTGGTTGAAACTTTAGCAACGTCACAGATGAGAACACAGATAGACTGAAATCAGGCTTAAACTCTGTTCGATTCTGCAAAGGCCTGTCTAGATTTAATGTACAAATATTATTACTTTCTAGGAGATAACGAGAATAAAAGATGACTGAATTCATTAAAAAAAAACATATGCAAATTATAGTTGTGCAGACTTGAGTATATGGAAAATGTAGCTTATAAAACCATGAAAATACTCTGTCCCAAGTTTCAGAACGAAATGTTAATTTTCCTCGAAGTTATTAAATAAAATGTAAATCACAGGTGCACCCTCGCACTTACACACAAATATTTCACATAAAATAAAATAAAATTGTGAACATTTTGACATAACGTACTTTTTTAAACATAGCTTGGTTCAAAACTTACGACTACTTTACAAAGAAAGAACAAAATCAATTTAAAACATGTCTAAGGCCATCAGAAAATGTTATATAGCATTAGGATTCCACTTAAATGAACTTCATATCCTGTGTACTGTGGCAGTTCGGGTTTGCAATCCCGCAGACTTTATTTTCCCGCAGGAATTTCGCGGGAAATTAGCCATTCCCGCGGGATCCCGCAGTATTTCCATAAAATTTATCATTCATGCAAATTTAAAGGTAATAAGAGAGCCATAATTTTCTATTATTTTTATTTAATCAAATCCAACATAAGCCTTTCTTTGTGTGTGACAAATAAACAAAAATTCAAACACAGAATCATTTTTATATAATATGAAGTTATAAACTTATTGTAACTAATTTACTTAAGAGATCGTTTGTAACTATTATTTACTTAACATCGAAAATTATTAGTCTCTCTTGGTCCTGTTTAACCAGTCTAAAATAAATCAAAACACTGTATAATCTCCAATCAACTAAACAAAATAGTTTCATACCGGTAACATATAATAGGTATGTATTAAGTTACGTGAGTTACATAAAACTAAATCACAAAATATCTTTACAACAAAAATAAAAAAAGTTATATCTTTTACTGAAAATAAGAGCACAAAAAACATATAGTGTCTAATGGTTTGTCCCCCAGCCTACTTCTTATAGAACTGCAGATATATCTGGCTGCAGAAAAAACCCTTTCTGCTTCTACGCTTGTAGGAGTTATAGTGTTCAAATAATCATGAACAAGGGATAAGTATTTGCTTTTTATTCCACTACATTCATATTCAGTCATCTCAGTCTTAATATTTTTAAAAAAATTTTTACCTCTTTCATCCATATTTACGCTGCAAGTATCCTTTTTTTTATTTAATTTCATTTCTAATTCTTCTTGAAGCGATAAATTTACTTCTATGTTACTTTCTTCATCTTCTGAACTTTCAGACTTATCAGCCTTATCATCTATATTTTTGTCCAAAGTCAACATTCTCTCACAAATCTTTTTAATTTAGAGACGTACACAACTATTTTTAGGAACTGGAAATGTGTCATCTGGGGTGTTTAGATAGCTCGCGTACTTCTTTGGATTATGAAGGTAGAGAATATTCCAGACAAAACGATCCGACGCTCTTTGATTCTTACTCGAAGAGCAGTGGCTAGATCAGCGCTCACCTCACCTTGTTGCTTATCCAACTTTTCCAATATGAATTGAAGAGTTGTATCAGCCGTTAAAAGCGTCAAATCTCTTCTGCACAAGACTTCAACGCCCAGTTTAACCGGCTGCAAACTAAGAGTCAATTCCTTGAGCTTGGTCCATTCTTCGTCAGAGAATTTTATCTCAGTTCTTTCGTCAATTAAAGCTTTGGTTAAGCACCCTTTGAGAACGTGAAAACGCTCCAACATATTATACAGGCTACTCCACCTGGTCTTGCAGTCTAGGATTAAGCTCAGTTTTTTCCGAGGTCTTCTCGTACGTATTTCTGCAAGCAAGCATCTTTAGTTGGAGATTTTTTTAAAATCTTTACAACCTTTCTCACTTTATTTATAAGATCTTTGTAACTGGGTATCAGTTCTGCGGGAGACTGCTCTAAATGAATAACAGTCAAGACCTGCTCCTCACTTGTCTCATCATCGCTTGTATCATCATCATCATCTGAGTAATCAGATAGTAGGTGCGGCTACTTCCTCATTTTGAAGTAAATTGCATACTTCCGATTCCGATTCCTTGCTAGGTACATTTTTTTTGTATAAAGTATCAACAACTGCAAGTTGAATACCATGTGCGAAACATAGTTGTCGGTAGCAAGGCATCAATCTGCCTACTTTCTTCATGACACTCGCACCGTCAGTAGAAATTCCGATAATATCAGTATCAAGGTGGAGACCAAATTTCTCTAAATGTATTTTGACTAAATCGATGCAATGTTCTGCGTTGCAAGAGTCGTGGATTCGAATCAACCCGAGATTAAAATGTGTCCCAGTATGATGTACATTCACGTTCAAATATCTTCGATTTTTTTATAGACGTCCATTCATCGAAAGTCAAAGAAAAATTTTTGTCCACGTATTTTAAGATTTTGTAGTTTCTTAGTGATGTCTGCTTTAACTGTTTCTGAGAAATTTTCAACAGTTGATTTTATAGTATTAGGAGATGTAGGCAGACTAAACCCGCTTTTCGAAAATAAATATCTTAACTAAATACAACTATTATATTCACGACTCGGAACTCAAAGTTTTTTATAAGTAAAAACAAAGTTTTACCTTACAACCTGAACCAGTTTTCACCTTTAAAAGGCTTCTTCAGAGGTTGCCGCTGGTAGCGTTGTTCGTCCTGTTGTGGGCGACGGAATCGAATTTCGAAAGATCGATGTTGTGTGTGTGGGGTGAGATGTGTTCGAATAATGCGTGCGATTTGAATTGTGTCTGTTCGTTTAGGATGTCGTTTTTATTTGTTTTCGTGTGTTTGTATATTTCCAATTTTTCTAGAGTGTCTAGTTTTCGGCCTTTTGTGTGTACGTGTAGAATGTTCATGTTATTGCCGATGTTTTTGTATGTGTGGTTTGCCCCATTGAGGTGGTTTGCAAAGGTGGATTCTGTAGTGGAGTGGAGCGCCTTTGTGTGTTCAATGGATCTCTGTTTGAAGCTACGTCCTGTCTGGCCTATATAGAATTTGTTGCAATTTGAGCAATTTAGTTGGTAAACACCGGGTAGATCGAATTTGTTTTGTGTGTGTGTGTTTTTATAGTAAGTGTTCTGTTTTGTTAGTAGTTTTGTAAGCGATTCTGTATCCTGCTTTTTTGAATTTGTGGGCTATTTTTTCAGTTTGTTTGTTGATGTATGTTAGTGTTATAAATTTGTTGTTTTCTGTTTTTGTCTGTTGTTTGTTTTGTGTTTTGTGTAGGAGTTTACTGAATATTGTTCTGTCATGTCCATTAGATTCTGCTAGATATTTTATCGTGTTTAGTTCGTCTTTGTAGTCTTTTTCATCTAAGGGGATGTTGTTAAGTCTATGTATCATGGTTCTGAAGGCAGCTAGTTTGTGTTGTATTGGGTGATTGGAGGTGTTGTGTCAGTGTAGTTGGTTTTCTGTATATACTGAATTTGTGCCTGTGTTCAAGTTTTGTGATGGAGAGGTCTAAGAAGTTTATGGTATTGTTGTGTTCGTATTCGGCAGTAAAGGTTATGTTTTTATGTATTTTGTTTATGTGCGTTAGTAACTGTTCACATTGTCTTTTGTTTCCCCTGTATAGTATTAGAATGTCATCAACGTATCTGTGCCAATATAGTATTTTATGTGAGTGTCTGTCATTGTTTGTGAGTATTTTTGTTTTTTCTAAGTGTTGGAGGAAGACTTCTGCTAGAATGCTGGATATGGGGGAGCCCATGGGTAGACCATCATTCTGTGTGTAATATTTATTGTTATAAGTAAAGTAGTTTTGTTTTGTGATAATGTTCAGAGTTTCTGTTAGTTCGTTGATAAGTTTGTCTGGTGTGTTGTTCTGTTTGAGTTTGTTTTGTAGGATGGTGATTGTTTCAGAGATGGGGATGTTTGTGGACAGGTTTTTAATGTCAAAGGAGGCTAATGTGGCATTATGGGGGATGTGTATGTCTTTTATTTTTGTTACTAGGTCTGTGTTGTTTTTTACTGCAATGTTGTTGTCTAGTTGTGTGTGTTGTCTGATAATTTTGTCTAGATGTTTTGCGAGTTTGTGTGCAGGGGCATTACGGTAGTTGATAATGGGGGTGGATCGGAATATCTTCTTTATGGATTTTGGGAAGCGCTTGGAGGGTAGGGGCTGATGGTCGGATTTGTTTCTGTAGGGCTTTTGTTTGTGTGTCATTATGTGTTTGGCTTTGTTGACTAGTTGTTTTACTGTGTTTGGTATCTGTTGGTGGGGTTGTGTTTTAGTTCTGTGATGTTCTGTTCCATGAAGTTTTGTACTTTTTTGTGTAGGTTGTCTGTGGAGATGATTACAGTCGTATTGCCTTTGTCTGCTTTTACAAATGTCGTGTTGTGTTTGTGTGCCTTTTCCCTCAGTTTGATGGCTGTGTGTATTTTTGAGTTGTGGTTCTTGTTGTCTGATGTCTTATGTGCTCCTATTATATTGTTTATATTATGTCTTAGTGTGTCTTGATGTTCTGGTGCTGTGTTTTGTATATTTGTTTCAGTGTCAACTATGAGTTTTGTTTGTGTTTGGTTATTTTGTTTGTAATGTATGTTATGTTTTAGGCCTTTATCAAGGAGTGTTTGTTCGTTTTTTGTGATTGTGACATTCGTGAGGTTTACTGTACGTGCGTAGAATTTGTGTGAGGGAATTATATTTGTGTTGATTGGTGTCAGGTTTTTTATTTTTCTCTCGTGTTCTGTCTGTATGTTATGTATTTGTTTTTTGTCCATTCATTTGTGTGATGTATTAGTTCAGTCATGTAATTGTGTCCGTATATGTTGGCGATCTGTAGGTGTAGCGTTAGTGCTTTGCGGTTGAGAGCGTCTTTTTTCTTATATAACTGTTTTATAGATTCTTTTATGTATGTCCTTTGTGCGATGTTTTGTGTTATTTGAGTAGCTTGATTGTTGTGTTTGATTTTGATTTGTGCGTATTTTGGTGTTATTGATTTGTTGAGGAGGCATGTTTTGTTGAATGTTATGTGAGCGACGATCTTTCTAACTTTCAATATTGTGAATTTGTACGTTTGGACTATAGCACGTCTTGCTGAGTTAAATTCTTGTATTTTGTTGTCCATGACGTGTCCGTTACTTAACTAAATACAAGTATTATATTCACGACTCAGAACACAAAGTTTTTTGTAAGTAAAAACATAAAGTTTTACCTTACAACCTGAACCGGTTTTCACCTTTAAAAGGCGTCTTCAGAGATTGCCACTGGTAGCGCTGTTCGTCCTGTTGTGGGCGACAGAATCGAATTTCGAAAGATCGATGTTGTGTGTGTGGGGTGAGATGTGTTCGAATAATGCGTGCGATTTGAATTGTGTCTGTTCGTTTAGGATGTCGTTTTTATTTGTTTTCGTGTGTTTGTATATTTCCAATTTTTCTAGAGTGTCTGGTTTTCAGCCTTTTGTGTGTACGTGTAGAATGTTCATGTTATTGTCGATGTTTTTGTATGTGAGGTTTAAAAAAGAATCCATAAAACAGTTATATAAGAAAAAAGACGCTCTCAACCGCAAAGCACTAACACTACACCTACAGATCGCCAACATATACGGACACAATTACATGACTGAACTAATACATCACACAACTGAATGGACAAAAAAACAAATACATAACATACAGACAGAACACGAGAGAAAAATAAAAAACCTGACACCAATCAACACAAATATAATTCCTTCACACAAATTCTACGCACGTACAGTAAACCTCACGAACGTCACAATCACAAAAAACGAACAAACACTCCTTGATAAAGGCCTAAAACATAACATACATTACAAACAAAACAACCAAACACTAACAAAACTCATAGTTGACACTGAAACAATTATACAAAACACAGCACCAGAACATCAAGACACACTAAGACATAATATAAACAATATAATAGGAGCACATAAGACATCAGAAATACACACAGCCATCAAACTGAGGGAAAAGGCACACAAACACAACATCACATTTGTAAAAGCAGACAAAGGGAATACGACTGTAATCATCTCCACAGACAACCTACACAAAAAAGTACAAAACTTCATGGAACAGAACATCACAGAACTAAAACACATCCCCACCGACAGATACCAAAACACAGTAAAACAACTAGTCAACAAAGCCAAACACATAATGACACACAAACAAAAGCCCTACATGAAACAAATCCGACCATCAGCCCCTACCCTCCAAGCGCTTCCCAAAATCCATAAAGAAGATATTCCGATCCGCCCCATTATCAACTACCGTAATGCCCCTGCACACAAACTCGCAAAACATCTAGACAAAATTATCAGACAACACACACAACTAGACAACAACATTGCAGTAAAAAACAACACAGACCTAGTAACAAAAATAAAAGACATACACATCCCCCATAATGTCACATTAGCCTCCTTTGACATTAAAAACCTATACACAAACATCCCCATCTCTGAAACAATCACCATCCTACAAAACAAACTCAAACAGAACAACACACCAGACGAACTTATCAACGAAATAACAGAAACTCTGAACATTATCACAAAACAAAACTACTTTACTTATAACAATAAATATTACACACAGAATGATGGTCTACCCATGGGCTCTCCCATATCCAGCATTTTAACAGAAGTCTTCCTCCAACACTTAGAAAAAACAAAAATACAGTAAAGCCCCGATTATCCGCGGAATTGGGTGGCAAGGGCACCGTGGATAGTGAAAATCGCGGATAACCCGAAAAAAGACTAAAAATGAGGTGTAAACACGAAAAAAAATATTTTAGCATAAAAACTATGTTTTATTGTACAAAAAACATAATATGTAAAACTTTTAAAATATGCACAGTACAGCAGAAACCTTTGCTCTACGTCTAAATCACTAAAATAGAGAACAGTAAACAAAAAACAATACTGTACTGTTAACAAAAAGTGTTCAGTTACGCCTTTTTAAAAAAATCAGTCACTCGTTTTTGCTTCTTGCTTTGGAAACACCTTTTCTTTATTCTAGATTGTACTTTCCTTAACATGAGTTTTTCTGCCAGATGTGCGTTGTCGTCTTGTTCCTCTAAATATTGAAGCAATCCATCTACGTGCTGCAAAGCAGTTTCGTGTGTCATCTGCGCAGGCGCCTCGTCTTCTTCACTTTCACTTTGTTCTTCTTCGTTCTCGTTCACTCCCATTGCTTTGTTCGTTATCTCTACGTCAGTCAGTCGTTCAAACCCCGGCTCACTTGCGTCGCATTCCAGCCACTCTTCTATGTTCTCTTCGTCGACATTCTCACCTCCCGGAACGGATGTCACTAGGTCAACAAGTGTAGCGGTCGGCATGACTTCATTCTCTTCTTCACAAATGTTTTGGTTGACATTTGTTTCTATACTCGGAAAGAGTTTTCTCCATGATTTAACAAGGGTTGAGGGTTTGATGTAATCCCATGCAGACGCAATATCGTAAATGCTATCCAAAATTGTATAATTCTTCCAAAATTCTTTGAGATCGCAGCCTTCTTCGATTTTTGACAGTAACAACTTTGTACTGTATGTTCTCTTCATGGTTGCAATGACTCCCTGGTCCATAGGTTGTATCAGCGCAGTAACATTTGGGGGCAAAAACTTTGTGAAGATTTGCCCATCAGAAGATTTAAGCACACATGTAGCTGGGTGTGAAGGCGCGTTGTCAATTAACAAAACAGCCTTCTTTGGCAAGTTTTTTGAGTCAAGATGTTTACGTACTTGAGGCACAAAAATGTTTTCAAACCATTCTTGAAAAATCTGCTGGTTCATCCAACCTTTTTTTTGGTTGAAATAATCAACTGGTAAATTTTCTGCTCTTGTCCCCTTAAAAGACCTCGGTTTCTTAGATTTACCGATTACAAGAAGCCTAAGTTTGTGACTACCCGCAGCGTTGCTGCATGGCACGATTGTAATTCTTTCCTTGCTACTTTTGTGACCTGCCGCTTGATGTTCACTTTCAAATGCTAAAGTACGAGTGGGAAGACACTTCCAAAAAAGCCCTGATTCATCAGCGTTATAAATTTGTTCATATGACAGATCTTCAGACAACACAAACTCTTCAAAATCACATTGAAAATCATCAGCTGCTTGTTGATCACCACTCAGCTTCTCTCCTTGTAGACCAATCTCTCTAATTCCATGACGTTTCTTAAAACGATGTAACCAACCGGACGACGCATCAAAATTTCCTTCCAGGCCTAACAAATCAAAAAAGATTTTTGCTTTAGCTGCAATGGTAGGACCAGACACGGGGGTGCCCCCACTTCGCACCTGAGCTAACCATTCCACTAATGCCGAGTCAAGTTCATTATAGGTGGATTTCTTCATTGCTTTTCGTTTTTTCATCCTTGAAGCACTGTCCGACACTGATGCAAAGGCTAACAGTTTGTCTTTTTGCTTTAAAACGTCTCGCACTGTTGTTTCCCTGATCCCGTAATTGAAACACATCTGCTTCCTTGAAGCGCCATTTTCTATTTTAGAAATCATTTCAAGTTTTTGTGCAATCGTTAACACAACCTTTTTTTCGTTTTTCGGCCATTATTAATTTCAGGAACTAACGAACTGATCACGACTGATCACTAAGCACGCTTACTGACAACTGACACCACTGGCAGACCGAGAGAATATGTACGTAGAGGGGGAAGGTTAGTGAACTTGACCAAAACAAAAGAGCAAGAGCCAAAACAAAATTCCGAGAAGGCCTATAGGATTACGATGCACAATAAACCTGTCAGAAATTTTCGACCTTCGCACTGTAGGGCCTATTGTATTTTCCCTGTTGTTGGCTTGGATTAAAATTGGTTTTTTTGAGGTTCGTAATTAAAAAAATTTTTCGCGGCACTCGTGGATAAACCGCACCGCGGATAGTCAGGGCTTTACTGTACTCACAAACAATGACATACACTCACATAAAATACTATATTGGCACAGATACGTTGATGACATTCTAATACTATACAGGGGAAACAAAAGACAATGTGAGCAGTTACTAACGCACATAAACAAAATACATAAAAACATAACCTTTACTGCCGAATACGAACACAACAATACCATAAACTTCTTAGACCTCTCCATCACAAAACTTGAACACAGGCACAAATTCAATATATACAGAAAACCAACTACAACTGACACACTAATACACAACACCTCCAATCACCCAATACAACACAAACTAGCTGCATTCAGAACCATGATACATAGACTTAACAACATCCCCTTAGATGAAAAAGACTACAAAGACGAACTAAACACGATAAAATATCTAGCAGAATCTAATGGATATGACAGAACAATAGTCAGTAAACTCCTACACAAAACAAACAACAGACAAAGACAGAAAACAACAAATTCATAACACTAACATACAACAAACAAATTGATAAAATAGCCCACAAATTCAAAAAAGCAGGATACAGAATCGCTTACAAAACTACTAACAAAACAGAACACGCACTATCAAAACACACACATAAAACACAAAACAAATCGATCTACCCGGTGTTTACAAACTAAATTGCTCAAATTGCAACAAATTTTACATAGGCCAGACAGGACGTAGCTTCAAACAGTGATACATTGAACACACAAAGGCACTCCACTTCACTACAGAATCCACCTTTGCAAACCACCTCATCGAGGCAAACCACACATACAAAAACATCGACAATAACATGAACATTCTACACGTACACACAAAAGGCCGAAAACTAGACACTCTAGAAAAATTGGAAATATACAAACACACGAAAACAAATAAAAACGACATCCTAAACGAACAGACACAATTCAAATCGCACGCATTATTCGAACACATCTCACCCCACACACACAACTTCGATCTTTCAAAATTTGATTCCGTTGCCCACAACAGGACGAACAGCGCTACCAGCGGCAACCTCCGAAGAAGCCTTTTAAAGGTGAAAAATGGTTCAGGTTGTAAGGTAAAACTTTATGTTTTTACTTATAAAAAACTTTGTGTTCCGAGTCGTGAATATAATAGTTGTATTTAGTTAAGTAATGGACACGTCATGGACAACGAAATCCAAGAAATATCTTAAATCTTCAGAAGTGCAGAGACAAATGAAAGATAGGCTGTCTTTTGCCACCATTCTAGATATCATATAGGCCTACTCTTTAGAGTGCTCTTTGATTAAATAGGTATCAATACTATTAATTGTTTTGGCCTTTTTTCTTTGGTATATTTGGATCTTCGACATCACATCGACGATCAACCATTTTTATTGAGTCATCTTTTGAAGTTGATAGTCATGGTTGTACGGATGCTTGAGTTCTAGAAGTTTCTAAATCTATGCAATGTTTAGACTTCAAATGATACTTCAGACCTTTCGTCGATCGTTGACTTATTTTCAAAATGTTATTGCACATAGAACATCTCGCACTTTCACCTGTTTTTATGAAATAATTCCAAATATCTTTCTCACGTTTACCTGCTTCGTTTGACATGTTTGGCTATTTGTACCTGCAGAATAAGACGTCAAAATTAAAAAAAAATTGCGTAACATTCGTATCCTTACGTAAAATTAATTTAATAAAAAAATAGGAACACTTTAAGTTGAAGAAAGATGTGGTTATGTGTGTTAGGTTAAGCGTATGAATTTCCGAAAATATACTACAGACTACACCAATATTATAGTACAATAAAATTTGTAAACTAATAGTTAAATAAGTATAAAATATAAAGTTTTTATTACTTACATAACAAGTAACACAAATCACTTTACGACTAGGTACTTTATGTTCGAAAATAAACAAGGAACGAGCGAGATTTGTTTGAATGATTGACTAGACCGGTGCCGGCGAGCAAATGACTGAAAGAAACTGCTCGCTCAATCGATTCATTTGTTCGATACCTGCATGGGGGAAGGGAGAGGTACATGCGAAACTGTCGTGACACGTGAAGCGCGCTAGTGACGTCCGAGCTACATCGGTGGATGGATGTATAAGTACAAATTTATTGTTGAAAAAATTCCGCGCGGATCCCGCGGGAATGCGGAATCCCACATTGCGGGATTGCAAACCCTAGTTGCAATATATATATATATATATATATATATATATATATATAGTTAATATAGAGATGAGTGGCTGCACACAAAATCTTATTTTTAAATAGATTTCTACCCTGTAGCTCTTCTATGGGAGTTACTACTTATCAGGTCTGTGTGGTATGTTAAAATAGAAATTGCCATATTGCAGGTTGTCAAAATAGAAATTTACAGGTTGTGGGACAAATAGGAATTGTAAAAGCCAAAGGCAGTTAAACATTTTCAATTGGCAAACTGACACTGTGTTTGGCAGCTGAATGTTAATCGAATTTCTTCCCTAAAGAGGTGCAAAGCACATTATATAAAACAAGTAATAATTATATTTTCTTGTAGTATTCATATATTGCCATCATTTCTATAATTTTAAGTGTCATGTCATGAATAATAATTATTATTAATAACTATTATATAACAGTGGCAATCTGTTGTTTTCTCTGTGTGTGCGCGTGCGTGCGCGCATGTGTGTGTGTGTGTGCAGTTGATTTTCCCATAGAGTGGGAGCTTTTTAAATCTAAATTTAGTGCAGTAACTTACACATAATTTATGAATATCACATAGTATATACCTAGTTTTTGGTGATTGAATACAGATTTAAATTTTATTGATCATTTCATCTTCCCCATGTTATTGTACATGGATGTATATAAGGGGGGTATAGGGGGTTCAAACCCCCTATCGAAAAAATAAATTTACACTAGATAGAATGAATTTGTTGACAGAAAAATTCCTTCTTTTGAGTATTAAACATTTCTTGAGATTTTGGGATATCTTATCCCAATTAACAACTTACCTGCTGTAAATATTGATTAGAACTCTTTACATAATAGAAATAAACTAAATTTCAAGTGTATTTTTAAAAGATTAAAGTCAATATGAGGTTATGGAGCCAAATTAAAAGCTTTCTAAGATATTGGTACGAGGACGAGTTACGAGTTGTATCATCTGGCAACAGTGGCAACCTTGGAGGGGGATTTTTTATGAGTCAGAGTGCTGCGTGCAGTTGTCGCGTCGTTACGTGTGCTTTGTCAGGTAAAATTACGTGTTGTGTGATATTGCTGATTGGCAGATTGGAGGTAAGTTTCCAAATGCTTTTATGAAATTGCTACTAAGTAATAGTAAATAGTATGCTGAACTATAGTATTATTATTAAAATTAGTTTGGTATTGCCAGTTGTAATGAAACAGGAAGTTCCTGTTAGGAACAGTGTTGCCATGTAACATGCTCATTCGCTCCAACCACGTGCTCATACAAGTGGATAAACATGGTACCGGTAACAATATTCACGCTGCAAGGTCAGTTAGTACGGATTTTAAAACCATAACAGTTTACTTTTAAAACCTGATAAATAATTAATCCATTAATATATCACCAACTTAATAAATACCAATATTTTCGGTATTAGACAAGCATAAATATTTGCGAATTCTTTATAAATGAAATTGTCTGTAGGCTATAGTTAAATAGTAATTTATAATTGACATAAATACATTGATATAATTGTACTATTGAACAATAATACTTTCGTTTATTAATTTTTGTTATTTGAAAATTAACAAAATATTTCTGTAACATGATTTTAAGTTAATTTTTATATTAACTTGGTGGGCGCGCAAAATTCGCACTCAATAGTGGGCGCACTGCGGCTTTTTTACCGCAATTGTAAATTGCACTTTTTTTCTCTAAGACAAGGTAGTATGAGAAGTAAATAGACTGGTTAAGGTGTTTTAAATTTTATTTATTATTATTAAACACAAAAACATAATGCTTAGACATCGACGTCCATATCTTGGCCCTGGTTGCCGTCGCACCTGACACATGTTGTCTCTTGACGCGAATGCCTCTTACAGACATTATTTCTGCATCTCTGGCACACAATTTTTGATCTGTTATTCTTATGCCGTCCGCAAATATGACAGATTCCTGGTTTTGGTGCTTCTTGAACCTCCTCCTCTTTTTTATATTTAGCTAAAAATGCTGTGATATCTTTTGGCAGGTTACGTAGTCTAGTTTTCTTCCAGATGAGTTTCCATAAGGCTAAGTGCCAGATTCTTCAAAAACAGTCTTCTTCTTTCTCGGTTATCAAGATTGTTGTATTTGAAAATTATGTTGGCGTTGATTCCCGCGATATCAAGATGCCGATAAAACAGCGCGAGAGGCCATCTTCTACGTATTCTAGAAGTTGTGTAGGATGCGCACATCTGGTCAACCGTATCAACTCCTCCCTTTGTGGCATTGTAATCCAGGTTTATTGTGGATTTGCTGGTTGCTTCGTCTATCTCATTTGTATCATGCATCGATGAGAGAAATATCACCGCCTTATTTTTTTTAGGCGCCGAAGAAGACAAACAGAAATCATACTGAAAACCAGAGAGCGTCGACTTGATTTCTCTTGTTTTGTTGGCTTGGAATTCTGGTGGTATTTCTCTTTTATTTTTTTTCATAGTTCCGAGTAAGGTCAGCCCCTTCTCAAGAAGATCTTTAGCTAGAGTGTAGCTTGTATAGTAGTTGTCAGTTGTGATATTTCGTTTGGAACCCTTTATTGGTTCAACCAGTCTTTTCACAATGTCATCTGGTTTGTTCGATTTGAGATAGGGACCAGGCATCTGCTTGCCACAATATATTTCTAAGTTGAGAGTATAACAAGTTTTTGCGTCACAGAGTGCGTATATTTTCAGCCCATACTTGGCTGGCTTGTTTGGTATATATTGTATTAAGCCACATCGCCCCCTAAAAGCATGTAGCATCTCGTCAATAGTCACAAACTCGCTGGCATTGTAGTGAGTCAAACAGTTATTCACAAAATTTTGGTGAAAATCACGAATAGGTGCAAGTTTGTCCATAGCTCTTCGCTCGTTCCGTGTATCTAAATTGTCGAACCTAAGGGCTCGAAGCAGAAATCAGAAACGCTTATAACTGAAGAGCCCGCGTAAAATTATCATTCCTGTGCCATCGGAATTCCACAGTTCAGCACAATTTGTATGTGATCCCTTTTTTATGCCTATCAAGTATAACGCACCAAAGAGAGCCTTGACCTCCACTTTTGTAGTTTCTCTACAGTCTCTATCTCTACCATAATTGACATCATTTCTTTTTTTCTGAATGTATCTGTTAGTGTGAGTTACAATATCATCTATCATGGCATCAGTAATGAACAGGTGAAACGTATCTACTTCTTTCTGCGCAGTTGTAGCATTCATTTTTGGACCTGGCATTATTTTCATAATATTTTTGGCCTTCTGTTTAGTTGAAGATAGAGGGTTACTCATCCAAAGCGTATCTCCATCTTTCCCGATGTAAAAATGGTAATCATCTTCAGCGACTTTTGGCACAGTTAGTTGATCGGCATCCGCTTCATCCGCTGATTGCTCTGAGTCACTGCTGTGGTTGTCAGCTTGTATCATTTCATCCTCCATATCTGGGTCATCTGACTCATCCTCTTCATTTTCTCCTTCCGACAATTCTGATAATTCCATGAGTACTTTCTCAAAGTCTTCAGGGCGCACAAATCGACGAGACCTGAACGTAAACACAAACTCAGATAACATAGGAAAAACAGGCACCGGTATATAGAATAGGCGAAAACCAAAAGATTCAAAACAAAACCTAACCAAGCTCTAAGAAGACGTTTGATTCTATGGTAATGGTGAAAATATGCATGAAAATAAAAAAAAACCACAAAACTAAAAAAAAATTAACACTTACATGACTGGGCGCACAGGCAGCAAAATAGCCGCAGACACGTCACCCTCTTTTCAAAGCACAACAGCTACTGAAGCGTTATGCACATGATTTATCCGCATTTCGGAAATACTGCCATCTATCATGAAAATTGCATATTAGGCAGAACAGACAATAAACACTACCGGTACCTAGGAGACACTTCAGAAACTAAAATTTGCGGCTTTCTGCCGCGGGCGCGCCCACCGGAGGGTTAAACAAAATAAGAAACTTTTTGAAAAATGAACAAGTAAACGTTAAAGTTGCTACATATTTACAAAAAGAACTTTAAATTGTAAATGTAGATATTTAAAAATTAGTGTTTTAAAATTAAAAAAATATACGCACAATGTACCGTATGGGTTACAGGAAGGCAGCAGTTAGTCGATGACTCATCAGTCCCAACTGTCAATAGCAAACTAATTTTAATATTACTACTCTCTAATTTTTTGACTAATTTAGGTTTAGAGAGTATGGTTCTTTACGCATGAAATGTATTGTTTTAGCTAACGAAAAAAAAAAGCGCACGTTGCAGCAATCTCTCTTGGGATTCTTTCCGAAAAAGGAGAAAAGACTTGACGGTTTAAGTGAGAAGGAGGAGAGCATAACCACTCCGCCTGTGGAATATAATCCAGATGTTCCAGGCCCCTCAACGAGTACCAGCAGTGAAACAGGCCTTGGTAAGTAACTAGACTCTTGCTGAGCCGGCCCTTTGTAATCTGGGCGCTGTTTACGTATTTTAATTTATTTGTATAATTATTTGATTTTATAAGAATGTTTCTCCTAAGTTATTATATGCGAGTTGGTTGAGTTTTAATATGTAGGGCCTATGTATTTTCTATATAGCATAGACATAGAATATATTTGCTAAATTACTTTTTTTAATAAAAAAAATCACAGTTTTTTCATTTATATCTCAGTAATCCGGCACTCTCGCCAATCCGGAATCCCTGCGTGCAAGGAATGGCCGGATTAGTAAGAGTCTAGTGTACCTTTCTTAAGTAAATATCTTTGGAGTGGGGTAGTAGGTAAGCTTTATTATGCTTCATTTAATGTATTAATTTGTCTTTTTCAGCTAGCCTGGCTCCTCCTTCGTTAATACACGAGTACGATATTGGCAAATATTTGTCTTATCCTCCAAGAAATGATGAAGAGAAGTTGAAAGCTTTGAAAGAAACGTGGAACCCTCCAGAGACTTTTAACTTTCCCGTCACTGGTAAAAGAAATCTTTCCTTTCAACGTCATTGGTCTACAAAAAATCCATGGTTAGTGTATTCAAATATTGCACAGGGAGCATTATGCAAAATGTGTGTTTTGTTTGGGCGGATGCAAGGTGGTCAAGAACTTGGAGCCTTTGTCGCTAAGCCATTTAATAACTGGAAGAAAGCGCTGGAGAACTTTGATCATCACAGAAATGCCAATTATCATAAATTTGCCATGGAATGGGCAAAACATTTCGTAAGGGTTATGGAAGGTCAAACGCTTGATGTTATAGAATCAATTAATGTGGAAAATAAAAAAATTGCGGAAGAAAACAGAAAAAGACTTACAGCCATAGTGGACACAATCTTATTTTGTGGGCGGCAGGAAATGTCCTTAAGGGGAAAACAAGACTCTGGTGAAATCGGTATTGCAGAGCCTGCACGTAATGACGGAAATTTCCGAGCACTTCTTCGTTTTTGTGCCCGATCTGGCGATGAAGCACTTAAAAATCACCTACTTACTCAAAGCATTCATACTCGGGCTATGTACACATCGTCAGGTATTCAAAATGAACTAATTGAATTGTGTGGAAATGCTATTCAAGAGCAACTGATCAAGAGAGTCAAACAGTCTGGCTTCTTTGCTGTACTCGCAGACGAAACCCAAGACATATCGCGGCATGAACAGCTAGCACTCTGTGCTTGCGTTATGTAGACTGCTCATCTGAAAAGGCTGTTATCCGGGAGACTTCCTTGAATTTGTCCACGTTGAGGATGTTACAGCACCAGCTTTAGCATCCACGATCATACAAAGACTCAAGTCATTTGGCTTAGATTTGGAGAACTTGGTTGGCCAAGGTTATGACGGAGCCGCTGTCATGAGCGGCCGATTTAGGGGCGTTAGAAGAATAATTATGGACAAATACCCTAGAGCGCTGTTCGTACATTGTGCGGCCCATACCCTAAACTTAGTTTTGGCGCATTCATGTGAGATACCTATGATTCACAATTGCATCGGAACTATAAAAAGTATAATCAACTTCTTTCGACAATCACCACTTCGAGATGGCCTTTTAAAGAAAACTGTGGACGAAATTGGAGCGCCTCATTCAACGCTCATCTCGCTTTGTGAGACACGCTGGACTGAAAAACACTCAGCCGTCGAAAGGTTTGCTGAGATGTTCCCCGTAGTACTTGCAACACTCCAAGCACTCCAAGAAACTGGAAGGGATGTCGCCACCCAAGCATACCAATTGCATGTCTCCATGGAAAGTAATCAATTTATAGTTTCCCTGGTAATTCTAAGAAAAGTTTTCTTGTACACAGCAAACCTACACAAAATACTGCAAAGAGTCAATGTAGATTTAACTAACACTTGCAGTTATGTAAAGACAGTAAAAACTACCTTACAAAACATCCGTAATGAAAGTGAATTTTCAACCCTTTTTGAGGAAGCAAAACAGTTAAGTCCAAGTGACATAATTGTTCCAAGAGTGACTGGAAGGCAAACCAACTGCAGTAATGTACCAGGGGACTCGGCTGAAGTTTACTATCGACGAAACATATTTTACCCATTTACCAAACATGTAATCACCGAGCTTGATGCTCGCTTTAAACCTCACGAGGAAACAATTGCAGGAATTCAACTGCTTCTACCTGACCGGACCAAAAACGATGAAAAAACAAGAGAAATTTTAAAGAAAATTGGACAAATATTCCATAATAAAGATGAAGAGAAACGCTTGTTAAGTGAGTATGAGCTCTGGCAAAACCACTGGTGCGCACTGGAAAAACCCACCACCGCTTTAGAAGCTATGGATCAGTGTGATGACCTTTTCTTTCCAATCATTAAAAAACTGCTTCAGATCTTAGCCACGCTCCCAGTATCAACTGCGACACCTGAACGAACCTTTTCTACCCTTAAAAGGCTGAAAACCTACCTAAGGAATAAAATGGGAGATGAGAGACTTATTGGCCTCGCTCTCATGAGCATTCACCGGGATGTGGTGGTGGAACTGGAACCCAACGAAATTGTAAATAGGTTAGCTGAAAGAAGAAAGAGGTTGAACCTAATTATGTAAAACTAAAATACCTTAATAAATTCTTCAGTGACATAATTTGTTATTTCTTAAAACAGCCTAAAACCATAACAAAGTACTCGTATACTTTGGGAGAGAGAGGAGAATTGACAATTTGGTTGGCTATAACCCCCCCCCCCCTATAGAAAAGCTATAGATACGCCCGTGTTATTGTACAAATACTCTACCACATAATAATTAATACAAACTCATCTTACCTTTTCGGATGCCAGGGTTCTTCACACGAACTCGCAGCCTATAAACGTGATCTAGGATTATGTGTCGCAATAAACTCGACTCGCATTATTTGTTAACTAACAACTTTTATTTATCATTTTTGTTTTTCATTCTCTCTTTTTTATAAAATACTAGTATTACTTCTCTTTTATATAGCCTTCCGAATTTAAACAGATTTGAACATTGAAACATAACTACTACCGACAAAATTTAGCATTCATTTTTCTTTAAATTTATTAATTACCATTAAATACAACTGATTAATTAAACTACAAGTTACTACGAGGGTTATTCGGAAAGTAAGGTCCGAATCGCCGTAGCTAATCGAATGAGGCGCGAACATTGAAACGCGCATGCGCACCGACTCCCGGCATGCCTTGCGCGTCAAACGAGGTATTTGCATTGGTATTGTTGCAGTGTGCTGTTTACGGTGTCTGTTCAAAATGTTTAAAACAATTGATCACCCCGCCGACTGTGAAATACGTTCAGTGATTCGGTTTTTGACAGCAAGGAACGTTTCACCAGCGGAAATTCATCGACAGATAAGTGAAGTGTACGGCCCCAATGCGATGAGTGACAGCAAAGTGCGTAAGTGGGTGAGAGCTTTCAAGGACGGACGGGAAAATGTCCATGATGAACCGCGATCAGGCCGACCATCAGTGATCACAGAAGATTGGTCAATGCCGTGGACGAAAAAATTCGTGAAGATCGGCGATTCACAATTTCAACGTTAGCATTGGAATTTCCGAATGTGGGTAGAACAACTTTGCACAAAATTGTCTCTGAAAATTTGCAATTTCGCAAATTGTGCTCACGTTGGGTTCCCAGGCTGCTTACTGAGGAACACCAAATGAAAAGAATGTCTTGTGCTCTTGATTTTTTGGACTGATATCATAAGGAAGGTGATCAACTTTTAGAGAACATTGTCACAGGGGACGAGGCGTGGGTTTCTCACATGACCCCAGAGTCTAAACGTCAGTCAATGGAATAGCGTCACACGACATCACCAGTCAAAGTCAAGGCCAAGCAGACAATCTCAACACGCAAGGTTATGGCAACCGTGTTTTGGGATAGACATGGAGTCTAGTTAGTCGAGTTTATGCAGCAAGGGACAACAATAAATGCAGCCGCTTACTGCGCTACCCTGACTAAACTTCGATGTGTAATACAGAATAAGCGACGTGGCCTTCTGACGTCTGGAGTTTTGTTGCTGCATGACAATGCCAGACCCCATTCTGCCATTCAAACCCAAAATCTGATCAGATCTTTTGGATGGGAACCGATTGACCACCCACCGTACAGTCCAGACTTGGCGCTGAGCGATTTTCACTTGTTCCGCTACCTAAAGGAGTTTCTCGGCGGCAAGCGCTTCGCCACAGATGACGAGGTGAAAGAAGCAGTTAAAGACTGGTTATCCTCACAGGCGGCAGACTTCTACGACTTCGGCATACAAAAGCTTGTAGAACCTTATGACAAATGTTTAAAAAAAAATGGAAACTATGTAGAAAAATAGAGAAAGATGTAAGGAATTAAATAAAAAAATTTTTTTGAAAAAATCTGTGATGGTTTATTTTTTATAAGAAATCGGACCTTACTTTCCGAATAACCCTCATAATTACTTAGATTATGTAAAGGCAACCCAGTATTTGCGCATACACTCATTCATGCTTGTTACCCCATTTATTTTTGTTTTATTTAGAGCTTTTATTGACTTGTCATGACTATTGGTTTAAAATTGCAGGTACTTCTCTGGTTATGCCACGTGTTGCCAGCAGTATATTGTAGTTCGTCCAAATTACGTTTTCACTGTTAAATTGTTCACTACACTTCTGTTTGATGTTACACTGTCCTCACACACTTTCTATGACTCTTGTTTTATAATTTAATCACATTTTAATTTGGTTAAAATTTTGAGGCTCGCGAGCTTGTACATTGAACCGTTCTTTATTTACACTTTTCTGTCGGTCGGTCTACATTTTAAAAGTAAACTTTTGGTGGCCCGCGAGCACACGCAACTGCGCGGGTTAGATGCTGTTAGCCGACTGCTACAGACGCCGACGTTTTTAAGATGGCCAAAAACGTTCTCTTGCTCACCAGCTTGTTTTTGATAGGCCCAACGGGCGTCACGTGATATCTTCTGGAGTGCGAGTTTGTGTACTATAAACTTGCGTTCTGAGGCTCGCAAAAAGTTCATGCCATTTTCATGGGAATGTTGGCTGACACCTGCGCTCGTCCGCGTGAATGCGCACCCTCACTGATAACATACATTCCAGTGCCTCACCGCACCGGTCCCGGAGCTATAGTTCGTTCACAAAATATACTCGGGTTATGAAAAAAACTTTAGATTACAGACCCCTTCATTCTGTACCATTACAATACCCCCCCACCCCCCCAATGAGAGGTTTTCTGCCGAAACAGAAAAACTCTCATTGCTAAAACCTAAGAGGACCAGCGAGGATATGGTGCCAACAACCCCCCTTAATTCTTTAATAAATCATGGGTAATCTACCCCCCTAGTTCGACGACTATGGCTGCACCTGAATGACTCTACTGGACTTCTCGGTTCGAGATCCCAACACCGTAAAATCAGACAGACACTCGCCACAGTACCACCTAACCTTGTAACATTTCAACAAAAAATCAATGACTAGCCTTATACCAAACCAGATCCTCAACCGATATATCTCCCCTTATATATATATATATATATATATATATATATATATATATATATATATACTGGATTGCCTTTAGCAAAGTACTGGGTGCGTACACATGTTCATTACTAGCTTAAATACAAGATCTCTAAATATTCATCATTAATGTAACATTCACATAAACATTTCATATTTACCTCTAAATAAAATTTACTCCCATTTCTCAACCTTTAATTGTTTGCTTGACATTATTATTTCAAGTCAAAATGAATTATTTAAATTCCATTCAAGTAGTGAAATAAATCTAAGTCCATCACCAACGATCCACATTAAAGTTAATTTACATCATACCTTTTAGTTAATCATTTTAATTGCAACTTTCAAAATTCAAAATCTTTAAATGAATTTAATTTTCCTTAGAAATACTCATAATTATATGCTAACAATCATAATAAACAAAATAAAATAAACAACTTATCTCTATCATCAACTCAAATACAACTACACTCGGTTACCAAATATAACCTAATATAAACATTATGAATCAGCTGACACATTCTCAACCTATAGTGAACATCAAAATAAAATACACTCTACTTCAAAGGAAAAATTTTTTTTTCCATAATCAAATGCATCCAGAAACATATATTCTGACAATTAATAAAAGAAACAAATTATTAAATTAAATTAATTATTAAAAGAACCTATGAATTAATTACATGAAACATACTATACATTTCACCAGTAATCAGCTGATGTCTTATTCCCAGGTGAATGACCTTACCCTAGGCACACTGAATACAAATAAACATAATACAACATAAACATTCATAAAGAACATAAAACTCATTTCATTAAAATAAACATCTCATTTGCATCTGAATACAATTTACAAACATTTCCACTTTAATTTCAGTTGAACCCTTTATTTCTCAACCTTTGATTATTTATCAATTGTTGTACCATTAAATTCTCCAAAAATTCAAATCTATTATCAACATTCATTATATATAACATTTCAAATTCAGATTTTATCAAAAAATTTACACAACTTACAGCTTTATTTTAGTTTTAAATTCTAATTATCTTGTTGATTCATCCTCTTCGTTCACTTTATAAATATTATTATACATATAAACTTTCACAATATGAACTTACTTTCATTTATCTTTCCCAAACGTTTCGAGGTGATGTTCCTCTTCCTCAGTGGGATTAAATACTGAATGTCATTTTAACAGTATAACGGTTATGGACTGGTGTGTGTGGTGGGGGTTGATGGTGGGAGGGAATTGGTGCTGAGGTTCAAATTGTGTGTTTGGATCAATGTATTGAATAGTGTATGTGATCTATAATGTAATTGTTCATTTAATATGTTGTTTGGTTGTAGTGCGTGATGTCTGTATATTTCAAATTGTTCAGCTGTGTTTAGTTTTCTACTTTTAGGTAAGTAGTGTAATATTTCCATGTTGTGTTCTATGTTTGTGTAACTGTGGTTTTCATTTTGTAAATGTGTGGCAAATGTGGAATGTATGTAGTTTGTGGTGAGGGCTTTTAAATATTCTGAAAATCTGGAGGAAAATGATCTTCCCGTCTGGCCGATGTAGAATTGGTGACAATCATTACAATTTAATTTATATACCCCTGTTTTGCTGTATGTGTCTGTGTTTTTGTTAGTATTATTTATGTGTTTCCTAATGGTGTTGTTGGTTCTGTAGGCTACTTTATAATTATGTTTTCTAAATGTGTTTGCAATTTTGTGTGTATTGGAATTGTAGTATGTAAGTGTTATGTATTTACTGGGTTGTGTGCTGTTGATCTGATGTGTTTTACTTTTTGTGTTTAGGATGCGTTTGTGTAGTTTATTTATTAAATCGGGGTTGTATCCATTGTTGCCTGCTATATATTTGATTGTGTTTAATTCTTCTTGGTAGTCATGTGTGTTTAGGGGTATTGAAGTGAGCCTATGGAGCATGTAATTGAAAGCTGCATGTTTGTGTTGAGTTGGGTGGTTGGATGAGTTATGTATGACCATGTCTGATGTGGTGGGTTTCCTGTATATTTTGTATGTGTGTGTGTTGTTTGTTTTGGTGATTGTAAGGTCTAAGAAGTTTATGCTACTATTTAGTTCTATTTCAAGCGTGAATTTTAATTTATGGTGTATAATGTTAATGTATTTGTGGAAATTTTCTATTTGTCTTTTGTTCCCGTTGTAGAGGAGTAAAATGTCATCAACATACCTGTGCCAATATATTATTTTATCCATGTATTTGTTATTGTTCAGTATGTGTTCCTGTTCTATGGTGTGTATAAATATTTCGGCTAGTATACCTGATATAGGGGAGCCCATGGGTAGTCCATCTGTTTGTGTGTAAAACATGTTATTGTGTGCGAAATAATTTTGATCAGTGATAATTTTTGTTAGATGGATGATCTCTTTTATGTGTGTTTCAGGTGTGTTATTTATTTTTAGTAATGGTTCTAATGTAGTTATAGTTTCTTTTATGTATTATAGTATTCTATTAACTCTTTAATTTGTTACCTTTATTATTACATTTCAACTATGAATTTCTATTAAGTATTTTCATCATCAATTGGTTTGGGTGATTCGCAGTTATTCACAACGATTTGATTTATTGAATGGGCATTTAAATATGACCTTACCCCCTCTTCCTTCTAACAACTACTAACGGATTTACATACCGATCTCTCAAAAATATTTACCTCCATTAAATTCTCTAACTCACCTTAAATCATTCTCCTCTTATTACAAAATACCTGATACCTTCCTTGTACCTAGGGTGTGTGTTCCCGCGCTACCAGCTCATTCCCTTATCGGTTCCTGGCCCTTCCAGATAACCCGTAACCCTCTTTAAATCATCCACCTCCTGCCATAACGCCTGTCGTTGATGACTCCTTACGCCTCCACCCTCAATACAAAATTTCACCACCACCTATTTACTCTCCATTTACATCACTCTCACTTTCTGTACATACATGCACTCCCGCTACTGTGTCCCTACTACTACCCCGTTTCTGTATTATTTATATTCCAAAAATTCTTATTTTGTCTAAAACACCCATTTAAAATTAACTCCGACTCAATGCCTTATTGAAATATTTATCACCCAAACTCCAACTTTTACAACATTTTACATTAAGTTAACAATTGAAAATTACATTAGAAACTTCATAACTACCTCAAATTAATTTAATCATCTAATTTAGAACCTTTTAAACTCATTTAACATTTGGGTCATTCCATGTCAAATCAACCAATGGTCTGGAACTTGAAGTCTCGGAAATCAATGATTTTTTGTACATATGTAGTACTATCAGTTAGGATAAAAAATGCAAAATTTCAAATTTTTCCCATTTTTAGTTTTTGAGTTATAAATTTAAAAAATACAAAAATCGACTGTTTTTTGACACATTTTTAAACATTCAAAAGCTTATATGCTCTAGAAAGCTCAAAATAGTGCCATTCTTTTCAGAATTTCAAGGGCTTTAATTTGATATGTTACTTGACTTTACCAAACCAATCTTAAAATGTTTCAAAATCTACAAAAAGTTATTTTTTTAAAAACACAAAAACGAAGTTTTGAATTTTTCGAAAAAAATATATGTTACATGTACATGTTATTAGAATGTATGGGCCAAATTTCATGATGGTATTCCTATGGGTTCTATTATAAAAAAATAAAGTAATAAGTTAAATGCCTGAACTTTAGTGGACATAACTTACCGCATTTGTGGTGCTATGACTCCCTTAAGTGATTATACTTGTAATTAGCTAGTTATGGCTGCTTCATGAAGATAAAATAGGTTGTGTTCTATTTAAATAATTTCTCTCTACTTTGGCACTTTAAAAAATAATTGTATTTTACTACAAATCAACTGCGCTACAACTACATTGCATCGTTATTTTACACTATATACACAGAACTTGAGTTGAAAGACATCTCTCGCTTTTAAGTAAATCCATTTACAATTTAAAATGTGCCAGTAATAATCAAATTTGATAATCAAATGCACACTAACTGTTTTAAAGTCTGAAAGTTTGTAAGTTAAGTTTATAAATACAATGGAGATTTCTTCTTCAATAAAATTTGGGAAGCTTTAGTCATTTCTTCAGCAGATAATTTATAAGTCCTGCCAGTTTCAGTGATTGGGTTAATGTTACAAATAATAAAGTTTTGTGGCACTGTCAAAGTATCTGGTCTTCTTGGGTAAGCAAAAGAAGGTGCTAGTCCACTAGGGTAGAGAAAAGATACACTAACTTTTTCAGACATTTTTTGATAATACGCATGCTACCCACCATTTGCTGTCGTATGCACAAGCAACATATCCACTTATTTGTTCAGAAGGCACATCATCTGCGTCTGGAGCTACTTGAATATTGTGAACATCTGATGTTTCAGAGTCGGATACAATTTTTGTTTTACTGACAGGAATAAAAGCGTGATAACTTTGTGTTCCGGTGACAGCTACAGCTTCAGCAAATCTTTCTTCCAGGTTTTTCTCTTCCAATAAGTACTCATTGTTGGTGACATAAAAAAACATAACTGAAGGAATGTTTTCTTTCCCCCACTCAAATAACTGGAGAGGAGTTAAAATCTGGTTGTTTACTGGGTTTTGAAGGCTAGCTTTGGTTGCAAGTCTCTTTACTGTGCCTCCAACTCCATCGCACACTCCCTTCCCATGTGATGTTGCATAAAAATGCCATTCTGCTTCCACTCCATCAAAATCCTCAGTATGGTGACACAAGTTGGAAAAGTTCTTTCGGTTCTTATATTGGGCAGCTGAGCCATCACTAAAGTAGTACACTTTCTTTAAACTTGGCATGAAGTCTTGCTTGATAAAATTAATTAACTTTCTTTGGAAAACGTGAACTAGACCTGTATTATGGGTCAAACAGTCTGAGATGAACACAAAGCTTTTGTAGGTCAAAACATCAAAGTTGTCATTCTCCTCATTTTTCTTCTTATAATAAACTACACATGGATGGACTGTAGCCATTAAGTTATTCCAATGAAAGCCTTGTGCTTCATCCTGAAGCACAAATGAGAAATTTTCAGAAAAGTCACACTGTACAATAATTGTGTTCTCTTCCAAAGCAGATTTCTTTTCAGAAAAAAAGGCAGATTGTTGTTTGGCAGCAAAATCATGTTTTTTTAAATTAACAAGCTGTTTGCAAAATTCCTGGACAAAGTTTTCAGCTGATTTGGTGATTGTTTCAAAAGTACAGCGATCAACAGTAACCCATTGTTTGTAGGTAATATTTTCAATCATGTCCTCTTTGAAGGCTGTCAACAAAGCCTCTTTGAACATGCTTACCTCTGGACAGTAATCGCATTCATTTAAGAAACATGACTTGTTTGGTGGGGTACACATTAGCTTTGGGAGGCAGTCTTTGTAGGTTTTTAGTGGCTGGTCATACTAAAAAATCATTAGTTTGTTCAAATTTGCTCCAGCTATCATCAGTTTAACATTTTGATGTGCTGTACAAATGCATACGGCATGTGTTCCACTTGCCCCTGCTATTATACAGTTTTTGGGTCATAATTTGGCGAATTTTGAAAACCCCACTTTTACATCTGGGGAACTTGATTTAAATTCTTGATGAGCTTTACGTAAATTAACTAAAACCAACCTTTTTTGTACATGTATAGGCTTCCCTTCAAAGTTCTTTCCCATTGACACATAGTCTTTCTTACCAGGCATTAGTCTACTGATTTCGTCACTGCAGGAAAATTCTTTCACCAAAACGGCTGTCTCTTGAGGAAGTGGTTTACCATGCTTGGGATCTGGAGTTTGTTTGTGACCTCAGAAACATGGGAGGAACACTGCTACCGTGTGGAACATGTGCTGAAAAAATTGGCTGCAAATAACATCACGCTCAAACTGGAAAAGTCTCAATTTATTGCCAAGGAAATTCAGTTCTTGGGCTTTAAATTAAATGACCAAGGAATCTCACCGTCGGCCGAAAAGGTAGAAGCGATTCAGAAATTTCCGGCACCAAAGAATAGAAGGCAATTACAGTCATTCCTGGGACTCTGTAATTACTATCGCAAGTTCCAGAAAAAGTATTCTGAATTGACCGCCAGATTTCAACCGCAACTGTCATCTAAAAATAAATGGATCTGGGGTATAGAGCAGAACTGATTAAAGAAAAATTTCTTGAACCCATAGTACTTCGCCATCCAGATTTCAGTAAACCTTTCTTCCTAAATTGTGATGCCAGTGACATTAGCCTTGGCACAACGCTATATCAAGAGGATGAGGAGGGCGAACATCTCGTGATTTACTTCGCAAGTAGAGCTTTAAACCAGTGCGAAAAGAACTACCACGTCACTGAGAAAGAACTGTTATGTGTAGTGTTCGTGTGTGGCAAATTCCGCTCCTACATCCTAGGTTACCCCGTTACCGTCCGGACAGACCATAAGTCCATATCGTTCCTGAGGAGGTGCAAACTGAGTCACGGAAGGTTGACCCGGTGGATACTGGTACTGCAAGAATACATTCTTAAGTGGGAGTACATCCCAGGAAAGAAGAATGTCGTTGCAGACGTATTATCGCGTATTGACATAGAAAAGCAAACATTCGAGGGAGAGAAAGAAAGTGTACTCAAGATATACCACCTTCTTAGCACCAGAGCCGATCTAGCCACCTTATTAACAAACCTGAGCACCCACCAACAAGCAGACCTGAAATTAAGAAATATTAAGAATCGATTAGAAGCAGGGGACGAAACTATCGCCCGATATTACCAAATAAATAATGATATTTTATTCATTAAACCATCTTTAAGGAAGGAGACATGGAAGGTAATCATTCCAACCCATATCGAAAAGGAGATAATAATTAATTATCATATTCGATATGGGCATATGGGCGCCTTAAAGGTGATAAAGGCCCTGGAGGAGAGCTGCCACATGAAAAATGTCAACCGGAAGGTCCGGAAATATATAAAAGGTTGCCACATTTGCCAACTCGTTAAAGCCAATAATGAGAAAAAGGAAGGCCAAATGATTCCTATAACATCACAGGCAAAGTTGGAAAAGGTATTCTTGGACATCTGCAGACCATTTCCCCGCAGTGGCGGTCGTCACAGATATAAGTATCTAATAATCGTGATGGACCATTTCACTAAGTTCGTTAAGCTATACCCAGCAAATCGGGCAACTACTAATAAAATTCTCGGAATATTAACCGACCAGTACTTCCCAAACATCGGAAAACCAGTTTCGATCATTATAGATCATGGAACCCAGTTTAAGGGGAAAAAATGGCGGGATACGCTACTATCTATGGGTGTTTGTACTTACAAAACCTCGGTCTACCACCCGAGCAGTAACCCGGCGGAGAGAGTATTACGAGAAGTGGGGCGGATATTAAGAACATATTGCCACAATCAACAGAGGAGGTGGCAAGACTACATGGAAGCCACAGAAGAATTCCTCAACTTGGCATACCACCCAGCCATTGGACTTACCCCATACTCCGCCATGTACGAGAAACAACCCCCAAGAGAGATCGAAGAAATACTAGAGTTCCCAAGAGATAATATTTATACTTTTGACAAAATAAAATTTTACAACAAGGTGGCCGAAGACCAGGAGAAACGGTGGAACAAATATCAAAAGAGTAAGGATAAAATAATAACCTATACAAGTGGAGAAAAGATATTATTGAAAAATCGGGAATTACCCAGCTCACTGGAAGGAATAACAAGGAAATTATTACTACTATACACTGGACCTTATATAGTCTCCATGGACAAAAACAATAATACTTATGAGATAAAGGAGATGGGTTCTGGTAGAATCAAAGGTGTATATAACCAGGCTTCCATGAAAAAATATCACGAGGAGTAATAATAAAAAAACAAAACAACTAAATTCTAAAATAGTAGTAAGATCAACTTACGCAAACAATTTTAAGAAAAACATTTGGAATAATTAAAGAAAAAGAATTTGGAATTTACATAAAAAAACCCACAAAATTCTAAAAATATATCGTAAGTACAACTTACAAACAATTATTATGAAAACCATTTGAGATGTAAGAACCACTTACTAAACAACTATTTATGAAAAAACTATTTTGGAACAAAAAGAAGGAATTTTGTTAAGGTCAATAAAATTCAAATATATGGTAATATCAAATTACAAACAAAGTATTTATGGAAAATATTTATGATAAATAAAAGAAAAGGAATTTAGAATAAAACAAATCAATCCTAAAATATATAGTAATGTCAAATTACAACCAATGATTAATAAAAACATTCTATGAAATTAAAGAAAAGGAAATAAGAACCAGTGATACGATTAAATGAATAAACTTATGTTGAAATAAAAATAATAACACTTTGAAGTAATACAAAGAGAAACAATGACCACATTAATATGATAATTAAAGAATTCATTTGAATAAAAAACCAGAGAGAAGTAATTTGTGAAAAAGAACAAAATATATAAATGTAATTAAATAAATCACTAATGAGTATGATCATGAAATAAATGTCGAGTGTAATAAAGACAATTAGAAGAAAGTGCTAGAACATGGAACTAGTGGAATTAATAAAAACTAAGAAATAAACAAAAAATATCATAAAATATATGCTACCAATAAACAGAAGCAGATTGCAATAAAAACCAGAGAAGAATAAGGAATTAATAACAAAAACTTTATATCTGATAAACAATGATAATTATATTAATAAAAGAGCTTCCCACCATAATAAGAAATGAGATAACGATAAAGCTAACAAGTCAGAAGAATAACTGAAATAGGAATATTAACAGATCTGAGCAATATACGAAGTGAAGTATCCAAAGATATTTTTTTTAAATAGTCATAAAGTGGACTATTCTTAAATAATTTTTTATAACTGTCTGTAGATAAATCCAGCAGTATTAATATGTTTTGAGCAGAGATGATTTGCCTCTGTACTCAAATAGAAGTGAAGTATTGGCCAGCAGAGTATGTAGCCTACAGTGCTTCTCTGAACTGCCCCAGCTCACGTGTTAGGGAATGATAGGGAATAAATATCCCAGGGATAAAACACCAAGTTAGAAAATGAAAATAAAATAATAAAAATGAAACTCAGATGACTATTACTATCAAGGAAGATCAAGTAAGAATAAAATAAATGTAAGCTCGAATATGTATAAGAGAATTTAGAAATGGAAGGAAGTCAAGAATAATAAAAAATATAATAATTATCATAAGCAATTATTTCAGACAAACCAAGTATAGTCTGAACTAATCACTTCTGGAGGAGGGCAGTCTGTAGCATGACAGATAATCCACTAAGTAATAATTCCATTCTGATCATAAATAAATTTAAATTACATTAACTCAAAAGAAAATTCAAAGGAAAATAATTAAATATCAAAGGAAAATACCATCATAAAGGGAAAAGTAAAATTAAATCATAAAAATGCAACAAAAATGTATCAAGAAAATTAAATCCGAAGAAACTAAAATAAAACCAGGATTCTTGGATTTCGTTGTCCATGACGTGTCCGTTACTTAACTAAATATCACTATAATATTGACGACTCGGAACACTAAGTTTTTTATAAGTAAAAACGTAAAGTTTTACCTTACAGCCTAAACCGGCTTTCACCTATAGAAGGCTTCATCAGAGGCTATCGTTAGTAGCGCTGTTCGTTTTGTGTTTGGCGACGAGATAGTGTTTCGAAAGATCGAAGCTGTGTGTGTGTGGTGAGATGTGTTCGAATAATGCGTGCGATTTGAATTGTGTCTGTTCGTTTAGGATGTCGTTTTTATTTGTTTTTGTGTGTTTGTATATTTCTAATTGTTCTAGAGTGTCTAGTTTTCGGCCTTTTGTGTGTATGTGTAGTATGTTCATGTTATTGTCGATGTTTTTATATGTGTGGTTTGCTTCAATGAGGTGGTTTGCGAAGGTAGATTCTGTAGTGGTGTGGAGTGCTTTTGTGTGTTCAATGTATCTCTGTTTGAAGCTACGTCCTGTCTGGCCTATGTAGAATTTATTGCAATTTGAACAATTTAGTTTATATACACCGGGTAGATCGAATTTGTTTTGTGCTTTGGGCATGCGTTTTGATAAAATGAAACTCAGATGACTATTACTATCAAGGAAGATCAAGTAAGAATAAAATAAATGTAAGCTCGAATATGTATAAGAGAATTTAGAAATGGAAGGAAGTCAAGAATAATTGCCCAAAGCACAAAACAAATTCGATCTACCCGGTGTATATAAACTAAATTGTTCAAATTGCAATAAATTCTACATAGGCCAGACAGGACGTAGCTTCAAACAGAGATACATTGAACACACAAAAGCACTCCACACCACGACAGAATCTACCTTCGCAAACCACCTCATTGAAGCAAACCACACATATAAAAACATCAACAATAACATGAACATACTACACGTACACACAAAAGGCCGAAAACTAGACACTCTAGAACAATTAGAAATATACAAACACACAAAAACAAATAAAAACGACATCCTAAACGAACAGACACAATTCAAATCGCACGCATTATTCGAACACATCTCACCACACACACACAGCTTCGATCTTTCGAAACACTATCTCGTCGCCAACAACAAGACGAACAGCGCTACTAACGACAGCCTCTGATGAAGCCTTCTATAGGTGAAAGCCGGTTTAGGCTGTAAGGTAAAACTTTACGTTTTTACTTATAAAAAACTTAGTGTTCCGAGTCGTCAATATTATAGTGATATTTAGTTAAAACCAGGATAATACCCAGGTAGGATAGGAGCAGGTAATAAAGAAAATACCCCGAACCAACCAACAGACATAATAAAACCAACTTACCTTGGAAAACCCAAGAAGGAAGAAGTGAAGAAAAGAAGATGTAGGATGGGAGAACTACGAGGAATACCCATGAAAAACCTATTACTAACAATAACAAACCCTGAACCAAATGTTAATGTCACCCAAGAAAGTATAACACCCCTAAACCTCATAGAAATGTAAAATAATTATAAACAAAAGTGTTTAGTAGTGTAAACGGAAGTGCACCAACTATAGTTATTATATAATAAAATAAACAAATCTTCACAGTCCATTATAACTAAAGGTTTGGTCTTAGAATATTGTAGAACTCAAATATAAATCAGACCCAATAGTGTAAGTGAACCAGTGCAAGTGATTTCTATATAATAAACTTCAAGTAAAGGTGTAACCGATACTTTAACTATATACAATTAAATAACTTTAATGTTTTATATAAATACAGAGATGACATATCATGAAGTATTATTATGAAAATATTTCTAATGTTTCATAGAAGAGGCCACCTGTTATCAAAAAAACATTCTTTGAAATGTAAATGATAAAGAGAGCAGGTGGGGAATAATTACTGTGACAGGGACTAAAATGTAATACACCATATAAACAGAAAGCACTGCAATCAAATTAAGTTTAAGAAAAAATAAAAAATTAAATGGCTAATTATGTTTGTGTTTAAAGCCTATGAACTCCACATTTCAAGGTGGGGTATAGAATAAGAATTATATTTAATATAAGAATGTTTATTATGTATAACAGTGTTCATACAGACTAAAATGTCTCTGTATGTATACCATACTAGTTTATAAAATGTGTGTTATGTATTTCTAAAAATAGTTAAAAAACTAAAATGTCTAACTTTAAAGACTAGTAATTAATTTTCAATATTGTTTTTGTATTATGAGCATGAATACAATGCTACATGTTCCAATAGTTATATAAGGAGATTTTATTTAATATTGTGTTAACTTTAGAAAGTCAGAAGGGATATAGAAATAGTATTATTAAAAAACCAGTATATGAAAAACCATAAAATCTAGGCCAAACAGGAAATTCCAATAACACTATAATTGAGTAAGGAAGTTAAATAAACCAAGTAAACTAATGAGATTTATATAAGGTGAAACAATAACCAACTACTATAACTAAAACTATACTTTAAAAGAATAATATAAAAAGATGTATAAAATTATTAAAAAATTTGCAAATGTAAAATCTAACAATTTCAGAGGAGGAATAGTAAATTCATGAATTATAACTAAAAGAATGATCAAATGATAAATTTGTAAGAAATTAAGGAAAGATAAAGATTTATAACAATCTGAGATTTATTATAATCATATTTATAACACATAAGATGGCTAAACTTTTGGACAAGAACAAGAAGCAGATATTGAGCCTATATTTCCAAAATGACAGAACTATAGCAATTTTGACAAAAAACTTTATAAAGATACTATTATATGTCAAATTAAACAAAAGGAGTTAAAGAAACCGATTATGTATCTACTAGTTCATGTAAGTAATCAATAACCAAAATATATTCTGAACATAATGTAATTTAATCACATGCATAGGAAGTGTATAATAATTGAAACAATACTTTTCTAATATTAACTTGGCAAGATATTTCAGAAGACGAAGGAAGTAAAACAGTTCTTAATTAACATTCGAAACGAACGGTTGATTTAAGCTCACGCTAAGAACCTATATAGCGAATACTTTAATGGCGTATACAAAATAAGCCTATCATGCAGTGAAAAACCGAGAGTTACCGAAATAAGTATAATAAACTAAAATGAATGAACACAACCACCACAAACAGTGAAAACAATTAATACGGAACAGAATATAAGTGAATTAAACTAATAAAACTATAAAACACGGAATATAACATAACCAAACGAACTTCACATTTTTCGACAGACACGTAGACAAAGTGAACACACCTAATACAAAACATTTAAAGTCAGTGAACACAGAACACTCTAACAACCCAATAGACATTATTCAATATTGCGGACACAAGGAAGCAGTTGTGAAGGCATCTTTGTTGTAAGAAAATTTCACTACGCCGATTCCAGTTTTACCGACCAGCGAACAAGCAGCCATTTTGAGAAATCCCATCATGCAAAGCGTCCACCAGGAGTGAGATCTGTCGTCACTACATTGGTTTGACTTTTCAATTTTATAAACATTATATATAATAAAATAATTTTGTAATTATTAATTATTAAGATTTATTTTGTGAATGTTATACTTTCTATACTTGCCCCTTCTCTGACTATTATAATTATAATCGTTCAAAGAACCATTCGAAAATATTTGTATAATATAACTTGTATTGATAATCGATTACCCTTGTGAAAGAGTCGAGCTTTATCGAATAATCAATTGTAAATTGATATTCTAACAAAAATTTGTCAATAAATAATAATAATTCAACTATCTGGTTTTAAATTTATTTCACAAGTTAATATAAGAGTTTTAATTAACCACAGGACTAACAGAAAGGCGACTATTACTCAAGGGGAGTAATATACTTGAGAAAGAAGAAAATCGCCAATCGATTAGTAAAGTGAGACAATCTTATTAACTCCAGATTTATTTACAGTGAATCATAAGCGAATTTATTGACACGAATAACTGAAAGAACTTTAAAATTTCTACAAAACCACAATACAAGAATTTTTCTTAACATTAAAATTTTTGTTTTTGAGAATTTTTAACAAATTAAAATTTTTTTTAATTTTTGTACAGAACAAAAATAATTATTTGTAACCGCGTATAGTGGCTTGTTACAAATTGGCGCTCACAACAGTGGGGCCCGACGTAGTTAAACGTCTTGTTACAACACACACGCACACATCCAAACATGCACGTAAGCGTACGCACATGATGACGATGATTATGTCTTTCATGAGGAGGAAATTGAAGAAGAGCAATGTGAAAATGCAGCCACAACACTTAGGGGGCAGCAGAAACGCCAAGAAATGATGTTGTTTTTGAATGAATGAAGAATGAACAGAAATATATGTCAAATTTTGTCATTGTTTTATGTAACTGTATTAATTTAGATTGTAATTGAATTGTATTACTATTTGTAATAAAGTTTTTTCATGTACGAATTAAAAAATAAACCTAAAATAAAAAGAATACACAACCCCAAAGAAGTTTAATGTTCTTGCGTGTCTGCGCATACTCATTGCACGCACACATAGACGCACGCTTGCGTGTACACACATGCACACATCCAAACATGCACGAAAGCGTACGCACAGTGGCATGCATGCCTACGTTTCGCAATTTTTATGTTGTTTTTTTTTTTTTATTGTAAAAAGGATTGGGTTTAAAGGAAATACATTTGTTTGATTACAAATTTCGGTACACAACATAACTTTCTAAATCAGTTTGAGTAGATACATCTGACGTTTTCTTAATACTTTCAAGTTTAATTCTCTCTCTTTCAAGTTTCATCTTGTTAATTTGCATTTGCTGCAGTAAAACAATTCGCTGAATCTGCGGTGTCGAAAGATCAATCGTCTCATCACTTTCATAAGCCAAAACCTTTTTAGCACTTTTTCTAATTTTAGTTGCCAACTGGTTTGCATCATTAGGTTCTTCCGAATTGCTGATAAGATCATCATCACCATCACCGTCTGTAGTTATAGCAGAAGCAAGTGGCTTACTTCCAGTTCCAACAGAGAGACTGCCCGGCACTTTAGAAAATACCGGATTATTATCTTGGCTTATAATTTCATAAAATTCTTTTTCCCACTGTTTTAGTTTGAAAGGTTTGTTGCCTGTTATGGTTTTGTCGGTTTTCTTTTTAACACTGCTCTTCATATTGCTCAGCAATTTATTTAGTTGTACAGCCGTCACATCCTTACCAACAGCTGATGAAAACTCTTCACTTATGGTTTTCCAAGCTTCTTTTTTTGTTTTGACTGATGTCGGAGTCTTGGATTTTTCAATTACTACTGGATGTTCTCTTAAAAGTTTAACAAAGAGTGACCTGTCTAAATACTTCTCACTGCCATCGTTTTCATCGCTGGATGACATTATTTATACACAGACCAAATGAAAAATAAAATAGCCAAAGCAAGCGTTGTCCAATCCGGATATGTACGAGACGGTATGAGCTATGAGCCGGCCGTCAAATCGCCGTGTACAGACAACAGAGAGAGGAGTGGGGACAGACAAGTTACGACATGAAAGCCACAAACCTAGCTATAGCTAACTCTAGTAAATTCTAACCCAAGAAATTGCTTAAGTTTTCCCGAATACTTCTCAAACTAACTTAGTTCTTTCTACCTAGAACTAGCATTTGCTTATTCAACCGAATTTGAGAAAAAGCTAAAACTACCTATTAGGCGCTAGCTGGTAGTTGCTAGGTTTTATTCACTTCACCTAATGTATTCACTACTAGACTGCTCAAACAAAACTGACAAAGGATGAGGCTTATTCATACTTGAACAAGTTGCAACTTGTTTGTGTGACTCGCTGCTCTTCCCTCTCTTCCCCCCCCCCCCACACACACACACAACCTTCTTATAGATGTGCCTTTTACATCTTTATCTCAACTTTCTAAAAAATCAGTTATATAAAAAATATTCATACACAAAAAACTGAAAAATTTATTTTCAAAAACTTTGAACTATTAAAAAATAAAGCCTTGTATTTTTATGCAAAGTTTTTTTCCAACTGAAGTGGAGATACACTGTATATGTCATATTTTAAACAATAAAATTTACTTTGCTAAAAGTCATTATACCATAATGTAGTTTTAAGTTATTTACCATACCCGACAGCATTCGTGAGCCATTAATGGGTGACTGAGCTTCCATAAAACATTTCTTTTTGACATGATCCCATTGAGATACCATCATAAAATTTGGTATGTGCATTCTTATATTATGCACATTAAACATATATTTTTTCAAAAAAATTCAAAATTTCAATTTTGAGTTTAAAAAAAAGTTTTTGTTTTTGTTCTACAGATTTTAAAATGAATCTAGTATATATGAGTGATATATCAAATTAAAGCCCTTGTAATTCTGAAGAGAATGGCGCAAGTTTTAGCTTTATAGGACAAATAGTTTTTGAGTTACAGGCTTTTGAAGATTTAAAAACAAAGCAAAAATCGACTTTTTTGTGTGTTATTAAACATGTGTAATACAAAAACCAAAAGAGAAAAAAAAATTGAAACTTTGTATTTTTGACTATATTTATGCATAGAACATAAATACTAAGTTTCACTCATTTTGAATAACCTTGAGGCTTAAAATTATTTTTTTATTGGTTGATTTGGTGTGGAATGACCCATTTATTATTCAAACATTTTACTTTACTTCAAAGTCATTATCAAATTTATACTTACATATGGTCAATCACTCCATCAAATGAACACAAAATCACTTGTCATAGACTCAAACTATAAACAATTCTCACCACAACCATATGTACCATCTGAAACATTATAACAACCATATGACTCCACAACTAAACACATTTTACTTTTACTCATTTACTGTTTATTATACAGTTCAGATCTTATAAAAATCATTTAAATTCATTACCAACGTTCATTTATACAACATTTCAAATTAATTCATTAATTCATCTCAAATTATTTAATTCCATCAGTTAAAAAAAAAAAAAAAAAAAAAAAAAAACTAGTTACTTTAATCACCTTACTTCAAAACAATACTATTCATTTATTACAAACTCTCGTTATTTATTTAGTCTGATAAAATATTATTATTAGTATTATTATTATTAAATCAATGTCTACTACATACACATATTGTTTACATGAAATACATAGTACAACCTAACCTACTCCACAAACACAATTAACCTCACTATAAATTTATTTACAATTTTTCGTCATATCATTATTGTTTACCCCACCTCATTACATAATTTAGCCAAGTCATTACCATAAACTAAAATACTTAAGGGGACCATGTACCCGCCTATCTTCCCCATGTTAAATTAATCAACTTTATGTACCTTTTTCTCAAAACATGTTCAAGGTACAAACTTGAGGTTTGGTCAGCATATTCTGGGAAGGTATTTTAACCATCTGAACCAAAAAAATTACGTTTTATTATCTCGCATTTATTTAATTAATTTTTTGAAAAATTGTCTAAATATTTTAATTTTTTTGAAGAGTTAATAATTTTTTGGTTACTTTCTTCTTCTGTTTTTGAGGTTCAGTAGATACACTGTAATTAGCCCTACAACTTAAAAAAAGAATCGTGTTTCTATCTTTTACAGAAGCTGAGAAAAAGGTACATAAATATGGTAAAAAGTCATTTTTTGAGAAAACTTACTTTATTGTCAATGTTACCATAGTTACACAACAAAGCTACATTAAAAATAGTCCTGCGCCGTACTGTGGGTCTTCCTCATTTTCTTCTGATTTCTTCTTGTTTTCTTGCCTTTTTATTTTACCTTCTACCTTACTTTGCTCTGTCATTTTCTTATCAGCTTCTTTTACTCTCCTCTCATCGATTCGTCTCAACCGTGCCCGACAAGACTCACTTACTTTCAGTCCCAGTTTCTCCATCACAGTACATTTGCTGTAAGCTCCGCTGTTGAAAGCAAGCACTGCATTATACACTCCCACTTTAATTGTATTTATCCCAACATAAATTGTCTTTGGTAACCTTTTCCAAATTAGGGCATTGAACTATTCATTCGGGTTTTGTGTTTTACCAAAAAGGCACTTGCTCAGTAAAGTTTCATTGCTTAGGTCCCTGAATATGTTTTATTTTATGAAGCTCAGGTAAAGGCAGTGAATGCTCATGTTTGTATTCCTCACCTGTAATAATGACAGAGTAGCCAACCTAACCTATAACACAAAAATTCCCTTTTGTATGTGAAAAAAAAAATATATTAAAAGTTTCCAAGCCTGAAAATGCAAGCGCTCAACACAAAATTGTGTACTTTTTATTTGTTTATTTTTGTAACTTTTATTTCTCATAGGTAAACAAATTGTATATAATTTTTTTCAGAATTAACTGTAGTTTCTGAAAATTTGAAAAACAGAAAAAGTGAAATTTTTAAAAAATTTTGGGTACATGGTCCCCTTAAATGTTCATTCACTGTTTGTCTAACCACCATCATCGTAAATTAGCCTGATGTATTTTTATTATTTCATAAACCTTGTCTACATTGGTTCTTTTTGTCCTGTCTCCGTCAGTATTTTTGGTTACCCTCAGGTAAGTTATATCATCATACTCGTCTACTATATCAATCACATCATAAGGTAAGTGCTCGTCATCTACAGTGGTATCATCAAAATAATCATCAATATCTATTGTGCACGTGTTTTGGTGAAAACCTGGCCGTTCTATAAACGTGAATAAAATAAAAGGTCTAATTGCCGAAATTATTTATGTAATTACGCGTATGCGCGCGTTATGGTGATTACGCGTTATGGTTTGTGCTGGATGCTGTCGCTACCTGGCGGCGGAGCGCGGAGTTATGTTTTTTTGACATGTGCTTGATACAAGGCAGGCAGTCTGAACTCAGCTGTTGCAGGTGGTCGTTTCTCCAGCCGTACCAAGTCACTTTAAACGTTAATTTCCTATCTACTATGTTGTAGTAGAAGCTACAGCGATCTCTGGGTTCCCGCCTAGTCGGTGGTCCAATTCACTCCAGCGGGTGGCTGTCCATCTGCCACGATGTAACGAACATAACCAGACTCTATCTTGGCCGCTGTGGGAGGAACGACTACCCATCATGCCCATGTGCCCATGAGACATTGCCGGGACAATATAAAGGTGACATTTAAGCTATTAATATTCTTTAGGCCACTTCAGTAAACACCCGGTGTGTGACATTTTTTTCTTAGTTAACAAGTTCTACGCTATGGTGCTCGCGTCTAGCTGGACATGATTCGGGGGTGATAAACTTTCTTTAGAATAAATTCAGTATGTAATTACGTCTCAAAAGAATTGTAGATCTGGCCGAGGGGCCCGTGTCTGGCGATCATGTATTCTTATATTTATTTAGGGCCTAATAGTAAAAGTTGGAGTTGTAAAGTTGCAGGGAATCTGAAATCTTGTCATGTATGTGGGTTGAGTATTATTTTTTTTTCCTTTTTCTTCATCATTAATAAAGGTTCATTTTAAAAAGGGGGGGTTGGAAGTTAAGGGATTATGGGGTTGTTTTTATTTATTTTTTACTTGATTCAGGGCTCCTGTAGGGACGGTTCTATGCAGGTACCGGACGTGTTTTTTCCATGTTCGATCAGGCCGGACACGTGTCATCGGTCGGGTCAATTCACGCTTTCTGTAAATTTCTATATATATATATATATATATATATATATATATATATATATATATATTGTAAGATAACTAGATTATGGCTGTTAAAAAAGTTTTAAGTTTTATAAATGTGTTTAGTATTGAAAGTTAAAAAGTAAAGTTACAAGTTATGATGAATAAAAAAATTATAGTTATTTTAAAAGAACTCCTTTAAATAAAAATAATTGCAGTAAATTTATTTGAATAGTAATGTCGCTCAATTGAGTGAATAAAGTGTACTAGCTGGTCGATTGATGAAGGTAGCCGTCGCGTCGATTCTGGCAGCGAAACTCCTCCTCCAGGTTAACCGTCGTCTAAGTACGTAAAGTCAAGTCACGTCTGGACAATAAAATTAATAAAAATACACTTCCACGTACCTGGTCATGATTCTGGAAGTTCACTTTTTTATAATTAATAAGCTGCCAAGACGGTTCCCAAAACCAGCTTGCTTTACTTACAAGGTTAGGTTATTCCTTGTTTAAAAATGGGCGCCACACAGGTTTATTTCAGGAAAACCCCGTGTAAAACCAATTAATAGAATCAAATAATTGTTAATTTTCTTTAAAAAAACTGGTGTGATGCTTATTGCCCTTATGGCAATTCAAATTTAACAATGTATAATCTCTAATCAGAGTTACTTTAGTTATTCTGAATTAATTATTTATTTACTTTTTGAAATAAATTAAGTCAAAGTTATGCTGCTAATAAATGGGTTTTATTTGTACTCTTGAGAATGAATTCAAACAAACATAAGTAAGAAAAATACATTAGTATACAATTGAAATTATTTCGTCCACTTACCCTACTAACTAGCTCAGAGCATAAACAACTTTTCTGGTTATTCCCAGATAAACTTTAATTTAAACATTAATTTTATATATCTCGGGCGTTGATTCTTTTAAACACAAGAAAGAACGTTCATGCCTATACAGAAGTTAATTATTTTATAAAACAATATTTACTAATACGGCCTTGTTGTTTTTTAACAAAATCAAACCTATTTATAGGTTATGCGTTCGTCACGCTTGCTTAATTATTCACAAATATTTTATACTACTTAAGACTAAAATAAATCTTATGTAGGATTAACAAATCCACTAAATAAATTCAATCACCGTGTAACATATAAAAAGTTTTGATGTTATGCGTCAGTACAAATTTTGTGTTGAAAAAATATCAGTACACTCAGATTAATGGAATAAATTGTCACGATGTTACCTTTTTATTTTAATCTTATAGATTAAAATTTAATTGAATACTCCAGTGGTCGGATTATAGTGACCCTGGTTTATTACACTGCACACATACTATGAACAGAGAATAATTGTCCTCTTCTCACAAAATTGGACTATTTGAAATACTGGTTAATTATTTTCTCTTGTTCGAATCATCGCGCACTAAATAAAATAAATACTTCACATCGATGCACTGATTATAGATAGACTGTAGTGTAGTTACTTGGTGTTGCCGAAATGGTTAAATGGATGCACTGTTACATGATACTATAAGTTAATAACGTATTTTGAGGCGACGAGCGACAACCTTTCGCCCTCGCTAATGACAATAAAGAGTGTCGGAATTACCTGCATTCCGATTATATACCCCCTGTCTTGATGAGGCTTAGGTGATCATTTCATTTAGTAAGCTATTTTTTGATTGGCTCAACCAGACGTTACGAAAATGACACATTGTTTTCCAACCGTCATTAACCGTCATTTGGCGAAGATGATTGACAGTTAACGTTGTTGTTAGTGTTGACTAACAAATTTCTTACTTTCTATTTACAAATGATGCTAACGCATGTCACGCACTTATTATAGTTGCGATTGGGGTTTTATTGCTATCAAATTAAAGGATATTTTTTGCGCTTTAATTTGATATAGTTTGACACTGGTTTTATTCGCACTTTCTCTGACATTTCTAAATAAATAACGTTCAGATACATGGCTTCGCGCTGTTGTCTGCTAGTGACGCCAGACACGATTTTTCCTTATCTATTTACATTGTATTTCACATCGCGTTTTCATTTAAACGTTTTTGTCGGAACACTAATACATCCGTCTTTATACTTAATACCCATTTAGTGAATATAATTATCAAATCTTAACTAACTAGGGCGCTACATTACTATGAATAATCCTTACTTCCTAATTACATTTTGTCTATCCTATTTCACTCTATGCTACCCATTAATAATGGAGTGGTTACATTTATAATATATTAATAATATTTACTGTTACACTTGGTATAATGATTGTTCAGTGTATTTTATTCACACTAGTAGTCCTTTCTACTTATCCAATTACTGACAATCGTTCGTTTTAGGCGTAGCCTAGGCATACCTTTCACATCGGGTTTATGCCTTAATAATGGTCATTAGTTACATTTGGTACATTGATGAGGTAGCTTATTCATATAAGGTTCCCTCTTACAATTATCCTTACTTCTTATGATTACATTTGTGATTGTAATATAAGTTTCAATTTTACATTGTGGCCATAGCTAGTCTTAGTCATAGGCATTGATAGTTACTGGTCATTGTTTATTTATTTTCAGCCAAATACTGTTGCTGATATTATATTATTCGGGTCATTCCTTAATTACTTTTATTAACATGTGAAATTACATTTAAGTCAGTCACTGGCTCGCTTGACAGCTTATAGTGAACTTGGCTTGTCCATTAGTTAGTGTCAGTTATAGTATTGGTTGTAGTGTCAAGCAGTGTATTCCTTACTGCTTCTTGTGGTACTTCTTCTTCTTTCTTCTTCGTTGGTCCTTCTCTTCTTCGCTACTTTCATCATCATATTATTCACTTACATTACTTTCGTGTATTTATTAATTCTATTGGCATATGTCTAGGTTATGTAACACTTGGTCATGTTACATATACTCCCCTCTCAAAATTGATAATTTGAGAGAAATTTTACATTTGAAGAAATTATCATTTCAGTTTGGTTTTAGCATACTATTACTGCTTTTTTTTTTCTGCATTGAATTTGACATTCTGTTAGTGTGGTGCACTAGATTGAGTTCTTGGCTAGTGATATATTTTTTAGCTTACTAGTATTTTTCAAGTTTCTTATATTCTAAGTCCTTTATTTATAACATGTTTCATTTCTTAGACTAACAATTTCCTGTCTTACAATAATATACTTTTCTTTATCATTAAACATCTTTATTCTCGTGATAAACTCTATGGTTCTTTCATTTTTTACCTCACTGTTTTTTATTAATAATCCTTGATATATTACCATATAATTCCCTAACATTTGTAGTGGGTTCGGAATCAGAGTGCCTCACTGTGGCATAAATTCTCCGCCGTTCCTTAACTACACGTCCTCAGAATCAGAGGAATCCTGATCTCTGTCTGGGACAAAATAAAAATTGCACGTAGCAACAGTTGCACTATCACAACACATAAAATATAACATATCATTCATTTTTCAATAATATAACATATTCAATATAACGTTCAAGGTATTAGAGGTTTCATTTGTATCACATTTCATTCTTGTATACTTTAGCTAACATACTTCTTTTCACAGGTAATTATTCCTTTTCAGACTTGACATATTGGCTATGTTTTTTATTAGCCTTGTTGTTACTCTTCTATACTAGTTGGTAATTTGTTTTGGTTCATCTGAATATTCTTAAATTTACACACTTATATTGATCATCATACAATTATGCAGTCTTTCTTAAATATTGAGTTTACAATACTTCACTCTTATTCATAGTTTATAAGTTTTACTCTCATCAATAGTTTGCAATTATCCTGAATTATCAGGGTTTACAGTATTCATATACTAAACATTTTTGTTAGATATCCTCTGACATATCTTGTTGGTAAATACAATTAGATACTTTCTTCATCGTTTAATTAATATTTTTTATATCCCTCGATAACAGTAGTATTTTGACAATTATTTTTGTTATTTATACATAGACATTTTTCTCTATTATATCAGATAATAACCATTCTCATTAATAGTTTACTTAAAATGCTACATAGTCTTGGTACATTCGATATGATACACTTTTTCCCTTGGTATAGTATGATAAATACCTTATTTAATTATTCTATTCCTTATTCACGCCTTCTCCTTTATTATTCTGCTCTTTGATATTCTTCCTCTCTACTCCTTCAAGCGTTGGAATCTTTAACACTTATTCTGGACGATTTATAATTTCTTTGTTTTGTGAGGGGTATACAATATTTGACAATTAAATACAATATAATGATATAATAATAACATATTAGTAGATAATATTGGATTTTCTCTTTCCCTCTTTCCATAATAATAATAGCCATCTTCTTTATAACTCTCTTTGGTATTCTTCCTCTCTACTCCTTCAAATGATAGTTGTTGAAATCATTTATTCTGGATGGTTTTAATATAATTCTTGGAGTAGACAATATTTGATAATTAAGATGCAATATAACAATATAATAATAACATATTAATAGATAATATTTGATTTTCTCTCTCTTCATTCCATAATAATAATCATAGCCATCTTCTTTATTTACTCTCTTTGGTACTCTTCCCCTCTTCTCCTTCAAATGATAGTTGGTTAAATCATTTATTCTGGATGATTTCAATATATTTCTTGGTTTCGTGAGGGGTATACAATATTTGACAATTAAATACAATATAATAATATAATAATAACATACTGATAGACACTATTTGGTTTTCTCTTTCCTTCTTTCCATAATAATAATAGCCATCTTCTTTATAACTCTCTTTGGTATTCTTCCTCTCTACTCCTTCAAATGATAGTTGTTGAAATCATTTATTCTGGATGGTTTTTACATAATATCATTGGTTGAACTTAATATAGGAGTATTAGAGTAACTTTATATCACTATTTTATATACATTTTTGTTATACGATACTCTTTTGTTCTATACAATATAATAGATATTTTTCTTATCATAAAATCCTTTGGTTTATAATAAACATTTTTTCTATCATCTAATATGACAAACCTGGTCCTTATTTAATATATAACAGATATTTTTTGGTACATATACCTATAATACACATTCTTTCTTATAATACAACTAGCGAGTACCCGGCATGCGTTGCAATGCCACTCAAAGAAAGAAAGTGTTTGTATATATATAATATATAAAGACTTCGTTCGCGTGGTCTTCAATTTAATGCGATAATATATTTAGAACAGAATCTATTCCATTGGGTTGCCATAGTAACCAGATCTAATAAGTTAGTTTTTTAAGACTCCAAAGGACCCCCCAGAGGATCGTATCGAAAAAAAAAAACACCTGTCCTATGTTGGTTCTCCCGTTGCGTAAAATATTTGTGCCAAGTTTGGTTGAAATCGGTCCAGTGGTTTAGGAGGAGATGTGGAAGACCCCAAAGAACCCCCAAAAGAACCCCATCAAAAAAACACCTATCCTATGTTGGTTCTCCCTTTGCGTAAAATATTTTGTGCCAAGTTTGGTTTAGGAGGAGATGTGGAAGACCCCAAAGGACCCCCAAAAGGACCCCCCGAAGTATCATATTGAAAAAACACATATCCTATGTTGGTTCTCCCGTTGCGTAAAATATTTGTGCCAAGTTTGGTTGAAATCGGTCCAGTGGTTTAGGAGGAGATGTGGAAGACCCCAAAGAACCCCCAAAAGAACCCCATTGAAAAAACACCTATCCTATGTTGGTTCTCCCTTTGCGTAAAATATTTGTGCCAAGTTTGGTTGAAATCGGTCCAGTGGTTTAGGAGGAGATGTGAAAGACCCCAAAGGACCCCCCCGAAGGATCATATCGAAAAAACACATATCCTATGTTGGTTCTCCCGTTGCGTAAAATATTTGTGCCAAGTTTGGTTGAAATCGGTCCAGTGGTTTAGGAGGAGATGTGGAAGACCCCAAAGGACCCCCCAATGGACCCCGTCAAAAAAAACACCTATCCTATGTTGGTTCTCCCGTTGCGTAAAATATTTGTGCCAAGTTTGGTTGAAATCGGTCCAGTGGTTTAGGAGGAGATGTGGAAGACCCCAAGAACCCCCCAAAGGACCCCATCGAAAAAAATTCATAAACCTTCACGGGCGTGTGCACAACAACTCACCGAAGTTTCATCGCAATCGGATGAATGGTATAGGAACGCATACGGGACAAAGAAAGAAACAAACATTCGTTTTTATAGATATAGATATGGTAAACCGGCTGGCTATAGGCAATTAGACACTTTCAATACATTGGGTATAATAAATGATCTTCTTGATCACTAGTTTAACCTTTTCACGGTAGACACCTTTAAAATTTCTTATACACTAAACACTCTAGTTATAATCATCGTATAATAATATAATTCGTCCTTTTATAATAATATTTCCATTTATAGTTTATATGTTGGGGTTCTGTTGTGCTTCTCCATTCTATTGGGTTCATTGGTTGGGACAATTACGTTTCACAGGTACCCTTTTTATAGCTGTCTCTAGTACAACATGTTTATGATATTTGGCACCCTATAATAACATCTCATAACAAATTTCCTTACACATAATATTTCTTTAAAGATGCTTGGTTATAGGTACCTTTGACCCTTTTGTTTATGGTATCTGTAATTTCATACGTATTATTTTTATGGTCCTTTGTTATGGTATAAGGGCCTATGTACAGTACTAGTAGTTTTTTGGTGATACCCTCCATTGTACTGGGCAACTCTCTATTCTTCAGTAGTACCTGTTCTCCTACGTTGTATTGTATTACTCTTGTTGGCACTTGTTGATATTTTCTTTTCCGCTGTTCTAATTTTTCCATAATTTCGTTATGGTAGTGGATTCTGTCAAACTGATATTCTTGACTCTGGGGAAATTGAATTATATCACTAATTTCTCGAGGTGGAGGCTTCTCGAACATGGCGTATAAGGGGTTGTTTCAATCGACTGGTGGTGTGCTAAATTAATAAAGTCTTCAGTAGCTGGGATGTATTCACTCCACTTCCTTTGTTGACTGGAACAATAGGTTCTGAGAATCCTACCCACTTCCCTCAACACTCTTTCGGATGGATTACTGCTGGGATGGTACACTGAGGTTTTATAGGTTTTTACCCCATGTTCCAGCAGTGTGTCTCGCCATCTCCGTCCTTTGAACTGGGTACCATGGTCCGTTATTATTGTCTTCGGACAGCCCACTTCAGGTATATAATTTAGTGTGATTATGTTAAGTATTTTGTTGGTAGTTGCACGATTTATCGGATACAACTTTATGAACTTAGTATAATGATCGAACATTATCAGTAAATACTTATACTGTCGCCGACCTCCACTTCTGGGGAATGGACCACAGATGTCCACAAAAACTTTCTCTAATTTGTCTGATGAGGTTATGGGGATCATCTGCCCCTCCTTTCTTTCTTTGGTGCACTTCACCATTTGACATATCTGACCTTTAATATAATTTCGCACCCTTCTGTTGATGTCTTTGATGTACATGTGCTCCTCCAGTGCTTTTATTACCTTAACTGCCCCCATGTGTCCATAACGAATATGGTAGTCCGTTATGATGTCCTTCTCTAGTGTCTTGGGTATGACTAGTTTCCAGGTGTTATAGTGGCACTTAGTTTTGACAAACAATACATTATTATGTACACAGTAATACGGGGTTATTCTATCGTCTTGATCATTCAGTCTTTGGAAAATTTGTACTAACTTACTGTCTTGTTTTTGGTGTTGTTCCACTTCCTTGACTATATCTTCCAATTCTGTCCGACTCTTTAAGATGTTGTAAACCTTCGCAATTGTCTCTTTCTCTCCTTCATAAGTCTGGTTGGTAATATTAACACGTGATAGAATATCAGCTGCTATGTTCTTTTTCCCTGGGTACATATTCCCAGCTGATGTTGTATTCCTGTAAGACTAAGGTCCATCTTGCTAAACGGCCATGACTTAGCTTACAGTTTTTTAAGAAGGATATGGACTTGTGATCCGTCCAAACAGTAATGGAATATCCTAGTATATAGGTTCGGAATTTTCCGCATGCGAATACCACACTTAAAAGTTCCTTCTCTGTTACGTTGTAATTCCTTTCGCACTTATTTAGGGTTCGGCTAGCGAAACTTACAACAAGATGGTTCCTGTCTTCATCCTCTTGGTATAGAGTAGAACCTAGGCTGATGTCACTTGCATCACAGTTGAGATAGAAAGGTTTGTTGAAGTCGGGGTGATGTAGTATCACTGTCTCCAAGAATTTTGTCTTGATTTGTTGAAATATAGTTTCTTGAGTTGGTCTCCATGTCCATTTGTCTTTTGAGGATAACTGTGGAGAAAATTTGGTTGTTAACTCTGAGTAATTATTCTGAAATTTGCGGTAATAATTACATAAACCTAAAAATGACTGCAGTTGTTTCTTACTTCTGGGTGTGGGAAACTTTTGTATGGCCTCAATCTTTTCTTTTGATGGTGTTATTCCCAATTCTGTCAGTTGAAATCCTAGAAATTGCACTTCTTTAGCAATGAGTTGGGACTTTTCTAGTTTTAATGTAATGTGGTTTTCGGACAATTTATTCAGTACATGGTCTACTTTCCGACAATGCTCCTCCCAGTTCGTAGATGTAATCAATAGGTCATCCACGTAAACAGTAGTGAACTTGAGCGCTTCCTGACCTAATACTTGGTCCATACACTGTATAAATATCGCTACAGAATTTATTAATCCGAAGGGCAACCGTTTGAAGTGGTAGTTGCGCCCCTCAAATATAAAGGCGACGTATTTCCGGCTGTTGGGGTGCAGCTCCACCTGCCAGTAGCCGCAGACAGTGTCCCACGAACTGATGAACTGTACTCCATGAAACTTTTTCAAAATTTCTTCGATTTCACCCGGAGATGTCCGGTTATTAATTAAATGCTTATTTATCTCTCTTGCGTCTAAACAGAGTCTCACCTTCCCATTCTTCTTTTTGATTGCAACTATGGGGCTGGTATAAGGTGATTGGCTGTACTCTATAATATCGTCCTTTAACAACTGGTTAATTTCTGTGCGGACTGCTTCTTTCAGAGAGTATGCAATTGGATAAGATTTACGATTGAAGTTGACAGGTTCCTTAAAACTTAACACACACTAATAGTTCTTCACTTTTCCAGGAAGGTCTGAAAACACATGTCTGTATTGGTAATATATGTTTACTAACATTTCGAGTTGATCTGGACTTGGTGAGTGGGTTCTGTCGGTTGACTGGAATCGTCGTATCTCCATGATCTTCTCCTCCCACAAGCTGTCGTTAGTTGTCGGATACTTAATTTCATGACTAGGCATTTGATACCTTGGATTGCTTATTTCTCGGATGTGGTAAGCGGTTCGTTCTTGAGGAGATTCCATGCTCCCTATAATATCTGCCGTCCACTCTATATCTGACATATTTAGAGTCCTGGAAGTTTTCGTTCCTTCGGCGGCTTCTTCTGTAATAACCTGCGTGCTCCTGGTCTTCAAGTAAGGCTGACATGGCTTGTATCGTCTTCACTTGTCCCCACTGGCGTGCTTTGGCGACTCCCTCCTCAAAATGGTAAGAAAGCTTGGTAACGAGGCACTCCTCTGGTATTTTCGGTTCCAGGTTACGCGCCAAACACACCTTACCTAGGAAGTAAGATGTCATAGTAGCTCCTCTACCTGCGTCATATTTACCATGGCAGATGTTGTCACGCACTATATTCTGTGTGGCCTCCGACCAATACTTCGCACGGAATTGTGTCTTAAACTCTTCATAATTGTTGACTTCATGGCGTGTGGCAGTCCACCAATTGTCATAAATCTCTTTAAAATATTCATCGATTAGACTCCTTATTACAGTCCACCTATTTTCTCGAATCCTGGCCAAGTTTTTGTCGATGCGTTCTAAGAATTCGATTCGATTCTTCCTGTAGTTTTTGAAGTTGATTACGTCACGGTTGTCAGTCGGTTGTATGTACTGACCCTGTACTGGACGGTTACGGATGACTTCGATCTCCTCTCTCATTTGCACGATCTCACGTTGTCGTAGCTCTTCTATTTTTTCCCGGTTTGCGACTGTCAAAGTTCTTACAGTGTCCACCGACGCACTTATCTCTTCACATCGTTCACCCACGTCTGTTCTTACTCGCTTGATTTCGTCTTGGCTCATCCTTTTCAGCGACTCGATCCGGGCTTCAGTTATCTCCTCTATGTTGTCAATCCTCCCGTCGACCTCTTCTCTCGTCCCTTTTAAATCCTGGCCATGCTGTTCACATCTTTCGTTCACTTCCGTAATTTCTCTTCTCACGACTGCTATCTCCGTGTCTACTTTGGTATTAATTTTTTCATTACTTTCCTCCATCTTCCTGCTAATCTCATTTAATGTGGTATTCAACTCTTCTTTCAACGCTCTGTTGCTGTCGTCTATTTTATTGTTCTACCATGGATCTATTGGTATCGTCTATCTTTTTATTCAAGTCTTCTTTCAATAATTCGAAGTTCTTATTATTGTCGTCTAACCTTGTATGGAGGTCTTCTTTCAGCGACTCCATATTTTTATTAATTGACTCCATATTTTTGAGATTATCTTCTTTTAATGACTCCATATTCTTATTAATTGATTCTATGTCTTTCTTTTAATTTTCCCTTGCTTGTCCGAATTGCTCCATCATCATTCTCATCATGCTATCCCATCTTGCCTCTTCGGTCGGTTTGTCTGGTCGGCCGCCGACCATCACTTCCACTTCCGGTTCTGCATGGGGTGTTTCTTCTGGTCGAGTTTCTATGTTATTATTTGTAGTGACTTCCATCTCGGGTGTTGGTTGTGTCTCCGGTGTCTCTGTATTTGTTTGTATCTCTTCTACTCGGCTGTCCTTGTATCTTGTGTCTTATTGGTGTGTATGTGGCATGGTTGTTCTTTTGTGTTTGCCGGGCTTATTATAAATATTAAAAATATTTTTGTTTAATATTTTTTCAGCCTTACATTGCTGGTCGCCAATTTGTAACTAATGTAGATTATGTGTGTTTTAAAACTAATAAGTTTTATAAATGTGTTTAGTATTGAAAGTTAAAAAGTAAAGTTACAAGTTATGATGAATAAAAAAATTATAGTTATTTTAAAAGAACTCCTTTAAATAAAAATAATTGCAGTAAATTTATTTGAATAGTAATGTCACTCAATTGAGTGAATAAAGTGTACTAGCTGGTCGATTGATGAAGGTAGCCGTCGCGTCGATTCTGGCAGCGAAACTCCTCCTCCAGGTTAACCGTCGTCTAAGTACGTAAAGTCAAGTCACGTCTGGACAATAAAATTAATAAAAATACACTTCCACGTACCTGGTCGTGATTCTGGAAGTTCACTTTTTTATAATTAATAAGCTGCCAAGACGGTTTCCAAAACCAGCTTGCTTTACTTACAAGGTTAGGTTATTCCTTGTTTAAAAATGGGCGCCACACAGGTTTATTTCAGGAAAACCCCGTGTAAAACCAATTAATAGAATCAAATAATTGTTAATTTTCTTTAAAAAAACTGGTAGTGATGCTTATTGCCCTTATGGCAATTCAAATTTAACAATGTATAATCTCTAATCAGAGTTACTTTAGTTATTCTGAATTAATTATTTATTTACTTTTTGAAATAAATTAAGTCAAAGTTATGCTGCTAATAAATGGGTTTTATTTGTACTCTTGAGAATGAATTCAAACAAACATAAGTAAGAAAAATACATTAGTATACAATTGAAATTATTTCGTCCACTTACCCTACTAACTAGCTCAGAGCATAAACAACTTTTCTGGTTATTCCCAGATAAACTTTAATTTAAACATTAATTTTATATATCTCGGGCGTTGATTCTTTTAAACACAAGAAAGAACGTTCATGCCTATACAGAAGTTAATTATTTCATAAAACAATATTTACTAATACGGCCTTGTTGTTTTTTAACAAAATCAAACCTATTTATAGGTTATGCGTTCGTCACGCTTGCTTAATTATTCACAAATATTTTATACTACTTAAGACTAAAATAAATCTTATGTAGGATTAACAAATCCACTAAATAAATTCAATCACCGTGTAACATAAAAAGTTTTGATGTTATGCGTCAGTACAAATTTTGTGTTGAAAAAATATCAGTACACTCAGATTAATGGAATAAATTGTCACGATGTTACCTTTTTATTTTAATCTTATAGATTAAAATTTAATTGAACACTCCAGCGGTCGGATTATAGTGACCCTGGTTTATTACACTGCACACGCACTATGAACAGAGAATAATTGTCCTCTTCTCACAAAATTGGACTATTTGAAATACTGGTTAATTATTTTCTCTTGTTCGAATCATCGCGCACTAAATAAAATAAATACTTCACATCGATGCTGGACGGTAGCGTGATGATTTTATTTTACTAGGTTGGCTAATCTGATTTATATCTCGTCAACGTTCGCGTAATCGTACTTTGACCAGTGCACATTCAGTAATCTCTGCGTTCGGTTCGCCAGACCTTTCCGTCAAGTTAGTGTCGACATTAGATGTAGGCCTTAGGCCTTACTATTTTCTATCATGGCCAACTAGCGCCACAACTTCATTCTTAACTAAATTTATTAATTATTAATTCAATATGCAGCATTAGCCAGCCTTCTTTCAATTTATTACAGCTGTAATGTGATCATTCAAATTATTAAAACTATTCGTATACAGTCCACTTCTCTTATTTCTCAATGTAATTTAATACATCCTACACAACATCTTCAATCATAATGGAAGACCAGCAGACAAATATTTAATGCAAGATACATAATTTTCGCCCGCTCGGGCTGAACAAATTAACTTCCGGTCCGCACTTGCGGAACGTTACTTTTCTTAAACTGTTTCGGCCCACTTGGGCCGGGATCAGCCATATTTTTGGTCCACCGTGCCTGGATTCCAATCAGCATTTTGGTCCTCACGGTGCGCATCATCCATTTTTGGTCACTCCGGACCTGGATTTCCACTTAATGTCTTTTGTATCTTTTTCTGGCCATCACGGGCGGGTTAGCACGTCAGCTAATGCGACCGTGGCGTGATTTGCGTCGCCATTTCGCTCGTCGTCTTCAGGCAACGTGATAGCAAGTTCCTGCCGGCTGCAGTGCCTCAAGGTGGTCATCTTGCCAGCTGTTCACCATCATCATCAAGGAGCCGACGCTGCGGGACGTCGCTGACCAGGTACCACCAGCAACAGTAATAAGGTGCGTAAAAGAATGTCTGAGGAAGGCCTCAAGGTGCTGACCAGAAAGAGAGGCGGATTAAAGTCCGCGATAGTGCGGATACAATCCGCGGTAAATTCATTTGACATTAATTTAACCACAAAACATTTTTTGACTGTGAGATTAGAAAGTCTTAAGAGCTTAGCCTCGAAGTACGACGAAGTACAGTCTGAGATAGAGCTTATAAGTAAAGACGTGAGCACTGCTCAGGCAGACCGAGTCGAGGTTGAGGAAATGATATACTCAACTGAGGCAAACATTTTACAACTTCTTGACACTGTTAATGCTCAGACTGTGCCTCCTGTACTATCGACGCCTGTGCATTTAAAACCGATAAGTTTGCCCTGCTTCTCAGGCAACATACTTGAGTGGCAACATTTCTATTCAATTTTTAATGATCTGGTGCATTCAAGATCAGATTTAACACCAGTACAGAAACTGCATTACTTGCATTCATCGGTGAAGTGTGAACCATTAGACTTAATTAAATCATTGCCAATTTGTCAAGAGAATTATGTAATAGCGTTGAACTTGCTGTCCGATAGGTACAATAATCCATTTATATTAGCAAAATATTATGTACAGAACCTACTTCAGGTTAAGTCCACAATAAAGGACTCAGTCCAAAGCTTAGCTGAGTTTACGAATACTATAACGTCTTCTGTTAATTCGCTGGCGGCAATGAAGCTGTCTGTAAACCTATTTGAATTTATTACTATACAATTGCTTTCCACTAAACTTGACCCTATCACTTTAAAACGTTGGAAGGAGTCTATAGACCCTGACAACTTGCCTAGTTTTCAAGACTTTACTCATTTTTTGAATTTGCGCCAACAGCTTTTAGAAAATACTGTGCCAATTGAACCCGGACAGCAATTCAATAAACCTAGTGTAAAACCAAACAATAAGTTTGAGAAATGTAGTTTAAGAAATACTGCTGGCAGCAGTACCTTTAAGAGTTATCATGCTACGGCAAGGCATTATTCATGTGTGTGCTGTAAATCTGATCACCCGCTTTACATGTGCAATAATTTTCGCATATTAAGTGCCGCTGAGCGGGGGCAATTGGTGGCAAACCATAAATGTTGTATTAACTGCCTTAGAGCAGGTCATTTGATAACAAATTGTAAAAGTAAACAGGTTTGTAAAATTTGTTCAAAGGGTCACCACACCTTGCTGCACGTTAATTACGTGCCGAAATCAGCAGCTGCCAGCAGTAACTACTGCTCATTTAAATTACAGTGTAAAAACAATGTACTTTTATCCACTGCAGTTGTATATGTCATTGATCAGGCTGGCAATAGGCATAAGGCGCGCGCACTTCTTGACGCCGGGTCTCAGATCAATTTTTGTACGAAATCATTTGCGAAAAGATTGCACCTCAAACTAACCCGATCTAATATTCCGATTACAGGAATAAGCAACACAGCGTGTTGCGCTACTGACATTGTTTCTATGCGTATTATGTCTCGCTATCAGAGACATAGTTTCGAGGCCAAATTTGCCGTCTTATCTAACTTAACTCATAATCTGCCTTCAATATCGTTTGACATCAACCGGTTCCACATTCCAAATAAAATTTTTCTCGCCGACCCAGATTTTAATATATCTTCACAGATCGACATACTATTGGGGGCTCAATTTTATCTAGATTTAATATTAGCTAATAAGTACACACGCGGACCCAACTTCCCTATCATTCAGGAGACAAAACTGGGTTACATTTTGGCCGGCAATCTGCCCAAGCACTGCCACACCCAGGGTCCTGCTGTTTCGTTCTTGGTAAGGAACAATGACAGCCAAATCCTGCAATCTCTTGAGAGATTTTGGGAGGCAGAAACGATCCCCAGCGATACCCCTAATGGCGAGTCGGCTTGCGAAGAGCATTTTATGCGCTACACTCAGCGCAACCACGAGGGTAGATTTATAGTGTCGCTCCCATTCAAGTCTGATAATCCTCACTTAGGGGAATCCTACACAAGTGCCGAATCAAGGTTTTTAAACTTGGAGCGTCGATTCAGGCGCGATCCCAAGCTCGCTCGCGACTAAGCAGACTTTATCGGGGAATACATGAAACTTGGGCACATGACACCCATTGATCATGGCGCTATCAATTTAGGATCGTCAAATATTTATTACTTGCCTCACCATGCTGTGTTTAAACATTCTAGCTTGACCACAAAATTGCGCGTTGTCTTTGATGGTTCCTCCAAGACTACAAATGGCCTTTCGTTAAATGACCTATTATTGGTAGGCCCCAATGTTCAGCAAGATCTCTTCTCTATTCTGTTGCGGTTTCGCACACATAAGTATGTCCTGATTGCTGACATCGAAAAAATGTATCGTCAGATTCGCGTTGCTGAAGAGGACTGTCACTATCAGCGTATTTTGTGGCGTGACTCTCCCCTCGAACCACTTAAGCATTTCGCGCTGCGAACAGTAACTTACGGCACGGCTAGCGCCTCCTTTTTGGCCACACGGTGCCTTTTACAAATTGCTAGAGACAATCAAATTTCCTTTCCCCAAGCGGCTTTAGCCATCACTAACGATTTTTATGTAGACGATCTACTTACCGGTTCTGACACTATCCCCGATCTGACTAATCTGAAATCCGACCTAGGTGCGTTACTTGCTCAATATGGTTTCACGTTGCACAAATGGGCATCAAATGAACCCACAGCGGTCGCAAGTCATCACAACCTTTCACGACCCCTAAATAAACAGGACAATGTGCGTACCCTGGGCATTCTTTGGAACAACACTGCTGATTCATTTTTGTTTGATGTCAACCTATCTCCGGTTCTTCATAGCATATCCAAGAGGCAAATTCTTTCAATAATCGCCGGAATATATGATCCACTGGGTTTAATCGGACCAGTTGTCTTTTTGTATAAACACTTCATGCAGCGACTCTGGCTTTGTAAGCTTAGTTGGGATGAACTGCTTTCCGGTCAGTCACTGTCGGATTGGCATTCTTTGTGTCACAAATTAAGTCTGATTGGTAAAATAGTGGTCCCGCGATCTATTCGTTGCAACCATCAGGCGGTTACAGTTCAGTTGCATGGTTTTTCGGATGCTTCCGAGAGAGGGTTCGGCTGTTGTGTGTATGTCCGAGTCATTTATCAAGATGCTACTGCTTCCTGTCGTCTTTTGTGTTCAAAATCTCGCGTGGCTCCCTTGCGCCAAGTGTCATTACCTCGTATCGAGCTCTGCGCTTGTTTGTTATTATCGCGACTTGTGTCTAAAATTATTCCTGCTCTTCATTCATTCATTGAGGATGTACATTTGTATTCCGATTCTATGGTGGCTCTTTACTGGATTCATGCGCAGTCTTCGCGTTGGAAAACATACGTCGCTAATAGGGTTGCTGAAATTCAGCGTCGCACGCAAACTTGTACCTGGCATCATATTGATTCGCGACGCAATCCTGCTGATATTATTTCTAGGGGGTGTCTCCCGGACGTTTTGCGCGATTGCTCGCTTTGGTGGCACGGTCCTGGCTGTCTGTCTCAATCGTCAGAGTCTAATCCTTTCCCATCTTTCGTACCGTCCACTCCATCATCTTCGGAAGTCATCGCGGAAGAGAAAACTACACATAACCGTTCGCTAATGTCTACCCTGGCTGTTGACTTATCGTTAGACTTTTCCTCGTTACACCGGCTGACACGTGTATACGCTTACTGTTTTCGTTTCATCAGAAATGTTAGGCACTCATCTGCGGACAGGCTTTCGGGCGATCTGACCCCTGCGGAAATTCATCAGTCTCTTAATTTCTTTATAAGGCAATCTCAATCGACCCACTTCCCAGGCGAAATTAGTTGTCTTCGGAACGGATCTTCTGTCTCCATCAGAAGCAAGTTAGCCTCTCTCGACCCGTTTCTTGACGACACTGGAATGATACGCGTGGGCGGACGATTGCAGCATTCCCAGTTATCTTACGACTCGAAACATCCTATCGTACTACCCCCATCGGCGCATGTCACACGCCTTATCATCGAACGCGAACACATTCGTTTGCTTCATGCTGGTGCGCAGCTCGTGCATCATTCACTGCGTCAACGTTGGTGGATTGTTAATGCTCGGCTAGTCATCCGTTCCATTATTCGTAAGTGTCTCAAGTGCATCAGGTTTAGCGCCACACAGCAGGTTCAGAGGCTTGGCATCTTGCCATCCCCTAGAGTCACTCGTTCAAGGCCGTTTCTATTTTGCGCGGTTGATTATGGTGGTCCCTTCATGATTCGTCATGGCGGGCAGAAGTCTAGAACTCTTACTAAGGCGTACGTGTCTCTGTTTGTTTGCTTAGCAACTAGGGCTATTCACCTGGAATTGGTGTCCGACCTTACTGCCAGCGCATTTATAGCTGCTTTACGTCGTTTTATGGCACGTCGGGGTATACCTAGTCAACTGTACTCCGACAACGGCACGAACTTCAGGAAGGCCCGCACCATCTTACATGACATTTACAACTTTTGGCACGATAAGGATGCCATCACCTCGATCAAGTCATTCACATCCTCTCAGGGGATATCATGGTCATTTATTCCGCCCTCCTCACCTCATTTCGGTGGCCTTTGGGAGAGCGGCATCAAGAGTTTGAAATTTCATTTGCGGCGCGTGGTAGGCATATCTATACTAAACTTCGAAGAGTTCACAACCGTTTTGTCTCAGATAGAGGCATGTCTGAACTCTCGACCTTTATTTGCTATTTCTTCGGATGTTAATGACCCGGTGCCACTCACACCTGGCCATTTTTTGATCTGCGCGCCCCTAACTGCGATTCCTGACCCAGACCTTTCTCACGTTCCTGTTTCTCGCCTTGGTCGTTGGCAATTACTTCAGAGGTTTGTCCAGGGCATCTGGAAGGCGTGGTCTCGCGATTATTTGCACCAGCTGCAACAGCGTCACAAGTGGAAGTTTGCCAAAGATAATGTTTCCATTGGTGACTTAGCCTTGCTCATTGAGGACAACTTGCCTCCATTAGCCTGGAAATTTGGCGTGATCATCGCCACATTTCCCGGCCCAGATAATTTGGTTCGTGTCGTGGACATTCGCACGCCTACGGGTGTTTTGCGGAGACCAATACATAAATTATGTCTATTGCCAGCGCGAGACGAGATGTGACACTATGGTTACAGCACAATGCGGCTTATTCCGCCATTGACTTATTATTTATTACGACCATTTGGTCAACATGATTGTGATGGATTGTCACAATATTTTTGTCAATTTTGCGTCATGGCACGCTTCTGAGTATCACAGTTCTGGTGATATCTTAATATTTGTATTGTATGTTAATTTTTGTGACATACTATGTCACACTTTCATTGATGTCATGGGGTGTATTGCATGTCTTTGGGTGGTCTTATTTATGAATGTTATTACATAATATTCGCATGTTTGCTGTCAAGTAACCATGCATTCATTTCTTTATATTGTTGCTGATAAACATGTACTATTTTGTGAATGTCTTAAATTGTTAAATTGTTTCTGTAATTTCAGTATTGTATTGTTGGCTGACATTACAATTATTTATCTTGTAATTATGCAAATTATTATTGTTGTATTCACATAAATTGTGTCGATGTAAACTATTGTAAGCGTCTACCGTGTGTAACTGCCTTGTCTAATTTATTTATATTGTACTTATATTTTATTCATTTTTGTAAGTAAGCATGCACAATTCTTTATTTAAATTATGACATACACATCATATCTGGGCTACATTCAGCATCTAGCTTGCTCACACGTTGGCATACATTGTAAATTCCTGAAACTTCAGGAATAGCGTATTTAGGTCGATACATGTCGCCTTCCTGAATATACAATGAAACATGCAACTGTAACATGTTCAACAACAATTTTATTCATGTAATGAACTTCTGTACAGGTCTACGGACCTTAGCTAGCATTAAGCTAACTCTATGACTTGCATATTATGTATTTCTCGTTCATGTTTTGTAATGTTACGTACTGCGCACTTGTGTCAGTAATATTGGTTAACCAGACTTAGTGGTACATGAAACAGCTGTTTGCCAAACCTTGGCCTACAGTCGCTTATCTGCATGCTTATCTCAATTTAGCGGCCGATTGCCGTTATCTAATCTCAACTCAAGGTTCAACTCAGCCTTGAAGCTGATTCTAATTATTAAAACTCCACTATTTCAAATTGAATTGTAAATGTATTATAATTTATTAAAGAATGTATTAAAAAATCTTTTTGATTTTTGACGGGCAGCTTATGGACGGTAGCGCGATGATTTTATTTTACTAGGTTGGCTAATCTGATTTATATCTCGTCAACGTTCGCGTAATCGTACTTTGACCAGTGCACATTCAGTAATCTCGGCGTTCGGTTCGCCGGACCTTTCCGTCAAGTTAGTGTCGACATTAGATGTAGGCCTTAGGCCTTACTATTTTCTATCATGGCCAACTAGCACCACAACTTCATTCTTAACTAAATTTATTAATTATTAATTCAATATGCAGCATTAGCCAGCCTTCTTTCAATTTATTACAGCTGTAATGTGATCATTCAAATTATTAAAACTATTCGTATACAGTCCACTTCTCTTATTTCTCAATGTAATTTAATACATCCTACACAACATCTTCAATCATAATGGAAGACCATCAGACAAATATTTAATGCAAGATACATAATTTTCGCCCGCTCGGGCTGAACAAATTAACTTCCGGTCCGCACTTGCGGAACGTTACTTTTCTTAAACTGTTTCGGCCCACTTGGGCCGGGATCAGCCAGATGCACTGATTATAGATAGACTGTAGTGTAGTTACTTGGTGTTGCCGAAATGGTTAAATGGATGCACTGTTACATGATACTATAAGTTAATAACGTATTTTGAGGCGACGAGCGACAACCTTTCGCCCTCGCTAATGACAATAAAGAGTGTTGGAATTACCTGCATTCCGATTATATACCCCCTGTCTTGATGAGGCTTAGGTGATCATTTCATTTAGTAAGCTATTTTTTGATTGGCTCAACCAGACGTTACGAAAATGACACATTGTTTTCCAACCGTCATTAACCGTCATTTGGCGAAGATGATTGACAGTTAACGTTGTTGTTAGTGTTGACTAACAAATTTCTTACTTTCTATTTACAAATGATGCTAACGCATGTCACGCACTTATTATAGTTGCGATCGGGGTTTTATTGCTATCAAATTAAAGGATATTTTTTGCGCTTTAATTTGATATAGTTTGACACTGGTTTTATTCGCACTTTCTCTGACATTTCTAAATAAATAACGTTCAGATACATGGCTTCGCGCTGTTGTCTGCTAGTGACGCCAGACACGATTTTTCCTTATCTATTTACATTGTATTTCACATCGCGTTTTCATTTAAACGTTTTTGTCGGAACACTAATACATCCGTCTTTATACTTAATACCCATTTAGTAAATATAATTATCAAATCTTAACTAACTAGGGCGCTACATTACTATGAATAATCCTTACTTCCTAATTACATTTTGTCTATCCTATTTCACTCTATGCTACCCATTAATAATGGAGTGGTTACATTTATAATATATTAATAATATTTACTGTTACACTTGGTATAATGATTGTTCAGTGTATTTTATTCACACTAGTAGTCCTTTCTACTTATCCAATTACTGACAATCGTTCGTTTTAGGCGTAGCCTAGGCATACCTTTCACATCGGGTTTATGCCTTAATAATGGTCATTAGTTACATTTGGTACATTGATGAGGTAGCTTATTCATATAAGGTTCCCTCTTACAATTATCCTTACTTCTTATGATTACATTTGTGATTGTAATATAAGTTTCAATTTTACATTGTGGCCATAGCTAGTCTTAGTCATAGGCATTGATAGTTACTGGTCATTGTTTATTTATTTTCAGCCAAATACTGTTGCTGATATTATATTATTCGGGTCATTCCTTAATTACTTTTATTAACATGTGAAATTACATTTAAGTCAGTCACTGGCTCGCTTGACAGCTTATAGTGAACTTGGCTTGTCCATTAGTTAGTGTCAGTTATAGTATTGGTTGTAGTGTCAAGCAGTGTATTCCTTACTGCTTCTTGTGGTACTTCTCCTTCTTTCTTCTTCGTTGGTCCTTCTCTTCTTCGCTACTTTCATCATCATATTATTCACTTACATTACTTTCGTGTATTTATTAATTCTATTGGCATATGTCTAGGTTATGTAACACTTGGTCATGTTACAATATATATATATATATATTGTAACGTCTCGCGGGTATTAGCTAAAGTCAAAGTACCTTTTTGCAATCGTCACTTATGAATTATATTTACTAATGTTCAAATCAATCGGATTTGAAGTTTACCAAAAGAAACAGAAATCGAGTGTGTGTGATTTGGTAGAGATTAAGGAAGTTGTTTAATCTTAGTTAGAAGAGAGAGTAAGAACAATTTTGTTACACCCAGATTATACAATTTATTATTTTTAAAATTCGCTGTTCATAAGATCAGATGATTTTGACGTCAACCTCAAAATGTTAGGTTAACAAAACACCACGGTTCGGTAATACTCACCGGTGGATAGTCCTCTTCTTGTCTTACTGAAAATCTACAACAACTGCCCTCTACAATAAAGAATACACGATTGATTATTTAACATAAAATATTCAGAGTATTTATTTGTATAATACACTGATTTCCTCTTCTTCCAGTATACAGATATTATAATCGATCTTTTCCAGTCAATAATACATTGGATCGATTTAGTTAGGTAAACATTTGAATTATCATAAAATATATTTTTTATGATTTTATAATTTTATCCTTGATTAGACATTAAACAACATATAATTCATTTTTTATTAATTTCCCCAGGGTTAAGGGTAAGTTCTTTGTGTTATGAGACGGTCAGAAATGAATAATTATATACTACGCTTTACAAGATAAAAATTAATGAATTTCGAATTTTTGGTTTATTTCATAGTATGTAGTTCCGGATTTGTCCGCAAGAGTGTAGATTATTTCTTTATTATACACATGGGATCATTTACGAAATATTGTAACTGCACCACAATTTGATATGAGGTTTTCTTGGTTAATAAGGATTAATAACGTTTATATTACCTCTTTCCTCGAAGTTTTACTTGAATGGAGCTGTTTCTAGTGTTGTAGTTCTAGTTGTTTTGTAATTTTGTTGAAGGTCCCTAAGATACAATCTTGCTAAAAACTCGAAGTGCGGTTCAGCTAGGCCAGATCTTGGAATTGGTTATTTCACTTTTTTATCGGGTAAAGCACGTTATATTTGATATCTGAAGGAGTTAGAACATAAGGTGGATACTGTGAGTTAATTTTTATTCCATTTTTGCACCGTTTCCGAAAGTTTTAAAATGGTTTTAATACAATTTTTGTGACATCACTTTTCTCAACCGAACGGTTTCCAATCGTTTTTAACAATTAATTCCATGTTGTTATATCGTTACCCCTAGTAACCAATAATTTTTATATCATTTTTTATTGGTGCCTCTATTTACTTTTGAGTATATAGGCTGTTTTTAATTATTATAAATTTATTTCTTATTTATAGAAAAATAATTCTTTTTAACTATGGTATATCCAATTTGATTTATTTAGGTTTTTCCGTTTATTTTCTTATAACCTTAGATATAGGTCTTTAATATTATTATTTCTTTTAATTGAATTTATATATTATTTATTAATTTCTTATAGTATCCTTACACTGCACTATTTTCTTCTGCCATTTTCCTCATACAGTATTATTTTATTTTTTATTATCATCTTATATTTAACTCTTTTATTTTTAACCCTGGGTTATCTTATATTCAAACATAATTATTCTATTAAATATAAAATTAAACCTAGGTACTAAATTTTAGTTGCCTACACAATACAAATCACACAATAATTAAACAAAATACATAACTGGTTAGTAGCAACACACTCTACTATTATAATCAATTGTTTCTACATCTACAGCACAAGTCTGTAAGATGCTCCCTTCAAAGTCACTTATTTACTCACTGGGTACACTATAACTCACTTGTTACACTTTATATCAATTGAATATAGTTTATAATGTTTGGTGATATAAAGTAATTTAGAGCTAGGTATATTATACCCATTTCTGACCTTTATGGTAGGATAATTAAGTTATCATTTTTGGGACTGGGTTATGTAACGTTACATAAAGCCCCCCCAATAGAACAAATTTATTTTCGTTTTACTTGTTTACAAAATAAATTGTTGATTGCTTCAATTTTCATATCTGGTTTTATTCTTCGTGATATCGTTTCATTTCAGACTGGCTGTATACTCCTTTTATTCGGTTATTGTTAATTGCTTTGATTTCATATGTATTATTCCCCTTCACCTGGGTTATGATGTAAGGTCCAGTATAAAGTAAAAGTAACTTCCTCGCAATACCCTCTATAGAACTGGGTAGTTGTCTATTTTTTATTAATACCTTATCTCCCATTTGGTATGTATCTAACCTTTTCCTTTTATCTTGACCCCTTTTTTGTTGAAGTTCCACTTTATGCAACAATCTGTTGTGCATTTCGACTTTATTGAACTCCACTCTCTCTCCTGGAGGAAAATTTATTAACGATGTGATTTCTCTTGGTGGTGGTTTATCAAACATTACCTGATAAGGGCTGGTTCCGATAGTGTCATTGTATGACCAATTAAGGAAAGTCTCTGCTGGTTCAATGTACTGGCTCCATTTTTTATGTTCTTGGTGACAGTATGTACGTAGAATTCTACCAACTTCCCTTAATACGCGTTCGGCAGGATTACTACTAGGGTGGTATACTGATGTTTTGTATGTCCTTATTTGCCATTTCCTCAATTCTTCTTTCCACCTTTTACCTCGAAATTGCGATCCATGATCAGTTATTATGGTTTCCGGTTTTCCCACCTCAGGTAAGTATTTTTGAATGATTACTTCTAAAATTTTCTTCGTAGTGGCTCTACTGATAGCGTAGAGTTTTGTATATTTGGTATAATGATCAAATATAATAATTATATATTTAAATTTATGTCTCCCTCCACTTCTGGGAAAAGGTCCACATATATCTAAGAATGTCTTTTCAAGTTTACTGTTAGATTTTATTGTAATCATGGCTCCCGTTCTCTTCTCGTTATTTATTTTTACTAGCTGGCATCTGTTGCAGTTTTTTACTATTAATCTTACTCTCTTATTTATGGCTTTTACATAACAGTGTTCAGATAAAGCTTTAATAACTTTGAGTGGTCCCATGTGACCATATCTTTCATGGTAGTCCTTTATTAGGGCTACTTCTGTTGCTTCTGGCACATACATTTTCCACACATGATCCTTAATGGTTGGACGGATAAAAAGGATTTCTTCATAAACACAGAAAAATTTCGTTATTATAGGATCACTTTGTAATATCCGGTCCTTAATTTTTGTTAATTTAGTGTCCATTTGCTGATCTGTTTTTATTTTATTAATTATATCTTGTAACTCCTTTTTCATTTTGATAATGTAATAGATCTTTCCAATACTCTCTGGTTCTATTTCACAAGTTCCTTTTTCTAGGTTAATCCGTGACAATCGGTCTGCTATTACATTCTTCTTACCCGGGATATATTCCCAGTCTAAATTATACTCTTGAAGTATTAATACCCATCTGGTGAGTCTGCCGTGGTTAAGTTTACAATTTTTTAAAAATGAAATTGATCTATGATCGGTTCTTATGGTTACTGGGTATCCCAATATAAATGTTCGAAATTTTATACATGAGAACACAACACTCAGCAGTTCTTTTTCAGTTACTGTATAATTCCTCTCACAACTACTCAGTACTCTGCTTGCAAAACTGATGACCCCATGATTTCCTTCCTCATCTTCCTGATATAGCTCACTTCCAAGGCTAATGTTGCTAGCATCACAATTTATGAAAAAACGTTTATTAAAATTTGGGTGGTGTAACATGATGCTGTCCAGAAATTTATTTTTTATTATCTTAAAATTATTATCTTCACTTTCTTCCCATTTCCACTTGTTTTTCTTCGAAAGTAAATGTTGGAATTTGACTGTTACTTCTGAATAATTCTGTTGAAATTTCCTATAATAGTTGCAGATCCCCAGAAAGGATTGTAGTTGTTTTAAGTTTTTTGGTTTAGGAAAATCTTGGATAGCCTTTACCTTCTCAGGAGATGGTTTAATTCCAGTAGCGGACAGAATGAATCCTAAAAATGGTAATTCATGTGTGATAAATTTAGATTTATCCAGTTTCAAAGTTATATTATATTGTAACAGTTTATTTAACACGGTTTCCACTCTATTACAATGTTCCTCCCATGTACAAGACGTAATTAATATGTCATCAACATATATTGTTGTAAAATCTAAAACTTCCTTACCCAAAATTTGATCCATCCATTGGATGAACACGGCCACAGAATTTACCAATCCGAAAGGCAAACCTTTAAAATGATAATTTCGTCCTTCGAATATGAAAGCAACATATTGTCTGCTGTTAGGGTGCAACTCTATTTGCCAATATCCACAGACTGCATCCCAAGTACTCATGTACTTACATCCATAGAATTTTTTCATTATTTCTTCAGTCTCACCTGGAGACGTGCGATCGTTAATGAGCATTTTATTCAACTCCCGAGCATCAAGGCGTAGTCTTACTTGACCATCTTTCTTCGGTATAGCTACCAATGGGCTAGTATATGGAGAACTACTTCTTTCAATTATATCTTCCAATATCATTCTTTGAATTTCTTTTCTTGCTGCCTCTTTCAAAGCTTGAGCAATGGGGTATGACCGTTTATTAAAATTTACATTTTCTTTGAACTTTAGTTCACACAGGAAGTTTTTTGCTTTTCCTGGTGACTCTGAGAATACTGATTTAAATTTATTATAAATTTTTATAAGCTGTTGTTTTTGTTCTACATTAATTATTTCCTGGGACGGCCTATTTTGAAACTCGATTATCTCTTCTATCTTCTCTTGCCAAATCTTTGATTCTGTTACTTCTGTATTTTTACCTAGGGTTAATCTATTATCCTCCCTAATAAAAAACGAGCTCGGACACTGAGGGGCACTTTGGCTGCCAATTATCTCAGCCGCTAACTCACCTTCTTCTGTGCTCAAGGTTACTATACCCCTGGCCAGATTTATAATTGCAGTGTGTCGCCGTAGCATATCACACCCTATTAACACCCTAAAAGGTAGCCCTTTAGCTACTAAAAATCCCATAGGTATTCCTATTCCACTAGTAGTAACATTCAAAGACACTTGTTTTCTGATTGTTTTATTTTGCTTCCCGGTGGCGCCAATAATTGTTAAATTATTAATTGGTAAAGTATGTATTCTCTCAGTAGTTAGTTCAGTAATCCGGTCCAGTTCTAATTGATCAATAATTGAAATATTTGCTCCTGTATCAATCATGGCCTCTGCTAACACTCCATTTAATTTTATTTGTATATAGACTATATCATTGTTTGGTGATGACTCTTTAATTGCCCTTTCTTCCATTAACTCCGCCTGTATATTTTTTAAAAAATGATTTCTGATAATTGTTATTGATCTGTTTAATTTATTATTATGATTAGGTCTGTGGTAAATTCTGTGCCCGGTTGTTTCTAGCAGTGACGGGCAGTCACATCTCACTGCTGGTACCCGTTTCCCCGATTTCCATCATTATTATTATTTGGTTCAACATTTTCATTATGTTGAATATTGTTTGCTGGTCTTCTTTCTTCATCACTATCTCTGAATCTAGGTTGTTCTTCACTCCTACTTCTTTGTGGACCTTCTTCTCTCTGATAAGAATCATTTCTGTAATTTCGATTGTTATAATTTTGCCATCTTCCTCGATACCTGCTATTAAAATAATTGTTATTGGCACGTACATAATTTACTCTAGGTCGATTATCTCTACGTGGTTCATTTTTCCACTCCTCGGTATTCCCTGACCTCCATCTACTCCTCCTGTAATAAGATTCTTGTTCATAATTCTCTAGTAGCGTTTCCATGCCTCCAATAGTTTTTATTTGTCCACTTAATCGTGTGCTTATAATCTTTTCCTCGAAGTGATACGCAATCTTGGTCACCAAACACTCTTCAGGGATCTTTAGGTCTAAATATTTTGCCACACACACCTTCCCCAAAAAATAAGCAGTAGGTGTTTGTCCTATATTGCGGTCATACCTACCATGACAGATATCATCTCTAATAATGTTTTGTGCTGACTCCGACCAGTACTTAAGTTTGAACATTGTTTTGAAACTCCCATAATCATACACCTCGTTCCTGATTACAGTCCACCAATTATCGTTAATGTTTTTGAAAGATTCGTCTAATATACCTTTGATCATGTTCCATCGGTTCTCCTTTGACCTATTCAAAATTTCGTCTACTCTCCCTAAAAATTCGAGTGGGTTTCTACGATAATCCCGAAAGTTTACACTTTCCCTACTATCTTGGATAACATGATGATTGTTGCATGTAGATCTAGAACTTATTCTATCTACATCCCCTTGTAAGTTTGTTTGTATTTGTTGCAACTTATCTAATTTCTCTGCTTGGCTATGGAACTGATTCTTTACATTCTCTACCGTTTCATGAAAATTGTGAATTTACAGTTTAGACTGCTGTTTATACTATCTAACTGGTCATTGTTTTCTTGGCGTATGGCCATTATACGAAGTTGATTACTTTGTTCCTCCCGGTCCATTCGGGCATCTATTCCTGTTTTGATTTGTTCCATCTTCTCTTCAGTTTTATCTAATCTTTGATTGGTTTCTATTAATTTCTTCTCTGCCTCTTCCTTATATTCATCTACTCTTTGGCTAAGCGTATTACTGACCAGTTCAATTTTACTCTCAAGGTTTTCCCTCAACTCCTTATTGAAATTCTCCATCTTACTCTCAATTTGTTTTAAATTTTCATTATTCTCTTCAAATTTTGCATTCATCTCTTCTCTTTGTCCTTCAACAGTTTCTTTCAATTCATGGTATTGTTCATTCATGGTTTGTCTGATATTTCCATGAATGGTCTCTATTTTTTCGTTTAGTTGTTTGACTAAACTTTCCTGAATGCTCTCTATTTTCTCATTGGTTTGTCTGTTTTGTTCCTCCTGTTTCCTAAAATTCTCCTTATTTCCTCATTGGTTTGTTTCAAGTTTTCCTCCTGTTTCTTAAAATTTTCCTCATTGGTATGCTTTGAGTTTTCCTCCTGTTTCTTAAAAATTTCATCTATTTTATCAAATTTCTCGGCTATAAATCTCATCATGTCTTGCCAATTTGGTTTTCTCCTGGCTTCCGCTTTGTCTGGTTGGTCCCCTTGGGCATCCTCTTCAACTATTTCCTTTTCTGTGTTCATAATTGCTTCAGTTTCTTCTTTATCACCCATCGGTTGTTCCATTTCACTGTCTGTAAATATTTCTATCTCGTTCCTGTCCACCTTCTTCCTTCTCCTTTTCTTCTGCCCTCTTCTTCGATCTGCCTCTGGTGTTATTCATTTCTTGTTTTCTCATAAGTGCCGACGATAATTAGTTTTTTTGTTATATTATTTTGTTAAATATCTCAAAATTCTTTTCTAATTACAGCCCTTTTACGTTGAGCGTCACTCTGTAACGTCTCGCGGGTATTAGTTAAAGTCAAAATACCTTTTTTCGATCGTCACTTATGAATTATATTTACTAATGTTCAAATAAATCGGATTTGAAGTTTACCAAAAGAAACAGAAATCGAGTGTGTGTGATTTGGTAGAGATTAAGGAAGTTGTTTAATCTTAGTTAGAAGAGAGAGTAAGAACGCGTTTGTTACACCCAGATTATACAATTTCTTATTTTTAAAATTCGCTGTTCATAAGATCAGCTGATTTTGACATCAACCTCAAAATGTTAGGTTAACCAAACACCACGGTTTGGTAATACTCCCCGGTGGATGGTCCTCTTCTTGTCTTACTGAAAATCTACAACAACAACCCTCTACAATAAAGAATACACAATTGATTATTTAACATAAAATATTCAGAGTATTTATTTGTATAATACACTGATTTCCTCTTCTTCCAGTATACAGATATTATAATCGATCTTTTCCAGTCAATAATACATTGGATCGATTTAGTTAGGTAAACATTTGAATTATCATAAAATATATTTTTTATGATTTTATAATTTTATCCTTGATTAGACATTAAACAACATATAATTCATTTTTTATTAATTTCCCCAGGGTTAAGGGTAAGTTCTTTGTGTTATGAGACGGTCAGAAATGAATAATTATATACTACGCTTTACAAGATAAAAATTAATGAATTTCGAATTTTTGGTTTATTTCATAGTATGTAGTTCCGGATTTGTCCGCAAGAGTGTAGATTATTTCTTTATTATACACATGGGATCATTTACGAAATATTGTAACTGCACCACAATTTGATATGAGGTTTTCTTGGTTAATAAGGATTAATAACGTTTATATTACCTCTTTCCTCGAAGTTTTACTTGAATGGAGCTGTTTCTAGTGTTGTAGTTCTAGTTGTTTTGTAATTTCGTTGAAGGTCCCTAAGATACAATCTCGCTAAAAACTCGAAGTGCGGTTCAGCTAGGCCAGATCTTGGAATTGGTTATTTCACTTTTTTATCGGGTAAAGCACGTTATATTTGATATCTGAAGGAGTTAGAACATAAGGTGGATACTGTGAGTTAATTTTTATTCCATTTTTGCACCGTTTCCGAAAGTTTTAAAATGGTTTTAATACAATTTTTGTGACATCACTTTTCTCAACCGAACGGTTTCCAATCGTTTTTAACAATTAATTCCATGTTGTTATATTGTTACCCCTAGTAACCAATAATTTTTATATCATTTTTTATTGGTGCCTCTATTTACTTTTGAGTATATAGGCTGTTTTTAATTATTATAAATTTATTTCTTATTTATAGAAAAATAATTCTTTTTAACTATGGTATATCCAATTTGATTTATTTAGGTTTTTCCGTTTATTTTCTTATAACCTTAGATATAGGTCTTTAATATTATTATTTCTTTTAATTGAATTTATATATTATTTATTAATTTCTTATAGTATCCTTACACTGCACTATTTTCTTCTGCCATTTTCCTCATACAGTATTATTTTATTTTTTATTATCATCTTATATTTAACTCTTTTATTTTTAACCCTGGGTTATCTTATATTCAAACATAATTATTCTATTAAATATAAAATTAAACCTAGGTACTAAATTTTAGTTGCCTACACAATACAAATCATACAATAATTAAACAAAATACATAACTGGTTAGTAGCAACACACTCTACTATTATAATCAATTGTTTCTACATCTACAGCACAAGTCTGTAAGATGCTCCCTTCAAAGTCACTTATTTACTCACTGGGTACACTATAACTCACTTGTTACACTTTATATCAATTGAATATAGTTTATAATGTTTGGTGATATAAAGTAATTTAGAGCTAGGTATATTATACCCATTTCTGACCTTTATGGTAGGATAATTAAGTTATCATTTTTGGGACTGGGTTATGTAACGTTACATAAAGCCCCCCCAATAGAACAAATTTATTTTCGTTTTACTTGTTTACAAAATAAATTGTTGATTGCTTCAATTTTCATATCTGGTTTTATTCTTCGTGATATCGTTTCATTTCAGACTGGCTGTATACTCCTTTTATTCGGTTATTGTTAATTGCTTTGATTTCATATGTATTATTCCCCTTCACCTGGGTTATGATGTAAGGTCCAGTATAAAGTAAAAGTAACTTCCTCGCAATACCCTCTATAGAACTGGGTAGTTGTCTATTTTTTATTAATACCTTATCTCCCATTTGGTATGTATCTAACCTTTTCCTTTTATCTTGACCCCTTTTTTGTTGAAGTTCCACTTTATGCAACAATCTGTTGTGCATTTCGACTTTATTGAACTCCACTCTCTCTCCTGGAGGAAAATTTATTAACGATGTGATTTCTCTTGGTGGTGGTTTATCAAACATTACCTGATAAGGGCTGGTTCCGATAGTGTCATTGTATGACCAATTAAGGAAAGTCTCTGCTGGTTCAATGTACTGGCTCCATTTTTTATGTTCTTGGTGACAGTATGTACGTAGAATTCTACCAACTTCCCTTAATACGCGTTCGGCAGGATTACTACTAGGGTGGTATACTGATGTTTTGTATGTCCTTATTTGCCATTTCCTCAATTCTTCTTTCCACCTTTTACCTCGAAATTGCGATCCATGATCAGTTATTATGGTTTCCGGTTTTCCCACCTCAGGTAAGTATTTTTGAATGATTACTTCTAAAATTTTCTTCGTAGTGGCTCTACTGATAGCGTAGAGTTTTGTATATTTGGTATAATGATCAAATATAATAATTATATATTTAAATTTATGTCTCCCTCCACTTCTGGGAAAAGGTCCACATATATCTAAGAATGTCTTTTCAAGTTTACTGTTAGATTTTATTGTAATCATGGCTCCCGTTCTCTTCTCGTTATTTATTTTTACTAGCTGGCATCTGTTGCAGTTTTTTACTATTAATCTTACTCTCTTATTTATGGCTTTTACATAACAGTGTTCAGATAAAGCTTTAATAACTTTGAGTGGTCCCATGTGACCATATCTTTCATGGTAGTCCTTTATTAGGGCTACTTCTGTTGCTTCTGGCACATACATTTTCCACACATGATCCTTAATGGTTGGACGGATAAAAAGGATTTCTTCATAAACACAGAAAAATTTCGTTATTATAGGATCACTTTGTAATATCCGGTCCTTAATTTTTGTTAATTTAGTGTCCATTTGCTGATCTGTTTTTATTTTATTAATTATATCTTGTAACTCCTTTTTCATTTTGATAATGTAATAGATCTTTCCAATACTCTCTGGTTCTATTTCACAAGTTCCTTTTTCTAGGTTAATCCGTGACAATCGGTCTGCTATTACATTCTTCTTACCCGGGATATATTCCCAGTCTAAATTATACTCTTGAAGTATTAATACCCATCTGGTGAGTCTGCCGTGGTTAAGTTTACAATTTTTTAAAAATGAAATTGATCTATGATCGGTTCTTATGGTTACTGGGTATCCCAATATAAATGTTCGAAATTTTATACATGAGAACACAACACTCAGCAGTTCTTTTTCAGTTACTGTATAATTCCTCTCACAACTACTCAGTACTCTGCTTGCAAAACTGATGACCCCATGATTTCCTTCCTCATCTTCCTGATATAGCTCACTTCCAAGGCTAATGTTGCTAGCATCACAATTTATGAAAAAACGTTTATTAAAATTTGGGTGGTGTAACATGATGCTGTCCAGAAATTTATTTTTTATTATCTTAAAATTATTATCTTCACTTTCTTCCCATTTCCACTTGTTTTTCTTCGAAAGTAAATATTGGAATTTGACTGTTACTTCTGAATAATTCTGTTGAAATTTCCTATAATAGTTGCAGATCCCCAGAAAGGATTGTAGTTGTTTTAAGTTTTTTGGTTTAGGAAAATCTTGGATAGCCTTTACCTTCTCAGGAGATGGTTTAATTCCAGTAGCGGACAGAATGAATCCTAAAAATGGTAATTCATGTGTGATAAATTTAGATTTATCCAGTTTCAAAGTTATATTATATTGTAACAGTTTATTTAACACGGTTTCCACTCTATTACAATGTTCCTCCCATGTACAAGACGTAATTAATATGTCATCAACATATATTGTTGTAAAATCTAAAACTTCCTTACCCAAAATTTGATCCATCCATTGGATGAGCACGGCCACAGAATTTACCAATCCGAAAGGCAAACGTTTAAAATGATAATTTCGTCCTTCGAATATGAAAGCAACATATTGTCTGCTGTTAGGGTGCAACTTTATTTGCCATTATCCACAGACTGCATCCCAAGTACTCATGTACTTACATCCATAGAATTTTTTCATTATTTCTTCAGTCTCACCTGGAGACGTGCGATCGTTAATGAGCATTTTATTCAACTCCCGAGCATCAAGGCATAGTCTTACTTGACCATCTTTCTTCGGTATAAATACCAATGGGCTAACATACGGAGAACTACTTCTTTCAATTATATCTTCCAATATCATTCTTTGAATTTCTTTTCTTGCTGCCTCTTTCAAAGCTTGAGCAATGGGGTATGACCGTTTATTAAAATTTACATTTTCTTTGAACTTTAGTTCACACAGGAAGTTTTTTGCTTTTCCTGGTGACTCTGAGAATACTGATTTAAATTTATTATAAATTTTTATAAGCTGTTGTTTTTGTTCTACATTAATTATTTCCTGGGACTGCCTATTTTGAAACTCGATTATCTCTTCTATCTTCTCTTGCCAAATCTTTGATTCTGTTACTTCTGTATTTTTACCTAGGGTTAATCTATTATCCTCCCTAATAAAAAACGAGCTCGGACACTGAGGGGCACTTTGGCTACCAATTATCTCAGCCGCTAACTCACCTTCTTCTGTGCTCAAGGTTACTATACCCCTGGCCAGATTTATAATTGCAGTGTGTCGCCGTAGCATATCACACCCTATTAACACCCTAAAAGGTAGCCCTTTAGCTACTAAAAATCCCATAGGTATTCCTATTCCACTAGTAGTAACATTCAAAGACACTTGTTTTCTGATTGTTTTATTTTGCTTCCCGGTGGCGCCAATAATTGTTAAATTATTAATTGGTAAAGTATGTATTCTCTCAGTAGTTAGTTCAGTAATCCGGTCCAGTTCTAATTGATCAATAATTGAAATATTTGCTCCTGTATCAATCATGGCCTCTGCTAACACTCCATTTAATTTTATTTGTATATAGACTATATCATTGTTTGGTGATGACTCTTTAATTGCTCTTTCTTCCATTAACTCCGCCTGTATATTTTTTAAAAAATGATTTCTGATAATTGTTATTGATCTGTTTAATTTATTATTATGATTAGGTCTGTGGTAAATTCTGTGCCCAGTTGTTTCTAGCAGTGACGGGCAGTCACATCTCACTGCTGGTACCCGTTTCCCCGATTTCCATCATTATTATTATTTGGTTCAACATTTTCATTATGTTGAATATTGTTTGCTGGTCTTCTTTCTTCATCACTATCTCTGAATCTAGGTTGTTCTTCACTCCTACTTCTTTGTGGACCTTCTTCTCTCTGATAAGAATCATTTCTGTAATTTCGATTGTTATAATTTTGCCATCTTCCTCGATACCTGTTATTAAAATAATTGTTATTTGCACGTACATAATTTACTCTAGGTCGATTATCTCTAGGTGGTTCATTTTTCCACTCCTCGGTATTCCCTGACCTCCATCTACTCCTCCTGTAATAAGATTCTTGTTCATAATTCTCTAGTAGCGTTTCCATGCCTCCAATAGTTTTTATTTGTCCACTTAATCGTGTGCTTATAATCTTTTCCTCGAAGTGATACGCAATCTTGGTCACCAAACACTCTTCAGGGATCTTTAGGTCTAAATATTTTGCCACACACACCTTCCCCAAAAAATAAGCAGTAGGTGTTTGTCCTATATTGCGGTCATACCTACCATGACAGATATCATCTCTAATAATGTTTTGTGCTGACTCCGACCAGTACTTAAGTTTGAACATTGTTTTGAAACTCCCATAATCATACACCTCGTTCCTGATTACAGTCCACCAATTATCGTTAATGTTTTTGAAAGATTCGTCTAATATACCTTTGATCATGTTCCATCGGTTCTCCTTTGACCTATTCAAAATTTCGTCTACTCTCCCTAAAAATTCGAGTGGGTTTCTACGATAATCCCGAAAGTTTACACTTTCCCTACTATCTTGGATAACATGATGATTGTTGCATGTAGATCTAGAACTTATTCTATCTACATCCCCTTGTAAGTTTGTTTGTATTTGTTGCAACTTATCTAATTTCTCTGCTTGGCTATGGAACTGATTCTTTACATTCTCTACCGTTTCATGAAAATCTGTGAATTTACAGTTTGGACTGCTGTTTATACTGTCTAACTGGTCATTGTTTTCTTGGCGTATGGCCATTATACGAAGTTGATACTTTGTTCCTCCCGGTCCATTCGGGCATCTATTCCTGTTTTGATTTGTTCCATCTTCTCTTCAGTTTTATCTAATCTTTGATTGGTTTCTATTAATTTCTTCTCTGCCTCTTCCTTATATTCATCTACTCTTTGGCTAAGCGTATTACTGACCAGTTCAATTTTACTCTCAAGGTTTTCCCTCAACTCCTTATTGAAATTCTCCATCTTACTCTCAATTTGTTTTAAATTTTCATTATTCTCTTCAAATTTTGCATTCATCTCTTCTCTTTGTCCTTCAACAGTTTCTTTCAATTCATGGTATTGTTCATTCATGGTTTGTCTGATATTTCCATGAATGGTCTCTATTTTTTCGTTTAGTTGTTTGACTAAACTTTCTTGAATGCTCTCTATTTTCTCATTGGTTTGTCTGTTTTGTTCCTCCTGTTTCCTAAAATTCTCCTTATTTCCTCATTGGTTTGTTTCAAGTTTTCCTCCTGTTTCTTAAAATTTTCCTCATTGGTATGCTTTGAGTTTTCCTCCTGTTTCTTAAAAATTTCATCTATTTTATCAAATTTCTCGGCTATAAATCTCATCATGTCTTGCCAATTTGGTTTTCTCCTGGCTTCCGCTTTGTCTGGTTGGTCCCCTTGGGCATCCTCTTCAACTATTTCCTTTTCTGTGTTCATAATTGCTTCAGTTTCTTCTTTATCACCCATCGGTTGTTCCATTTCACTGTCTGTATATATTTCTATCTCGTTCCTGTCCACCTTCTTCCTTCTCCTTTTCTTCTGCCCTCTTCTTCGATCTGCCTCTGGTATTATGCATTTCTTGTTTTCTCATAACTGCCGACGATAATTAGTTTTTTTTGTTATATTATTTTGTTAAATATCTCAAAATTCTTTTCTAATTACAGCCCTTTCACGTTGAGCGCCACTCTGTAACGTCTCGCGGGTATTAGTTAAAGTCAAAATACCTTTTTTCGATCGTCACTTATGAATTATATTTACTAATGTTCAAATAAATCGGATTTGAAGTTTACCAAAAGAAACAGAAATCGAGTGTGTGTGATTTGGTAGAGATTAAGGAAGTTGTTTAATCTTAGTTAGAAGAGAGAGTAAGAACAATTTTGTTACACCCAGATTATACAATTTCTTATTTTTAAAATTCGCTGTTCATAAGATCAGCTGATTTTGACATCAACCTCAAAATGTCAGGTTAACCAAACACCACGGTTTGGTAATACTCACCGGTGGATAGTCCTCTTCTTGTCTTACTGAAAATCTACAACAACTACCCTCTACAATAAAGAATACACGATTGATTATTTAACATAAAATATTCAGAGTATTTATTTGTATAATACACTGATTTCCTCTTCTTCCAGTATACAGATATTATAATCGATCTTTTCCAGTCAATAATACATTGGATCGATTTAGTTAGGTAAACATTTGAATTATCATAAAATATATTTTTTATGATTTTATAATTTTATCCTTGATTAGACATTAAACAACATATAATTCATTTTTTATTAATTTCCCCAGGGTTAAGGGTAAGTTCTTTGTGTTATGAGACGGTCAGAAATGAATAATTATATACTACGCTTTACAAGATAAAAATTAATGAATTTCGAATTTTTGGTTTATTTCATAGTATGTAGTTCCGGATTTGTCCGCAAGAGTGTAGATTATTTCTTTATTATACACATGGGATCATTTACGAAATATTGTAACTGCACCACAATTTGATATGAGGTTTTCTTGGTTAATAAGGATTAATAACGTTTATATTACCTCTTTCCTCGAAGTTTTACTTGAATGGAGCTGTTTCTAGTGTTGTAGTTCTAGTTGTTTTGTAATTTCGTTGAAGGTCCCTAAGATACAATCTCGCTAAAAACTCGAAGTGCGGTTCAGCTAGGCCAGATCTTGGAATTGGTTATTTCACTTTTTTATCGGGTAAAGCACGTTATATTTGATATCTGAAGGAGTTAGAACATAAGGTGGATACTGTGAGTTAATTTTTATTCCATTTTTGCACCGTTTCCGAAAGTTTTAAAATGGTTTTAATACAATTTTTGTGACATCACTTTTCTCAACCGAACGGTTTCCAATCGTTTTTAACAATTAATTCCATGTTGTTATATCGTTACCCCTAGTAACCAATAATTTTTATATAATTTTTTATTGGTGCCTCTATTTACTTTTGAGTATATAGGCTGTTTTTAATTATTATAAATTTATTTCTTATTTATAGAAAAATAATTCTTTTTAACTATGGTATATTATCCAATTTGATTTATTTAAGGTTTTTCCGTTTATTTTCTTATAACCTTAGATATAGGTCTTTAATATTATTATTTCTTTTAATTGAATTTATATATTATTTATTAATTTCTTATAGTATCCTTACACTGCACTATTTTCTTCTGCCATTTTCCTCATACAGTATTATTTTATTTTTTATTATCATCTTATATTTAACTCTTTTATTTTTAACCCTGGGTTATCTTATATTCAAACATAATTATTCTATTAAATATAAAATTAACCTTGGTACTAAATTTTAGTTGCCTACACAATACAAATCATACAATAATTAAACAAAATACATAACTGGTTAGTAGCAACACAGACTACTATTATAATCAATTGTTTCTACATCTACAGCACAAGTCTGTAAGATGCTCCCTTCAAAGTCACTTATTTACTCACTGGGTACACTATAACTCACTTGTTACACTTTATATCAATTAAATATAGTTTATAATGTTTGGTGATATAAAGTAATTTAGAGCTAGGTATATTATACCCATTTCTGACCTTTATGGTAGGATAATTAAGTTATCATTTTTGGGACTGGGTTATGTAACGTTACATAAAGCCCCCCCAATAGAACAAATTTATTTTCGTTTTACTTGTTTACAAAATAAATTGTTGATTGCTTCAATTTTCATATCTGGTTTTATTCTTCGTGATATCGTTTCATTTCAGACTGGCTGTATACTCCTTTTATTCGGTTATTGTTAATTGCTTTGATTTCATATGTATTATTCCCCTTCACCTGGGTTATGATGTAAGGTCCAGTATAAAGTAAAAGTAACTTCCTCGCAATACCCTCTATAGAACTGGGTAGTTGTCTATTTTTTATTAATACCTTATCTCCCATTTGGTATGTATCTAACCTTTCCTTTTATCTTGACCCCTTTTTTTGTTGAAGTTCCACTTTATGCAACAATCTGTTGTGCATTTCGACTTTATTGAACTCCACTCTCTCTCCTGGAGGAAAATTTATTAACGATGTGATTTCTCTTGGTGGTGGTTTATCAAACATTACCTGATAAGGGCTGGTTCCGATAGTGTCATTGTATGACCAATTAAGGAAAGTCTCTGCTGGTTCAATGTACTGGCTCCATTTTTTATGTTCTTGGTGACAGTATGTACGTAGAATTCTACCAACTTCCCTTAATACGCGTTCGGCAGGATTACTACTAGGGTGGTATACTGATGTTTTGTATGTCCTTATTTGCCATTTCCTCAATTCTTCTTTCCACCTTTTACCTCGAAATTGCGATCCATGATCAGTTATTATGGTTTCCGGTTTTCCCACCTCAGGTAAGTATTTTTGAATGATTACTTCTAAAATTTTTCTTCGTAGTGGCTCTACTGATAGCGTAGAGTTTTGTATATTTGGTATAATGATCAAATATAATAATTATATATTTAAATTTATGTCTCCCTCCACTTCTGGGAAAAGATCCACATATATCTAAGAATGTCTTTTCAAGTTTACTGTTAGATTTTATTGTAATCATGGCTCCCGTTCTCTTCTCGTTATTTATTTTTACTAGCTGGCATCTGTTGCAGTTTTTTACTATTAATCTTACTCTCTTATTTATGGCTTTTACGTAACAGTGTTCAGATAAAGCTTTAATAACTTTGAGTGGTCCCATGTGACCATATCTTTCATGGTAGTCCTTTATTAGGGCTACTTCTGTTGCTTCTGGCACATACATTTTCCACACATGATCCTTAATGGTTGGACGGATAAAAAGGATTTCTTCATAAACACAGAAAAATTTCGTTATTATAGGATCACTTTGTAATATCCGGTCCTTAATTTTTGTTAATTTAGTGTCCATTTGCTGATCTGTTTTTATTTTATTAATTATATCTTGTAACTCCTTTTTCATTTTGATAATGTAATAGATCTTTCCAATACTCTCTGGTTCTATTTCACAAGTTCCTTTTTCTAGGTTAATCCGTGACAATCGGTCTGCTATTACATTCTTCTTACCCGGGATATATTCCCAGTCTAAATTATACTCTTGAAGTATTAATACCCATCTGGTGAGTCTGCCGTGGTTAAGTTTACAATTTTTTAAAAATGAAATTGATCTATGATCGGTTCTTATGGTTACTGGGTATCCCAATATAAATGTTCGAAATTTTATACATGAGAACACAACACTCAGCAGTTCTTTTTCAGTTACTGTATAATTCCTCTCACAACTACTCAGTACTCTGCTTGCAAAACTGATGACCCCATGATTTCCTTCCTCATCTTCCTGATATAGCTCACTTCCAAGGCTAATGTTGCTAGCATCACAATTTATGAAAAAACGTTTATTAAAATTTGGGTGGTGTAACATGATGCTGTCCAGAAATTTATTTTTTATTATCTTAAAATTATTATCTTCACTTTCTTCCCATTTCCACTTGTTTTTCTTCGAAAGTAAATGTTGGAATTTGACTGTTACTTCTGAATAATTCTGTTGAAATTTCCTATAATAGTTGCAGATCCCCAGAAAGGATTGTAGTTGTTTTAAGTTTTTTGGTTTAGGAAAATCTTGGATAGCCTTTACCTTCTCAGGAGATGGTTTAATTCCAGTAGCGGACAGAATGAATCCTAAAAATGGTAATTCATGTGTGATAAATTTAGATTTATCCAGTTTCAAAGTTATATTATATTGTAACAGTTTATTTAACACGGTTTCCACTCTATTACAATGTTCCTCCCATGTACAAGACGTAATTAATATGTCATCAACATATATTGTTGTAAAATCTAAAACTTCCTTACCCAAAATTTGATCCATCCATTGGATGAACACGGCCACAGAATTTACCAATCCGAAAGGCAAACCTTTAAAATGATAATTTCGTCCTTCGAATATGAAAGCAACATATTGTCTGCTGTTAGGGTGCAACTCTATTTGCCAATATCCACAGACTGCATCCCAAGTACTCATGTACTTACATCCATAGAATTTTTTCATTATTTCTTCAGTCTCACCTGGAGACGTGCGATCGTTAATGAGCATTTTATTCAACTCCCGAGCATCAAGGCGTAGTCTTACTTGACCATCTTTCTTCGGTATAGCTACCAATGGGCTAGTATACGGAGAACTACTTCTTTCAATTATATCTTCCAATATCATTCTTTGAATTTCTTTTCTTGCTGCCTCTTTCAAAGCTTGAGCAATGGGGTATGACCGTTTATTAAAATTTACATTTTCTTTGAACTTTAGTTCACACAGGAAGTTTTTTGCTTTTCCTGGTGACTCTGAGAATACTGATTTAAATTTATTATAAATTTTTATAAGCTGTTGTTTTTGTTCTACATTAATTATTTCCTGGGACTGCCTATTTTGAAACTCGATTATCTCTTCTATCTTCTCTTGCCAAATCTTTGATTCTGTTACTTCTGTATTTTTACCTAGGGTTAATCTATTATCCTCACTAATAAAAAACGAGCTCGGACACTGAGGGGCACTTTGGCTGCCAATTATCTCAGCCGCTAACTCACCTTCTTCTGTGCTCAAGGTTACTATACCCCTGGCCAGATTTATAATTGCAGTGTGTCGCCGTAGCATATCACACCCTATTAACACCCTAAAAGGTAGCCCTTTAGCTACTAAAAATCCCATAGGTATTCCTATTCCACTAGTAGTAACATTCAAAGACACTTGTTTTCTGATTGTTTTATTTTGCTTCCCGGTGGCGCCAATAATTGTTAAATTATTAATTGGTAAAGTATGTATTCTCTCAGTAGTTAGTTCAGTAATCCAGTCCAGTTCTAATTGATCAATAATTGAAATATTTGCTCCTGTATCAATCATGGCCTCTGCTAACACTCCATTTAATTTTATTTGTATATAGACTATATCATTGTTTGGTGATGACTCTTTAATTGCTCTTTCTTCCATTAACTCCGCCTGTATATTTTTTAAAAAATGATTTCTGATAATTGTTATTGATCTGTTTAATTTATTATTATGATTAGGTCTGTGGTAAATTCTGTGCCCGGTTGTTTCTAGCAGTGACGGGCAGTCACATCTCACTGCTGGTACCCGTTTCCCCGATTTCCATCATTATTATTATTTGGTTCAACATTTTCATTATGTTGAATATTGTTTGCTGGTCTTCTTTCTTCATCACTATCTCTGAATCTAGGTTGTTCTTCACTCCTACTTCTTTGTGGACCTTCTTCTCTCTGATAAGAATCATTTCTGTAATTTCGATTGTTATAATTTTGCCATCTTCCTCGATACCTGTTATTAAAATAATTGTTATTTGCACGTACATAATTTACTCTAGGTCGATTATCTCTAGGTGGTTCATTTTTCCACTCCTCGGTATTCCCTGACCTCCATCTACTCCTCCTGTAATAAGATTCTTGTTCATAATTCTCTAGTAGCGTTTCCATGCCTCCAATAGTTTTTATTTGTCCACTTAATCGTGTGCTTATAATCTTTTCCTCGAAGTGATACGCAATCTTGGTCACCAAACACTCTTCAGGGATCTTTAGGTCTAAATATTTTGCCACACACACCTTCCCCAAAAAATAAGCAGTAGGTGTTTGTCCTATATTGCGGTCATACCTACCATGACAGATATCATCTCTAATAATGTTTTGTGCTGACTCCGACCAGTACTTAAGTTTGAACATTGTTTTGAAACTCCCATAATCATACACCTCGTTCCTGATTACAGTCCACCAATTATCGTTAATGTTTTTGAAAGATTCGTCTAATATACCTTTGATCATGTTCCATCGGTTCTCCTTTGACCTATTCAAAATTTCGTCTACTCTCCCTAAAAATTCGAGTGGGTTTCTACGATAATCCCGAAAGTTTACACTTTCCCTACTATCTTGGATAACATGATGATTGTTGCATGTAGATCTAGAACTTATTCTATCTACATCCCCTTGTAAGTTTGTTTGTATTTGTTGCAACTTATCTAATTTCTCTGCTTGGCTATGGAACTGATTCTTTACATTCTCTACCGTTTCATGAAAATCTGTGAATTTACAGTTTGGACTGCTGTTTATACTATCTAACTGGTCATTGTTTTCTTGGCGTATGGCCATTATACGAAGTTGATACTTTGTTCCTCCCGGTCCATTCGGGCATCTATTCCTGTTTTGATTTGTTCCATCTTCTCTTCAGTTTTATCTAATCTTTGATTGGTTTCTATTAATTTCTTCTCTGCCTCTTCCTTATATTCATCTACTCTTTGGCTAAGCGTATTACTGACCAGTTCAATTTTACTCTCAAGGTTTTCCCTCAACTCCTTATTGAAATTCTCCATCTTACTCTCAATTTGTTTTAAATTTTCATTATTCTCTTCAAATTTTGCATTCATCTCTTCTCTTTGTCCTTCAACAGTTTCTTTCAATTCATGGTATTGTTCATTCATGGTTTGTCTGATATTTCCATGAATGGTCTCTATTTTTTCGTTTAGTTGTTTGACTAAACTTTCTTGAATGCTCTCTATTTTCTCATTGGTTTGTCTGTTTTGTTCCTCCTGTTTCCTAAAATTCTCCTTATTTCCTCATTGGTTTGTTTCAAGTTTTCCTCCTGTTTCTTAAAATTTTCCTCATTGGTATGCTTTGAGTTTTCCTCCTGTTTCTTAAAAATTTCATCTATTTTATCAAATTTCTCGGCTATAAATCTCATCATGTCTTGCCAATTTGGTTTTCTCCTGGCTTCCGCTTTGTCTGGTTGGTCCCCTTGGGCATCCTCTTCAACTATTTCCTTTTCTGTGTTCATAATTGCTTCAGTTTCTTCTTTATCACCCATCGGTTGTTCCATTTCACTGTCTGTATATATTTCTATCTCGTTCCTGTCCACCTTCTTCCTTCTCCTTTTCTTCTGCCCTCTTCTTCGATCTGCCTCTGGTATTATGCATTTCTTGTTTTCTCATAACTGCCGACGATAATTAGTTTTTTTGTTATATTATTTTGTTAAATATCTCAAAATTCTTTTCTAATTACAGCCCTTTTACGTTGAGCGCCACTCTGTAACGTCTCGCGGGTATTAGTTAAAGTCAAAATACCTTTTTTCGATCGTCACTTATGAATTATATTTACTAATGTTCAAATAAATCGGATTTGAAGTTTACCAAAAGAAACAGAAATCGAGTGTGTGTGATTTGGTAGAGATTAAGGAAGTTGTTTAATCTTAGTTAGAAGAGAGAGTAAGAACAATTTTGTTACACCCAGATTATACAATTTCTTATTTTTAAAATTCGCTGTTCATAAGATCAGCTGATTTTGACATCAACCTCAAAATGTTAGGTTAACCAAACACCACGGTTTGGTAATACTCCCCGGTGGATGGTCCTCTTCTTGTCTTACTGAAAATCTACAACAACAACCCTCTACAATAAAGAATACACAATTGATTATTTAACATAAAATATTCAGAGTATTTATTTGTATAATACACTGATTTCCTCTTCTTCCAGTATACAGATATTATAATCGATCTTTTCCAGTCAATAATACATTGGATCGATTTAGTTAGGTAAACATTTGAATTATCATAAAATATATTTTTTATGATTTTATAATTTTATCCTTGATTAGACATTAAACAACATATAATTCATTTTTTATTAATTTCCCCAGGGTTAAGGGTAAGTTCTTTGTGTTATGAGACGGTCAGAAATGAATAATTATATACTACGCTTTACAAGATAAAAATTAATGAATTTCGAATTTTTGGTGTATTTCATAGTATGTAGTTCCGGATTTGTCCGCAAGAGTGTAGATTATTTCTTTATTATACACATGGGATCATTTACAAAATATTGTAACTGCACCACAATTTGATATGAGGTTTTCTTGGTTAATAAGGATTAATAACGTTTATATTACCTCTTTCCTTGAAGTTTTACTTGAATGGAGCTGTTTCTAGTGTTGTAGTTCTAGTTGTTTTGTAATTTTGTTGAAGGTCCCTAAGATACAATCTCGCTAAAAACTCGAAGTGCGGTTCAGCTAGGCCAGATCTTGGAATTGGTTATTTCACTTTTTTATCGGGTAAAGCACGTTATATTTGATATCTGAAGGAGTTAGAACATAAGGTGGATACTGTGAGTTAATTTTTATTCCATTTTTGCACCGTTTCCGAAAGTTTTAAAATGGTTTTAATACAATTTTTGTGACATCACTTTTCTCAACCGAACGGTTTCCAATCGTTTTTAACAATTAATTCCATGTTGTTATATCGTTACCCCTAGTAACCAATAATTTTTATATAATTTTTTATTGGTGCCTCTATTTACTTTTGAGTATATAGGCTGTTTTTAATTATTATAAATTTATTTCTTATTTATAGAAAAATAATTCTTTTTAACTATGGTATATTATCCAATTTGATTTATTTAAGGTTTTTCCGTTTATTTTCTTATAACCTTAGATATAGGTCTTTAATATTATTATTTCTTTTAATTGAATTTATATATTATTTATTAATTTCTTATAGTATCCTTACACTGCACTATTTTCTTCTGCCATTTTCCTCATACAGTATTATTTTATTTTTTATTATCATCTTATATTTAACTCTTTTATTTTTAACCCTGGGTTATCTTATATTCAAACATAATTATTCTATTAAATATAAAATTAAACCTAGGTACTAAATTTTAGTTGCCTACACAATACAAATCATACAATAATTAAACAAAATACATAACTGGTTAGTAGCAACACAGTCTACTATTATAATCAATTGTTTCTACATCTACAGCACAAGTCTGTAAGATGCTCCCTTCAAAGTCACTTGTTTACTCACTGGGTACACTATAACTCACTTGTTACACTTTATATCAATTAAATATAGTTTATAATGTTTGGTGATATAAAGTAATTTAGAGCTAGGTATGTTATACCCATTTCTGACCTTTATGGTAGGATAATTAAGTTATCATTTTTGGGACTGGGTTATGTAACGTTACATAAAGCCCCCCCCCCAATAGAACAAATTTATTTTCGTTTTACTTGTTTACAAAATAAATTGTTGATTGCTTCAATTTTCATATCTGGTTTTATTCTTCGCGATATCGTTTCATTTCAGACTGGTTGTATACTCCTTTTATTCGGTTATTGTTAATTGCTTTGATTTCATATGTATTATTCCCCTTCACCTGGGTTATGATGTAAGGTCCAGTATAAAGTAAAAGTAACTTCCTCGCAATACCCTCTATAGAACTGGGTAGTTGTCTATTTTTTATTAATACCTTATCTCCCATTTGGTATGTATCTAACCTTTTCCTTTTATCTTGACCCCTTTTTTGTTGCAGTTCCACTTTATGCAACAATCTGTTGTGCATTTCGACTTTATTGAACTCCACTCTTTCTCCTGGAGGAAAATTTATTAACGATGTGATTTCTCTTGGTGGTGGTTTATCAAACATTACCTGATAAGGGCTGGTACCGATAGTGTCATGGTATGACCAATTAAGGAAAGTCTCTGCTGGTTCAATGTAGTGGCTCCTTTTTTTATGTTCTTGGTGACAGTATGTACGTAGAATTCTACCAACTTCCCTTAATACGCGTTCAGCAGGATTACTACTAGGGTGGTATACTGATGTTTTGTATGTCCTTATTTGCCATTTCCTCAATTCTTCTTTCCACCTTTTACCTCGAAATTGCGTTCCATGATCAGTTATTATGGTTTCCGGTTTTCCCACCTCAGGTAAGTATTTTTGAATGATTACTTCTAAAATATTCTTCGTAGTGGCTCTACTGATAGCGTAGAGTTTTGTATATTTGGTATAATGATCAAATATAATAATTATATATTTAAATTTATGTCTCCCTCCACTTCTGGGAAAGGTCCACATATATCTAAGAATGTCTTTTCAAGTTTACTGTTAGATTTTATTGTAATCATGGCTCCCGTTCTCTTCTCGTTATTTATTTTTACTAGCTGGCATATGTTGCAGTTTTTTACTATTAATCTTACTCTCTTATTTATGGCTTTTACATAACAGTGTTCAGATAAAGCTTTAATAACTTTGAGTGGTCCCATGTGACCATATCTTTCATGGTAGTCCTTTATTAGGGCTACTTCTGTTGCTTCTGGCACATACATTTTCCACACATGATCCTTAATGGTTGGACGGATAAAAAGGATTTCTTCATAAACACAGAAAAATTTCGTTATTATAGGATCACTTTGTAATATCCGGTCCTTAATTTTTGTTAATTTAGTGTCCATTTGCTGATCTGTTTTTATTTTATTAATTATAATATCCGGTCCTTAATATTTGTTAATTTAGTGTCCATTTGCTGATCTGTTTTTATTTTATTAATTATATCTTGTAACTCCTTTTTCATTTTGATATTGTAATAGATCTTTCCAATACTCTCTGGTTCTATTTCACAAGTTCCTTTTTCTAGGTTAATCCGTGACAATCGGTCTGCTATTACATTCTTCTTACCCGGGATATATTCCCAGTCTAAATTATACTCTTGAAGTATTAATACGCATCTGGTGAGTCTGCCGTGGTTAAGTTTACAATTTTTTAAAAATGAAATTGATCTATGATCGGTTCTTATGGTTACTGGGTATCCCAATATAAATGTTCGAAATTTTATACAGGAGAACACAACACTCAGCAGTTCTTTTTCAGTTACTGTATAATTCCTCTCACAACTACTCAGTACTCTTCTTGCAAAACTGATGACCCCATGATTTCCTTCCTCATCTTCCTGATATAGCTCACTTCCAAGGCTAATGTTGCTAGCATCACAATTTATGAAAAACCGTTTATTAAAATTTGGGTGGTGTAACATGATGCTGTCCAGAAATTTATTTTTTATTATCTTAAAATTATTATCTTCACTTTCTTCCCATTTCCACTTGTTTTTCTTCGAAAGTAAATATTGGAATTTGACTGTTACTTCTGAATAATTCTGTTGAAATTTCCTATAATAGTTGCAGATCCCCAGAAAGGATTGTAGTTGTTTTAAGTTTTTTGGTTTAGGAAAATCTAGGATAGCCTTTACCTTCTCAGGAGATGGTTTAATTCCAGTAGCGGACAGAATGAATCCTAAAAATGGTAATTCATGTGTGATAAATTTAGATTTATCCAGTTTCAAAGTTATGTTATATTGTAACTGTTTATTTAACACGGTTTCCACTCTATTACAATGTTCCTCCCATGTACAAGACGTAATTAATATGTCATCAACATATATTGTTGTAAAATCTAAAACTTCCTTACCCAAAATTTGATCCATCCATTGGATGAACACAGCCACAGAATTTACCAATCCGAAAGGCAAACGTTTAAAATGATAATTTCGTCCTTCGAATATGAAAGCAACATATTGTCTGCTGTTAGGGTGCAACTCTATTTGCCAATATCCACAGACTGCATCCCAAGTACTCATGTACTTACATCCATAGAATTTTTTCATTATTTCTTCAATCTCACCTGGAGACGTGCGATCGTTAATGAGCATTTTATTCAACTCCCGAGCATCAAGGCATAGTCTTACTTGACCATCTTTCTTCGGTATAGCTACCAATGGGCTAGTATACGGAGAACTACTTCTTTCAATTATATCTTCCAATATCATTCTTTGAATTTCTTTTCTTGCTGCCTCTTTCAAAGCTTGAACAATGGGGTATGACCGTTTATTAAAATTTACATTTTCTTTGAACTTTAGTTCACACAGGAAGTTTTTTGCTTTTCCTGGTGACTCTGAGAATACTGATTTATATTTATTATAAATTTTTATAAGCTGTTGTTTTTGTTCTACATTAATTATTTCCTGGGACTGCCTATTTTGAAACTCGATTATCTCTTCTATCTTCTCTTGCCAAATCTTTGATTCTGTTACTTCTGTATTTTTACCTAAGGTTAATCTATTATCCTCCCTAATAAAAAATGAGCTCGGACACTGAGGGGCACTTTGGCTACCAATTATCTCAGCCGCTAACTCACCTTCTTCTGTGCTCAAGGTTACTATACCCCTGGCCAGATTTATAATTGCAGTGTGTCGCCGTAGCATATCACACCCTATTAACACCCTAAAAGGTAGCCCTTTAGCTACTAAAAATCCCATAGGTATTCATATTCCACTAGTAGTAACATTCAAAGACACTTGTTTTCTGATTGTTTTATTTTGCTTCCCGGTGGCACCAATAATTGTTAAATTATTAATTGGTAAAGTATGTATTCTCTCAGTAGTTAGTTCAGTAATCCGGTCCAGTTCTAATTGATCAATAATTGAAATATTTGCTCCTGTATCAATCATGGCCTCTGCTAACACTCCATTTAATTTTATTTGTATATAGACTATATCATTGTTTGGTGATGACTCTTTAATTGCTCGTTCTTCCATTAACTCCGCCTGTATATTTTTTAAAAAATGATTTCTGATAATTGTTATTGATCTGTTTAATTTATTATTATGATTAGGTCTGTGGTAAATTCTGTGCCCAGTTGTTTCTAGCAGTGACGGGCAGTCACATCTCACTGCTGGTACCCGTTTCCCCGATTTCCATCATTATTATTATTTGGTTCAACATTTTCATTATGTTGAATATTGTTTGCTGGTCTTCTTTCTTCATCACTATCTCTGAATCTAGGTTGTTCTTCACTCCTACTTCTTTGTGGACCTTCTTCTCTCTGATAAGAATCATTTCTGTAATTTCGATTGTTATAATTTTGCCATCTTCCTCGATACCTGTTATTAAAATAATTGTTATTGGCACGTACATAATTTACTCTAGGTCGATTATCTCTAGGTGGTTCATTTTTCCACTCCTCGGTATTCCCGGACCTCCATCTACTCCTCCTGTAATAAGATTCTTGTTCATAATTCTCTAGTAGCGTTTCCATGCCTCCAATAGTTTTTATTTGTCCACTTAATCGTGCGCTTATAATATTTTCCTCGAAGTGATACGCAATCTTGGTCACCAAATACTCTTCAGGGATCTTTGGGTCTAAATATTTTGCCACACACACCTTCCCCAAAAAATAAGTAGTAGGTGTTTGTCCTATATTGCGGTCATACCTACCATGACAGATATCATCTCTAATAATGTTTTGTACTGACTCCGACCAGTACTTAAGTTTGAACATTGTTTTGAAACTCCCATAATCACACACCTCGTTCCTGATTACAGTCCACCAATTGTCGTTAATGTTTTTGAAAGATTCGTCTAATATACCTTTGATCATGTTCCATCGGTTCTCCTTTGACCTATTCAAAATTTCGTCTACTCTCCCTAAAAATTCGAGTGGGTTTCTACGATAATCCCGAAAGTTTACACTTTCCCTACTATCTTGGATAACATGATGATTGTTGCATGTAGATCTAGAACTTATTCTATCTACATCCCCTTGTAAGTTTGTTTGTATTTGTTGCAAATTATCTAATTTCTCTGCTTGGCTATGGAACTGATTCTTTACATTCCCTACCGTTTCGTGAAAATCTGTGAATTTACAGTTTAGACTGGTGTTTATACTATCTAACTGGTCATTGTTTTCTTGGCGTATGGCCATTATACGAAGTTGATTACTTTGTTCCTCCCGGCCATTCGGGCATCTATTCCTGTTTTGATTTGTTCCATCTTCTCTTCAGTTTTATCTAATCTTTGATTGGTTTCTATTAATTTCTTCTCTGCCTCTTCCTTATATTCATCTACTCTTTGGCTAAGTGTATTACTGACCAGTTCAATTTTACTCTCAAGGTTTTCCCTCAACTCCTTATTGAAATTCTCCATCTTACTCTCAATTTGTTTTAAATTTTCATTATTCTCTTCAAATTTTGCATTCATCTCTTCTCTTTGTCCTTCAACAGTTTCTTTCAATTCATGGTATTGTTCATTCATGGTTTGTCTGATATTTCCATGAATGGTCTCTATTTTTTCGTTTAGTTGTTTGACTAAACTTTCCTGAATGCTCTCTATTTTCTCATTGGTTTGTCTGTTTTGTTCCTCCTGTTTCCTAAAATTCTCCTTATTTCCTCATTGGTTTGTTTCAAGTTTTCCTCCTGTTTCTTAAAATTTTCCTCATTGGTATGCTTTGAGTTTTCCTCCTGTTTCTTAAAAATTTCATCTATTTTATCAAATTTCTCGGCTATAAATCTCATCATGTCTTGCCAATTTGGTTTTCTCCTGGCTTCCGCTTTGTCTGGTTGGTCCCCTTGGGCATCCTCTTCAACTATTTCCTTTTCTGTGTTCATAATTGCTTCAGTTTCTTCTTTATCACCCATCGGTTGTTCCATTTCACTGTCTGTAAATATTTCTATCTCGTTCCTGTCCACCTTCTTCCTTCTCCTTTTCTTCTGCCCTCTTCTTCGATCTGCCTCTGGTATTATGCATTTCTTGTTTTCTCATAACTGCCGACGATAATTAGTTTTTTTGTTATATTATTTTGTTAAATATCTCGAAATTCTTTTCTAATTACAGCCCTTTTACGTTGAGCGCCACTCTGTAACGTCTCGCGGGTATTAGCTAAAGGCAAAATACCTTTTTTTGATCGTCACTTATGAATTATATTTACTAATGTTCAAATAAATCGGATTTGAAGTTTACCAAAAGAAACAGAAATCGAGTGTGTGTGATTTGGTAGAGATTAAGGAAGTTGTTTAATCTTAGTTAGAAGAGAGAGTAAGAACAATTTTGTTACACCCAGATTATACAATTTCTTATTTTTAAAATTCGCTGTTCATAAGATCAGCTGATTTTGACATCAACCTCAAAATGTTAGGTTAACCAAACACCACGGTTTGGTAATACTCCCCGGTGGATGGTCCTCTTCTTGTCTTACTGAAAATCTACAACAACAACCCTCTACAATAAAGAATACACAATTGATTATTTAACATAAAATATTCAGAGTATTTATTTGTATAATACACTGATTTCCTCTTCTTCCAGTATACAGATATTATAATCGATCTTTTCCAGTCAATAATACATTGGATCGATTTAATTAGGTAAACATTTGAATTATCATAAAATATATTTTTTATGATTTTATAATTTTATCCTGGATTAGACATTAAACAACATATAATTCATTTTTTATTAATTTCCCCAGGGTTAAGGGTAAGTTCTTTGTGTTATGAGACGGTCAGAAATGTATAATTATATACTACGCTTTACAAGATAAAAATTAATGAATTTCGAATTTTTGGTTTATTTCATAGTATGTAGTTCCGGATTTGTCCGCAAGAGTGTAGATTATTTCTTTATTATACACATGGGATCATTTACGAAATATTGTAACTGCACCACAATTTGATATGAGGTTTTCTTGGTTAATAAGGATTAATAACGTTTATATTACCTCTTTCCTCGAAGTTTTACTTGAATGGAGCTGTTTCTAGTGTTGTAGTTCTAGTTGTTTTGTAATTTTGTTGAAAGTCCCTAAGATACAATCTCGCTAAAAACTCGAAGTGCGGTTCAGCTAGGCCAGATCTTGGAATTGGTTATTTCACTTTTTTATCGGGTAAAGCACGTTATATTTGATATCTGAAGGAGTTAGAACATAAGGTGGATACTGTGAGTTAATTTTTATTCCATTTTTGCACCGTTTCCGAAAGTTTTAAAATGGTTTTAATACAATTTTTGTGACATCACTTTTCTCAACCGAACGGTTTCCAATCGTTTTTAACAATTAATTCCATGTTGTTATATCGTTACCCCTAGTAACCAATAATTTTTATATCATTTTTTATTGGTGCCTCTATTCACTTTTGAGTATATAGGCTGTTTTTAATTATTATAAATTTATTTCTTATTTATAGAAAAATAATTCTTTTTAACTATAGTATATTATCCAATTTGATTTATTTAAGGTTTTTCCGTTTATTTTCTTATAACCTTAGATATAGGTCTTTAATATTATTATTTCTTTTAATTGAATTTATATATTATTTATTAATTTCTTATAGTATCCTTACACTGCACTATTTTCTTCTGCCATTTTCCTCATACAGTATTATTTTATTTTTTATTATCATCTTATATTTAACTCTTTTATTTTTAACCCTGGGTTATCTTATATTCAAACATAATTATTCTATTAAATATAAAATTAAACCTAGGTACTAAATTTTAGTTGCCTACACAATACAAATCATACAATAATTAAACAAAATACATAACTGGTTAGTAGCAACACAGTCTACTATTATAATCAATTGTTTCTACATCTACAGCACAAGTCTGTAAGATGCTCCCTTCAAAGTCACTTGTTTACTCACTGGGTACACTATAACTCACTTGTTACACTTTATATCAATTAAATATAGTTTATAATGTTTGGTGATATAAAGTAATTTAGAGCTAGGTATATTATACCCATTTCTGACCTTTATGGTAGGATAATTAAGTTATCATTTTTGGGACTGGGTTATGTAACGTTACATAAAGCCCCCCCCCCAATAGAACAAATTTATTTTCGTTTTACTTGTTTACAAAATAAATTGTTGATTGCTTCAATTTTCATATCTGGTTTTATTCTTCATGATATCGTTTCATTTCAGACTGGTTGTATACTCCTTTTATTCGGTTATTGTTAATTGCTTTGATTTCATATGTATTATTCCCCTTCACCTGGGTTATGATGTAAGGTCCAGTATAAAGTAAAAGTAACTTCCTCGCAATACCCTCTATAGAACTGGGTAGTTGTCTATTTTTTATTAATACCTTATCTCCCATTTGGTATGTATCTAACCTTTTCCTTTTATCTTGACCCCTTTTTTGTTGCAGTTCCACTTTATGCAACAATCTGTTGTGCATTTCGACTTTATTGAACTCCACTCTTTCTCCTGGAGGAAAATTTATTAACGATGTGATTTCTCTTGGTGGTGGTTTATCAAACATTACCTGATAAGGGCTGGTTCCGATAGTGTCATGGTATGACCAATTAAGGAAAGTCTGTGCTGGTTCAATGTAGTGGCTCCTTTTTTTATGTTCTTGGTGACAGTATGTACGTAGAATTCTACCAACTTCCCTTAATACGCGTTCGGCAGGATTACTACTAGGGTGGTATACTGATGTTTTGTATGTCCTTATTTGCCATTTCCTCAATTCTTCTTTCCACCTTTTACCTCGAAATTGCGTTCCATGATCAGTTATTATGGTTTCCGGTTTTCCCACCTCAGGTAAGTATCATTTTTGGGACTGGGTTATGTAACGCAGTGTTCCGCAACCTTTTTTTACTCACGGCACACCCCAGACGGGCCTAGACTCAACACGGCACACCAAAATGTCTGTCCCCTCAAAATCATATGAATCTTAATATAATTACGTCGTTATGTAATCAATTATTATTATTATTATTATTATTATCTTATTATTGTTATTATTATTATTATTATTATAAAACAGGAATAGACTCATGCATTTATTAACAATATATTAACTTTAATTCACTGTAGAAAATACGAATTTTAAAGTAAATAACTCTACTCATACCTTCAATGTGATACTTGAGCATGCTTAGCTGCATACAGACGGCTGATTCGTGGCGGAATCGTTGACAAAGCAAGCCTCATTGATGGATTTGAGTCTCTCTCTCTTTGATGTTTTAATTTCATTGAACGTCGAGAAGCCCAGTTCACACAAATATGTAGTTGAAAATGGTAATAACACATTAACTGCCATCTCGGAGATAGCCGGGTATTCACTGCTTATTGACAACCAAAATGTTTCCAGAAGCACTTCGAAAAATTTTAATTTCAATGTTCTGTCTGCTTTCAAATCTGCCAGTTCCTCTTGTAAGCCTAAATTATTCGGAAAATGTTTCGAATCCATAATGAATGGATCACGAACCCAGTCAAAATCTTCAACACTCTCTCCAAAATATTTTTTGAAATTCTGCTGCAAGAGTAGACTACTAAATGTTCTTTAATTAAGTCCATCAACACCTTATTATCGTCAGCAAGGGGCCATACAGTTGGGAACATCTCACATGATCCATTTTCAATTGTCTGTATCCACAAATTTAACTTATTAATAAATCCTTGAATCTTATCCATACTAGTCAGAATATTTTCGTTTCTACCTTGCATTTTTCTGTTTAGTTCATTCAAGTGTACAAAAATATCGGAAAGATATGCCAACTTAGATACCCATTCATCGTCTGCAAATAAATCCGCATACTCATGCCCCTCAATAGTCAAAAATGCAAGTACCTCCTCTTTTAAGTTCAAACATTCGCGTTAACACTTTACCTCGAGATAACCATCGTACTTCTGTATGTAGCAGAAGTGTAGTGTGCTCTGATCCCATTTCTTGACACAAAACGTTAAAAAGCCGCATATTTAGGGGCCGCAATTTGATGAAGTTCACGACTTTTACTACTTCGTCCATCACAATTTTCAGAGGAGATGGCAAAGACTTAGCTACAATGGCTTCGCGGTGAAAGAGACAATGGTCGGTTCGTAAGTTAGGATTTACTTCGTGTACTTTACCCACGAATCCTTTTACTCGGCCTGTCATAGAAGCGGCTCCGTCTGTACAAACACTAACGCAATCCTCCCATGTTAATTCATTAAGGACCACATATTCATTAGTCGTACGGAATATTTCTTCACCGGTTGCTCGCTCGGGTAGTTCTTTGCAAAAAAAAGAAATTAGTTGCAATTACATCCCCATCAACATACCTTATGTAGGAAAGATGTTTTGCGTGACTGCCAATATCGGTGGACTCGTCGATCTGAAGTGAGAACTTTCGACTGCTCTTTATTTTCTCCTTCATAATGTCTTCGATGTCACTGGACATGTCTCGGCGGCTGATTGTGTCAGCAGGGAGAGGAATTTTTGAAATTTCAGTACCAGCTTCTAAAATCTAAACCCAGGACTATTTTTACCATTTCTTTACACGCGGGCATTAACAACGTTTCTGCTATTGTGTGTGGTTTTTTGGCCTTTACGATAAGTTCGGCTACCTTATAGTTAGCTTCCTGTACTTTTTGCGAAACACGTACCGACGTAGTCATGAGCGTCACTTGTTTTTTATTTTGTTCCAACAACCGACGAAAATAATTCACATCTTTACTTAACAGAGATGAATGTTTTGTTGACAAATGTCATTTCAATTTACTGGGAACCATAGCAGCATTACTGAGTTTTTCACCACACACAACACACCCAGGGATTGGGCATGTTTTGTCACCACACCAAAAAAACCCGTAAGATAAATAATTATCACTATATTGCCGGTGAACTACTTTCTGTTTCTTTTTTTCGGGCTCAATGGTGTCACTACTTGCACTCGAGGAAGGACCACTCCGTACAAGGAACTTATCCATATCGAAAAATATAGTTTAATAACACTGTAATAGAAAATAGTAAGACTGGTGTAGCAATCACAATATTCGCACTACTGCAGAGCACAGCTGTGATAGAACTGAACTGAAATACTGTTATTGTTGTCTGACAATGTGTGGGTCCTTCGGCGAAGGAAAAGAGCAATAAAGTTTAAGAAGCGCCGACAAACAGGCACAAATATCAAAACAAGGCAATAAAATAATAAAAGGGAGGGAAATTTTTGCTAATCCCCACAATTTTAGTTAAAAGCACGTACAGCCAGCCGTACACAAAAGATGCGGTGTTACAAAGAACTCTCTTGAATAGAGTTTAGAACGTTTAGAGTTTTTAACGTAAACTTTATTGTGTGATTGGTGCGGGCCATTAAAAGGCTTGCTAAAAGTCTTACACGGCTTTCTTTGCGGTGAACACAAAGCTTGCCGCCTGTAACCCATCAAACCGGCCCAATATTTCAGGCGAGAATACAAATAACTTGAGATAAGCAAACTATAACAACAATATTGAGTAAATAAATTACATTTAATTTCTATGAAAATATAACAGTTATCAGCATGTATTAAAGAATAAACAAGCACCTTCTTACTTAAAATCGACAATTAATTTATTATAATAATAGGTAAAAGTTCGCGTCACACCTTTCACCTTGTGACGGCACACTATTGTGCCGCGACACACCGGTTGCGGAACACTGATGTAACGTTACAAGTGATATATATATGTATATATATATATATATATATATATTTCTCCACTGTTTAATTTAAAGAATTTCACAAGTTTATGAAATTATTCAACATGTACCAAGACGTAAAATCATGATTACTGCCATAGTCACTTCAGAATGTCTTAAGTTTTTTTATATACAGTGGAAATCGGTTAACACGAAATGACGGGGACCAGTTATTTTTTTCGTGTAAACCGAATTTCGCGTTAAGCGAACAAAAAGTGAAACAAAATGAGGAAGTGAACAAATAGTGTACTGTAGATTATTTATTGTACTGTCTAGTAAAATGCAACAAATACAACCTTTTATTTATCCTCATGGTTTATTATTGTTAATTTTTCTTAAAATTATTATTAGCTGTTCTCAATTTAGTCCTATGATTTAGGTTTTCTTATAGACTACTGTATGTCTTTCAACTTTACCGTAGTTTTCGTGTTTATCTTTATTTAAAATAATCCGTTATTTTCTTTTGCACACAATTTTGCACTATTTTATTTTCAACAAATTGTTCTAATTTATCAACGTGTTCAAACATTTCACCTTCCGAGTTGGCTTCAAAATATCGACGAACACGGCTCAGCAACGAAAGCATATCGGGAGCGGTAGGAACATTTTCACTATCATTTTCCGTGTCAAGTTCGTCGTCACTATGATCACCTTCACAGTTGTCAACTTGGACTGTTTCCACGATATCGGTATCTGTTAATACGGGAGCCGTAGTTACGTTCTCGTCGACAGTCACGTACTCATTTAGAGAAATTGAAACATTTAATACAGATGACACACGATTAAACATTTCAGATAGTGTAGGATCAATTTCATTTTCTTCGGGTTGTTCAGTTTCTGAATTCAAAATGAATCGAGCATGAGCGAAATGTTGAATTTTGAATTGTTGTAGGCGTCACGAGGTTCCACGCTGTTCTTAACAAGTTACAAGCATCCAGAACATTTACACAGAAATCTTTTTTCCCCTCAATAGTGGCCAAGTATTTCCGCAGAAGTAACTTTCTGTACTGAAATTTTAAATTTTGAATAATACCTTGATCACAAGGTTGTAGGACACTAGTCGTGTTCGGTGGTAGAAAAACAAGTTTAATTGCCATCAATTTTAGGTCACATGGGTAGGCAGGACAGTTGTCAATAATTAACACAATTTTCCTCTTCTGAGAAGTGAAATGTTTTTCTAACGAAACCAACCATTCGGTAAAAATTTTAGACGTCATCCATGCTCGTTTGTTAGCTCTATATTCTACTGGCAACTTTTTAACATTTTTAAAACCGCGGCTTTAAACTTTTTTCTATAACAAGTAACGGAAGTTTTTCTGACCCATCAGCATTGCAACCTACCATCACTGTCACTCTCTCTCTTTGGACGTTTTACCACCAGAGCACTGCTCACCTTTGAATGAAAGTGTTTTATCGGGCATACAACGGAAAAATAGTCCTGTTTCATCGGCGTTGAAAATATCCTTACGTGGATAGTCTTTTAAAATTGCAGGCAGCGTAGATTGCAACCACGATGATGTCATTTCTTGTGACACCTGTCTTGATTCGCCACAGATGTTTTTAAAGGTTACGCCATTTCGTTTTGTAAACCTTTCTAGCCAGCCAGGATTTGCAGTGAAATTTAAGTTCATCTGTTCAGCAAAAACGTTTGCTTTCTCCATCAGTAGTGGTCCAGAAATAGGAGCCTCTTGTGATCTTGCTTGCTTAAACCAAACAAGAAGAGCAGCCTCTTAAGTTTTCGTGGTTTGCCTTACGGAAACGTTTTCTGCCTGGTTCAAACTTGCCCGACTCATACAGTTCTAAAGTTTTATCTCTATTTTTTATAATCGTGGATAACGTCGAGTTTGGTATACCGAATGTTTTACAGATTTCTGTTTTAGTTCGAATACCCTCATTAACAGCTTGGAGGAGTTCAGATTTTTTTTCTAAAGAGAGGGCACTCTGTTTACGCACTTTCTTCTCCATTTTACTTCCGGACTGCAAAAACGAAATTTACGAAAGCGTAACTTCACTTAACACGTACACGTCACACGCTTAACATCACTTAACTGGCTGTAAAAGACTAAGAAGTTTGTACAGTAAACAGTTAATCCTCACAACTGAGTAAATTTTTTACAATAAAATGTTATCGGTACCGTACCGCAAACTTTACCACCGCTGTACACGCACAGAATACAACTGAACTGAACTCACCACACCCTATAGAGTAGGTAGTTAATGTAAGCGATAACGGTTTATTTGCGGTCAATGAACAACACATTTGGTGCTGAAGGAGAGGCTATGGTTTCTCGTAAACAACGGTTCACTGTATACAGTACGTACTGTAAATAGAACTTGGTACTGAAGACAAAACAAAACAGGTAGACAAAACAAACTATGGTCACTACCTGCTCTTTCTCTTTTAGAGATGAAGAATGGATTCCGTTACATCGAAAACAAGCTTTTGGGCGTACTTGTGTGGCTTTATTTTGTATGCAGTTACTTAAAAGCCAGCCAAAAAAAATTATTTTGAACAAAAATTTTTCGTGTTAACCGATATTTTTCAGGTAAACCTTTCGTGTTAACCGCACAAATAATACACTGTACATAACAAACGGCGATCGGTACCCGAGTGGTATTTCGTGTTAACCGATATTTTGTGGTAACCGTTTTCGCGTTAAACGATTTCCACTGTATATCTTTATAATAGTATTTTCTCATTACTTTACTCTATGTTTGTGAAGTTATAAAATCAGCCTCAGTTTATATTTTATATTCAATTTGTTGGTGGTCAGTTGCACTTGGAAGTTCTTTAAAATTTTGAATTTTGTCTGCAAAGGTACAAAAGAAAGTAACAAACTTACTATTTTATAAATCAATACAGTCATGTTAACCTTGCAATGGTACGCTACTATAAAGGGGACTAGTTTAGAGTGATAGTTTGTAATTTGATTGATTGTACTGGGCTACCTTGCCAATTTAAATATTGTAATTTCTAATCCTGATGTTTTATTCAGTTTTTAAATTCTATTATACTCTTGTGAGTATGGGTATGTTGGGAATGTACAGGCTGCCTGCCAGACTTAGCATGCTGTATGATATCATGCTGTGTATTGTGTATGTCAAATGTATTTAGGTGTCTCTGTATATTTATGTGTGATTATGTGTTTTAATGTTGAGTATTGTAAAAGGTGATTTATAGAATTAATATGCTATGTTTGCGCAATTCAGATGATTATGGTGTTATGTAAATACTATACTTATTTATAGTGACAATGTCGGTTTATTCAATTATGTGATTATCCATATTTAGAGATACTAATGGAATTTGTAGAATGGTAATGTTAGATGTTAATTTATGATAGTGATTTTAACTTGCAAATTTGGGAATTCCGATATTAAAGATGTGTCCTGGCTGATATGTTAAAATTAAAATTCCAAATGCATATTTTATATTAAAGTTGAATTATTGAAATTTAAAAATTATGTTTTGTATTAAGATTGAATTAGTGGAATTTGAAATTCATATTTTGTATTAAAGTTGAATTATTGAAATTTAAAATCATATTTTGTATTAAGATTGAATTATTGGAATTTGAAATGTATATTTGATATTAAGGTTGAATTATTGAAATTTAAAAAGGAAATTCATATTTTATATTGAAATTGAATTATTGGGATTTAAAAATTTATATTTTATATTAAAGTTGAATTATTGGAATTTGCCATTAATATGTAGGAATGCAAAGGGAACTTAGAAAATAAAAATTGTTATTGTTGTTCAACGGCTGAGTTTAATTGCAAGTCCCGTCTCACTGGACCCAGCGGATTTTTGGCTTCTCTAGGCATTCTGCCTAGTTTTAAATATCTAGTGGCCCCTCTTAAAAAAAAGCTTATAAAGCATTAAAAAAAATTTTAAAGAGGGGTTACACTATTTCACAAGGTAAGTCGACAATATTGTCTATTTTCTTCAATTCTAACCTCTATATCAACTCTTTATAACTTCTACTTAACGTAAACATCTCTATCATTCTCTCTCTCTCAAAATATCTCTCATCATCATGCCATTTCACATTTTCTCTATTAATCCACGCAGAAGGTAATACAACTTTATTACTACACCATCTACCAGATGCACAAAAAATCAAGGGACAACTATTTGTAGACCATACGTCTCCCAAATACACTCGTGAAGACCTTTCTTCACCCCCCACAACACCACGGGAAAAATTTACCCTCTGCAACCCCTTTATCTGTAAACCCTCTCTACTCTCTCTCTCTAATTTATCAATGCTCACTAACATTTCTTTATTCCACTCTACTTCAACTAAAACTTCATCAGCACTCTCCATATTCATAACCTTATTCTCTAATACCACATTTTTAATTATATCATCATTTTTCTCATCCCTACTTACCGTATTATATGCCAACTGATCGTCTTTATTTTCGTTTAATTGCTCGGTCTCTTTACCCCTTTCTACCCCCTCTATACTCTCATAATTATCGTCGCTGTTCAATATTTTATTCTCTAACTCTACCACTTCCACTATTTTACCATTATTATTATTTGTCATATTTCTAACACTGTCACTTACCTTCTTATTCATTATCTGATTTAATTTCCTGTCTAACCTTTTATTCATTTAGTTAATTCTCCTTGCAATTGTTACTTATTGATTCTATTATTTGTTCTTTCATACTATTACAACGCATATCAATTTCATTCACTTGCTTACTAAAATTAAAATTTTGTTGTTTTATTTCATCTCTGATCTCATTCAACTTTTCACTAAAATTATTCTTAATCTTATCATTTTGTTCATAAAATCTAGCATCGAACTTATTATTTTGTTCATCAAATCTAGCATCAAACTTATTATTTTGTTCATCAAATCTAGCATCAAACTTATTATTTTGTTCATTAAATTTATCATTGAAATTACTTTTTATTTCTTTAATTTCACTCTTTTGTTCATCTAACTTTACATTCTGCTTTTCTAGCATTGCTTGTATCATTTTGAACATTTCATAACTATCGTCAGATTTTTACTTCCATATTCCTTAAGGAAATGGAAGTATGGTGATGGCAAAAAAAATCGTGTTTGAGATTATTGCAGATTCTGATTGTACTACACTCAAAACATGAAAAAAAGTCGTTTTTCGAAAAGTGTCTGTGTGTCTGTCTGTCTGTAGATTTTCTTCTATGGCAAACGATAACAGCTGCAAATTCAAACAGAATCAAATAATTTTTTGCATACAGCCCTGATTTGTAGAGTACTCACGACCTATTGTTTTTGGTGAAGATCGGTTGAGGGAAAGGGGTAGTTTACCTGCAACGGTTGTTTTTTATCAAGGGTAATTTTTTTTTTGGCAAACGATAACAGCCGCAAATTCAAACAGAATCAAATAATTTTTTGCATACACCCCTAAATTGTAGAGTTCTCAAGACCTATTGTTTTTGGTGAAGATCGGTTAAGGGAAAGGGGTAGTTTACCAGCAACATTTTATGTTTTAACAAGGGTATTTTCTATGGCAAACGATAACTGCCGCAAATTCAAACAGAATCAAATAATTTTTTGCATGCAACTCTGAATTGTAGAGTTTTCAAGACCTATTATTTTTGGTGAAGATCGGTTAAGGGAAAGGGGTAGTTTACCTGCAACATTTTATGTTTTAACAAGGGTAATTTTTTCTATGACGAACGATAACTGCCGCATATTCAAACAGAATCAAATAATTTTTTGCATACATCACTGAATTGTAGAGAACTCAAGGCCTTTTGATTTTGGCGAAGATCGGTTAAGGGGAAGGGGTAGTTAACCTTTTACGTTTTAACAACAGTAAAGTACTTGAAAATTCATTTAAACTTTTTCAAACAATGGTAATTGTTAAAAATAAAATAATTTTGTTGCCAGGCAATAAAATTATAATTTTTTCATTTTAATGTAAATCATGTATGAGAGAAAATATATCGTTCGTGGCAGGCAAGCATATCTCAGTTATGTAATGTTTACGTTTCCATTTTATTATTATGACTACCGCAATAAAAAGGCAGGGAAGACACACACACACACACACACACACACACACACACACACACACACACACACACACACACACACACACACACACACACACACACACACACACACACACACACACACACACACACACACACACACACACACACACACACACACACACACACACACACACACACACACACACACACACACACACACACACACACACACACACACACACACACACACACACACACACACACACATACACACACACACACACACACAATTTGCATTATTTCTGGCCTCATTCATGTTTATTTTCTTACATTTGCACGCTTTTTAAATGGAAAGTGCCGAAACCCATACCAACATAACGCGTGCAAGCCGAAACAGTGTCCAGCGTGGATAGCGATTTGCTTCCTGTGGATCGCTGGGCAGTGTAACTGCACGTGTTTACAGAGGAACGATTCATAGACAGACTTTTCGTCTTTAGGGAATGAACCTTCTGCAAGATGCTGAGGTCCATGAGTGACTTCGGAGCGCTCCTTCTTTTCCGCGTGTTTGTTCTGTGAAACGTACACTGTAGATTCGCAGCTTTACTCTAAGCAACGCTCAATAGGAAATGTTGAAAATTTTTGTCCACGGTGTACCCTCATACACACTAAACCTGCTCTGATGTTTTAATTACGGACATCATAATATTAAAACTTTGGAAACTTGAGCACTACTTAATGGAGATCAATCATTAACTTATACAAGCCAATAATTTTATGCATATTTTTTATATATATATGTACAACGTTATCGGCAACAAAGAAGTAGTTTTTGTTAAAATTCCTTCCCGGGATATTTGGCCGTAGTCCAATGTTTTCTACAAAACCAGACGTTTCGGCAATGCCATCGACTTCCATCATCAGTGAAAATCGAGTGCGATAACGTGAGGTGGTATACGTTAGTGACCACAGTACTGTGGTTAAGGCTGAAGCAGTAAGTAGAAAGAAGTAGTTTCTATGGTAATATTTCATTTCAAAAATGATTTTAAATATAAATCTTAGAATGTGGAAGTCATGTATGGTTCTCCATACCGATTTTTTACTTTGGACCGGCGTCGACTGATTCGTTACGCCTTCCATTATTTTTGATTCGGTCTCGCTCACATCACTATTTATTTGACTTTCTGTCTGGCTGTCAGTGAAGCTGACTTCATTTGTACATATTTTCATTTGTACTCATTTTTTATATTATTTATTAGATTTTAATCTTGCTAACAAATTAACCTTATATGTACTCGGTATTAATTAGTATTATAAGTATTACTTAAATATAGTATAAACATCGCATAACCTGCACGTAATTTATACGTACTCCCAAATCACGCGTATATCCAACGAGTAGTTGTGGTTTATATAAAATTTATTTTATAAAACAGTCCCTGTTCGGGCGCCAATTGTTATTGTACAAATACTCTACCACATAATAATTAATACATACTCATCTTACCTTTTCGGATGCCAGGGTTCTTCACACGAACTTGCAGCCTATAAATGTGATCTAGGGTTATGTGTCGCAATAAACTCGACTCGCATTATTTGTTAACTAACAACTTTTATTTACCATTTTTGTTTTTCATTCTTTCTTTTTTCTTTTTTATAAAATACTAGTATTACTTCTCTTTTATATAGCCTTCCGAATTTAAACAGATTTGAACATTTTAACATAACTACTACCGACAAAATTTAGCATTCATTTTTCTTTAAATTTATTAATTACCATTAAATACAACTGATTAATTAAACTACAAGTTACTAATTACTTAGATTATGTAAAGGCAACCCAGTATTTGCGCATACACTCATTCACGCTTGTTACCCCATTTATTTTTGTTTTATTTAGTGCTTTTATTGACTTGTCATGACTATTGGTTTAAAATTGCAGGTATTTCTCTGGTTATGTCCCTCCGGACCACGTGTTGCCAGCAGTATATTGTAGTTCGTCCAAATTACGTTTTCACTGTTAAATTGTTCACTGCACTTCTGTTTGATGTTACTGTCCTCACACGCTTTCTATGACTCTGTTTTCTAATTTAATCACATTTTAATACTTTGGTTAAAATTTTGAGGCTCGCAAGCTTGTACATTGAACCGTTCTTTATTTACACTTTTCTGTCGGTCGGTCTACATTTTAAAAGTAAAGTTTTGGTGGCCCACGAGCACACGCAACTGCGCGGGTTAGATGCTGTTAGCTGACTGCTACAGACGCCGATGTTTTTAAGATGGCCAAAAACGATCTCCTGCTCACCAGCTTGTTTTTGATAGGCCCAACGGGCGTCACGTGATATCTTCTGGAGTGCGAGTTTGTGTACCATAAACTTGCGTTCTGAGGCTCGCAAAAAGTTCGTGCCATTTTCGTGGGAATGTTGGCCGACACCTGCCCTCGTCCGCGTGAATGCGCACCCTCACTGATAACATACATTCCAGTGCCTCCCCGCACCAGTCCCGGAGCTATAGTTCGTTCACAAAATATACTCGGGTTATGAAAAAAACTTTAGATTACAGACCCCTTCATTCTGTACCGTTACACCCACTCTAATATTGATGAAGGTTATAGCAAGGCAAAGGTTATAGCAAATAAGAACTACACAACTTCTTATTTAGTGTAGTTCAACAATGTAGAAAAACACTTTATTGTTTGTTCTTGTAATTTCAGCATTTTATTTTTCCATATGTTTCAGTTACAAAGCTATGAAGGTTCATAAAGTACAGCTTTGTAGTACTACCAAGGAAGGTCATCATACAGAAGAATGGGGTACAGATAATAAAGATTGTGTTGAAGAAACCAATATCTCTTCACCAGAAGTGGTTGTAAGTTGGTTTACTATTGGAAATAGTTGACTTAGAAATAAAGTGCTTTGTAATGTTAAGTTTTCTCATTTTATTAGTAAAGCAGTAAAAATGGGAATGGCAATTAATGAGTTCACCTAAAAAAATATACAGCGGGAAATGTGGAAGAAATCATGCAAAAACAGAAAAAGTCAAGCAAGAAACAAAATTGAGGAGGTGAAAATGTCTGTGGCTGTGAATGTAATGAAATACTTTTGTAAATAATAACAAATAACAGAGATGCAGTTCTAGGAAGTATCAACTAAATTCTGGAAATTGTCTTTTGAAAAATTAACAACATCAAGCACTGTGGTGTTGATGGAAATGATGATGATACACCAACATAATTATAATGTGTATATAAATTATTTTATTCTGTTTAGATTTATTTTTTGTACAGGATAAGGAAGAGCATATGTTTACAACAGCTGCTCATGAAACTGAGTCTCTTGCTATGGCAGTTACAACCCAAGGCAATACAGATATTTTATTGTCTAACGTTCAACTTGTGTCTGATATTCAGCAGCCTGTTATTTGGCCTTCCGATGGAATTCTGAGACAGGTATCACTTTTACAAGAATATTGTGTGTATGTATGTGTTGTGATGTGCTTGTATATCTTTAAGATGCATTGGGTTGTCATCCTACTAGCTAATTTTCTTCTAAAAATTTGTATTGAAATACTTCTGAAATTCAACAGTGGTCGATATGTTCACTTTCATTGGTGGTGCTGTTGAATTGAACACTGGTTGTGTTTTGCTTAGTTGGTGTTAAGCTATTAGTCAAAGTAAGACTTTTCACCAAGTGTATTTAAAGCATAAATAGGTATATTTTAGTACTGTTTGAGAAGTTTAGCTATATAGTGTGAGCAAACAAACTGTGTATACAATTCTGTGGAATTCAGCTGTGGAATATTAATCACAATAACAGGCTGTTCGGCCGTACTGTTTATAGTTGTGTATTCTGTAGACAATTACACACCAGAATCAGTATTTCTTAAAACAGTAGGAAGTAATGTAGTTGTTGCTTTTCTTGGTCTTAATTCTATTACATGTATAGAATTCATTTATAGCAACTTAAAAACTTATCTTCGGGTATTTTGTTTTCCGACAGATTATTTGTTACAATTTCTTTGATTACCTTAACAGTCAATTTAAGTTTTCCTAACTATTTTATTAAACTATATATCATAAACATGATTTTCAATTTACTGTTTGAACTAATTTGAATTGTAACACAATTTTTTATTTTGTTTTTAACATGATTTTGTACCAATTTTTTGTAACAGTCTACGCACCAACAGAATGAGACCTAGCAGAGGCTTCATACCATTGGCACCATTCAGTGTAACAGTAACAGTGTGATACCATTAAATCTTAACTTTAAGAATTATGTGTGGATCTGTGTGTGTGTGCGTGTGTGCGTGTGCGCACACATATGTTATTGTGTGTGCACGCGTGCACGCCAATGCACATATACACGTTCGCATGTGTCACACATTTTCATGACACTGTCTTCTAGTATCTTGTTGTAAATCATTATATTGATATCTTTTTTTTGTCAAAAAAGATACTTTAATTCAGCAGAGTTCTCTTGGGACTGTAGGACTGGTTGTACCCCTTTCATCAGTTCATGGCAGTATGTTCTTTGAAACAGTGATATTAAATCCCCCCCCCCCCACACACACACACAGTTTATCACATTTTTACTATGCTTTCTGTTACCATTCCTGAATTTTTTTTTGCGTATGAGCCACTTTGGACTACATTTGGTTCAACTGGTTCCTCCCTTCTTCTCCTCTCTCTTCTTCCTCTCCCACATCTCCTTCATTCTTAATCGATGACTCTCCCTCCTTTCACCAGTCCAGATGGCACCTGTCCTCTTCTTAGAGTTTTCCTGAAAACCTTGGGCATTTTTAATTTCTTTTTGAGTGGCAAGCATTCTTCAATGTCTTCTTGAGTTCTTTTGTGTCTTCTTTGTTATGTTTCTTTGAACCACATATTGGCATTTTGAACCTTTTTGAATAGTTAAAAAGCTTCCCTGTGAGTCTGTCAGAGAAGACAACCATTCTTGAATTATTATTATTATTATTATTATTATTAAATTGATATTAAGCCGCTATTTCAGTAGTACTTAGTGTTTTATTTTTGCAGAGTGCTTTTGGGGACTGATAGTACAGTAAAACCTCTCTAGTCTGACCCCCGGCCTGTCCGACGCTCCGGTTGGTCCAACCGCGGCTCAGGCACCGTCTTGTTGATGACTCACCAGCTTGTTTACATACTTGTCAGTTGTTTTGCTGCCTCAGTGAGCCGGCATCTAGTGTCTAGTGTGTGCTAATTACTCGTCCTGTGTGAATTGGTGTATGTAGTAATTGGTGACAGTTGTAGTGTTTACAAATATTTTTATGCACTTTTAATACTGTGTGTGGATACTGTTGTAGTTTTTGCATTATGTCAGGAGCAAAACGTAAACATGTTACTCTTCCTTTAAGTGAAAAATTAAAAGTGCTACAGAGACTGGACAAGGTGGAATCACTCCAAGAAATTGCTAAGGAACTCAATGTGGGAGTTGCTACAATAAAGGACTGGAGGAAAAATAGAAAGGATATTGAATCTTGTACAGTGACGGTAGAGGGCGAGAAAGCACTAAAAAGTCGCAAAACACTAAAAAAGCCAAAATTGGAACTGCTAGACAACGAGTTGTGGTATGGTTTTGCCAAGAGAGGAGGAAAGGAACCCCGCTATCTGGGCCTATTGTCAAAGAAAAGGCACTAATTCTGCACAAAAAATTGGAAGTTGAAGGTGAGTTCACAGCTAGTGAAGGTTGGTTAGATCGGTGGAAAACCCATCATGGCGTTAGATATGTTGCAATATCAGGTGAAAAACTATCAGCTGATGACGAGGCAGCAAGAGAGTTTTCTTTGAAATTTAAAAAAATTGTTGAAGAAAATGAATTAGCACCTGACCAAGTCTATAATATAGATGAAACTGGCCTAAACTATAGAATGTTACTGACAAAAACACTTGCTGCATCAAATGAGACCGTGATACTAGGATCAAAACTTGCCAAAGACAGGCTAACCGTTGCTACTTGCAGCAATGCTAACGGTACACACAAGCTTCCGCTTTTTGTCATTGGCAAGTCCAAAACGCCAAGGGTGTTCAAGAACATTAATTTATCATCGCTACCAGCTTAATACCGCAACCAAAAATCAGCTTGTATGGACTGTACACTTTTTAAGTCATGGTTTTTTGACAAATTTGTGCCTGCTGTTGAAAAAACCTTAAAGGCCCAAAAACTTCCTGTTCGTGCTCTGTTGTTGTTAGATAATGCACCATCACATCTTTCTGAAGAAGAATTGATAAAAAGAGAAATAAAAGCTACATGTGATATCTCTTTCCTTGTTAATAAATTAAAATCACATTATTTATCGCATAAATTGTTTCACTTACCTTGTATTGCCCTCATGGTCCAGAATTTGTCACACGAACGTGGAAATGCAAGTGAGGTTCAAGGTTATTTAATAATTCACTCGATTCGCTTATACAGAAAACAACTGAGATTTTATTTCATCATCTGTACTTTCAAAAAGGCATGAATTTGTTACTTTTTCTTTCAACATTGACATATTACTACTTGATATTATCTAAACATTTACTTCAACATTGTAATTGGTATAATCTATAATTAATTAATTAAAACGACCCAGATTGCTGCACACACGCATTCACATCATTTTACCCCCCCCCCATTAATTTAATTATACCTCATTTTTATAAATTTGAAACTTTGATTAATTTAATCTTTAGTCGACTACTTAACCAGCTTCCTTCTGATGACCACGTGCTGCATCTCGTATGTGTATGGATGTTTCGTTTATTTGTCACATTTCTCGATTTTGCTGTCCACTCCACTAACTTTGACTAAACTGCCGGATTTAACTGTTTCTCTTCAAACTTTCTGTTACACTTCGGAATATGTTAAAATACAAAATTTAAAGTTCGCGAACTGCAAAACTCGTCCCGGCCGGGAACATGTGACTTCGTCGACTGGGGGGAACGCTACCAACAATTTCCCCCACTTGCAGTTAGGCATGACGGAAATTGCAATGCCTTAGTCCTCAAACTCATCGTCACTGTTCATGACACTACGTACAATTCCCATGTGTTGGACGTTAACGAAATTTGGTGTCCAGAGGTTTACGTCACGGTAAGGGCGTGGTGTAGTTTCGTTTCCGTCATGTCTCTGACCACGTGTTTAACAAAATTCTTCTTCAAGCCATTTTGTTTCAAACAACTTGGCGTCGCTCGCGCACCTGCTGGTGCTTGCGCGTCTGTGGGTATGTGTCACACAGTCTCAAAATTGTAAGAATGGTATTGCGTGGTCGCACATTGACGCATTCCATTGTATTAACTTCGCATTATGCGTTCTTTGTTTGAACAAAACTTTTAACACGTGGCTGATCACACAGGTGGAAAATGAATTCAAAATATCTCAATAAAAATAAAAAAAACCCTCATTTTAGCCCCGTTACATGCATTCCTTCCACCCAATGTAACTTCCCGTATCCAACGAATGGATCAAGGAGTGATCGAGTGGCAGAAAAAGCGTTATCGCCGAAAGTACATCAGCTCGATTTTGGAAAAGACAGGAGAAGGCTGTAACCTTTTTGAAGCTATGAAATCACTTAGTATCAAAGATGCAATTTACACAACAGCCAAGTCATGGGATGAAATGAAACCTGTCACACTGCAAAAATCTTGGCATAAACTTTGGCTGGAAGTGATGATCGAGAGTGAACAAACTGGGAATGAGCAAGACACAGACACGCCTAAAATTGTCAACGACTTACAAACTTTGCAACATGATATCCAAGCAAATGACGTTGATGAGTGGATTGCTAAATGTGATGAAGTTTGTGAAACAAATGAAGAAATAAATGACGATCACATCGTTGCCGCTATTTCGCAAGTTGATGAAGAAACCGTAAATGAAGACCCTGATGATGATGACGAACCGCCTGCCCGTGTATCGCATACGGAAGCCAAGAAAGCTTTTGATGTTGCTCTTCAGTACATCGAACAGAACTTGTCCTCTACACCTATGGATATCTTGTGGATCAAGAAATGGAGGAACATTGCAGCTAAGTCTAGACAGTCGTCTGCCAAAGAAAAGAACATTACCAATTTTTTTCACCAATAAAATGTTTCTTGTTTTTTATTACACTATTGCTGGACTGTACATATTATCATTTATTGTACATAAGCAATCATATAGCCTGGTAACCTACTGTATAAGTTTTATTTTATTTTAGACTATCTCATTTAATGAAATAATAACCATTTTGTATTCTTCTGATAATCCGACCTTTTTTGCGTTGTGACTATACCCCCAGTCCCACATGTGACGGATTAGCGAGGTTCTACTGTAGTGCCTTCCTCACTTCTTAGACACTCTGCTTTTCTTGCTTCTCTGGTTCACTTCTGTGTGTGTGTGTGTGTGTGTGTGTGTGGTATTGTTAATTTATTATTGCATCAAATGTAACCAAACACAACATTGTATTTGATACAGCAATAAATCAAAATTTAACAATACCCCCCTACACACACACACACACACACACACACACACACACACACACACACACACACACACACACACACACACACACACACACACACACACACACACACACACACACACACACACACACACACACACACACACACACACACACACACACACACACACACACACACAGTAAAGGTATTGATTTTATCAGAAGATTCCAAAATAATATAATACAATAATATTATTACTAAAACTCACTGCTGCCAGAATTTTACCTACCGTCATATTCCCTTTTAAAAAACTTACCTTATTAAACTACCCAGGTCGCCACGATATTTTATGGTTTAATATCGAAACCTTTACACTCTTGCCCTTATAAAAATCCCACTATCTGACTACCCTTAAAACTCAGAAAATCCCAAAGATCGTTAGACGAGGTTTTCAGCACAGAATAGGAAATGGTTATGGCGTAATAACTTAATCTAACACATGTTTTATATCGAGACAAATCTTATTTTATTGACCATATCATATTCCCTCTTTACTCAACGATTACAAACAAATCTATTTAATTAGAATTCTTTGAACAAATACACTTTGCTATGAACCAGTACATTTAATTATTGCTCCCCTTTTTACTCGCATACACTCTCTCATTCTTTACAATCGCTACATATATTTTTTATCCCCCTTTTACTAAGCGCTTTACTGTTTTAAAAACTTACTGGCCAATGTATTTACTGTACTTAGCTTTTCTGGCTATTCCACTTAGTCTGCCATCTTCACTTGCACTTTCACTTTAACTACACTTACCCTGTCCTCACTGCTTTACTTTAAGAGTTCATTGTATCACGTTCACTGTTTCTTTATAATATACTTCCTTGATGTTTCAATACGTTTCGGTAGGTGTAGGCTACTCTTTCCGCTTCGACCTACCGAAATTTCCGAGGCCACTGATATAAAGTTTTACTTATAGACGACTATATGCTGCCACTGTCTGATGCAAACACTGGTGAAGAAGTGTTCTTACTGTGATTCACAAAGACTGCTGCTGGCAAGATATTGCATAATACATCTGGTTGGGCAGGCTACAGGCTTCAGACATAAACATAAATATAAATAGTCTGCCATAACATTGCATGTTACAATGGGGCACCTCACAGGTGAATACTGACAATTAAAACTGAATTGAATTATCCTTCCTAGCATACAATTCTGTACCGTTACAATACCCCCCCATGAGAAGTTGTATGCCGAAGCATACAAACTCTCATTGCCTAAAACCTAAGAGGACCAGTGAAGATATGGCGCTACAACCCCCCTGAACTCTCTACTAAAATCATGGGTACTTACCCCCCTCTAGTCCGGTGGCTGTGGCCGCACCCATCCGACTTTACTGGACTTCTCTACTCGAGATCCCAACACCATAAAATCAGATAGGCACCCGCCACAGTATCGCCTGACTCTATAACATTCAATTAAATGATTAACAAATGGCCTTCCATTACTCCATATCCCCAACTGATTCATTTCCTCTTATTTGTACTGGTTCATTATTGGCAAAGTACTGGTTCATGTTTATACAAAGTACTGGGTTTTCCTTGAATTTGTAATATACATATAGCAATACAAACTTACGGTCTGCTTACATTTATATTGAGTACATAAAACCATATACCAGTTATATATTGGTAATTTTACTCCCCTAACAAAACATTATTCCCCGCCAAAAGTACAAATAGATTACATAGAATACACATGAATCATCATCAACATTAACTCAAACTTCTATTTACCTTTCATTATCTCTTTTACTTTGCTCTTCTGTTAAAACATAATCAGGATACAACATGATAAGCCTTCTAAATAAACATTACCATTTTTACATTGAATTTCAAACAAAACATTACCACCTTATTCACTACAAGTCAAAAATAAATTATTCCAACTTGTTAGATAGTCCATCTGTTAAATTACTTAATTCAACTGTGATTGAATTCAATTTATCATCAACATTGTTTTCCATCAACTCTATAACTGGCCTTCATAAAATATAATGTCTACCTGGCCATATAAACTTCCAATATACTTACAGCTAAATCATATAAATTCCATACAAATTGAATAATGTTCACAATACATTATTACCCCTCCAACATAATACATTAATTAACCCAAACATTTGTGATTAATTTACCATCACAATTAAAATTCAAATCAAAATAAATTTAAATTCATTATTAAAATTCACCTTTTCAATTAATTTAATTACCAATTTCATTTACATTTATTACATTTTTTCAAAATGATTCTCCATTAACAACATCCTCTCACATAAATATTAACTGCATTACCATCAAAACACTAAGGTACTTCCTTACATTGTAAAAAAAATTACCTTCATTTCATCACATCTTACATTTCTTTTGTTTCATAATATTTTTTACTCATAGTACTGATTCATCAAAATACAACATAGTTATCCTCAACTCGAGCATGACTGTAAACATCAACCTGTAAACATACCTGTTTACATCAACAGTGGTCTCCAAGACTGGTTTTATAAACACTTACTCAGCCTCAACATTTCTGATTACATCACCACTGCATACTTCCTTTTTTCAGTTTCTATAAATCTTGTAATCAGTTACCCTTGATTTTACAATACCAATCACAGTATTTTTAAATTTATTTTTTATATTCACAAACATTTATGTTTAAATACATTACTGAAATTCACATTTGAAGGCAGTTTCCTTTCAACTCAAATCCAAACAATTTCTTTAGTCACATTATTTAAAACACTTTTAATACAAACACACAATGCAAAACAAAATTCATTATTACCTCTTGTTAATTATTTAACAAAATAAAATATTGTTATTATTATAACATACTACAAACATTGTTACATAAACTATTGTATACATTCTGCCAATATACCCTGACACAATACATTTAACACCAATACATATTTATTTACAAATTTTCATCATTGTTAAGAATTGAGTTTGATCATTTTTGATAATGTCATGGAGTTAAATTGGCCAGGATGGTGAAAATAATTGTGGATAAGCGGACTGTATTTTTATACGTTTATTGTACGTAAATGGTACAATTGTATTTATAAATGAGAAGGTTAGCTAAGCCTTCTATGTATCATGACGTCTGAGCAATCACGTTAGAAAAAATTTACATTATAGAAAAGGAACGCAATTTATGCAACACTTGAACAATACATCAAATGAAATGATTTAGGCCTAAGGCCTACATAGTAAGTCGTGACATGAAAAGAATTAAGATGACAGCCGAAAGCAACAAGCTTAAGTCACGTCTGTTGTGTTCGGACGCTCGGAGCACTGTAACGTCATGTCTGCCTAAGCAAGCAGAATTGAAATATGATCAGATTAGCCAACCTTCCATTAACATAATTCCCACATTAAATACCAACATTATTTTCCAGTCATAATTTTATTATTTACCACACTTCATTACATAAATCAGCCAAGTAATTGCCCTTAACACACATAATTAAATGTTCATTCTTAAACTGTCTAACCGCCGTCATCAAAAATTAGTCTTGATTTCACATAACATTGTTCAATTTCATTTGTACACATCGTATGGCTAACTTTTGTATAATAACCATAAAAATTTATTTTTTCCATTGTACCACAACAATAAGGCATAGGGTTACCCCCATTATTATTTTCTCATAATCCATGTGTGAATTAGTATTTTTTGTCAAATCTCCGTTAGTATTTATTGTTAAACCCAGATGTGTTACCTCATTATCACACTTATCAGCTACTACAAGGACACTACTTCTCCCAACAGGTAAATATTTATCATCAATGTTGATATCATAATCATTGTTTACTACTGCACAAGGTAAGTCTTTATTATTGATAATAATTCTCTCATTATTTAACTCCTTAATTAATCCTTTATAATCTCTACTTAATCTGAACAACTCTAAAACTCTATTTCTTTCTTTATTATCACTTTCACAGTCCAATTTCACATTCTCACTCCACACAGAGGGCAATACCACAAAACTATTTAAACACCATCTGGCTCTACCAGATAAACACAAAAAACTTATTTGCCCATTTGCGGACCCATTGTCGCCCAAATGTCCTAGTGAGGATCTCTTATCCCTATAAACAACTTGTGAAAACTCTGTTTCACATTTAACCCCATAAAAACTTGCCCGCTGTTCACCCTCTACACTTAATCTATCTCTATACTCCCTTTCTAAATCATTAACACTAACTAGCAATCTTTGATCAACCTCAACTCTTATTCTATTCTCATTATCACCACTATTATTTAATATATCACCAATATTTTTATTCAATAATGTTTCATCATTACTTATTTTAACACTACCACTTACCTTATAATTCATCACCTGATTTGCATTTAAACTATTACCATTACTATTCGTAATTATTCCTCCATTATAATTCCCACTTGTTTTACAGTCATTACTTACCTTTTTAACTGTTACTTCCTTGTTTATATTTAAAGTAACCCCATTCGGATTATCATTTGTATTGACCTCACATACCTCGTTTTTTATTTCCACTGCACTTAAATTAACGCCCTTGTTTGTAAAAGTATCATCATTATTACCTCTACTATCAGAACTACTCACCTGGTTTAGGTCACTTTCTTTATTTTTGAGTAGCTTACATGGTTTGGCAAAAACATCCTTTAATTTATCAAACTCCTTATCTATCCTTTCCGCCGTTTCATCTACTCTTTTTTTTAACTCGTCACGACCCCTTGTGAAGTTTCTTAAGACGCTTCTCACTATCCTCCTCTATTGTTTTCAAAAGATTCAACACGTCAGCCCATATTCCCTTTTTTTCTACGGTTTCTCTTACATCTGCCATGATTATTCAAATTTTATATAATACCCCTTTATAACATTTCAACCCTCCTAATACACAATAATTACACACCCAATTAAAATACTCTACACCTAAACTCATACCAGAACCTAAGTCTATACAATAATTCAAAATTTTACAAATACGCCATTACCACAACCTATTTTCTGTGCCTCAAAACAGGTCTAGTTCATATAATATTTATACGAACATCCTGGCAGCGAGTCGCCAATGTAACAGTATTGATTTTATCAGAAGATTCCAAAATAATATAATACAATAATATTATTACTAAAACTCACTGCTGCCAGAATTTTACCTACCGTCATATTCCCTTTTAAAAAACTTACCTTATTAAACTACCCAGGTCGCCACGATATTTTATGGTTTAATATCGAAACCTTTACACTCTTGCCCTTATAAAAATCCCACTATCTGACTACCCTTAAAACTCAGAAAATCCCAAAGAACGTTAGACGAGGTTTTCAGCACAGAATAGGAAATGGTTATGGCGTAATAACTTAATCTAACACATGTTTTATATTGAGACAAATCTTATTTTATTGACCATATCATATTCCCTCTTCACTCAACGATTACAAACAAATCTATTTAATTAGAATTCTTTGAACAACTACACTTCGCTATGAACCAGTACATTAATTATTACTCCCCTTTTTACTCGCATACACTCTCTCATTCTTTGCAATCGCTACATATATTTTTTATCCCCCTTTTACTAAGCGCTTTACTGTTTTAAAAACTTACTGGCCAATGTATTTACTGTACTTAGCTTTTCTGGCTATTCCACTTAGTCTGCCATCTTCACTTGCACTTTCACTTTAACTACACTTACCCTGTCCTCACTGCTTTACTTTAAGAGTTCATTGTATCACGTTCACTGTTTCTTTATAATATACTTCCTTGATGTTTCAATACGTTTCGGTAGGTGTAGGCTACTCTTTCCGCTTCGACCTACCGAAATTTCCGAGGCCACTGATATAAAGTTTTACTTATAGACGACTATATGCTGCCACTGTCTGATGCAAACACTGGTGAAGAAGCGTTCTTACTGTGATTCACAAAGACTGCTGCTGGCAAGATATTGCATAATACGTCTGGTTGGGCAGGCTACAGGCTTCAGACATAAACATAAATATAAATAGTCTGCCATAACATTGCATGTTACAATGGGGCACCTCACAGGTGAATACTGACAATTAAAACTGAATTGAATTATACTTCCTAGCATACAATTCTGTACCGTTACAATACCCCCCCCAATGAGAGGTTGTAAGCCGAAGCATACAAACTCTCATTGCCTAAAACCTAAGGGGACCAGTGAAGATATGGCGCCACAACCCCCCTGAACTCTCTACTAAAATCATGGGTACTTACCCCCCTCTAGTTCGGTGGCTGTGGCCGCACCCATCCGACTTTACTGGACTTCTCTACTCGAGATCCCAACACCATAAAATCAGATAGGCACCCGCCACAGTATCACCTGACTCTATAACATTCAATTAAAAGATTAACAAACGGCCTTCCATTACTCCATATCCCCAACTGATTCATTTCCTCTTATTTGTACTGGTTCATTATTGGCAAAGTACTGGTTCATGTTTATACAAAGTACTGGGTTTTCCTTGAATTTGTAATATACATATAGCAATACAAACTTACGGTCTGCTTACATTTATATTGAGTACATAAAAACCATATACCAGTTATATATTGGTAATTTTACTCCCCTAACAAAACATTATTCCCCGCCAAAAGTACAAATAGATTACATAGAATACACATGAATCATCATCAACATTAACTCAAACTTCTATTTACCTTTCATTATCTCTTTTACTTTGCTCTTCTGTTAAAACATAATCAGGATACAACATGATAAGCCTTCTAAATAAACATTACCATTTTTACATTGAATTTCAAACAAAACATTACCACCTTATTCACTACAAGTCAAAAATAAATTATTCCAACTTGTTAGATAGTCCATCTGTTAAATTACTTAATTCAACTTTGATTGAATTCAATTTATCATCAACATTGTTTTCCATCAACTCTATAACTGGCCTTCATAAAATATAATGTCCACCTGGCCATATAAACTTCCAATATACTTACAGCTAAATCATATAAATTCCATACAAATTGAATAATGTTCACAATACATTATTACCCCTCCAACATAACACATTAATTAACCCAAACATTTTTGATTAATTTACCATTACAATTAAAATTCAAATCAAAATAAATTTAAATTCATTATTAAAATTCACCTTTTCAATTAATTTAATTACCAATTTCATTTACTTTTATTACATTTTTTCAAAATGATTCTCCATTAACAACATCCTCTCACATAAATATTAACTGCATTACCATCAAAACACTAAGTTACTTCCTTAAATTGTAAAACAAAATTACCTTCATTTCATCACATCTTACATTTCTTTTGTTTCATAATATTTTTTACTCATAGTACTGATTCATCAAAATACAACATAGTTATCCTCAACTCGAGCATGACTGTAAACATCAACCTGTAAACATACCTGTTTACATCAACAGTGGTCTCCAAGACAGGTTTTATAAACACTTACTCAGCCTCAACATTTCTGATTACATCACCACTGCATACTTCCTTTTTTCAGTTTCTATAAATCTTGTAATCAGTTACCCTTGATTTTACAATACCAATCACAGTATTTTTAAATTTATTTTTTATATTCACAAACATTTATGTTTAAATACATTACTGAAATTCACATTTGAAGGCAGTTTCCTTTCAACTCAAATCCAAACAATTTCTTTAGTCACATTATTTAAAACACTTTTAATACAAACACACAATGCAAAACAAAATTCATTATTACCTCGTGTTAATTATTTAACAAAATAAAATATTGTTATTATTATAACATACTACAAACATTGTTACATAAACTATTGTATATATTCTGCCAATATACCCTGACACAATACATTTAACACCAATACATATTTATTTACAAATTTTCGTCATTGTTAAGAATTGAGTTTGATCATTTTTGATAATGTCATGGAGTTAAATTGGCCAGGATGGTGAAAATAATTGTGGATAAGCGGACTGTATTTTTATACGTTTATTGTACGTAAATGGTACAATTGTATTTATAAATGAGAAGGTTAGCTAAGCCTTCTATGTATCATTACGTCTGAGAAATCACGTTAGAAAAAATTTACATTATAGAAAAGTAACACAATTTATCCAACACTTGAACAATACATCAAATGAAATGATTTAGGCCTAAGGCCTACATAGTAAGTCGCGACATGAAAAGAATTAAGATGACAGCCAAAAGCAACAAGCTTAAGTCACGTCTGTTGTGTTCGGACGCTCGGAGCACTGTAACGTCATGTCTGCCTAAGCAAGCAGAATTGAAATATGATCAGATTAGCCAACCTTCCATTAACATAATTCCCACATTAAATACCAACATTATTTTCCAGTCATAATTTTATTATTTACCACACTTCATTACATAAATCAGCCAAGTAATTGCCCTTAACACACATAATTAAATGTTCATTCTTAAACTGTCTAACCGCCGTCATCAAAAATTAGTCTTGATTTCACATAACATTGTTCAATTTCATTTGTACACATCGTATGGCTAACTTTTGTATAATAGCCATAAAAATTTATTTTTTCCATTGTACCACAACAATAAGGCATAGGGTTACCCCCATTATTATTTTCTCATAATCCATGTGTGAATTAGTATTTTTTGTCAAATCTCCGTTAGTATTTATTGTTAAACCCAGATGTGTTACCTCATTATCACACTTATCAGCTACTACAAGGACACTACTTCTCCCAACAGGTAAATATTTATCATCAATGTTGATATCATAATCATTGTTTACTACTGCACAAGGTAAGTCTTTATTATTGATAATAATTCTCTCATTATTTAACTCCTTAATTAATCCTTTATAATCTCTACTTAATCTGAACAACTCTAAAACTCTATTTCTTTCTTTATTATCACTTTCACAGTCCAATTTCACATTCTCACTCCACACAGAGGGCAATACCACAAAACTATTTAAACACCATCTGGCTCTACCAGATAAACACAAAAAACTTATTTGCCCATTTGCGGACCCATTGTCGCCCAAATGTCCTAGTGAGGATCTCTTATCCCTATAAACAACTTGTGAAAACTCTGTTTCACATTTAACCCCATAAAAACTTGCCCGCTGTTCACCCTCTACACTTAATCTATCTCTATACTCCCTTTCTAAATCATTAACACTAACTAGCAATCTTTGATCAACCTCAACTCTTATTCTATTCTCATTATCACCACTATTATTTAATATATCACCAATATTTTTATTCAATAATGTTTCATCATTACTTATTTTAACACTACCACTTACCTTATAATTCATCACCTGATTTGCATTTAAACTATTACCATTACTATTCGTAATTATTCCTCCATTATAATTCCCACTTGTTTTACAGTCATTACTTACCTTTTTAACTGTTACTTCCTTGTTTATATTTAAAGTAACCCCATTCGGATTATCATTTGTATTGACCTCACATACCTCGTTTTTTATTTCCACTGCACTTAAATTAACGCCCTTGTTTGTAAAAGTATCATCATTATTACCTCTACTATCAGAACTACTCACCTGGTTTAGGTCACTTTCTTTATTTTTGAGTAGCTTACATGGTTTGGCAAAAACATCCTTTAATTTATCAAACTCCTTATCTATCCTTTCCGCCGTTTCATCTACTCTTTTTTTTAACTCGTCACGACCCCTTGTGAAGTTTCTTAAGACGCTTCTCACTATCCTCCTCTATTGTTTTCAAAAGATTCAACACGTCAGCCCATATTCCCTTTTTTTCTACGGTTTCTCTTACATCTGCCATGATTATTCAAATTTTATATAATACCCCTTTATAACATTTCAACCCTCCTAATACACAATAATTACACACCCAATTAAAATACTCTACACCTAAACTCATACCAGAACCTAAGTCTATACAATAATTCAAAATTTTACAAATACGCCATTACCACAACCTATTTTCTGTGCCTCAAAACAGGTCTAGTTCATATAATATTTATACGAACATCCTGGCAGCGAGTCGCCAATGTAACAGTATTGATTTTATCAGAAGATTCCAAAATAATATAATACAATAATATTATTACTAAAACTCACTGCTGCCAGAATTTTACCTACCGTCATATTCCCTTTTAAAAAACTTACCTTATTAAACTACCCAGGTCGCCACGATATTTTATGGTTTAATATCGAAACCTTTACACTCTTGCCCTTATAAAAATCCCACTATCTGACTACCCTTAAAACTCAGAAAATCCCAAAGAACGTTAGACGAGGTTTTCAGCACAGAATAGGAAATGGTTATGGCGTAATAACTTAATCTAACACATGTTTTATATTGAGACAAATCTTATTTTATTGACCATATCATATTCCCTCTTCACTCAACGATTACAAACAAATCTATTTAATTAGAATTCTTTGAACAACTACACTTCGCTATGAACCAGTACATTAATTATTACTCCCCTTTTTACTCGCATACACTCTCTCATTCTTTGCAATCGCTACATATATTTTTTATCCCCCTTTTACTAAGCGCTTTACTGTTTTAAAAACTTACTGGCCAATGTATTTACTGTACTTAGCTTTTCTGGCTATTCCACTTAGTCTGCCATCTTCACTTGCACTTTCACTTTAACTACACTTACCCTGTCCTCACTGCTTTACTTTAAGAGTTCATTGTATCACGTTCATTGTTTCTTTATAATATACTTCCTTGATGTTTCAATACGTTTCGGTAGGTGTAGGCTACTCTTTCCGCTTCGACCTACCGAAATTTCCGAGGCCACTGATATAAAGTTTTACTTATAGACGACTATATGCTGCCACTGTCTGATGCAAACACTGGTGAAGAAGCGTTCTTACTGTGATTCACAAAGACTGCTGCTGGCAAGATATTGCATAATACGTCTGGTTGGGCAGGCTACAGGCTTCAGACATAAACATAAATATAAATAGTCTGCCATAACATTGCATGTTACAATGGGGCACCTCACAGGTGAATACTGACAATTAAAACTGAATTGAATTATACTTCCTAGCATACAATTCTGTACCGTTACAATACCCCCCCCAATGAGAGGTTGTAAGCCGAAGCATACAAACTCTCATTGCCTAAAACCTAAGGGGACCAGTGAAGATATGGCGCCACAACCCCCCTGAACTCTACTAAAATCATGGGTACTTACCCCCTCTAGTTCGGTGGCTGTGGCCGCACCCATCCGACTTTACTGGACTTCTCTACTCGAGATCCCAACACCATAAAATCAGATAGGCACCCGCCACAGTATCACCTGACTCTATAACATTCAATTAAAAGATTAACAAACGGCCTTCCATTACTCCATATCCCCAACTGATTCATTTCCTCTTATTTGTACTGGTTCATTATTGGCAAAGTACTGGTTCATGTTTATACAAAGTACTGGGTTTTCCTTGAATTTGTAATATACATATAGCAATACAAACTTACGGTCTGCTTACATTTATATTGAGTACATAAAAACCATATACCAGTTATATATTGGTAATTTTACTCCCCTAACAAAACATTATTCCCCGCCAAAAGTACAAATAGATTACATAGAATACACATGAATCATCATCAACATTAACTCAAACTTCTATTTACCTTTCATTATCTCTTTTACTTTGCTCTTCTGTTAAAACATAATCAGGATACAACATGATAAGCCTTCTAAATAAACATTACCATTTTTACATTGAATTTCAAACAAAACATTACCACCTTATTCACTACAAGTCAAAAATAAATTATTCCAACTTGTTAGATAGTCCATCTGTTAAATTACTTAATTCAACTTTGATTGAATTCAATTTATCATCAACATTGTTTTCCATCAACTCTATAACTGGCCTTCATAAAATATAATGTCCACCTGGCCATATAAACTTCCAATATACTTACAGCTAAATCATATAAATTCCATACAAATTGAATAATGTTCACAATACATTATTACCCCTCCAACATAACACATTAATTAACCCAAACATTTTTGATTAATTTACCATTACAATTAAAATTCAAATCAAAATAAATTTAAATTCATTATTAAAATTCACCTTTTCAATTAATTTAATTACCAATTTCATTTACTTTTATTACATTTTTTCAAAATGATTCTCCATTAACAACATCCTCTCACATAAATATTAACTGCATTACCATCAAAACACTAAGTTACTTCCTTAAATTGTAAAACAAAATTACCTTCATTTCATCACATCTTACATTTCTTTTGTTTCATAATATTTTTTACTCATAGTACTGATTCATCAAAATACAACATAGTTATCCTCAACTCGAGCATGACTGTAAACATCAACCTGTAAACATACCTGTTTACATCAACAGTGGTCTCCAAGACTGGTTTTATAAACACTTACTCAGCCTCAACATTTCTGATTACATCACCACTGCATACTTCCTTTTTTCAGTTTCTATAAATCTTGTAATCAGTTACCCTTGATTTTACAATACCAATCACAGTATTTTTAAATTTATTTTTTATATTCACAAACATTTATGTTTAAATACATTACTGAAATTCACATTTGAAGGCAGTTTCCTTTCAACTCAAATCCAAACAATTTCTTTAGTCACATTATTTAAAACACTTTTAATACAAACACACAATGCAAAACAAAATTCATTATTACCTCGTGTTAATTATTTAACAAAATAAAATATTGTTATTATTATAACATACTACAAACATTGTTACATAAACTATTGTATATATTCTGCCAATATACCCTGACACAATACATTTAACACCAATACATATTTATTTACAAATTTTCGTCATTGTTAAGAATTGAGTTTGATCATTTTTGATAATGTCATGGAGTTAAATTGGCCAGGATGGTGAAAATAATTGTGGATAAGCGGACTGTATTTTTATACGTTTATTGTACGTAAATGGTACAATTGTATTTATAAATGAGAAGGTTAGCTAAGCCTTCTATGTATCATGACGTCTGAGCAATCACGTTAGAAAAAATTTACATTATAGAAAAGGAACGCAATTTATGCAACACTTGAACAATACATCAAATGAAATGATTTAGGCCTAAGGCCTACATAGTAAGTCGTGACATGAAAAGAATTAAGATGACAGCCGAAAGCAACAAGCTTAAGTCACGTCTGTTGTGTTCGGACGCTCGGAGCACTGTAACGTCATGTCTGCCTAAGCAAGCAGAATTGAAATATGATCAGATTAGCCAACCTTCCATTAACATAATTCCCACATTAAATACCAACATTATTTTCCAGTCATAATTTTATTATTTACCACACTTCATTACATAAATCAGCCAAGTAATTGCCCTTAACACACATAATTAAATGTTCATTCTTAAACTGTCTAACCGCCGTCATCAAAAATTAGTCTTGATTTCACATAACATTGTTCAATTTCATTTGTACACATCGTATGGCTAACTTTTGTATAATAACCATAAAAATTTATTTTTTCCATTGTACCACAATAATAAGGCATAGGGTTACCCCCCATTATTATTTTCTCATAATCCATGTGTGAATTAGTATTTTTTGTCAAATCTCCGTTAGTATTTATTGTTAAACCCAGATGTGTTACCTCATTATCACACTTATCAGCTACTACAAGGACACTACTTCTCCCAACAGGTAAATATTTATCATCAATGTTGATATCATAATCATTGTTTACTACTGCACAAGGTAAGTCTTTATTATTGATAATAATTCTCTCATTATTTAACTCCTTAATTAATCCTTTATAATCTCTACTTAATCTGAACAGCTCTAAAACTCTATTTCTTTCTTTATTATCACTTTCACAGTCCAATTTCACATTTTCACTCCACACAGAGGGCAATACCACAAAACTATTTAAACACCATCTGGCTCTACCAGATAAACACAAAAAACTTATTTGCCCATTTGCCGACCCATTGTCGCCCAAATGTCCTAGTGAGGATCTCTTATCCCTATAAACAACTTGTGAAAACTCTGTTTCACATTTAACCCCATAAAAACTTGCCCGCTGTTCACCCTCTACACTTAATCTATCTCTATACTCCCTTTCTAAATCATTAACACTAACTAGCAATCTTTGATCAACCTCAACTCTTATTCTATTCTCATTATCACCACTATTATTTAATATATCACCAATATTTTTATTCAATAATGTTTCATCATTACTTATTTTAACACTACCACTTACCTTATAATTCATCACCTGATTTGCATTTAAACTATTACCATTACTATTCATAATTATTCCTCCATTATAATTCCCACTTGTTTTACAGTCATTACTTACCTTGTTAACTGTTACTTCCTTGTTTATATTTAAAGTAACCCCATTCGGATTATCATTTGTATTGACCTCACATACCTCGTTTTTTATTTCCACTGCACTTAAATTAACGCCCTTGTTTGTAAAAGTATCATCATTATTACCTCTAATATCAGAACTACTCACCTGGTTTAGGTCACTTTCTTTATTTTTGAGTAGCTTACATGGTTTGGCAAAAACATCCTTTAATTTATCAAACTCCTTATCTATCCTTTCCGCCGTTTCATCTACTCTTTTTTTTAACTCGTCACGACCCCTGTGAAGTTTCTTAAGACGCTTCTCACTATTCTCCTCTATTGTTTTCAAAAGATTCAACACGTCAGCCCATATTCCCTTTTTTTCTACGGTTTCTCTTACATCTGCCATGATTATTCAAATTTTATATAATACCCCTTTATAACATTCCAACCCTCCTAATACACAATAATTACACACCCAATTAAAATACTCTACACCTAAACTCGTACCAGAACCTAAGTCTATACAATAATTCAAAATTTTACAAATACGCCATTACCACAACCTATTTTCTGTGCCTCAAAACAGGTCTAGTTCATATAATATTTATACGAACATCCTGGCAGCGAGTCGCCAATGTAACGGTATTGATTTTATTAGAAGATTCCAAAATAATATAATACAATAATATTATTATTAAAACTCACTGCTGCCAGAATTTTACCTACCGTCATATTCCCTTTTAAAAAACTTACCTTATTAAACTACCCAGGTCGCCACGATATTTTATGGTTTAATATCGAAACCTTTACACTCTTGCCCTTATAAAAATCCCACTATCTGACTACCCTTAAAACTGAGAAAATCCCAAAGAACGTTAGACGAGGTTTTCAGCACAGAATAGGAAATGGTTATGGCGTAATAACTTAATCTAACACATGTTTTATATTGAGACAAATCTTATTTTATTGACCATATCATATTCCCTCTTTACTCAACAATTACAAACAAATCTATTTAATTAGAATTCTTTGAACAACTACACTTCGCTATGAACCAGTACATTAATTATTACTCCCCTTTTTACTCGCATACACTCTCTCATTCTTTACAATCGCTACATATATTTTTTATCCCCCTTTTACTAAGCGCTTTACTGTTTTAAAAACTTACTGGCCAATGTATTTACTGTACTTAGCTTTCTGGCTATTCCACTTAGTCTGCCATCTTCACTTGCACTTTTACTTTAACTACACTTACCCTGTCCTCACTGCTTTACTTTAAGAGTTCATTGTATCACGTTCATTGTTTCTTTATAATATACTTCCTTGATGTTTCAATACGTTTCGGTAGGTGTAGGCTACTCTTTCCGCTTCGACCTACCGAAATTTCCGAGGCCACTGATATAAAGTTTTACTTATAGACGACTATATGCTGCCACTGTCTGATGCAAACACTGGTGAAGAAGTGTTCTTACTGTGATTCACAATGACTGCTGCTGGCAAGATATTGCATAATACGTCTGGTTGGGCAGGCTACAGGCTTCAGACATCAACATAAATATAAATAGTCTGCCATAACATTGCATGTTACAATGGGGCACCTCACAGGTGAATACTGACAATTAAAACTGAATTGAATTATCCTTCGTAGCATACAATTCTGTACCGTTACAATACCCCCTCCCAATGAGAAGTTGTATGCCGAAGCATACAAACTCTCATTGCCTAAAACCTAAGAGGACCAGTGGAGATATGGCGCCACAACCCCCCTGAACTCTCTACTAAAATCATAGGTACTTACCCCCCTCTAGTCCGGTGGCTGTGGCCGCACCCATCCGACTTTACTGGACTTCTCTACTCGAGATCCCAACACCATAAAATCAGATAGGCACCCGCCACAGTATCGCCTGACTCTATAACATTCAATTAAAAGATTAACAAACGGCCTTCCATTACTCCATATCCCCAACTGATTCGTTTCCTCTTATTTGTACTGGTTCATTATTGGCAAAGTACTGGTTCATGTTTATACAAAGTACTGGTTTTTCCTTGAATTTGTAATATACATATAGCAATACAAACTTACGGTCTGCTTACATTTATATTGAGTACATAAAAACCATATACCATATATATATTGGTAATTTTACTCCCCTAACAAAACATTATTCCCCGCCAAAAGTACAAGTAGATTACATAGAATACACATGAATCATCATCAACATTAACTCAAACTTCTATTTACCTTTCATTATCTCTTTTACTTTGCTCTTCTGTTAAAACATAATCAGGATACAACATGATAAGCCTTCTAAATAAACATTACCATTTTTAAATTGAATTTCAAACAAAACATTACCACCTTATTCACTACAAGTCAAAAATAAATTATTCCAACTTGTTAGATAGTCCATCTGTTAAATTACTTAATTGAACTTTGATTGAATTCAATTTATCATCAACATTGTTTTCCATCAACTCTATAACTGGCCTTCATAAAATATAATGTCCACCTGGCCATATAAACTTCCAATATACTTACAGCTAAATCATATAAATTCCATACAAATTGTATAATGTTCACAATAGATTATTACCCCTCCAACATAACACATTAATTAACCCAAACATTTTTGATTAATTTACCATTACAATTAAAATTCAAATCAAAATAAATTTAAATTCATTATTAAAATTCACCTTTTCAATTAATTTAATTACCAATTTCATTTACTTTTATTACATTTTTTCAAAATGATTCTCCATTAACAACATCCTCTCACATAAATATTAACTGCATTACCATCAAAACACTAAGTTACTTCCTTACATTGTAAAAAAAATTACCTTCATTTCATCACATCTTACATTTCTTTTGTTTCATAATATTTTTTACTCATAGTACTGATTCATCAAAATACAACATAGTTATCCTCAACTCGAGCATGACTGTAAACATCAACCTGTAAACATACCTGTTTACATCAACAGTGGTCTCCAAGACTGGTTTTATAAACACTTACTCAGCCACAACATTTCTGATTACATCACCACTGCATACTTCCTTTTTTCAGTTTCTATAAATCTTGTAATCAGTTACCCTTGATTTTACAATACCAATCACAGTATTTTTAAATTTATTTTTTATTTTTGGATTCCGTTGTCCATGCCGTGTCCGTTACTTAACTAAATATCACTATAATATTGACGACTCGGAACACAAAGTTTTTTATAAGTAAAAACGTAAAGTTTTACCTTACAGCCTAAACCGGCTTTCACCTATAGAAGGCTTCATCAGAGGCTGTCGTTAGTAGCGCTGCTCGTCTTGTTGTTGGCGACGAGAAAGTGTTTCGAAAGATTGAAGCTGTGTGTGTGTGGTGAGATGTGTTCGAATAATGCGTGCGATTTGAATTGTGTCTGTTCGTTTAGGATGTCGTTTTTATTTGTTTTTGTGTGTTTGTATATTTCTAATTGTTCTAGAGTGTCTAGTTTTCGGCCTTTTGTGTGTACGTGTAGTATGTTCATGTTATTGTCGATGTTTTTATATGTGTGGTTTTCTTCAATGAGGTGGTTTGCGAAGGTAGATTCTGTAGTGGTGTGGAGTGCTTTTGTGTGTTCAATGTATCTCTGTTTGAAGCTACGTCCTGTCTGGCCTATGTAGAATTTACTGCAATTTGAACAATTTAGTTTATATACACCGGGTAGATCGAATTTGTTTTGTGCTTTGGGCATGCGTTTTGATAGTGTGTGTTCTGTTTTGTTAGTAGTTTTGTAAGCGATTCTGTATCCTGCTTTTTTGAATTTGTGGGCAATTTTTTCTGTTTGTTTGTTGATGTATGTTAGTGTTATGAATTTGTTGTTTTCTGTCTTTGTCTGTTGTTTGTTTTGTGTTTTGTGTAGGAGTTTACTGACTATTGTTCTGTCATAACCGTTAGATTCTGCTAGATATTTTATCGTGTTTAGTTCGTCTTTGTAGTCTATTTCATCTAAGGGGATGTTGTTAAGTCTATGTATCATGGTTCTAAAAGCAGCTAGTTTGTGTTGTATTGGGTGATTGGAGGTGTTGTGTATTAGTGTGTCAGTTGTAGTTGGTTTTCTGTATATACTGAATTTGTGCCTGTGTTCTAGTTTTGTGATGGAGAGGTCTAAGAAGTTTATGGTATTGTTGTGTTCGTATTCGGCAGTGAAGGTTATGTTTTTATGTATTTTGTTTATGTGCGTTAGTAACTGTTCACATTGTCTTTTGTTTCCCCTGTATAGTATTAGAATGTCATCAACGTATCTGTGCCAATATAGTATTTTATGTGAGTGTCTGTCATTGTTTGTGAGTATTTTTGTTTTTTCTAAGTGTTGGAGGAAGACTTCTGCTAGAATGCTGGATATGGGGGAGCCCATGGGTAGGCCGTCGTTCTGTGTGTAGTATTTATTGTTATAAGTAAAGAAGTTTTGTTTTGTGACAATGTTCAGAGTTTCTGTTTTTTCATTGATAAGTTCGTCTGGTGTGTTGTTCTGTTTGAGTTTGTTTTGTAGGATGGTGATTGTTTCAGAGATGGGGATGTTTGTGTACAGGTTTTTAATGTCAAAGGAGGCTAATGTGGCGTTATGGGGGATGTGTATGTCTTTTATTATTGTTACTAGGTCAGTGTTGTTTTTTACTGCAATGTTGTTGTCTATTTGTGTGTGTTGTCTAATAATTTTGTCTAGATATTTTGCCAGTTTGTGTGCAGGAGCATTACGGTAGTTGATAATGGGGCGGATCGGAATGTCTTCTTTATGGATTTTGGGAAGCGCTTGGAGTGTAGGTGCTGATGGTCGGATTTGTTTCATGTAGGGCTTTTGTTTATGTGTCATAATGTGTTTGGCTTTGTTGACTATTTGTTTTACTGAGTTTTGGTATCTGTCGGTGGGGTCGTGTTTTAGTTGTGTGATGTTGTTCTGTTCTATGAAGTCTTGTACTTTTTTGTGTAGGTTGTCTGTGGGGATAATTACAGTCGTGTTGCCTTTGTCAGCTTTTACAAATGTGATGTTGTGTTTGTGTGCCTTTTCCCTCAGTTTGATGGCTGTGTGTATTTCTGAGTTGTGGTTGTTGTTGTCTGGTGTCTTATGTACTCCTATTGTGTTGTTTATATTATGTCTTAATGTGTCTTGATGTTCTGGTGCTGTGTTTTGTATATTTGTTTCTGTGTCAATTATGAGCTTTGTTAGTGTTTGGTTGTTATGTTTGTAATGTATGTTATGTTTTAGGCCTTTATCAAGGAGTGTTTGTTCGTTTTTTGTGAGTGTGACGTTCGTGAGGTTTACTGTACGTGGGTAGAATTTGTGCGAGGGAATTATATCTGTTTTGATTGGTGTCAGGTTTTTTATTTTTCTGTCGTGTTTTGTCTGTATGATATGTATTTGTTTTTTTGTCCATTCATTTGTGTGATGTATTAGTTCAGTCATGTAATTGTGTCCGTATGTGTTGGCGATATGTAGGTGTAGTGTTAATGCTTTGCGGTTAAGAGCGTCTTGTTTCTTATATAGTTGTTTAATTGATTCTTTTATGTATGTTCTTTGTGCGATGTTTTGTGTTATTCGGGCGGCCTGGTTGTTATGTTTAGTTTTGATTTGGGCATATTTAGGTGTTAGTGAATTGTTTATGCATGTTTTGTTGAAATTTATGTGAGCTACAATCTTTCTAACCTTCAAAGTTGTGAACTTGTACGCTTGGACGTTGGCTCGTCTTGCTGAGTTAAATTCTTGGATTTCGTTGTCCATGACGTGTCCGTTACTTAACTAAATATCACTATAATATTGACGACTCGGAACACAAAGTTTTTTATAAGTAAAAACGTAAAGTTTTACCTTACAGCCTAAACCGGCTTTCACCTATAGAAGGCTTCATCAGAGGCTGTCGTTAGTAGCGCTGCTCGTCTTGCTGTTGGCGACGAGAAAGTGTTTCGAAAGATTGAAGCTGTGTGTGTGTGGTGAGATGTGTTCGAATAATGCGTGCGATTTGAATTGTGTCTGTTCGTTTAGGATGTCGTTTTTATTTGTTTTTGTGTGTTTGTATATTTCTAATTGTTCTAGAGTGTCTAGTTTTCGGCCTTTTGTGTGTACGTGTAGTATGTTCATGTTATTGTCGATGTTTTTATATGTGTGGTTTTCTTCAATGAGGTGGTTTGCGAAGGTAGATTCTGTAGTGGTGTGGAGTGCTTTTGTGTGTTCAATGTATCTCTGTTTGAAGCTACGTCCTGTCTGGCCTATGTAGAATTTACTGCAATTTGAACAATTTAGTTTATATACACCGGGTAGATCGAATTTGTTTTGTGCTTTGGGCATGCGTTTTGATAGTGTGTGTTCTGTTTTGTTAGTAGTTTTGTAAGCGATTCTGTATCCTGCTTTTTTGAATTTGTGGGCAATTTTTTCTGTTTGTTTGTTGATGTATGTTAGTGTTATGAATTTGTTGTTTTCTGTCTTTGTCTGTTGTTTGTTTTGTGTAGGAGTTTACTGACTATTGTTCTGTCATAACCGTTAGATTCTGCTAGATATTTTATCGTGTTTAGTTCGTCTTTGTAGTCTATTTCATCTAAGGGGATGTTGTTAAGTCTATGTATCATGGTTCTAAAAGCAGCTAGTTTGTGTTGTATTGGGTGATTGGAGGTGTTGTGTATTAGTGTCAGTTGTAGTTGGTTTTCTGTATATACTGAATTTGTGCCTGTGTTCTAGTTTTGTGATGAGAGGTCTAAGAAGTTTATGGTATTGTTGTGTTCGTATTCGGCAGTGAAGGTTATGTTTTTATGTATTTTGTTTATGTGCGTTAGTAACTGTTCACATTGTCTTTTGTTTCCCCTGTATAGTATTAGAATGTCATCAACGTATCTGTGCCAATATAGTATTTTATGTGAGTTTCTGTCATTGTTTGTGAGTATTTTTGTTTTTTCTAAGTGTTGGAGGAAGACTTCTGCTAGAATGCTGGATATGGGGGAGCCCATGGGTAGGCCGTCGTTCTGTGTGTAGTATTTATTGTTATAAGTAAAGTAGTTTTGTTTTGTGATAATGTTCAGAGTTTCTGTTATTTCATTGATAAGTTCGTCTGGTGTGTTGTTCTGTTTGAGTTTGTTTTGTAGGATGGTGATTGTTTCAGAGATGGGGATGTTTGTGTACAGGTTTTTAATGCCAAAGGAGGCTAATGTGGCGTTATGGGGGATGTGTATGTCTTTTATTATTGTTACTAGGTCAGTGTTGTTTTTTACTGCAATGTTGTTGTCTATTTGTGTGTGTTGTCTAATAATTTTGTCTAGATATTTTGCCAGTTTGTGTGCAGGGGCATTACGGTAGTTGATAATGGGGCGGATCGGAATGTCTTCTTTATGGAATTTGGGAAGCGCTTGGAGTGTAGGTGCTGATGGTCGGATTTGTTTCATGTAGGGCTTTTGTTTATGTGTCATAATGTGTTTGGCTTTGTTGACTATTTGTTTTACTGAGTTTTGGTATCTGTCGGTGGGGTCGTGTTTTAGTTGTGTGATGTTGTTCTGTTCTATGAAGTCTTGTACTTTTTTGTGTAGGTTGTCTGTGGGGATAATTACAGTCGTGTTGCCTTTGTCAGCTTTTACAAATGTGATGTTGTGTTTGTGTGCCTTTTCCCTCAGTTTGATGGCTGTGTGTATTTCTGAGTTGTGGTTGTTGTTGTCTGGTGTCTTATGTACTCCTATTGTGTTGTTTATATTATGTCTTAATGTGTCTTGATGTTCTGGTGCTGTGTTTTGTATATTTGTTTCTGTGTCAATTATGAGCTTTGTTAGTGTTTGGTTGTTATGTTTGTAATGTATGTTATGTTTTAGGCCTTTATCAAGGAGTGTTTGTTCGTTTTTTGTGAGTGTGACGTTCGTGAGGTTTACTGTACGTGGGTAGAATTTGTGCGAGGGAATTATATCTGTTTTGATTGGTGTCAGGTTTTTTATTTTTCTGTCGTGTTTTGTCTGTATGATATGTATTTGTTTTTTTGTCCATTCATTTGTGTGATGTATTAGTTCAGTCATGTAATTGTGTCCGTATGTGTTGGCGATATGTAGGTGTAGTGTTAATGCTTTGCGGTTAAGAGCGTCTTGTTTCTTATATAGTTGTTTAATTGATTCTTTTATGTATGTTCTTTGTGCGATGTTTTGTGTTATTCGGGCGGCCTGGTTGTTATGTTTAATTTTGATTTGGGCATATTTAGGTGTTAGTGAATTGTTTATGCATGTTTTGTTGAAATTTATGTGAGCTACAATCTTTCTAACCTTCAAAGTTGTGAACTTGTACGCTTGGACGTTGGCTCGTCTTGCTGAGTTAAATTCTTGGATTTCGTTGTCCATGACGTGTCCGTTACTTAACTAAATATCACTATAATATTGACGACTCGGAACACAAAGTTTTTTATAAGTAAAAACGTAAAGTTTTACCTTACAGCCTAAACCGGCTTTCACCTATAGAAGGCTTCATCAGAGGCTGTCGTTAGTAGCGCTGCTCGTCTTGTTGTTGGCGACGAGAAAGTGTTTCGAAAGATTGAAGCTGTGTGTGTGTGGTGAGATGTGTTCGAATAATGCGTGCGATTTGAATTGTGTCTGTTCGTTTAGGATGTCGTTTTTATTTGTTTTTGTGTGTTTGTATATTTCTAATTGTTCTAGAGTGTCTAGTTTTCGGCCTTTTGTGTGTACGTGTAGTATGTTCATGTTATTGTCGATGTTTTTATATGTGTGGTTTTCTTCAATGAGATGGTTTGCGAAGGTAGATTCTGTAGTGGTGTGGAGTACTTTTGTGTGTTCAATGTATCTCTGTTTGAAGCTACGTCCTGTCTGGCCTATGTAGAATTTACTGCAATTTGAACAATTTAATTTATATACACCGGGTAGATCGAATTTGTTTTGTGCTTTGGGCATGCGTTTTGATAGTGTGTGTTCTGTTTTGTTAGTAGTTTTGTAAGCGATTCTGTATCCTGCTTTTTTGAATTTGTGGGCAATTTTTTCTGTTTGTTTGTTGATGTATGTTAGTGTTATGAATTTGTTGTTTTCTGTCTTTGTCTGTTGTTTGTTTTGTGTTTTGTGTAGGAGTTTACTGACTATTGTTCTGTCATAACCGTTAGATTCTGCTAGATATTTTATCGTGTTTAGTTCGTCTTTGTAGTCTATTTCATCTAAGGGGATGTTGTTAAGTCTATGTAAATATAAAAACATCGACAATAACATGAACATACTACACGTACACACAAAAGGCCGAAAACTAGACACTCTAGAACAATTAGAAATATACAAACACACAAAAACAAATAAAAACGACATCCTAAACGAACAGACACAATTCAAATCGCACGCATTATTCGAACACATCTCACCACACACACACAGCTTCAATCTTTCGAAACACTTTCTCGTCGCCAACAACAAGACGAGCAGCGCTACTAACGACAGCCTCTGATGAAGCCTTCTATAGGTGAAAGCCGGTTTAGGCTGTAAGGTAAAACTTTACGTTTTTACTTATAAAAAACTTTGTGTTCCGAGTCGTCAATATTATAGTGATATTTATTTTTTATATTCACAAACATTTATGTTTAAATACATTACTGAAATTCACATTTGAAGGCAGTTTCCTTTCAACTCAAATCCAAACAATTTCTTGCCGAAGCATACAAACTCTCATTGCCTAAAACCTAAGAGGACCAGTGAAGATATGGCGCCACAACCCCCCTGAACTCTCTACTAAAATCATGGGTACTTACCTCCCTCTAGTCCGGTGGCTGTGGCCGCACCCATCCGACTTTACTGGACTTCTCTACTCGAGATCCCAACACCATAAAATCAGATAGGCACCCGCCACAGTATCGCCTGACTCTATAACATTCAATTAAAAGATTAACAAACGGCCTTCCATTACTCCATATCCCCAACTGATTCGTTTCCTCTTATTTGTACTGGTTCATTATTGGCAAAGTACTGGTTCATGTTTATACAAAGTACTGGTTTTTCCTTGAATTTGTAATATACATATAGCAATACAAACTTACGGTCTTCTTACATTTATATTGAGTACATAAAAACCATATACCAGTTATATATACTCCCCTAACAAAACATTATTCCCCGCCAAAAGTACAAGTAGATTACATAGAATACACATGAATCATCATCAACATTAACTCAAACTTCTATTTACCTTTCATTATCTCTTTTACTTTGCTCTTCTGTTAAAACATAATCAGGATACAACATGATAAGCCTTCTAAATAAACATTACCATTTTTACATTGAATTTCAAACAAAACATTACCACCTTATTCACTACAAGTCAAAAATAAATTATTCCAACTTGTTAGATAGTCCATCTGTTAAATTACTTAATTGAACTTTGATTGAATTCAATTTATCATCAACATTGTTTTCCATCAACTCTATAACTGGCCTTCATAAAATATAATGTCCACCTGGCCATATAAACTTCCAATATACTTACAGCTAAATCATATAAATTCCATACAAATTGTATAATGTTCACAATACATTATTACCCCTCCAACATAACACATTAATTAACCCAAACATTTTTGATTAATTTACCATTACAATTAAAATTCAAATCAAAATAAATTTAAATTCATTATTAAAATTCACCTTTTCAATTAATTTAATTACCAATTTCATTTACTTTTATTACATTTTTTCAAAATGATTCTCCATTAACAACATCCTCTCACATAAATATTAACTGCATTACCATCAAAACACTAAGTTACTTCCTTACATTGTAAAAAAAATTACCTTAATTTCATCACATCTTACATTTCTTTTGTTTCATAATATTTTTTACTCATAGTACTGATTCATCAAAGTACAACATAGTTATCCTCAACTCGAGCATGACTGTAAACATCAACCTGTAAACATACCTGTTTACATCAACAGTGGTCTCCAAGACTGGTTTTATAAACACTTACTCAGCCTCAACATTTCTGATTACATCACCACTGCATACTTCCTTTTTTCAGTTTCTATAAATCTTGTAATCAGTTACCCTTGATTTTACAATACCAATCACAGTATTTTTAAATTTATTTTTTAAATTCACAAACATTTATGTTTAAATACATTACTGAAATTCACATTTGAAGGCAGTTTCCTTTCAACTCAAATCCAAACAATTTCTTTAGTCACATTATTTAAAACACTTTTAATACAAACACACAATGCAAAACAAAATTCATTATTACCTCTTGTTAATTATTTAACAAAATAAAATATTGTTATTATTATAACATACTACATTGTTACATAAACTATTGTATACATTCTGCCAATATACCCTGACACAATACATTTAACACCAATACATATTTATTTACAAATTTTCGTCGTTGTTAAGAATTGAGTTTGATCATTTTTGATAATGTCATGGAGTTAAATTGGCCAGGATGGTGAAAATAATTGTGGATAAGCGGACTGTATTTTTATACGTTTATTGTACGTAAATGGTACAATTGTATTTATAAATGAGAAGGTTAGCTAAGCCTTCTATGTATCATGACGTCTGAGAAATCACGTTAGAAAAAATTTACATTATATAAAAGGAACGCAATTTATGCAACACTTGAACAATACATCAAATGAAATGATTTAGGCCTAAGGCCTACATAGTAAGTCGCGACATGAAAAGAATTAAGATGACAGCCGAAAGCAACAAGCTTAAGTCACGTCTGTTGTGTTCAGACGCTCGGAGCACTGTAACGTCATGTCTGCCTAAGCAAGCAGAATTGAAATATGATCAGATTAGCCAACCTTCCATTAACATAATTCCCACATTAAATACCAACATTATTGTCCAGTCATAATTTTATTATTTACCACACTTCATTACATAAATCAGCCAAGTAATTGCCCTTAACACACATAATTAAATGTTCATTCTTAAACTGTCTAACCGCCGTCATCAAAAATTAGTCTTGATTTCACATTACATTGTTCAATTTCATTTGTACACATCATATGGCTAACTTTTGTATAATAACCATAAAAATTTATTTTTTTCATTGTACCACAATAATAAGGCATAGGGTTACCCCCATTATTATTTTCTCATAATCCATGTGTGAATTAGTATTTTTTGTCAAATCTCCGTTAGTATTTATTGTTAAACCCAGATGTGTTACCTCATTATCACACTTATCAGCTACTACAAGGACACTACTTCTCCCAACAGGTAAATATTTATCATCAATGTTGATATCATAATCATTGTTTACTACTGCACAAGGTAAGTCTTTATTATTGATAATAATTCTCTCATTATTTAACTCCTTAATTAATCCTTTATAATCTCTACTTAATCTGAACAGCTCTAAAACTCTATTTCTTTCTTTATTATCACTTTCACAGTCCAATTTCACATTTTCACTCCACACAGAGGGCAATACCACAAAACTATTTAAACACCATCTGGCTCTACCAGATAAACACAAAAAACTTATTTGCCCATTTGCCGACCCATTGTCGCCCAAATGTCCTAGTGAGGATCTCTTATCCCTATAAACAACTTGTGAAAACTCTGTTTCACATTTAACCCCATAAAAACTTGCCCGCTGTTCACCCTCTACACTTAATCTATCTCTATACTCCCTTTCTAAATCATTAACACTAACTAGCAATCTTTGATCAACCTCAACTCTTATTCTATTCTCATTATCACCACTATTATTTAATATATCACCAATATTTTTATTCAATAATGTTCCATCATTACTTAATTTTACCACTACCACTTACCTTATAATTCATCACCTGATTTGCATTTAAACTATTACCATTACTATTCGTAATTATTCCTCCATTATAATTCCCACTTGTTTTACAGTCATTACTTACCTTGTTAACTGTTACTTCCTTGTTTATATTTAAAGTAACCCCATTCGGATTATCATTTGTATTGACCTCACATACCTCGTTTTTTATTTCCACTGCACTTAAATTAACGCCCTTGTTTGTAAAAGTATCATCATTATTACCTCTACTATCAGAACTACTCACCTGGTTTAGGTCACTTTCTTTATTTTTGAGTAGCTTACATGGTTTGGCAAAAACATCCTTTAATTTATCAAACTCCTTATCTATCCTTTCCGCCATTTCATCTACTCTTTTTTTTAACTCGTCACGACCCCTTGTGAAGTTTCTTAAGACGCTTCTCACTATTCTCCTCTATTGTTTTCAAAAGATTCAACGCGTTAGCCCATATTCCCTTTTTTCTACGGTTTCTCTTACATCTGCCATGATTATTCAAATTTTATATAATACCCCTTTATAACATTCCAACCCTCCTAATACACAATAATTACACACCCAATTAAAATACTCTACACCTAAACTCGTACCAGAACCTAAGTCTATACAATAATTCAAAATTTTACAAATACGCCATTACCACAACCTATTTTCTGTGCCTCAAAACAGGTCTAGTTCATATAATATTTATACGAACATCCTGGCAGCGAGTCGCCAATGTAACGGTATTGATTTTATAAGAAGATTCCAAAATAATATAATACAATAATATTATTACTAAAACTCACTGCTGCCAGAATTTTACCTACCGTCATATTCGCTTTTAAAAAACTTACCTTATTAAACTACCCAGGTCGCCACGATATTTTATGGTTTAATATCGAAACCTTTACACTCTTGCCCTTATAAAAATCCCACTATCTTGACTACCCTTAAAACTCAGAAAATCCCAAAGAACATTAGACGAGGTTTTCAGCACAGAATAGGAAATGGTTATGGCATAATAACTTAATCTAACACATGTTTTATATTGAGACAAATCTTATTTTATTGACCATATCATATTCCCTCTTTACTCAACGATTACAAACAAATCTATTTAATTAGAATTCTTTGAACAACTACACTTCGCTATGAACCAGTACATTAATTATTACTCCCCTTTTTACTCGCATACACTCTCTCATTCTTTACAATCGCTACATATATTTTTTATCCCCCTTTTACTAAGCGCTTTACTGTTTTAAAAACTTACTGGCCAATGTATTTACTGTACTTAGCGTTTCTGGCTATTCCACTTAGTCTGCCATCTTCACTTGCACTTTCACTTTAACTACACTTACCCTGTCCTCACTGCTTTACTTTAAGAGTTCATTGTATCACGTTCACTGTTTCTTTATAATATACTTCCTTGATGTTTCAATACGTTTCGGTAGGCGTAGGCTACTCTTTCCGCTTCGACCTACCGAAATTTCCGAGGCCACTGATATAAAGTTTTACTTATAGACGACTATATGCTGCCACTGTCTGATGCAAACACTGGTGAAGAAGCGTTCTTACTGTGATTCACAAAGACTGCTGCTGGCAAGATATTGCATAATACGTCTGGTTGGGCAGGCTACAGGCTTCAGACATCAACATAAATATAAATAGTCTGCCATAACATTGCATGTTACAATGGGGCACCTCACAGGTGAATACTGACAATTAAAACTGAATTGAATTATCCTTCCTAGCATACAATTCTGTACCGTTACAATACCCCCCCAATGAGAAGTTGTATGCCGAAGCATACAAACTCTCATTGCCTAAAACCTAAGAGGACCAGTGAAGATATGGCGCCACAACCCCCCTGAACTCTCTACTAAAATCATGGGTACTTACCTCCCTCTAGTCCGGTGGCTGTGGCCGCACCCATCCGACTTTACTGGACTTCTCTACTCGAGATCCCAACACCATAAAATCAGATAGGCACCCGCCACAGTATCGCCTGACTCTATAACATTCAATTAAAAGATTAACAAACGGCCTTCCATTACTCCATATCCCCAACTGATTCGTTTCCTCTTATTTGTACTGGTTCATTATTGGCAAAGTACTGGTTCATGTTTATACAAAGTACTGGTTTTTCCTTGAATTTGTAATATACATATAGCAATACAAACTTACGGTCTTCTTACATTTATATTGAGTACATAAAAACTATATACCAGTTATATATACTCCCCTAACAAAACATTATTCCCCGCCAAAAGTACAAGTAGATTACATAGAATACACATGAATCATCATCAACATTAACTCAAACTTCTATTTACCTTTCATTATCTCTTTTACTTTGCTCTTCTGTTAAAACATAATCAGGATACAACATGATAAGCCTTCTAAATAAACATTACCATTTTTACATTGAATTTCAAACAAAACATTACCACCTTATTCACTACAAGTCAAAAATAAATTATTCCAACTTGTTAGATAGTCCATCTGTTAAATTACTTAATTGAACTTTGATTGAATTCAATTTATCATCAACATTGTTTTCCATCAACTCTATAACTGGCCTTCATAAAATATAATGTCCACCTGGCCATATAAACTTCCAATATACTTACAGCTAAATCATATAAATTCCATACAAATTGTATAATGTTCACAATACATTATTACCCCTCCAACATAACACATTAATTAACCCAAACATTTTTGATTAATTTACCATTACAATTAAAATTCAAATCAAAATAAATTTAAATTCATTATTAAAATTCACCTTTTCAATTAATTTAATTACCAATTTCATTTACTTTTATTACATTTTTTCAAAATGATTCTCCATTAACAACATCCTCTCACATAAATATTAACTGCATTACCATCAAAACACTAAGTTACTTCCTTACATTGTAAAAAAAATTACCTTAATTTCATCACATCTTACATTTCTTTTGTTTCATAATATTTTTTACTCATAGTACTGATTCATCAAAGTACAACATAGTTATCCTCAACTCAAGCATGACTGTAAACATCAACCTGTAAACATACCTGTTTACATCAACAGTGGTCTCCAAGACTGGTTTTATAAACACTTACTCAGCCTCAACATTTCTGATTACATCACCACTGCATACTTCCTTTTTTCAGTTTCTATAAATCTTGTAATCAGTTACCCTTGATTTTACAATACCAATCACAGTATTTTTAAATTTATTTTTTAAATTCACAAACATTTATGTTTAAATACATTACTGAAATTCACTTTTGAAGGCAGTTTCCTTTCAACTCAAATCCAAACAATTTCTTTAGTCACATTATTTAAAACACTTTTAATACAAACACACAATGCAAAACAAAATTCATTATTACCTCTTGTTAATTATTTAACAAAATAAAATATTGTTATTATTATAACATACTACATTGTTACATAAACTATTGTATACATTCTGCCAATATACCCTGACACAATACATTTAACACCAATACATATTTATTTACAAATTTTCGTCGTTGTTAAGAATTGAGTTTGATCATTTTTGATAATGTCATGGAGTTAAATTGGCCAGGATGGTGAAAATAATTGTGGATAAGCGGACTGTATTTTTATACGTTTATTGTACGTAAATGGTACAATTGTATTTATAAATGAGAAGGTTAGCTAAGCCTTCTATGTATCATGACGTCTGAGAAATCACGTTAGAAAAAATTTACATTATATAAAAGGAACGCAATTTATGCAACACTTGAACAATACATCAAATGAAATGATTTAGGCCTAAGGCCTACATAGTAAGTCGCGACATGAAAAGAATTAAGATGACAGCCGAAAGCAACAAGCTTAAGTCACGTCTGTTGTGTTCAGACGCTCGGAGCACTGTAACGTCATGTCTGCCTAAGCAAGCAGAATTGAAATATGATCAGATTAGCCAACCTTCCATTAACATAATTCCCACATTAAATACCAACATTATTGTCCAGTCATAATTTTATTATTTACCACACTTCATTACATAAATCAGCCAAGTAATTGCCCTTAACACACATAATTAAATGTTCATTCTTAAACTGTCTAACCGCCGTCATCAAAAATTAGTCTTGATTTCACATTACATTGTTCAATTTCATTTGTACACATCATATGGCTAACTTTTGTATAATAACCATAATAATTTATTTTTTCCATTGTACCACAATAATAAGGCATAGGGTTACCCCCATTATTATTTTCTCATAATCCATGTGTGAATTAGTATTTTTTGTCAAATCTCCGTTAGTATTTATTGTTAAACCCAGATGTGTTACCTCATTATCACACTTATCAGCTACTACAAGGACACTACTTCTCCCAACAGGTAAATATTTATCATCAATGTTGATATCATAATCATTGTTTACTACTGCACAAGGTAAGTCTTTATTATTGATAATAATTCTCTCATTGTTTAACTCCTTAATTAATCCTTTATAATCTCTACTTAATCTGAACAGCTCTAAAACTCTATTTCTTTCTTTATTATCACTTTCACAGTCCAATTTCACATTTTCACTCCACACAGAGGGCAATACCACAAAACTATTTAAACACCATCTGGCTCTACCAGATAAACACAAAAAACTTATTTGCCCATTTGCCGACCCATTGTCGCCCAAATGTCCTAGTGAGGATCTCTTATCCCTATAAACAACTTGTGAAAACTCTGTTTCACATTTAACCCCATAAAAACTTGCCCGCTGTTCACCCTCTACACTTAATCTATCTCTATACTCCCTTTCTAAATCATTAACACTAACTAGCAATCTTTGATCAACCTCAACTCTTATTCTATTCTCATTATCACCACTATTATTTAATATATCACCAATATTTTTATTCAATAATGTTCCATCATTACTTAATTTTACCACTACCACTTACCTTATAATTCATCACCTGATTTGCATTTAAACTATTACCATTACTATTCGTAATTATTCCTCCATTATAATTCCCACTTGTTTTACAGTCATTACTTACCTTGTTAACTGTTACTTCCTTGTTTATATTTAAAGTAACCCCATTCGGATTATCATTTGTATTGACCTCACATACCTCGTTTTTTATTTCCACTGCACTTAAATTAACGCCCTTGTTTGTAAAAGTATCATCATTATTACCTCTACTATCAGAACTACTCACCTGGTTTAGGTCACTTTCTTTATTTTTGAGTAGCTTACATGGTTTGGCAAAAACATCCTTTAATTTATCAAACTCCTTATCTATCCTTTCCGCCATTTCATCTACTCTTTTTTTTAACTCGTCACGACCCCTTGTGAAGTTTCTTAAGACGCTTCCCACTATTCTCCTCTATTGTTTTCAAAAGATTCAACGCGTTAGCCCATATTCCCTTTTTTCTACGGTTTCTCTTACATCTGCCATGATTATTCAAATTTTATATAATACCCCTTTATAACATTCCAACCCTCCTAATACACAATAATTACACACCCAATTAAAATACTCTACACCTAAACTCGTACCAGAACCTAAGTCTATACAATAATTCAAAATTTTACAAATACGCCATTACCACAACCTATTTTCTGTGCCTCAAAACAGGTCTAGTTCATATAATATTTATACGAACATCCTGGCAGCGAGTCGCCAATTTAACGGTATTGATTTTATAAGAAGATTCCAAAATAATATAATACAATAATATTATTACTAAAACTCACTGCTGCCAGAATTTTACCTACCGTCATATTCCCTTTTAAAAAACTTACCTTATTAAACTACCCAGGTCGCCACGATATTTTATGGTTTAATATCGAAACCTTTACACTCTTGCCCTTATAAAAATCCCACTATCTGACTACCCTTAAAACTCAGAAAATCCCAAAGAACATTAGACGAGGTTTTCAGCACAGAATAGGAAATGGTTATGGCATAATAACTTAATCTAACACATGTTTTATATTGAGACAAATCTTATTTTATTGACCATATCATATTCCCTCTTTACTCAACGATTACAAACAAATCTATTTAATTAGAATTCTTTGAACAACTACACTTCGCTATGAACCAGTACATTAATTATTACTCCCCTTTTTACTCGCATACACTCTCTCATTCTTTACAATCGCTACATATATTTTTTATCCCCCTTTTACTAAGCGCTTTACTGTTTTAAAAACTTACTGGCCAATGTATTTACTGTACTTAGCGTTTCTGGCTATTCCACTTAGTCTGCCATCTTCACTTGCACTTTCACTTTAACTACACTTACCCTGTCCTCACTGCTTTACTTTAAGAGTTCATTGTATCACGTTCACTGTTTCTTTATAATATACTTCCTTGATGTTTCAATACGTTTCGGTAGGTGTAGGCTACTCTTTCCGCTTCGACCTACCGAAATTTCCGAGGCCACTGATATAAAGTTTTACTTATAGACGACTATATGCTGCCACTGTCTGATGCAAACACTGGTGAAGAAGCGTTCTTACTGTGATTCACAAAGACTGCTGCTGGCAAGATATTGCATAATACGTCTGGTTGGGCAGGCTACAGGCTTCAGACATCAACATAAATATAAATAGTCTGCCATAACATTGCATGTTACAATGGGGCACCTCACAGGTGAATACTGACAATTAAAACTGAATTGAATTATCCTTCCTAGCATACAATTCTGTACCGTTACAATACCCCCCCAATGAGAAGTTGTATGCCGAAGCATACAAACTCTCATTGCCTAAAACCTAAGAGGACCAGTGAAGATATGGCGCCACAACCCCCCTGAACTCTCTGCTAAAATCATGGGTACTTACCTCCCTCTAGTCCGGTGGCTGTGGCCGCACCCATCCGACTTTACTGGACTTCTCTACTCGAGATCCCAACACCATAAAATCAGATAGGCACCCGCCACAGTATCGCCTGACTCTATAACATTCAATTAAAAGATTAACAAACGGCCTTCCATTACTCCATATCCCCAACTGATTCGTTTCCTCTTATTTGTACTGGTTCATTATTGGCAAAGTACTGGTTCATGTTTATACAAAGTACTGGTTTTTCCTTGAATTTGTAATATAAATATAGCAATACAAACTTACGGTCTTCTTACATTTATATTGAGTACATAAAAACCATATACCAGTTATATATACTCCCCTAACAAAACATTATTCCCCGCCAAAAGTACAAGTAGATTACATAGAATACACATGAATCATCATCAACATTAACTCAAACTTCTATTTACCTTTCATTATCTCTTTTACTTTGCTCTTCTGTTAAAACATAATCAGGATACAACATGATAAGCCTTCTAAATAAACATTACCATTTTTACATTGAATTTCAAACAAAACATTACCACCTTATTCACTACAAGTCAAAAATAAATTATTCCAACTTGTTAGATAGTCCATCTGTTAAATTACTTAATTGAACTTTGATTGAATTCAATTTATCATCAACATTGTTTTCCATCAACTCTATAACTGGCCTTCATAAAATATAATGTCCACCTGGCCATATAAACTTCCAATATACTTACAGCTAAATCATATAAATTCCATACAAATTGTATAATGTTCACAATACATTATTACCCCTCCAACATAACACATTAATTAACCCAAACATTTTTGATTAATTTACCATTACAATTAAAATTCAAATCAAAATAAATTTAAATTCATTATTAAAATTCACCTTTTCAATTAATTTAATTACCAATTTCATTTACTTTTATTACATTTTTTCAAAATGATTCTCCATTAACAACATCCTCTCACATAAATATTAACTGCATTACCATCAAAACACTAAGTTACTTCCTTACATTGTAAAAAAAATTACCTTAATTTCATCACATCTTACATTTCTTTTGTTTCATAATATTTTTTACTCATAGTACTGATTCATCAAAGTACAACATAGTTATCCTCAACTCGAGCATGACTGTAAACATCAACCTGTAAACATACCTGTTTACATCAACAGTGGTCTCCAAGACTGGTTTTATAAACACTTACTCAGCCTCAACATTTCTGATTACATCACCACTGCATACTTCCTTTTTTCAGTTTCTATAAATCTTGTAATCAGTTACCCTTGATTTTACAATACCAATCACAGTATTTTTAAATTTATTTTTTAAATTCACAAACATTTATGTTTAAATACATTACTGAAATTCACATTTGAAGGCAGTTTCCTTTCAACTCAAATCCAAACAATTTCTTTAGTCACATTATTTAAAACACTTTTAATACAAACACACAATGCAAAACAAAATTCATTATTACCTCTTGTTAATTATTTAACAAAATAAAATATTGTTATTATTATAACATACTACAAACATTGTTACATAAACTATTGTATACATTCTGCCAATATACCCTGACACAATACATTTAACACCAATACATATTTATTTACAAATTTTCGTCGTTGTTAAGAATTGAGTTTGATCATTTTTGATAATGTCATGGAGTTAAATTGGCCAGGATGGTGAAAATAATTGTGGATAAGCGGACTGTATTTTTATACGTTTATTGTACGTAAATGGTACAATTGTATTTATAAATGAGAAGGTTAGCTAAGCCTTCTATGTATCATGACGTCTGAGAAATCACGTTAGAAAAAATTTACATTATATAAAAGGAACGCAATTTATGCAACACTTGAACAATACATCAAATGAAATGATTTAGGCCTAAGGCCTACATAGTAAGTCGCGACATGAACAGAATTAAGATGACAGCCGAAAGCAACAAGCTTAAGTCACGTCTGTTGTGTTCAGACGCTCGGAGCACTGTAACGTCATGTCTGCCTAAGCAAGCAGAATTGAAATATGATCAGATTAGCCAACCTTCCATTAACATAATTCCCACATTAAATACCAACATTATTGTCCAGTCATAATTTTATTATTTACCACACTTCATTACATAAATCAGCCAAGTAATTGCCCTTAACACACATAATTAAATGTTCATTCTTAAACTGTCTAACCGCCGTCATCAAAAATTAGTCTTGATTTCACATTACATTGTTCAATTTCATTTGTACACATCATATGGCTAACTTTTGTATAATAACCATAAAAATTTATTTTTTCCATTGTACCACAATAATAAGGCATAGGGTTACCCCCATTATTATTTTCTCATAATCCATGTGTGAATTAGTATTTTTTGTCAAATCTCCGTTAGTATTTATTGTTAAACCCAGATGTGTTACCTCATTATCACACTTATCAGCTACTACAAGGACACTACTTCTCCCAACAGGTAAATATTTATCATCAATGTTGATATCATAATCATTGTTTACTACTGCACAAGGTAAGTCTTTATTATTGATAATAATTCTCTCATTATTTAACTCCTTAATTAATCCTTTATAATCTCTACTTAATCTGAACAGCTCTAAAACTCTATTTCTTTCTTTATTATCACTTTCACAGTCCAATTTCACATTTTCACTCCACACAGAGGGCAATACCACAAAACTATTTAAACACCATCTGGCTCTACCAGATAAACACAAAAAACTTATTTGCCCATTTGCCGACCCATTGTCGCCCAAATGTCCTAGTGAGGATCTCTTATCCCTATAAACAACTTGTGAAAACTCTGTTTCACATTTAACCCCATAAAAACTTGCCCGATGTTCACCCTCTACACTTAATCTATCTCTATACTCCCTTTCTAAATCATTAACACTAACTAGCAATCTTTGATCAACCTCAACTCTTATTCTATTCTCATTATCACCACTATTATTTAATATATCACCAATATTTTTATTCAATAATGTTCCATCATTACTTAATTTTACCACTACCACTTACCTTATAATTCATCACCTGATTTGCATTTAAACTATTACCATTACTATTCGTAATTATTCCTCCATTATAATTCCCACTTGTTTTACAGTCATTACTTACCTTGTTAACTGTTACTTCCTTGTTTATATTTAAAGTAACCCCATTCGGATTATCATTTGTATTGACCTCACATACCTCGTTTTTTATTTCCACTGCACTTAAATTAACGCCCTTGTTTGTAAAAGTATCATCATTATTACCTCTACTATCAGAACTACTCACCTGGTTTAGGTCACTTTCTTTATTTTTGAGTAGCTTACATGGTTTGGCAAAAACATCCTTTAATTTATCAAACTCCTTATCTATCCTTTCCGCCATTTCATCTACTCTTTTTTTTAACTCGTCACGACCCCTTGTGAAGTTTCTTAAGACGCTTCTCACTATTCTCCTCTATTGTTTTCAAAAGATTCAACGCGTTAGCCCATATTCCCTTTTTTCTACGGTTTCTCTTACATCTGCCATGATTATTCAAATTTTATATAATACCCCTTTATAACATTCCAACCCTCCTAATACACAATAATTACACACCCAATTAAAATACTCTACACCTAAACTCGTACCAGAACCTAAGTCTATACAATAATTCAAAATTTTACAAATACGCCATTACCACAACCTATTTTCTGTGCCTCAAAACAGGTCTAGTTCATATAATATTTATACGAACATCCTGGCAGCGAGTCGCCAATGTAACGGTATTGATTTTATAAGAAGATTCCAAAATAATATAATACAATAATATTATTACTAAAACTCACTGCTGCCAGAATTTTACCTACCGTCATATTCCCTTTTAAAAAACTTACCTTATTAAACTACCCAGGTCGCCACGATATTTTATGGTTTAATATCGAAACCTTTACATCTTGCCCTTATAAAAATCCCACTATCTGACTACCCTTAAAACTCAGAAAATCCCAAAGAACATTAGACGAGGTTTTCAGCACAGAATAGGAAATGGTTATGGCATAATAACTTAATCTAACACATGTTTTATATTGAGACAAATCTTATTTTATTGACCATATCATATTCCCTCTTTACTCAACGATTACAAACAAATCTATTTAATTAGAATTCTTTGAACAACTACACTTCGCTATGAACCAGTACATTAATTATTACTCCCCTTTTTACTCGCATACACTCTCTCATTCTTTACAATCGCTACATATATTTTTTATCCCCCTTTTACTAAGCGCTTTACTGTTTTAAAAACTTACTGGCCAATGTATTTACTGTACTTAGCGTTTCTGGCTATTCCACTTAGTCTGCCATCTTCACTTGCACTTTCACTTTAACTACACTTACCCTGTCCTCACTGCTTTACTTTAAGAGTTCATTGTATCACGTTCACTGTTTCTTTATAATATACTTCCTTGATGTTTCAATACGTTTCGGTAGGTGTAGGCTACTCTTTCCGCTTCGACCTACCGAAATTTCCGAGGCCACTGATATAAAGTTTTACTTATAGACGACTATATGCTGCCACTGTCTGATGCAAACACTGGTGAAGAAGCGTTCTTACTGTGATTCACAAAGACTGCTGCTGGCAAGATATTGCATAATACGTCTGGTTGGGCAGGCTACAGGCTTCAGACATCAACATAAATATAAATAGTCTGCCATAACATTGCATGTTACAATGGGGCACCTCACAGGTGAATACTGACAATTAAAACTGAATCGAATTATCCTTCCTAGCATACAATTCTGTACCGTTACAATACCCCCCCAATGAGAAGTTGTATGCCGAAGCATACAAACTCTCATTGCCTAAAACCTAAGAGGACCAGTGAAGATATGGCGCCACAACCCCCCTGAACTCTCTGCTAAAATCATGGGTACTTACCTCCCTCTAGTCCGGTGGCTGTGGCCGCACCCATCCGACTTTACTGGACTTCTCTACTCGAGATCCCAACACCATAAAATCAGATAGGCACCCGCCACAGTATCGCCTGACTCTATAACATTCAATTAAAAGATTAACAAACGGCCTTCCATTACTCCATATCCCCAACTGATTCGTTTCCTCTTATTTGTACTGGTTCATTATTGGCAAAGTACTGGTTCATGTTTATACAAAGTACTGGTTTTTCCTTGAATTTGTAATATAAATATAGCAATACAAACTTACGGTCTTCTTACATTTATATTGAGTACATAAAAACCATATACCAGTTATATATACTCCCCTAACAAAACATTATTCCCCGCCAAAAGTACAAGTAGATTACATAGAATACACATGAATCATCATCAACATTAACTCAAACTTCTATTTACCTTTCATTATCTCTTTTACTTTGCTCTTCTGTTAAAACATAATCAGGATACAACATGATAAGCCTTCTAAATAAACATTACCATTTTTACATTGAATTTCAAACAAAACATTACCACCTTATTCACTACAAGTCAAAAATAAATTATTCCAACTTGTTAGATAGTCCATCTGTTAAATTACTTAATTGAACTTTGATTGAATTCAATTTATCATCAACATTGTTTTCCATCAACTCTATAACTGGCCTTCATAAAATATAATGTCCACCTGGCCATATAAACTTCCAATATACTTACAGCTAAATCATATAAATTCCATACAAATTGTATAATGTTCACAATACATTATTACCCCTCCAACATAACACATTAATTAACCCAAACATTTTTGATTAATTTACCATTACAATTAAAATTCAAATCAAAATAAATTTAAATTCATTATTAAAATTCACCTTTTCAATTAATTTAATTACCAATTTCATTTACTTTTATTACATTTTTTCAAAATGATTCTCCATTAACAACATCCTCTCACATAAATATTAACTGCATTACCATCAAAACACTAAGTTACTTCCTTACATTGTAAAAAAAATTACCTTAATTTCATCACATCTTACATTTCTTTTGTTTCATAATATTTTTTACTCATAGTACTGATTCATCAAAGTACAACATAGTTATCCTCAACTCGAGCATGACTGTAAACATCAACCTGTAAACATACCTGTTTACATCAACAGTGGTCTCCAAGACTGGTTTTATAAACACTTACTCAGCCTCAACATTTCTGATTACATCACCACTGCATACTTCCTTTTTTCAGTTTCTATAAATCTTGTAATCAGTTACCCTTGATTTTACAATACCAATCACAGTATTTTTAAATTTATTTTTTAAATTCACAAACATTTATGTTTAAATACATTACTGAAATTCACATTTGAAGGCAGTTTCCTTTCAACTCAAATCCAAACAATTTCTTTAGTCACATTATTTAAAACACTTTTAATACAAACACACAATGCAAAACAAAATTCATTATTACCTCTTGTTAATTATTTAACAAAATAAAATATTGTTATTATTATAACATACTACAAACATTGTTACATAAACTATTGTATACATTCTGCCAATATACCCTGACACAATACATTTAACACCAATACATATTTATTTACAAATTTTCGTCGTTGTTAAGAATTGAGTTTGATCATTTTTGATAATGTCATGGAGTTAAATTGGCCAGGATGGTGAAAATAATTGTGGATAAGCGGACTGTATTTTTATACGTTTATTGTACGTAAATGGTACAATTGTATTTATAAATGAGAAGGTTAGCTAAGCCTTCTATGTATCATGACGTCTGAGAAATCACGTTAGAAAAAATTTACATTATATAAAAGGAACGCAATTTATGCAACACTTGAACAATACATCAAATGAAATGATTTAGGCCTAAGGCCTACATAGTAAGTTGCGACATGAACAGAATTAAGATGACAGCCGAAAGCAACAAGCTTAAGTCACGTCTGTTGTGTTCAGACGCTCGGAGCACTGTAACGTCATGTCTGCCTAAGCAAGCAGAATTGAAATATGATCAGATTAGCCAACCTTCCATTAACATAATTCCCACATTAAATACCAACATTATTGTCCAGTCATAATTTTATTATTTACCACACTTCATTACATAAATCAGCCAAGTAATTGCCCTTAACACACATAATTAAATGTTCATTCTTAAACTGTCTAACCGCCGTCATCAAAAATTAGTCTTGATTTCACATTACATTGTTCAATTTCATTTGTACACATCATATGGCTAACTTTTGTATAATAACCATAAAAATTTATTTTTTCCATTGTACCACAATAATAAGGCATAGGGTTACCCCCATTATTATTTTCTCATAATCCATGTGTGAATTAGTATTTTTTGTCAAATCTCCGTTAGTATTTATTGTTAAACCCAGATGTGTTACCTCATTATCACACTTATCAGCTACTACAAGGACACTACTTCTCCCAACAGGTAAATATTTATCATCAATGTTGATATCATAATCATTGTTTACTACTGCACAAGGTAAGTCTTTATTATTGATAATAATTCTCTCATTATTTAACTCCTTAATTAATCCTTTATAATCTCTACTTAATCTGAACAGCTCTAAAACTCTATTTCTTTCTTTATTATCACTTTCACAGTCCAATTTCACATTTTCACTCCACACAGAGGGCAATACCACAAAACTATTTAAACACCATCTGGCTCTACCAGATAAACACAAAAAACTTATTTGCCCATTTGCCGACCCATTGTCGCCCAAATGTCCTAGTGAGGATCTCTTATCCCTATAAACAACTTGTGAAAACTCTGTTTCACATTTAACCCCATAAAAACTTGCCCGATGTTCACCCTCTACACTTAATCTATCTCTATACTCCCTTTCTAAATCATTAACACTAACTAGCAATCTTTGATCAACCTCAACTCTTATTCTATTCTCATTATCACCACTATTATTTAATATATCACCAATATTTTTATTCAATAATGTTCCATCATTACTTAATTTTACCACTACCACTTACCTTATAATTCATCACCTGATTTGCATTTAAACTATTACCATTACTATTCGTAATTATTCCTCCATTATAATTCCCACTTGTTTTACAGTCATTACTTACCTTGTTAACTGTTACTTCCTTGTTTATATTTAAAGTAACCCCATTCGGATTATCATTTGTATTGACCTCACATACCTCGTTTTTTATTTCCACTGCACTTAAATTAACGCCCTTGTTTGTAAAAGTATCATCATTATTACCTCTACTATCAGAACTACTCACCTGGTTTAGGTCACTTTCTTTATTTTTGAGTAGCTTACATGGTTTGGCAAAAACATCCTTTAATTTATCAAACTCCTTATCTATCCTTTCCGCCATTTCATCTACTCTTTTTTTTAACTCGTCACGACCCCTTGTGAAGTTTCTTAAGACGCTTCTCACTATTCTCCTCTATTGTTTTCAAAAGATTCAACGCGTTAGCCCATATTCCCTTTTTTCTACGGTTTCTCTTACATCTGCCATGATTATTCAAATTTTATATAATACCCCTTTATAACATTCCAACCCTCCTAATACACAATAATTACACACCCAATTAAAATACTCTACACCTAAACTCGTACCAGAACCTAAGTCTATACAATAATTCAAAATTTTACAAATACGCCATTACCACAACCTATTTTCTGTGCCTCAAAACAGGTCTAGTTCATATAATATTTATACGAACATCCTGGCAGCGAGTCGCCAATGTAACGGTATTGATTTTATAAGAAGATTCCAAAATAATATAATACAATAATATTATTACTAAAACTCACTGCTGCCAGAATTTTACCTACCGTCATATTCCCTTTTAAAAAACTTACCTTATTAAACTACCCAGGTCGCCACGATATTTTATGGTTTAATATCGAAACCTTTACACTCTTGCCCTTATAAAAATCCCACTATCTGACTACCCTTAAAACTCAGAAAATCCCAAAGAACATTAGACGAGGTTTTCAGCACAGAATAGGAAATGGTTATGGCATAATAACTTAATCTAACACATGTTTTATATTGAGACAAATCTTATTTTATTGACCATATCATATTCCCTCTTTACTCAACGATTACAAACAAATCTATTTAATTAGAATTCTTTGAACAACTACACTTCGCTATGAACCAGTACATTAATTATTACTCCCCTTTTTACTCGCATACACTCTCTCATTCTTTACAATCGCTACATATATTTTTTATCCCCCTTTTACTAAGCGCTTTACTGTTTTAAAAACTTACTGGCCAATGTATTTACTGTACTTAGCGTTTCTGGCTATTCCACTTAGTCTGCCATCTTCACTTGCACTTTCACTTTAACTACACTTACCCTGTCCTCACTGCTTTACTTTAAGAGTTCATTGTATCACGTTCACTGTTTCTTTATAATATACTTCCTTGATGTTTCAATACGTTTCGGTAGGTGTAGGCTACTCTTTCCGCTTCGACCTACCGAAATTTCCGAGGCCACTGATATAAAGTTTTACTTATAGACGACTATATGCTGCCACTGTCTGATGCAAACACTGGTGAAGAAGCGTTCTTACTGTGATTCACAAAGACTGCTGCTGGCAAGATATTGCATAATACGTCTGGTTGGGCAGGCTACAGGCTTCAGACATCAACATAAATATAAATAGTCTGCCATAACATTGCATGTTACAATGGGGCACCTCACAGGTGAATACTGACAATTAAAACTGAATTGAATTATCCTTCCTAGCATACAATTCTGTACCGTTACAATACCCCCCCAATGAGAAGTTGTATGCCGAAGCATACAAACTCTCATTGCCTAAAACCTAAGAGGACCAGTGAAGATATGGCGCCACAACCCCCCTGAACTCTCTACTAAAATCATGGGTACTTACCTCCCTCTAGTCCGGTGGCTGTGGCCGCACCCATCCGACTTTACTGGACTTCTCTACTCGAGATCCCAACACCATAAAATCAGATAGGCACCCGCCACAGTATCGCCTGACTCTATAACATTCAATTAAAAGATTAACAAACGGCCTTCCATTACTCCATATCCCCAACTGATTCGTTTCCTCTTATTTGTACTGGTTCATTATTGGCAAAGTACTGGTTCATGTTTATACAAAGTACTGGTTTTTCCTTGAATTTGTAATATACATATAGCAATACAAACTTACGGTCTTCTTACATTTATATTGAGTACATAAAAACCATATACCAGTTATATATACTCCCCTAACAAAACATTATTCCCCGCCAAAAGTACAAGTAGATTACATAGAATACACATGAATCATCATCAACATTAACTCAAACTTCTATTTACCTTTCATTATCTCTTTTACTTTGCTCTTCTGTTAAAACATAATCAGGATACAACATGATAAGCCTTCTAAATAAACATTACCATTTTTACATTGAATTTCAAACAAAACATTACCACCTTATTCACTACAAGTCAAAAATAAATTATTCCAACTTGTTAGATAGTCCATCTGTTAAATTACTTAATTGAACTTTGATTGAATTCAATTTATCATCAACATTGTTTTCCATCAACTCTATAACTGGCCTTCATAAAATATAATGTCCACCTGGCCATATAAACTTCCAATATACTTACAGCTAAATCATATAAATTCCATACAAATTGTATAATGTTCACAATACATTATTACCCCTCCAACATAACACATTAATTAACCCAAACATTTTTGATTAATTTACCATTACAATTAAAATTCAAATCAAAATAAATTTAAATTCATTATTAAAATTCACCTTTTCAATTAATTTAATTACCAATTTCATTTACTTTTATTACATTTTTTCAAAATGATTCTCCATTAACAACATCCTCTCACATAAATATTAACTGCATTACCATCAAAACACTAAGTTACTTCCTTACATTGTAAAAAAAATTACCTTAATTTCATCACATCTTACATTTCTTTTGTTTCATAATATTTTTTACTCATAGTACTGATTCATCAAAGTACAACATAGTTATCCTCAACTCGAGCATGACTGTAAACATCAACCTGTAAACATACCTGTTTACATCAACAGTGGTCTCCAAGACTGGTTTTATAAACACTTACTCAGCCTCAACATTTCTGATTACATCACCACTGCATACTTCCTTTTTTCAGTTTCTATAAATCTTGTAATCAGTTACCCTTGATTTTACAATACCAATCACAGTATTTTTAAATTTATTTTTTAAATTCACAAACATTTATGTTTAAATACATTACTGAAATTCACATTTGAAGGCAGTTTCCTTTCAACTCAAATCCAAACAATTTCTTTAGTCACATTATTTAAAACACTTTTAATACAAACACACAATGCAAAACAAAATTCATTATTACCTCTTGTTAATTATTTAACAAAATAAAATATTGTTATTATTATAACATACTACATTGTTACATAAACTGTTGTATACATTCTGCCAATATACCCTGACACAATACATTTAACACCAATACATATTTATTTACAAATTTTCGTCGTTGTTAAGAATTGAGTTTGATCATTTTTGATAATGTCATGGAGTTAAATTGGCCAGGATGGTGAAAATAATTGTGGATAAGCGGACTGTATTTTTATACGTTTATTGTACGTAAATGGTACAATTGTATTTATAAATGAGAAGGTTAGCTAAGCCTTCTATGTATCATGACGTCTGAGAAATCACGTTAGAAAAAATTTACATTATATAAAAGGAACGCAATTTATGCAACACTTGAACAATACATCAAATGAAATGATTTAGGCCTAAGGCCTACATAGTAAGTCGCGACATGAAAAGAATTAAGATGACAGCCGAAAGCAACAAGCTTAAGTCACGTCTGTTGTGTTCAGACGCTCGGAGCACTGTAACGTCATGTCTGCCTAAGCAAGCAGAATTGAAATATGATCAGATTAGCCAACCTTCCATTAACATAATTCCCACATTAAATACCAACATTATTGTCCAGTCATAATTTTATTATTTACCACACTTCATTACATAAATCAGCCAAGTAATTGCCCTTAACACACATAATTAAATGTTCATTCTTAAACTGTCTAACCGCCGTCATCAAAAATTAGTCTTGATTTCACATTACATTGTTCAATTTCATTTGTACACATCATATGGCTAACTTTTGTATAATAACCATAATAATTTATTTTTTCCATTGTACCACAATAATAAGGCATAGGGTTACCCCCCATTATTATTTTCTCATAATCCATGTGTGAATTAGTATTTTTTGTCAAATCTCCGTTAGTATTTATTGTTAAACCCAGATGTGTTACCTCATTATCACACTTATCAGCTACTACAAGGACACTACTTCTCCCAACAGGTAAATATTTATCATCAATGTTGATATCATAATCATTGTTTACTACTGCACAAGGTAAGTCTTTATTATTGATAATAATTCTCTCATTATTTAACTCCTTAATTAATCCTTTATAATCTCTACTTAATCTGAACAGCTCTAAAACTCTATTTCTTTCTTTATTATCACTTTCACAGTCCAATTTCACATTTTCACTCCACACAGAGGGCAATACCACAAAACTATTTAAACACCATCTGGCTCTACCAGATAAACACAAAAAACTTATTTGCCCATTTGCCGACCCATTGTCGCCCAAATGTCCTAGTGAGGATCTCTTATCCCTATAAACAACTTGTGAAAACTCTGTTTCACATTTAACCCCATAAAAACTTGCCCGCTGTTCACCCTCTACACTTAATCTATCTCTATACTCCCTTTCTAAATCATTAACACTAACTAGCAATCTTTGATCAACCTCAACTCTTATTCTATTCTCATTATCACCACTATTATTTAATATATCACCAATATTTTTATTCAATAATGTTCCATCATTACTTAATTTTACCACTACCACTTACCTTATAATTCATCACCTGATTTGCATTTAAACTATTACCATTACTATTCGTAATTATTCCTCCATTATAATTCCCACTTGTTTTACAGTCATTACTTACCTTGTTAACTGTTACTTCCTTGTTTATATTTAAAGTAACCCCATTCGGATTATCATTTGTATTGACCTCACATACCTCGTTTTTTATTTCCACTGCACTTAAATTAACGCCCTTGTTTGTAAAAGTATCATCATTATTACCTCTACTGTCAGAACTACTCACCTGGTTTAGGTCACTTTCTTTATTTTTGAGTAGCTTACATGGTTTGGCAAAAACATCCTTTAATTTATCAAACTCCTTATCTATCCTTTCCGCCATTTCATCTACTCTTTTTTTTAACTCGTCACGACCCCTTGTGAAGTTTCTTAAGACGCTTCTCACTATTCTCCTCTATTGTTTTCAAAAGATTCAACGCGTTAGCCCATATTCCCTTTTTTCTACGGTTTCTCTTACATCTGCCATGATTATTCAAATTTTATATAATACCCCTTTATAACATTCCAACCCTCCTAATACTCAATAATTACACACCCAATTAAAATACTCTACACCTAAACTCGTACCAGAACCTAAGTCTATACAATAATTCAAAATTTTACAAATACGCCATTACCACAACCTATTTTCTGTGCCTCAAAACAGGTCTAGTTCATATAATATTTATACGAACATCCTGGCAGCGAGTCGCCAATGTAACAGTATTGATTTTATAAGAAGATTCCAAAATAATATAATACAATAATATTATTACTAAAACTCACTGCTGCCAGAATTTTACCTACCGTCATATTCCCTTTTAAAAATCTTACCTTATTAAACTACCTAGGTCGCCACGATATTTTATGGTTTAATATCGAAACCTTTACACTCTTGCCCTTATAAAAATCCCACTATCTGACTACCCTTAAAACTCAGAAAATCCCAAAGAACATTAGACGAGGTTTTCAGCACAGAATAGGAAATGGTTATGGCATAATAACTTAATCTAACACATGTTTTATATTGAGACAAATCTTATTTTATTGACCATATCATATTCCCTCTTTACTCAACGATTACAAACAAATCTATTTAATTAGAATTCTTTGAACAACTACACTTCGCTATGAACCAGTACATTAATTATTACTCCCCTTTTTACTCGCATACACTCTCTCATTCTTTACAATCGCTACATATATTTTTTTATCCCCCTTTTACTAAGCGCTTTACTGTTTTAAAAACTTACTGGCCAATGTATTTACTGTACTTAGCTTTTCTGGCTATTCCACTTAGTCTGCCATCTTCACTTGCACTTTCACTTTAACTACACTTACCCTGTCCTCACTGCTTTACTTTAAGAGTTCATTGTATCACGTTCACTGTTTCTTTATAATATACTTCCTTGATGTTTCAATACGTTTCGGTAGGTGTAGGCTACTCTTTCCGCTTCGACCTACCGAAATTTCCGAGGCCACTGATATAAAGTTTTACTTATAGACGACTATATGCTGCCACTGTCTGATGCAAACACGGGTGAAGAAGCGTTCTTACTGTGATTCACAAAGACTGCTGCTGGCAAGATATTGCATAATACGTCTGGTTGGGCAGGCTACAGGCTTCAGACATCAACATAAATATAAATAGTCTGCCATAACATTGCATGTTACAATGGGGCACCTCACAGGTGAATACTGACAATTAAAACTGAATTGAATTATCCTTCCTAGCATACAATTCTGTACCGATACAATACCCCCCCCAATGAGAAGTTGTATGCCGAAGCATACAAACTCTCATTGCCTAAAACCTAAGAGGACCAGTGAAGATATGGCGCCACAACCCCCCTGAACTCTCTACTAAAATCATGGGTACTTACCTCCCTCTAGTCCGGTGGCTGTGGCCACACCCATCCGACTTTACTGGACTTCTCTACTCGAGATCCCAACACCATAAAATCAGATAGGCACCCGCCACAGTATCGCCTGACTCTATAACATTCAATTAAAAGATTAACAAACGGCCTTCCATTACTCCATATCCCCAACTGATTCGTTTCCTCTTATTTGTACTGGTTCATTATTGGCAAAGTACTGGTTCATGTTTATACAAAGTACTGGTTTTTCCTTGAATTTGTAATATACATATAGCAATACAAACTTACGGTCTTCTTACATTTATATTGAGTACATAAAAACCATATACCAGTTATATATACTCCCCTAACAAAACATTATTCCCCGCCAAAAGTACAAGTAGATTACGTAGAATACACATGAATCATCATCAACATTAACTCAAACTTCTATTTACCTTTCATTATCTCTTTTACTTTGCTCTTCTGTTAAAACATAATCAGGATACAACATGATAAGCCTTCTAAATAAACATTACCATTTTTACATTGAATTTCAAACTAAACATTACCACCTTATTCACTACAAGTCAAAAATAAATTATTCCAACTTATTAGATAGTCCATCTGTTAAATTACTTAATTCAACTTTGATTGAATTCAATTTATCATCAACATTGTTTTCCATCAACTCTATAACTGGCCTTCATAAAATATAATGTCCACCTGGCCATATAAACTTCCAATATACTTACAGCTAAATCATATAAATTCCATACAAATTGTATAATGTTCACAATACATTATTACCCCTCCAACATAACACATTAATTAACCCAAACATTTTTGATTAATTTACCATTACAATTAAAATTCAAATCAAAATAAATTTAAATTCATTATTAAAATTCACCTTTTCAATTAATTTAATTACCAATTTCATTTACTTTTATTACATTTTTTCAAAATGATTCTCCATTAACAACATCCTCTCACATAAATATTAACTGCATTACCATCAAAACACTAAGTTACTTCCTTACATTGTAAAAAAAATTACCTTCATTTCATCACATCTTACATTTCTTTTGTTTCATAATATTTTTTACTCATAGTACTGATTCATCAAAATACAACATAGTTATCCTCAACTCGAGCATGACTGTAAACATCAACCTGTAAACATACCTGTTTACATCAACAGTGGTCTCCAAGACTGGTTTTATAAACACTTACTCAGCCTCAACATTTCTGATTACATCACCACTGCATACTTCCTTTTTTCAGTTTCTATAAATCTTGTAATCAGTTACCCTTGATTTTACAATACCAATCACAGTATTTTTAAATTTATTTTTTATATTCACAAACATTTATGTTTAAATACATTACTGAAATTCACATTTGAAGGCAGTTTCCTTTCAACTCAAATCCAAACAGTTTCTTTAGTCACATTATTTAAAACACTTTTAATACAAACACACAATGCAAAACAAAATTCATTATTACCTCTTGTTAATTATTTAACAAAATAAAATATTGTTATTATTATAACATACTACAAACATTGTTACATAAACTATTGTATACATTCTGCCAATATACCCTGACACAATACATTTAACACCAATACATATTTATTTACAAATTTTCGTCGTTGTTAAGAATTGAGTTTGATCATTTTTGATAATGTCATGGAGTTAAATTGGCCAGGATGGTGAAAATAATTGTGGATAAGCGGACTGTATTTTTATACGTTTATTGTACGTAAATGGTACAATTGTATTTATAAATGAGAAGGTTAGCTAAGCCTTCTATGTATCATGACGTCTGAGAAATCACGTTAGAAAAAATTTACATTATATAAAAGGAACGCAATTTATGCAACACTTGAACAATACATCAAATGAAATGATTTAGGCCTAAGGCCTACATAGTAAGTCGCGACATGAAAAGAATTAAGATGACAGCCGAAAGCAACAAGCTTAAGTCACGTCTGTTGTGTTCAGACGCTCGGAGCACTGTAACGTCATGTCTGCCTAAGCAAGCAGAATTGAAATATGATCAGATTAGCCAACCTTCCATTAACATAATTCCCACATTAAATACCAACATTATTGTCCAGTCATAATTTTATTATTTACCACACTTCATTACATAAATCAGCCAAGTAATTGCCCTTAACACACATAATTAAATGTTCATTCTTAAACTGTCTAACCGCCGTCATCAAAAATTAGTCTTGATTTCACATAACATTGTTCAATTTCATTTGTACACATCATATGGCTAACTTTTGTATAATAACCATAAAAATTTATTTTTTTCATTGTACCACAATAATAAGGCATAGGGTTACGCCCCATTATTATTTTCTCATAATCCATGTGTGAATTAGTATTTTTTGTCAAATCTCCGTTAGTATTTATTGTTAAACCCAGATGTGTTACCTCATTATCACACTTATCAGCTACTACAAGGACACTACTTCTCCCAACAGGTAAATATTTATCATCAATGTTGATATCATAATCATTGTTTACTACTGCAAAAGGTAAGTCTTTATTATTGATAATAATTCTCTCATTATTTAACTCCTTAATTAATCCTTTATAATCTCTACTTAATCTGAACAACTCTAAAACTCTATTTCTTTCTTTATTATCACTTTCACAGTCCAATTTCACATTTTCACTCCACACAGAGGGCAATACCACAAAACTATTTAAACACCATCTGGCTCTACCAGATAAACACAAAAAACTTATTTGCCCATTTGCCGACCCATTGTCGCCCAAATGTCCTAGTGAGGATCTCTTATCCCTATAAACAACTTGTGTAAACTCTGTTTCACATTTAACCCCATAAAAACTTGCCCGCTGTTCACCCTCTACACTTAATCTATCTCTATACTCCCTTTCTAAATCATTAACACTAACTAGCAATCTTTGATCAACCTCAACTCTTATTCTATTCTCATTATCACCACTATTATTTAATATATCACCAATATTTTTATTCAATAATGTTTCATCATTACTTATTTTAACACTACCACTTACCTTATAATTCATCACCTGATTTGCATTTAAACTATTACCATTACTATTCATAATTATTCCTCCATTATAATTCCCACTTGTTTTACAGTCATTACTTACCTTGTTAACTGTTACTTCCTTGTTTATATTTAAAGTAACCCCATTCGGATTATCATTTGTATTGACCTCACATACCTCGTTTTTTATTTGCACTGCACTTAAATTAACGCCCTTGTTTGTAAAAGTATCATCATTATTACCTCTACTATCAGAACTACTCACCTGGTTTAGGTCACTTTCTTTATTTTTGAGTAGCTTACATGGTTTGGCAAAAACATCCTTTAATTTATCAAACTCCTTATCTATCCTTTCCGCCGTTTCATCTACTCTTTTTTTTAACTCGTCACGACCCCTTGTGAAGTTTCTTAAGACGCTTCTCACTATTCTCCTCTATTGTTTTCAAAAGATTCAACACGTCAGCCCATATTCCCTTTTTTTCTACGGTTTCTCTTACATCTGCCATGATTATTCAAATTTTATATAATACCCCTTTATAACATTCCAACCCTCCTAATACACAATAATTACACACCCAGTTAAAATACTCTACACCTAAACTCGTACCAGAACCTAAGTCTATACAATAATTCAAAATTTTACAAATACGCCATTACCACAACCTATTTTCTGTGCCTCAAAACAGGTCTAGTTCATATAATATTTATACGAACATCCTGGCAGCGAGTCGCCAATGTAACGGTATTGATTTTATCAGAAGATTCCAAAATAATATAATACAATAATATTATTACTAAAACTCACTGCTGCCAGAATTTTACCTACCTTCATATTCCCTTTTAAAAAACTTACCTTATTAAACTACCCAGGTCGCCACGATATTTTATGGTTTAATATCGAAACCTTTACACTCTTGCCCTTATAAAAATCCCACTATCTGACTACCCTTAAAACTCAGAAAATCCCAAAGAACATTAGACGAGGTTTTCAGCACAGAATAGGAAATGGTTATGGCATAATAACTTAATCTAACACATGTTTTATATTGAGACAAATCTTATTTTATTGACCATATCATATTCCCTCTTTACTCAACGATTACAAACAAATCTATTTAATTAGAATTCTTTGAACAACTACACTTCGCTATGAACCAGTACATTAATTATTACTCCCCTTTTTACTCGCATACACTCTCTCATTCTTTACAATCGCTACATATATTTTTTTATCCCCCTTTTACTAAGCGCTTTACTGTTTTAAAAACTTACTGGCCAATGTATTTACTGTACTTAGCTTTTCTGGCTATTCCACTTAGTCTGCCATCTTCACTTGCACTTTCACTTTAACTACACTTACCCTGTCCTCACTGCTTTACTTTAAGAGTTCATTGTATCACGTTCACTGTTTCTTTATAATATACTTCCTTGATGTTTCAATACGTTTCGGTAGGTGTAGGCTACTCTTTCCACTTCGACCTACCGAAATTTCCGAGGCCACTGATATAAAGTTTTACTTATAGACGACTATATGCTGCCACTGTCTGATGCAAACACTGGTGAAGAAGCGTTCTTACTGTGATTCACAAAGACAGCTGCTGGCAAGATATTGCATAATACGTCTGGTTGGGCAGGCTACAGGCTTCAGACATCAACATAAATATAAATAGTCTGCCATAACATTGCATGTTACAATGGGGCACCTCACAGGTGAATACTGACAATTAAAACTGAATTGAATTATCCTTCCTAGCATACAATTCTGTACCGATACAATACCCCCCCCCCAATGAGAAGTTGTATGCCGAAGCATACAAACTCTCATTGCCTAAAACCTAAGAGGACCAGTGAAGATATGGCGCCACAACCCCCCTGAACTCTCTACTAAAATCATGGGTACTTACCTCCCTCTAGTCCGGTGGCTGTGGCCACACCCATCCGACTTTACTGGACTTCTCTACTCGAGATCCCAACACCATAAAATCAGATAGGCACCCGCCACAGTATCGCCTGACTCTATAACATTCAATTAAAAGATTAACAAACGGCCTTCCATTACTCCATATCCCCAACTGATTCGTTTCCTCTTATTTGTACTGGTTCATTATTGGCAAATTACTGGTTCATGTTTATACAAAGTACTGGTTTTTCCTTGAATTTGTAATATACATATAGCAATAGAAACTTACGGTCTGCTTACATTTATATTGAGTACATAAAAACCATATACCATATATATATTGGTAATTTTACTCCCCTAACAAAACATTATTCCCCGCCAAAAGTACAAGTAGATTACATAGAATACACATGAATCATCATCAACATTAACTCAAACTTCTATTTACCTTTCATTATCTCTTTTACTTTGCTCTTCTGTTAAAACATAATCAGGATACAACATGATAAGCCTTCTTGAAACATGTTAAAACATTACCATTTTTACATTGAATTTCAAACAAAACATTACCACCTTATTCACTACAAGTCAAAAATAAATTATTCCAACTTATTAGATAGTCCATCTGTTAAATTACTTAATTCAACTTTGATTGAATTCAATTTATCATCAACATTGTTTTCCATCAACTCTATAACTGGCCTTCATAAAATATAATGTCCACCTGGCCATATAAACTTCCAATATACTTACAGCTAAATCATATAAATTCCATACAAATTGTATAATGTTCACAATACATTATTACCCCTCCAACATAACACATTAATTAACCCAAACATTTTTGATTAATTTACCATTACAATTAAAATTCAAATCAAAATAAATTTAAATTCATTATTAAAATTCACCTTTTCAGTTAATTTAATTACCAATTTCATTTACTTTTATTACATTTTTTCAAAATGATTCTCCATTAACAACATCCTCTCACATAAATATTAACTGCATTACCATCAAAACACTAAGTTACTTCCTTACATTGTAAAAAAAATTACCTTCATTTCATCACATCTTACATTTCTTTTGTTTCATAATATTTTTTACTCATAGTACTGATTCATCAAAATACAACATAGTTATCCTCAACTCGAGCATGACTGTAAACATCAACCTGTAAACATACCTGTTTACATCAACAGTGGTCTCCAAGACTGGTTTTATAAACACTTACTCAGCCTCAACATTTCTGATTACATCACCACTGCATACTTCCTTTTTTCAGTTTCTATAAATCTTGTAATCAGTTACCCTTGATTTTACAATACCAATCACAGTATTTTTAAATTTATTTTTTATATTCACAAACATTTATGTTTAAATACATTACTGAAATTCACATTTGAAGGCAGTTTCCTTTCAACTCAAATCCAAACAGTTTCTTTAGTCACATTATTTAAAACACTTTTAATACAAACACACAATGCAAAACAAAATTCATTATTACCTCTTGTTAATTATTTAACAAAATAAAATATTGTTATTATTATAACATACTACAAACATTGTTACATAAACTATTGTATACATTCTGCCAATATACCCTGACACAATACATTTAACACCAATACATATTTATTTACAAATTTTCGTCGTTGTTAAGAATTGAGTTTGATCATTTTTGATAATGTCATGGAGTTAAATTGGCCAGGATGGTGAAAATAATTGTGGATAAGCGGACTGTATTTTTATACGTTTATTGTACGTAAATGGTACAATTGTATTTATAAATGAGAAGGTTAGCTAAGCCTTCTATGTATCATGACGTCTGAGAAATCACGTTAGAAAAAATTTACATTATATAAAAGGAACGCAATTTATGCAACACTTGAACAATACATCAAATGAAATGATTTAGGCCTAAGGCCTACATAGTAAGTCGCGACATGAAAAGAATTAAGATGACAGCCGAAAGCAACAAGCTTAAGTCACGTCTGTTGTGTTCAGACGCTCGGAGCACTGTAACGTCATGTCTGCCTAAGCAAGCAGAATTGAAATATGATCAGATTAGCCAACCTTCCATTAACATAATTCCCACATTAAATACCAACATTATTGTCCAGTCATAATTTTATTATTTACCACACTTCATTACATAAATCAGCCAAGTAATTGCCCTTAACACACATAATTAAATGTTCATTCTTAAACTGTCTAACCGCCGTCATCAAAAATTAGTCTTGATTTCACATAACATTGTTCAATTTCATTTGTACACATCATATGGCTAACTTTTGTATAATAACCATAAAAATTTATTTTTTTCATTGTACCACAATAATAAGGCATAGGGTTACGCCCCATTATTATTTTCTCATAATCCATGTGTGAATTAGTATTTTTTGTCAAATCTCCGTTAGTATTTATTGTTAAACCCAGATGTGTTACCTCATTATCACACTTATCAGCTACTACAAGGACACTACTTCTCCCAACAGGTAAATATTTATCATCAATGTTGATATCATAATCATTGTTTACTACTGCAAAAGGTAAGTCTTTATTATTGATAATAATTCTCTCATTATTTAACTCCTTAATTAATCCTTTATAATCTCTACTTAATCTGAACAACTCTAAAACTCTATTTCTTTCTTTATTATCACTTTCACAGTCCAATTTCACATTTTCACTCCACACAGAGGGCAATACCACAAAACTATTTAAACACCATCTGGCTCTACCAGATAAACACAAAAAACTTATTTGCCCATTTGCCGACCCATTGTCGCCCAAATGTCCTAGTGAGGATCTCTTATCCCTATAAACAACTTGTGTAAACTCTGTTTCACATTTAACCCCATAAAAACTTGCCCGCTGTTCACCCTCTACACTTAATCTATCTCTATACTCCCTTTCTAAATCATTAACACTAACTAGCAATCTTTGATCAACCTCAACTCTTATTCTATTCTCATTATCACCACTATTATTTAATATATCACCAATATTTTTATTCAATAATGTTTCATCATTACTTATTTTAACACTACCACTTACCTTATAATTCATCACCTGATTTGCATTTAAACTATTACCATTACTATTCATAATTATTCCTCCATTATAATTCCCACTTGTTTTACAGTCATTACTTACCTTGTTAACTGTTACTTCCTTGTTTATATTTAAAGTAACCCCATTCGGATTATCATTTGTATTGACCTCACATACCTCGTTTTTTATTTGCACTGCACTTAAATTAACGCCCTTGTTTGTAAAAGTATCATCATTATTACCTCTACTATCAGAACTACTCACCTGGTTTAGGTCACTTTCTTTATTTTTGAGTAGCTTACATGGTTTGGCAAAAACATCCTTTAATTTATCAAACTCCTTATCTATCCTTTCCGCCGTTTCATCTACTCTTTTTTTTAACTCGTCACGACCCCTTGTGAAGTTTCTTAAGACGCTTCTCACTATTCTCCTCTATTGTTTTCAAAAGATTCAACACGTCAGCCCATATTCCCTTTTTTTCTACGGTTTCTCTTACATCTGCCATGATTATTCAAATTTTATATAATACCCCTTTATAACATTCCAACCCTCCTAATACACAATAATTACACACCCAGTTAAAATACTCTACACCTAAACTCGTACCAGAACCTAAGTCTATACAATAATTCAAAATTTTACAAATACGCCATTACCACAACCTATTTTCTGTGCCTCAAAACAGGTCTAGTTCATATAATATTTATACGAACATCCTGGCAGCGAGTCGCCAATGTAACGGTATTGATTTTATCAGAAGATTCCAAAATAATATAATACAATAATATTATTACTAAAACTCACTGCTGCCAGAATTTTACCTACCTTCATATTCCCTTTTAAAAAACTTACCTTATTAAACTACCCAGGTCGCCACGATATTTTATGGTTTAATATCGAAACCTTTACACTCTTGCCCTTATAAAAATCCCACTATCTGACTACCCTTAAAACTCAGAAAATCCCAAAGAACATTAGACGAGGTTTTCAGCACAGAATAGGAAATGGTTATGGCATAATAACTTAATCTAACACATGTTTTATATTGAGACAAATCTTATTTTATTGACCATATCATATTCCCTCTTTACTCAACGATTACAAACAAATCTATTTAATTAGAATTCTTTGAACAACTACACTTCGCTATGAACCAGTACATTAATTATTACTCCCCTTTTTACTCGCATACACTCTCTCATTCTTTACAATCGCTACATATATTTTTTTATCCCCCTTTTACTAAGCGCTTTACTGTTTTAAAAACTTACTGGCCAATGTATTTACTGTACTTAGCTTTTCTGGCTATTCCACTTAGTCTGCCATCTTCACTTGCACTTTCACTTTAACTACACTTACCCTGTCCTCACTGCTTTACTTTAAGAGTTCATTGTATCACGTTCACTGTTTCTTTATAATATACTTCCTTGATGTTTCAATACGTTTCGGTAGGTGTAGGCTACTCTTTCCACTTCGACCTACCGAAATTTCCGAGGCCACTGATATAAAGTTTTACTTATAGACGACTATATGCTGCCACTGTCTGATGCAAACACTGGTGAAGAAGCGTTCTTACTGTGATTCACAAAGACAGCTGCTGGCAAGATATTGCATAATACGTCTGGTTGGGCAGGCTACAGGCTTCAGACATCAACATAAATATAAATAGTCTGCCATAACATTGCATGTTACAATGGGGCACCTCACAGGTGAATACTGACAATTAAAACTGAATTGAATTATCCTTCCTAGCATACAATTCTGTACCGATACAATACCCCCCCCCCCAATGAGAAGTTGTATGCCGAAGCATACAAACTCTCATTGCCTAAAACCTAAGAGGACCAGTGAAGATATGGCGCCACAACCCCCCTGAACTCTCTACTAAAATCATGGGTACTTACCTCCCTCTAGTCCGGTGGCTGTGGCCACACCCATCCGACTTTACTGGACTTCTCTACTCGAGATCCCAACACCATAAAATCAGATAGGCACCCGCCACAGTATCGCCTGACTCTATAACATTCAATTAAAAGATTAACAAACGGCCTTCCATTACTCCATATCCCCAACTGATTCGTTTCCTCTTATTTGTACTGGTTCATTATTGGCAAATTACTGGTTCATGTTTATACAAAGTACTGGTTTTTCCTTGAATTTGTAATATACATATAGCAATAGAAACTTACGGTCTGCTTACATTTATATTGAGTACATAAAAACCATATACCATATATATATTGGTAATTTTACTCCCCTAACAAAACATTATTCCCCGCCAAAAGTACAAGTAGATTACATAGAATACACATGAATCATCATCAACATTAACTCAAACTTCTATTTACCTTTCATTATCTCTTTTACTTTGCTCTTCTGTTAAAACATAATCAGGATACAACATGATAAGCCTTCTTGAAACATGTTAAAACATTACCATTTTTACATTGAATTTCAAACAAAACATTACCACCTTATTCACTACAAGTCAAAAATAAATTATTCCAACTTATTAGATAGTCCATCTGTTAAATTACTTAATTCAACTTTGATTGAATTCAATTTATCATCAACATTGTTTTCCATCAACTCTATAACTGGCCTTCATAAAATATAATGTCCACCTGGCCATATAAACTTCCAATATACTTACAGCTAAATCATATAAATTCCATACAAATTGTATAATGTTCACAATACATTATTACCCCTCCAACATAACACATTAATTAACCCAAACATTTTTGATTAATTTACCATTACAATTAAAATTCAAATCAAAATAAATTTAAATTCATTATTAAAATTCACCTTTTCAGTTAATTTAATTACCAATTTCATTTACTTTTATTACATTTTTTCAAAATGATTCTCCATTAACAACATCCTCTCACATAAATATTAACTGCATTACCATCAAAACACTAAGTTACTTCCTTACATTGTAAAAAAAATTACCTTCATTTCATCACATCTTACATTTCTTTTGTTTCATAATATTTTTTACTCATAGTACTGATTCATCAAAATACAACATAGTTATCCTCAACTCGAGCATGACTGTAAACATCAACCTGTAAACATACCTGTTTACATCAACAGTGGTCTCCAAGACTGGTTTTATAAACACTTACTCAGCCTCAACATTTCTGATTACATCACCACTGCATACTTCCTTTTTTCAGTTTCTATAAATCTTGTAATCAGTTACCCTTGATTTTACAATACCAATCACAGTATTTTTAAATTTATTTTTTATATTCACAAACATTTATGTTTAAATACATTACTGAAATTCACATTTGAAGGCAGTTTCCTTTCAACTCAAATCCAAACAGTTTCTTTAGTCACATTATTTAAAACACTTTTAATACAAACACACAATGCAAAACAAAATTCATTATTACCTCTTGTTAATTATTTAACAAAATAAAATATTGTTATTATTATAACATACTACAAACATTGTTACATAAACTATTGTATACATTCTGCCAATATACCCTGACACAATACATTTAACACCAATACATATTTATTTACAAATTTTTGTCGTTGTTAAGAATTGAGTTTGATCATTTTTGATAATGTCATGGAGTTAAATTGGCCAGGATGGTGAAAATAATTGTGGATAAGCGGACTGTATTTTTATACGTTTATTGTACGTAAATGGTACAATTGTATTTATAAATGAGAAGGTTAGCTAAGCCTTCTATGTATCATGACGTCTGAGAAATCACGTTAGAAAAAATTTACATTATATAAAAGGAACGCAATTTATGCAACACTTGAACAATACATCAAATGAAATGATTTAGGCCTAAGGCCTACATAGTAAGTCGCGACATGAAAAGAATTAAGATGACAGCCGAAAGCAACAAGCTTAAGTCACGTCTGTTGTGTTCAGACGCTCGGAGCACTGTAACGTCATGTCTGCCTAAGCAAGCAGAATTGAAATATGATCAGATTAGCCAACCTTCCATTAACATAATTCCCACATTAAATACCAACATTATTGTCCAGTCATAATTTTATTATTTACCACACTTCATTACATAAATCAGCCAAGTAATTGCCCTTAACACACATAATTAAATGTTCATTCTTAAACTGTCTAACCGCCGTCATCAAAAATTAGTCTTGATTTCACATAACATTGTTCAATTTCATTTGTACACATCATATGGCTAACTTTTGTATAATAACCATAAAAATTTATTTTTTTCATTGTACCACAATAATAAGGCATAGGGTTACGCCCCATTATTATTTTCTCATAATCCATGTGTGAATTAGTATTTTTTGTCAAATCTCCGTTAGTATTTATTGTTAAACCCAGATGTGTTACCTCATTATCACACTTATCAGCTACTACAAGGACACTACTTCTCCCAACAGGTAAATATTTATCATCAATGTTGATATCATAATCATTGTTTACTACTGCAAAAGGTAAGTCTTTATTATTGATAATAATTCTCTCATTATTTAACTCCTTAATTAATCCTTTATAATCTCTACTTAATCTGAACAACTCTAAAACTCTATTTCTTTCTTTATTATCACTTTCACAGTCCAATTTCACATTTTCACTCCACACAGAGGGCAATACCACAAAACTATTTAAACACCATCTGGCTCTACCAGATAAACACAAAAAACTTATTTGCCCATTTGCCGACCCATTGTCGCCCAAATGTCCTAGTGAGGATCTCTTATCCCTATAAACAACTTGTGTAAACTCTGTTTCACATTTAACCCCATAAAAACTTGCCCGCTGTTCACCCTCTACACTTAATCTATCTCTATACTCCCTTTCTAAATCATTAACACTAACTAGCAATCTTTGATCAACCTCAACTCTTATTCTATTCTCATTATCACCACTATTATTTAATATATCACCAATATTTTTATTCAATAATGTTTCATCATTACTTATTTTAACACTACCACTTACCTTATAATTCATCACCTGATTTGCATTTAAACTATTACCATTACTATTCATAATTATTCCTCCATTATAATTCCCACTTGTTTTACAGTCATTACTTACCTTGTTAACTGTTACTTCCTTGTTTATATTTAAAGTAACCCCATTCGGATTATCATTTGTATTGACCTCACATACCTCGTTTTTTATTTGCACTGCACTTAAATTAACGCCCTTGTTTGTAAAAGTATCATCATTATTACCTCTACTATCAGAACTACTCACCTGGTTTAGGTCACTTTCTTTATTTTTGAGTAGCTTACATGGTTTGGCAAAAACATCCTTTAATTTATCAAACTCCTTATCTATCCTTTCCGCCGTTTCATCTACTCTTTTTTTTAACTCGTCACGACCCCTTGTGAAGTTTCTTAAGACGCTTCTCACTATTCTCCTCTATTGTTTTCAAAAGATTCAACACGTCAGCCCATATTCCCTTTTTTTCTACGGTTTCTCTTACATCTGCCATGATTATTCAAATTTTATATAATACCCCTTTATAACATTCCAACCCTCCTAATACACAATAATTACACACCCAGTTAAAATACTCTACACCTAAACTCGTACCAGAACCTAAGTCTATACAATAATTCAAAATTTTACAAATACGCCATTACCACAACCTATTTTCTGTGCCTCAAAACAGGTCTAGTTCATATAATATTTATACGAACATCCTGGCAGCGAGTCGCCAATGTAACGGTATTGATTTTATCAGAAGATTCCAAAATAATATAATACAATAATATTATTACTAAAACTCACTGCTGCCAGAATTTTACCTACCTTCATATTCCCTTTTAAAAAACTTACCTTATTAAACTACCCAGGTCGCCACGATATTTTATGGTTTAATATCGAAACCTTTACACTCTTGCCCTTATAAAAATCCCACTATCTGACTACCCTTAAAACTCAGAAAATCCCAAAGAACATTAGACGAGGTTTTCAGCACAGAATAGGAAATGGTTATGGCATAATAACTTAATCTAACACATGTTTTATATTGAGACAAATCTTATTTTATTGACCATATCATATTCCCTCTTTACTCAACGATTACAAACAAATCTATTTAATTAGAATTCTTTGAACAACTACACTTCGCTATGAACCAGTACATTAATTATTACTCCCCTTTTTACTCGCATACACTCTCTCATTCTTTACAATCGCTACATATATTTTTTTATCCCCCTTTTACTAAGCGCTTTACTGTTTTAAAAACTTACTGGCCAATGTATTTACTGTACTTAGCTTTTCTGGCTATTCCACTTAGTCTGCCATCTTCACTTGCACTTTCACTTTAACTACACTTACCCTGTCCTCACTGCTTTACTTTAAGAGTTCATTGTATCACGTTCACTGTTTCTTTATAATATACTTCCTTGATGTTTCAATACGTTTCGGTAGGTGTAGGCTACTCTTTCCACTTCGACCTACCGAAATTTCCGAGGCCACTGATATAAAGTTTTACTTATAGACGACTATATGCTGCCACTGTCTGATGCAAACACTGGTGAAGAAGCGTTCTTACTGTGATTCACAAAGACTGCTGCTGGCAAGATATTGCATAATACGTCTGGTTGGGCAGGCTACAGGCTTCAGACATCAACATAAATATAAATAGTCTGCCATAACATTGCATGTTACAATGGGGCACCTCACAGGTGAATACTGACAATTAAAACTGAATTGAATTATCCTTCCTAGCATACAATTCTGTACCGATACAATACCCCCCCCCAATGAGAAGTTGTATGCCGAAGCATACAAACTCTCATTGCCTAAAACCTAAGAGGACCAGTGAAGATATGGCGCCACAACCCCCCTGAACTCTCTACTAAAATCATGGGTACTTACCTCCCTCTAGTCCGGTGGCTGTGGCCACACCCATCCGACTTTACTGGACTTCTCTACTCGAGATCCCAACACCATAAAATCAGATAGGCACCCGCCACAGTATCGCCTGACTCTATAACATTCAATTAAAAGATTAACAAACGGCCTTCCATTACTCCATATCCCCAACTGATTCGTTTCCTCTTATTTGTACTGGTTCATTATTGGCAAATTACTGGTTCATGTTTATACAAAGTACTGGTTTTTCCTTGAATTTGTAATATACATATAGCAATAGAAACTTACGGTCTGCTTACATTTATATTGAGTACATAAAAACCATATACCATATATATATTGGTAATTTTACTCCCCTAACAAAACATTATTCCCCGCCAAAAGTACAAGTAGATTACATAGAATACACATGAATCATCATCAACATTAACTCAAACTTCTATTTACCTTTCATTATCTCTTTTACTTTGCTCTTCTGTTAAAACATAATCAGGATACAACATGATAAGCCTTCTTGAAACATGTTAAAACATTACCATTTTTACATTGAATTTCAAACAAAACATTACCACCTTATTCACTACAAGTCAAAAATAAATTATTCCAACTTATTAGATAGTCCATCTGTTAAATTACTTAATTCAACTTTGATTGAATTCAATTTATCATCAACATTGTTTTCCATCAACTCTATAACTGGCCTTCATAAAATATAATGTCCACCTGGCCATATAAACTTCCAATATACTTACAGCTAAATCATATAAATTCCATACAAATTGTATAATGTTCACAATACATTATTACCCCTCCAACATAACACATTAATTAACCCAAACATTTTTGATTAATTTACCATTACAATTAAAATTCAAATCAAAATAAATTTAAATTCATTATTAAAATTCACCTTTTCAGTTAATTTAATTACCAATTTCATTTACTTTTATTACATTTTTTCAAAATGATTCTCCATTAACAACATCCTCTCACATAAATATTAACTGCATTACCATCAAAACACTAAGTTACTTCCTTACATTGTAAAAAAAATTACCTTCATTTCATCACATCTTACATTTCTTTTGTTTCATAATATTTTTTACTCATAGTACTGATTCATCAAAATACAACATAGTTATCCTCAACTCGAGCATGACTGTAAACATCAACCTGTAAACATACCTGTTTACATCAACAGTGGTCTCCAAGACTGGTTTTATAAACACTTACTCAGCCTCAACATTTCTGATTACATCACCACTGCATACTTCCTTTTTTCAGTTTCTATAAATCTTGTAATCAGTTACCCTTGATTTTACAATACCAATCACAGTATTTTTAAATTTATTTTTTATATTCACAAACATTTATGTTTAAATACGTTACTGAAATTCACATTTGAAGGCAGTTTCCTTTCAACTCAAATCCAAACAATTTCTTTAGTCACATTATTTAAAACACTTTTAATACAAACACACAATGCAAAACAAAATTCATTATTACCTCTTGTTAATTATTTAACAAAATAAAATATTGTTATTATTATAACATACTACAAACATTGTTACATAAACTATTGTATACATTCTGCCAATATACCCTGACACAATACATTTAACACCAATACATATTTATTTACAAATTTTCGTCGTTGTTAAGAATTGAGTTTGATCATTTTTGATAATGTCATGGAGTTAAATTGGCCAGGATGGTGAAAATAATTGTGGATAAGCGGACTGTATTTTTATACGTTTATTGTATGTAAATGGTACAATTGTATTTATAAATGAGAAGGTTAGCTAAGCCTTCTATGTATCATGACGTCTGAGAAATCACGTTAGAAAAAATTTACATTATATAAAAGGAACGCAATTTATGCAACACTTGAACAATACATCAAATGAAATGATTTAGGCCTAAGGCCTACATAGTAAGTCGCGACATGAAAAGAATTAAGATGACAGCCGAAAGCAACAAGCTTAAGTCACGTCTGTTGTGTTCAGACGCTCGGAGCACTGTAACGTCATGTCTGCCTAAGCAAGCAGAATTGAAATATGATCAGATTAGCCAACCTTCCATTAACATAATTCCCACATTAAATACCAACATTATTGTCCAGTCATAATTTTATTATTTACCACACTTCATTACATAAATCAGCCAAGTAATTGCCCTTAACACACATAATTAAATGTTCATTCTTAAACTGTCTAACCGCCGTCATCAAAAATTAGTCTTGATTTCACATAACATTGTTCAATTTCATTTGTACACATCATATGGCTAACGTTTGTATAATAACCATAAAAATTAATTTTTTCTATTGTACCACAATAATAAGGCATAGGGTTACCCCCCATTATTATTTTCTCATAATCCATGTGTGAATTAGTATTTTTTGTCAAATCTCCGTTAGTATTTATTGTTAAACCCAGATGTGTTACCTCATTATCACACTTATCAGCTACTACAAGGACACTACTTCTCCCAACAGGTAAATATTTATCATCAATGTTGATATCATAATCATTGTTTACTACTGCACAAGGTAAGTCTTTATTATTGATAATAATTCTCTCATTATTTAACTCCTTAATTAATCCTTTATAATCTCTACTTAATCTGAACAGCTCTAAAACTCTATTTCTTTCTTTATTATCACTTTCACAGTCCAATTTCACATTTTCACTCCACACAGAGGGCAATACCACAAAACTATTTAAACACCATCTGGCTCTACCAGATAAACACAAAAAACTTATTTGCCCATTTGCCGACCCATTGTCGCCCAAATGTCCTAGTGAGGATCTCTTATCCCTATAAACAACTTGTGAAAACTCTGTTTCACATTTAACCCCATAAAAACTTGCCCGCTGTTCACCCTCTACACTTAATCTATCTCTATACTCCCTTTCTAAATCATTAACACTAACTAGCAATCTTTGATCAACCTCAACTCTTATTCTATTCTCATTATCACCACTATTATTTAATATATCACCAATATTTTTATTCAATAATGTTCCATCATTACTTACTTTAACACTACCACTTACCTTATAATTCATCACCTGATTTGCATTTAAACTATTACCATTACTATTCGTAATTATTCCTCCATTATAATTCCCACTTGTTTTACAGTCATTACTTACCTTGTTAACTGTTACTTCCTTGTTTATATTTAAAGTAACCCCATTCAGATTATCATTTGTATTGACCTCACATACCTCGTTTTTTATTTCCACTGCACTTAAATTAACGCCCTTGTTTGTAAAAGTATCATCATTATTACCTCTACTATCAGAACTACTCACCTGGTTTAGGTCACTTTCTTTATTTTTGAGTAGCTTACATGGTTTGGCAAAAACATCCTTTAATTTATCAAACTCCTTATCTATCCTTTCCGCCGTTTCATCTACTCTTTTTTTTAACTCGTCATGACCCCTTGTGAAGTTTCTTAAGACGCTTCTCACTATTCTCCTCTATTGTTTTCAAAAGATTCAACACGTCAGCCCATATTCCCTTTTTTTCTACGGTTTCTCTTACATCTGCCATGATTATTCAAATTTTATATAATACCCCTTTATAACATTCCAACCCTCCTAATACACAATAATTACACACCCAGTTAAAATACTCTACACCTAAACTCGTACCAGAACCTAAGTCTATACAATAATTCAAAATTTTACAAATACGCCATTACCACAACCTATTTTCTGTGCCTCAAAACAGGTCTAGTTCATATAATATTTATACGAACATCCTGGCAGCGAGTCGCCAATGTAACGGTATTGATTTTATCAGAAGATTCCAAAATAATATAATACAATAATATTATTACTAAAACTCACTGCTGCCAGAATTTTACCTACCTTCATATTCCCTTTTAAAAAACTTACCTTATTAAACTACCCAGGTCGCCACGATATTTTATGGTTTAATATCGAAACCTTTACACTCTTGCCCTTATAAAAATCCCACTATCTGACTACCCTTAAAACTCAGAAAATCCCAAAGAACATTAGACGAGGTTTTCAGCACAGAATAGGAAATGGTTATGGCATAATAACTTAATCTAACACATGTTTTATATTGAGACAAATCTTATTTTATTGACCATATCATATTCCCTCTTTACTCAACGATTACAAACAAATCTATTTAATTAGAATTCTTTGAACAACTACACTTCGCTATGAACCAGTACATTAATTATTACTCCCCTTTTTACTCGCATACACTCTCTCATTCTTTACAATCGCTACATATATTTTTTTATCCCCCTTTTACTAAGCGCTTTACTGTTTTAAAAACTTACTGGCCAATGTATTTACTGTACTTAGCTTTTCTGGCTATTCCACTTAGTCTGCCATCTTCACTTGCACTTTCACTTTAACTACACTTACCCTGTCCTCACTGCTTTACTTTAAGAGTTCATTGTATCACGTTCACTGTTTCTTTATAATATACTTCCTTGATGTTTCAATACGTTTCGGTAGGTGTAGGCTACTCTTTCCACTTCGACCTACCGAAATTTCCGAGGCCACTGATATAAAGTTTTACTTATAGACGACTATATGCTGCCACTGTCTGATGCAAACACTGGTGAAGAAGCGTTCTTACTGTGATTCACAAAGACTGCTGCTGGCAAGATATTGCATAATACGTCTGGTTGGGCAGGCTACAGGCTTCAGACATCAACATAAATATAAATAGTCTGCCATAACATTGCATGTTACAATGGGGCACCTCACAGGTGAATACTGACAATTAAAACTGAATTGAATTATCCTTCCTAGCATACAATTCTGTACCGATACAATACCCCCCCCCCAATGAGAAGTTGTATGCCGAAGCATACAAACTCTCATTGCCTAAAACCTAAGAGGACCAGTGAAGATATGGCGCCACAACCCCCCTGAACTCTCTACTAAAATCATGGGTACTTACCTCCCTCTAGTCCGGTGGCTGTGGCCACACCCATCCGACTTTACTGGACTTCTCTACTCGAGATCCCAACACCATAAAATCAGATAGGCACCCGCCACAGTATCGCCTGACTCTATAACATTCAATTAAAAGATTAACAAACGGCCTTCCATTACTCCATATCCCCAACTGATTCGTTTCCTCTTATTTGTACTGGTTCATTATTGGCAAATTACTGGTTCATGTTTATACAAAGTACTGGTTTTTCCTTGAATTTGTAATATACATATAGCAATAGAAACTTAAGGTCTGCTTACATTTATATTGAGTACATAAAAACCATATACCATATATATATTGGTAATTTTACTCCCCTAACAAAACATTATTCCCCGCCAAAAGTACAAGTAGATTACATAGAATACACATGAATCATCATCAACATTAACTCAAACTTCTATTTACCTTTCATTATCTCTTTTACTTTGCTCTTCTGTTAAAACATAATCAGGATACAACATGATAAGCCTTCTTGAAACATGTTAAAACATTACCATTTTTACATTGAATTTCAAACAAAACATTACCACCTTATTCACTACAAGTCAAAAATAAATTATTCCAACTTATTAGATAGTCCATCTGTTAAATTACTTAATTCAACTTTGATTGAATTCAATTTATCATCAACATTGTTTTCCATCAACTCTATAACTGGCCTTCATAAAATATAATGTCCACCTGGCCATATAAACTTCCAATATACTTACAGCTAAATCATATAAATTCCATACAAATTGTATAATGTTCACAATACATTATTACCCCTCCAACATAACACATTAATTAACCCAAACATTTTTGATTAATTTACCATTACAATTAAAATTCAAATCAAAATAAATTTAAATTCATTATTAAAATTCACCTTTTCAGTTAATTTAATTACCAATTTCATTTACTTTTATTACATTTTTTCAAAATGATTCTCCATTAACAACATCCTCTCACATAAATATTAACTGCATTACCATCAAAACACTAAGTTACTTCCTTACATTGTAAAAAAAATTACCTTCATTTCATCACATCTTACATTTCTTTTGTTTCATAATATTTTTTACTCATAGTACTGATTCATCAAAATACAACATAGTTATCCTCAACTCGAGCATGACTGTAAACATCAACCTGTAAACATACCTGTTTACATCAACAGTGGTCTCCAAGACTGGTTTTATAAACACTTACTCAGCCTCAACATTTCTGATTACATCACCACTGCATACTTCCTTTTTTCAGTTTCTATAAATCTTGTAATCAGTTACCCTTGATTTTACAATACCAATCACAGTATTTTTAAATTTATTTTTTATATTCACAAACATTTATGTTTAAATACGTTACTGAAATTCACATTTGAAGGCAGTTTCCTTTCAACTCAAATCCAAACAATTTCTTTAGTCACATTATTTAAAACACTTTTAATACAAACACACAATGCAAAACAAAATTCATTATTACCTCTTGTTAATTATTTAACAAAATAAAATATTGTTATTATTATAACATACTACAAACATTGTTACATAAACTATTGTATACATTCTGCCAATATACCCTGACACAATACATTTAACACCAATACATATTTATTTACAAATTTTCGTCGTTGTTAAGAATTGAGTTTGATCATTTTTGATAATGTCATGGAGTTAAATTGGCCAGGATGGTGAAAATAATTGTGGATAAGCGGACTGTATTTTTATACGTTTATTGTACGTAAATGGTACAATTGTATTTATAAATGAGAAGGTTAGCTAAGCCTTCTATGTATCATGACGTCTGAGAAATCACGTTAGAAAAAATTTACATTATATAAAAGGAACGCAATTTATGCAACACTTGAACAATACATCAAATGAAATGATTTAGGCCTAAGGCCTACATAGTAAGTCGCGACATGAAAAGAATTAAGATGACAGCCGAAAGCAACAAGCTTAAGTCACGTCTGTTGTGTTCAGACGCTCGGAGCACTGTAACGTCATGTCTGCCTAAGCAAGCAGAATTGAAATATGATCAGATTAGCCAACCTTCCATTAACATAATTCCCACATTAAATACCAACATTATTGTCCAGTCATAATTTTATTATTTACCACACTTCATTACATAAATCAGCCAAGTAATTGCCCTTAACACACATAATTAAATGTTCATTCTTAAACTGTCTAACCGCCGTCATCAAAAATTAGTCTTGATTTCACATAACATTGTTCAATTTCATTTGTACACATCATATGGCTAACGTTTGTATAATAACCATAAAAATTAATTTTTTCTATTGTACCACAATAATAAGGCATAGGGTTACCCCCCATTATTATTTTCTCATAATCCATGTGTGAATTAGTATTTTTTGTCAAATCTCCGTTAGTATTTATTGTTAAACCCAGATGTGTTACCTCATTATCACACTTATCAGCTACTACAAGGACACTACTTCTCCCAACAGGTAAATATTTATCATCAATGTTGATATCATAATCATTGTTTACTACTGCACAAGGTAAGTCTTTATTATTGATAATAATTCTCTCATTATTTAACTCCTTAATTAATCCTTTATAATCTCTACTTAATCTGAACAGCTCTAAAACTCTATTTCTTTCTTTATTATCACTTTCACAGTCCAATTTCACATTTTCACTCCACACAGAGGGCAATACCACAAAACTATTTAAACACCATCTGGCTCTACCAGATAAACACAAAAAACTTATTTGCCCATTTGCCGACCCATTGTCGCCCAAATGTCCTAGTGAGGATCTCTTATCCCTATAAACAACTTGTGAAAACTCTGTTTCACATTTAACCCCATAAAAACTTGCCCGCTGTTCACCCTCTACACTTAATCTATCTCTATACTCCCTTTCTAAATCATTAACACTAACTAGCAATCTTTGATCAACCTCAACTCTTATTCTATTCTCATTATCACCACTATTATTTAATATATCACCAATATTTTTATTCAATAATGTTCCATCATTACTTACTTTAACACTACCACTTACCTTATAATTCATCACCTGATTTGCATTTAAACTATTACCATTACTATTCGTAATTATTCCTCCATTATAATTCCCACTTGTTTTACAGTCATTACTTACCTTGTTAACTGTTACTTCCTTGTTTATATTTAAAGTAACCCCATTCAGATTATCATTTGTATTGACCTCACATACCTCGTTTTTTATTTCCACTGCACTTAAATTAACGCCCTTGTTTGTAAAAGTATCATCATTATTACCTCTACTATCAGAACTACTCACCTGGTTTAGGTCACTTTCTTTATTTTTGAGTAGCTTACATGGTTTGGCAAAAACATCCTTTAATTTATCAAACTCCTTATCTATCCTTTCCGCCGTTTCATCTACTCTTTTTTTTAACTCGTCATGACCCCTTGTGAAGTTTCTTAAGACGCTTCTCACTATTCTCCTCTATTGTTTTCAAAAGATTCAACACGTCAGCCCATATTCCCTTTTTTTCTACGGTTTCTCTTACATCTGCCATGATTATTCAAATTTTATATAATACCCCTTTATAACATTCCAACCCTCCTAATACACAATAATTACACACCCAGTTAAAATACTCTACACCTAAACTCGTACCAGAACCTAAGTCTATACAATAATTCAAAATTTTACAAATACGCCATTACCACAACCTATTTTCTGTGCCTCAAAACAGGTCTAGTTCATATAATATTTATACGAACATCCTGGCAGCGAGTCGCCAATGTAACGGTATTGATTTTATCAGAAGATTCCAAAATAATATAATACAATAATATTATTACTAAAACTCACTGCTGCCAGAATTTTACCTACCTTCATATTCCCTTTTAAAAAACTTACCTTATTAAACTACCCAGGTCGCCACGATATTTTATGGTTTAATATCGAAACCTTTACACTCTTGCCCTTATAAAAATCCCACTATCTGACTACCCTTAAAACTCAGAAAATCCCAAAGAACATTAGACGAGGTTTTCAGCACAGAATAGGAAATGGTTATGGCATAATAACTTAATCTAACACATGTTTTATATTGAGACAAATCTTATTTTATTGACCATATCATATTCCCTCTTTACTCAACGATTACAAACAAATCTATTTAATTAGAATTCTTTGAACAACTACACTTCGCTATGAACCAGTACATTAATTATTACTCCCCTTTTTACTCGCATACACTCTCTCATTCTTTACAATCGCTACATATATTTTTTTATCCCCCTTTTACTAAGCGCTTTACTGTTTTAAAAACTTACTGGCCAATGTATTTACTGTACTTAGCTTTTCTGGCTATTCCACTTAGTCTGCCATCTTCACTTGCACTTTCACTTTAACTACACTTACCCTGTCCTCACTGCTTTACTTTAAGAGTTCATTGTATCACGTTCACTGTTTCTTTATAATATACTTCCTTGATGTTTCAATACGTTTCGGTAGGTGTAGGCTACTCTTTCCACTTCGACCTACCGAAATTTCCGAGGCCACTGATATAAAGTTTTACTTATAGACGACTATATGCTGCCACTGTCTGATGCAAACACTGGTGAAGAAGCGTTCTTACTGTGATTCACAAAGACTGCTGCTGGCAAGATATTGCATAATACGTCTGGTTGGGCAGGCTACAGGCTTCAGACATCAACATAAATATAAATAGTCTGCCATAACATTGCATGTTACAATGGGGCACCTCACAGGTGAATACTGACAATTAAAACTGAATTGAATTATCCTTCCTAGCATACAATTCTGTACCGATACAATACCCCCCCCCCAATGAGAAGTTGTATGCCGAAGCATACAAACTCTCATTGCCTAAAACCTAAGAGGACCAGTGAAGATATGGCGCCACAACCCCCCTGAACTCTCTACTAAAATCATGGGTACTTACCTCCCTCTAGTCCGGTGGCTGTGGCCACACCCATCCGACTTTACTGGACTTCTCTACTCGAGATCCCAACACCATAAAATCAGATAGGCACCCGCCACAGTATCGCCTGACTCTATAACATTCAATTAAAAGATTAACAAACGGCCTTCCATTACTCCATATCCCCAACTGATTCGTTTCCTCTTATTTGTACTGGTTCATTATTGGCAAATTACTGGTTCATGTTTATACAAAGTACTGGTTTTTCCTTGAATTTGTAATATACATATAGCAATAGAAACTTAAGGTCTGCTTACATTTATATTGAGTACATAAAAACCATATACCATATATATATTGGTAATTTTACTCCCCTAACAAAACATTATTCCCCGCCAAAAGTACAAGTAGATTACATAGAATACACATGAATCATCATCAACATTAACTCAAACTTCTATTTACCTTTCATTATCTCTTTTACTTTGCTCTTCTGTTAAAACATAATCAGGATACAACATGATAAGCCTTCTTGAAACATGTTAAAACATTACCATTTTTACATTGAATTTCAAACAAAACATTACCACCTTATTCACTACAAGTCAAAAATAAATTATTCCAACTTATTAGATAGTCCATCTGTTAAATTACTTAATTCAACTTTGATTGAATTCAATTTATCATCAACATTGTTTTCCATCAACTCTATAACTGGCCTTCATAAAATATAATGTCCACCTGGCCATATAAACTTCCAATATACTTACAGCTAAATCATATAAATTCCATACAAATTGTATAATGTTCACAATACATTATTACCCCTCCAACATAACACATTAATTAACCCAAACATTTTTGATTAATTTACCATTACAATTAAAATTCAAATCAAAATAAATTTAAATTCATTATTAAAATTCACCTTTTCAGTTAATTTAATTACCAATTTCATTTACTTTTATTACATTTTTTCAAAATGATTCTCCATTAACAACATCCTCTCACATAAATATTAACTGCATTACCATCAAAACACTAAGTTACTTCCTTACATTGTAAAAAAAATTACCTTCATTTCATCACATCTTACATTTCTTTTGTTTCATAATATTTTTTACTCATAGTACTGATTCATCAAAATACAACATAGTTATCCTCAACTCGAGCATGACTGTAAACATCAACCTGTAAACATACCTGTTTACATCAACAGTGGTCTCCAAGACTGGTTTTATAAACACTTACTCAGCCTCAACATTTCTGATTACATCACCACTGCATACTTCCTTTTTTCAGTTTCTATAAATCTTGTAATCAGTTACCCTTGATTTTACAATACCAATCACAGTATTTTTAAATTTATTTTTTATATTCACAAACATTTATGTTTAAATACGTTACTGAAATTCACATTTGAAGGCAGTTTCCTTTCAACTCAAATCCAAACAATTTCTTTAGTCACATTATTTAAAACACTTTTAATACAAACACACAATGCAAAACAAAATTCATTATTACCTCTTGTTAATTATTTAACAAAATAAAATATTGTTATTATTATAACATACTACAAACATTGTTACATAAACTATTGTATACATTCTGCCAATATACCCTGACACAATACATTTAACACCAATACATATTTATTTACAAATTTTCGTCGTTGTTAAGAATTGAGTTTGATCATTTTTGATAATGTCATGGAGTTAAATTGGCCAGGATGGTGAAAATAATTGTGGATAAGCGGACTGTATTTTTATACGTTTATTGTACGTAAATGGTACAATTGTATTTATAAATGAGAAGGTTAGCTAAGCCTTCTATGTATCATGACGTCTGAGAAATCACGTTAGAAAAAATTTACATTATATAAAAGGAACGCAATTTATGCAACACTTGAACAATACATCAAATGAAATGATTTAGGCCTAAGGCCTACATAGTAAGTCGCGACATGAAAAGAATTAAGATGACAGCCGAAAGCAACAAGCTTAAGTCACGTCTGTTGTGTTCAGACGCTCGGAGCACTGTAACGTCATGTCTGCCTAAGCAAGCAGAATTGAAATATGATCAGATTAGCCAACCTTCCATTAACATAATTCCCACATTAAATACCAACATTATTGTCCAGTCATAATTTTATTATTTACCACACTTCATTACATAAATCAGCCAAGTAATTGCCCTTAACACACATAATTAAATGTTCATTCTTAAACTGTCTAACCGCCGTCATCAAAAATTAGTCTTGATTTCACATAACATTGTTCAATTTCATTTGTACACATCATATGGCTAACGTTTGTATAATAACCATAAAAATTTATTTTTTCCATTGTACCACAATAATAAGGCATAGGGTTACCCCCCATTATTATTTTCTCATAATCCATGTGTGAATTAGTATTTTTTGTCAAATCTCCGTTAGTATTTATTGTTAAACCCAGATGTGTTACCTCATTATCACACTTATCAGCTACTACAAGGACACTACTTCTCCCAACAGGTAAATATTTATCATCAATGTTGATATCATAATCATTGTTTACTACTGCACAAGGTAAGTCTTTATTATTGATAATAATTCTCTCATTATTTAACTCCTTAATTAATCCTTTATAATCTCTACTTAATCTGAACAGCTCTAAAACTATTTCTTTCTTTATTATCACTTTCACAGTCCAATTTCACATTTTCACTCCACACAGAGGGCAATACCACAAAACTATTTAAACACCATCTGGCTCTACCAGATAAACACAAAAAACTTATTTGCCCATTTGCCGACCCATTGTCGCCCAAATGTCCTAGTGAGGATCTCTTATCCCTATAAACAACTTGTGAAAACTCTGTTTCACATTTAACCCCATAAAAACTTGCCCGCTGTTCACCCTCTACACTTAATCTATCTCTATACTCCCTTTCTAAATCATTAACACTAACTAGCAATCTTTGATCAACCTCAACTCTTATTCTATTCTCATTATCACCACTATTATTTAATATATCACCAATATTTTTATTCAATAATGTTCCATCATTACTTACTTTAACACTACCACTTACCTTATAATTCATCACCTGATTTGCATTTAAACTATTACCATTACTATTCGTAATTATTCCTCCATTATAATTCCCACTTGTTTTACAGTCATTACTTACCTTGTTAACTGTTACTTCCTTGTTTATATTTAAAGTAACCCCATTCGGATTATCATTTGTATTGACCTCACATACCTCGTTTTTTATTTCCACTGCACTTAAATTAACGCCCTTGTTTGTAAATGTATCATCATTATTACCTCTACTATCAGAACTACTCACCTGGTTTAGGTCACTTTCTTTATTTTTGAGTAGCTTACATGGTTTGGCAAAAACATCCTTTAATTTATCAAACTCCTTATCTATCCTTTCCGCCGTTTCATCTACTCTTTTTTTTAACTCGTCACGACCCCTTGTGAAGTTTCTTAAGACGCTTCTCACTATTCTCCTCTATTGTTTTCAAAAGATTCAACACGTCAGCCCATATTCCCTTTTTTTCTACGGTTTCTCTTACATCTGCCATGATTATTCAAATTTTATATAATACCCCTTTATAACATTCCAACCCTCCTAATACACAATAATTACACACCCAGTTAAAATACTCTACACCTAAACTCGTACCAGAACCTAAGTCTATACAATAATTCAAAATTTTACAAATACGCCATTACCACAACCTATTTTCTGTGCCTCAAAACAGGTCTAGTTCATATAATATTTATACGAACATCCTGGCAGCGAGTCGCCAATGTAACGGTATTGATTTTATCAGAAGATTCCAAAATAATATAATACAATAATATTATTACTAAAACTCACTGCTGCCAGAATTTTACCTACCGTCATATTCCCTTTTAAAAAACTTACCTTATTAAACTACCCAGGTCGCCACGATATTTTATGGTTTAATATCGAAACCTTTACACTCTTGCCCTTATAAAAATCCCACTATCTGACTACCCTTAAAACTCAGAAAATCCCAAAGAACGTTAGACAAGGTTTTCAGCACAGAATAGGAAATGGTTATGGCGTAATAACTTAATCTAACACATGTTTTATATTGAGACAAATCTTATTTTATTGACCATATCATATTCCCTCTTTACTCAACAATTACAAACAAATCTATTTAATTAGAATTCTTTGAACAACTACACTTCGCTATGAACCAGTACATTAATTATTACTCCCCTTTTTACTCGCATACACTCTCTCATTCTTTACAATCGCTACATATATTTTTTATCCCCCTTTTACTAAGCGCTTTACTGTTTTAAAAACTTACTGGCCAATGTATTTACTGTACTTAGCTTTTCTGGCTATTCCACTTAGTCTGCCATCTTCACTTGCACTTTCACTTTAACTACACTTACCCTGTCCTCACTGCTTTACTTTAAGAGTTCATTGTATCATGTTCACTGTTTCTTTATAATATACTTCCTTGATGTTTCAATACCTTTCGGTAGGTGTAGGCTACTCTTTCCGCTTCGACCTACCGAAATTTCCGAGGCCACTGATATAAAGTTTTACTTATAGACGACTATATGCTGCCACTGTCTGATGCAAACACTGGTGAAGAAGCGTTCTTACTGTGATTCACAAAGACTGCTGCTGGCAAGGGATTGCATAATACGTCTGGTTGGGCAGGCTACAGGCTTCAGACATCAACATAAATATAAATAGTCTGCCATAACATTGCATGTTACAATGGGGCACCTCACAGGTGAATACTGACAATTAAAACTGAATTGAATTATCCTTCGTAGCATACAATTCTGTACCGTTACAATACCCCCCCCCAATGAGAAGTTGTATGCCGAAGCATACAAACTCTCATTGCCTAAAACCTAAGAGGACCAGTGAAGATATGGCGCCACAACCCCCCTGAACTCTCTACTAAAATCATGGGTACTTACCCCCCTCTAGTTCGGTGGCTGTGGCCGCACCCATCCGACTTTACTGGACTTCTCTACTCGAGATCCCAACACCATAAAATCAGATAGGCACCCGCCACAGTATCGCCTGACTCTATAACATTCAATTAAAAGATTAACAAACGGCCTTCCATTACTCCATATCCCCAACTGATTCGTTTCCTCTTATTTGTACTGGTTCATTATTGGCAAAGTACTGGTTCATGTTTATACAAAGTACTGGTTTTTCCTTGAATTTGTAATATACATATAGCAATACAAACTTACGGTCTGCTTACATTTATATTGAGTACATACAAACCATATACCATATATATATTGGTAATTTTACTCCCCTAACAAAACATTATTCCCCGCCAAAAGTACAAGTAGATTACATAGAATACACATGAATCATCATCAACATTAACTCAAACTTCTATTTACCTTTCATTATCTCTTTTACTTTGCTCTTCTGTTAAAACATAATCAGGATACAACATGATAAGCCTTCTTGAAACATGTTAAAACATTACCATTTTTACATTGAATTTCAAACAAAACATTACCACCTTATTCACTACAAGTCAAAAATAAATTATTCCAACTTATTAGATAGTCCATCTGTTAAATTACTTAATTCAACTTTGATTGAATTCAATTTATCATCAACATTGTTTTCCATCAACTCTATAACTGGCCTTCATAAAATATAATGTCCACCTGGCCATATAAACTTCCAATATACTTACAGCTAAATCATATAAATTCCATACAAATTGTATAATGTTCACAATACATTATTACCCCTCCAACATAACACATTAATTAACCCAAACATTTTTGATTAATTTACCATTACAATTAAAATTCAAATAAAAATAAATTTAAATTCATTATTAAAATTCACCTTTTCAGTTAATTTAATTACCAATTTCATTTACTTTTATTACATTTTTTCAAAATGATTCTCCATTAACAACATCCTCTCACATAAATATTAACTGCATTACCATCAAAACACTAAGTTACTTCCTTACATTGTAAAAAAAATTACCTTCATTTCATCACATCTTACATTTCTTTTGTTTCATAATATTTTTTACTCATAGTACTGATTCATCAAAATACAACATAGTTATCCTCAACTCGAGCATGACTGTAAACATCAACCTGTAAACATACCTGTTTACATCAACAGTGGTCTCCAAGACTGGTTTTATAAACACTTACTCAACCTCAACATTTCTGATTACATCACCGCTGCATACTTCCTTTTTTCAGTTTCTATAAATCTTGTAATCAGTTACCCTTGATTTTACAATACCAATCACAGTATTTTTAAATTTATTTTTTATATTCACAAACATTTATGTTTAAATACATTACTGAAATTCACATTTGAAGGCAGTTTCCTTTCAACTCAAATCCAAACAATTTCTTTAGTCACATTATTTAAAACACTTTTAATACAAACACACAATGCAAAACAAAATTCATTATTACCTCTTGTTAATTATTTAACAAAATAAAATATTGTTATTATTATAACATACTACAAACATTGTTACATAAACTATTGTATACATTCTGCCAATATACCCTGACACAATACATTTAACACCAATACATATTTATTTACAAATTTTCGTCGTTGTTAAGAATTGAGTTTGATCATTTTTGATAATGTCATGGAGTTAAATTGGCCAGGATGGTGAAAATAATTGTGGATAAGCGGACTGTATTTTTATACGTTTATTGTACGTAAATGGTACAATTGTATTTATAAATGAGAAGGTTAGCTAAGCCTTCTATGTATCATGACGTCTGAGAAATCACGTTAGAAAAAATTTACATTATATAAAAGGAACGCAATTTATGCAACACTTGAACAATACATCAAATGAAATGATTTAGGCCTAAGGCCTACATAGTAAGTCGCGACATGAAAAGAATTAAGATGACAGCCGAAAGCAACAAGCTTAAGTCACGTCTGTTGTGTTCAGACGCTCGGAGCACTGTAACGTCATGTCTGCCTAAGCAAGCAGAATTGAAATATGATCAGATTAGCCAACCTTCCATTAACATAATTCCCACATTAAATACCAACATTATTGTCCAGTCATAATTTTATTATTTACCACACTTCATTACATAAATCAGCCAAGTAATTGCCCTTAACACACATAATTAAATGTTCATTCTTAAACTGTCTAACCGCCGTCATCAAAAATTAGTCTTGATTTCACATAACATTGTTCAATTTCATTTGTACACATCATATGGCTAACGTTTGTATAATAACCATAAAAATTAATTTTTTCTATTGTACCACAATAATAAGGCATAGGGTTACCCCCCATTATTATTTTCTCATAATCCATGTGTGAATTAGTATTTTTTGTCAAATCTCCGTTAGTATTTATTGTTAAACCCAGATGTGTTACCTCATTATCACACTTATCAGCTACTACAAGGACACTACTTCTCCCAACAGGTAAATATTTATCATCAATGTTGATATCATAATCATTGTTTACTACTGCACAAGGTAAGTCTTTATTATTGATAATAATTCTCTCATTATTTAACTCCTTAATTAATCCTTTATAATCTCTACTTAATCTGAACAGCTCTAAAACTCTATTTCTTTCTTTATTATCACTTTCACAGTCCAATTTCACATTTTCACTCCACACAGAGGGCAATACCACAAAACTATTTAAACACCATCTGGCTCTACCAGATAAACACAAAAAACTTATTTGCCCATTTGCCGACCCATTGTCGCCCAAATGTCCTAGTGAGGATCTCTTATCCCTATAAACAACTTGTGAAAACTCTGTTTCACATTTAACCCCATAAAAACTTGCCCGCTGTTCACCCTCTACACTTAATCTATCTCTATACTCCCTTTCTAAATCATTAACACTAACTAGCAATCTTTGATCAACCTCAACTCTTATTCTATTCTCATTATCACCACTATTATTTAATATATCACCAATATTTTTATTCAATAATGTTCCATCATTACTTACTTTAACACTACCACTTACCTTATAATTCATCACCTGATTTGCATTTAAACTATTACCATTACTATTCGTAATTATTCCTCCATTATAATTCCCACTTGTTTTACAGTCATTACTTACCTTGTTAACTGTTACTTCCTTGTTTATATTTAAAGTAACCCCATTCAGATTATCATTTGTATTGACCTCACATACCTCGTTTTTTATTTCCACTGCACTTAAATTAACGCCCTTGTTTGTAAAAGTATCATCATTATTACCTCTACTATCAGAACTACTCACCTGGTTTAGGTCACTTTCTTTATTTTTGAGTAGCTTACATGGTTTGGCAAAAACATCCTTTAATTTATCAAACTCCTTATCTATCCTTTCCGCCGTTTCATCTACTCTTTTTTTTAACTCGTCACGACCCCTTGTGAAGTTTCTTAAGACGCTTCTCACTATTCTCCTCTATTGTTTTCAAAAGATTCAACACGTCAGCCCATATTCCCTTTTTTTCTACGGTTTCTCTTACATCTGCCATGATTATTCAAATTTTATATAATACCCCTTTATAACATTCCAACCCTCCTAATACACAATAATTACACACCCAGTTAAAATACTCTACACCTAAACTCGTACCAGAACCTAAGTCTATACAATAATTCAAAATTTTACAAATACGCCATTACCACAACCTATTTTCTGTGCCTCAAAACAGGTCTAGTTCATATAATATTTATACGAACATCCTGGCAGCGAGTCGCCAATGTAACGGTATTGATTTTATCAGAAGATTCCAAAATAATATAATACAATAATATTATTACTAAAACTCACTGCTGCCAGAATTTTACCTACCGTCATATTCCCTTTTAAAAAACTTACCTTATTAAACTACCCAGGTCGCCACGATATTTTATGGTTTAATATCGAAACCTTTACACTCTTGCCCTTATAAAAATCCCACTATCTGACTACCCTTAAAACTCAGAAAATCCCAAAGAACGTTAGACGAGGTTTTCAGCACAGAATAGGAAATGGTTATGGCGTAATAACTTAATCTAACACATGTTTTATATTGAGACAAATCTTATTTTATTGACCATATCATATTCCCTCTTTACTCAACAATTACAAACAAATCTATTTAATTAGAATTCTTTGAACAACTACACTTCGCTATGAACCAGTACATTAATTATTACTCCCCTTTTTACTCGCATACACTCTCTCATTCTTTACAATCGCTACATATATTTTTTATCCCCCTTTTACTAAGCGCTTTACTGTTTTAAAAACTTACTGGCCAATGTATTTACTGTACTTAGCTTTTCTGGCTATTCCACTTAGTCTGCCATCTTCACTTGCACTTTCACTTTAACTACACTTACCCTGTCCTCACTGCTTTACTTTAAGAGTTCATTGTATCATGTTCACTGTTTCTTTATAATATACTTCCTTGATGTTTCAATACGTTTCGGTAGGTGTAGGCTACTCTTTCCGCTTCGACCTACCGAAATTTCCGAGGCCACTGATATAAAGTTTTACTTATAGACGACTATATGCTGCCACTGTCTGATGCAAACACTGGTGAAGAAGCGTTCTTACTGTGATTCACAAAGACTGCTGCTGGCAAGGGATTGCATAATACGTCTGGTTGGGCAGGCTACAGGCTTCAGACATCAACATAAATATAAATAGTCTGCCATAACATTGCATGTTACAATGGGGCACCTCACAGGTGAATACTGACAATTAAAACTGAATTGAATTATCCTTCGTAGCATACAATTCTGTACCGTTACAATACCCCCCCCCAATGAGAAGTTGTATGCCGAAGCATACAAACTCTCATTGCCTAAAACCTAAGAGGACCAGTGAAGATATGGCGCCACAACCCCCCTGAACTCTCTACTAAAATCATGGGTACTTACCCCCCTCTAGTCCGGTGGCTGTGGCCGCACCCATCCGACTTTACTGGACTTCTCTACTCGAGATCCCAACACCATAAAATCAGATAGGCACCCGCCACAGTATCGCCTGACTCTATAACATTCAATTAAAAGATTAACAAACGGCCTTCCATTACTCCATATCCCCAACTGATTCGTTTCCTCTTATTTGTACTGGTTCATTATTGGCAAAGTACTGGTTCATGTTTATACAAAGTACTGGTTTTTCCTTGAATTTGTAATATACATATAGCAATACAAACTTACGGTCTGCTTACATTTATATTGAGTACATAAAAACCATATACCATATATATATTGGTAATTTTACTCCCCTAACAAAACATTCCCCGCCAAAAGTACAAGTAGATTACATAGAATACACATGAATCATCATCAACATTAACTCAAACTTCTATTTACCTTTCATTATCTCTTTTACTTTGCTCTTCTGTTAAAACATAATCAGGATACAACATGATAAGCCTTCTTGAAACATGTTAAAACATTACCATTTTTACATTGAATTTCAAACAAAACATTACCACCTTATTCACTACAAGTCAAAAATAAATTATTCCAACTTATTAGATAGTCCATCTGTTAAATTACTTAATTCAACTTTGATTGAATTCAATTTATCATCAACATTGTTTTCCATCAACTCTATAACTGGCCTTCATAAAATATAATGTCCACCTGGCCATATAAACTTCCAATATACTTACAGCTAAATCATATAAATTCCATACAAATTGTATAATGTTCACAATACATTATTACCCCTCCAACATAACACATTAATTAACCCAAACATTTTTGATTAATTTACCATTACAATTAAAATTCAAATCAAAATAAATTTAAATTCATTATTAAAATTCACCTTTTCAGTTAATTTAATTACCAATTTCATTTACTTTTATTACATTTTTTCAAAATGATTCTCCATTAACAACATCCTCTCACATAAATATTAACTGCATTACCATCAAAACACTAAGTTACTTCCTTACATTGTAAAAAAAATTACCTTCATTTCATCACATCTTACATTTCTTTTGTTTCATAATATTTTTTACTCATAGTACTGATTCATCAAAATACAACATAGTTATCCTCAACTCGAGCATGACTGTAAACATCAACCTGTAAACATACCTGTTTACATCAACAGTGGTCTCCAAGACTGGTTTTATAAACACTTACTCAGCCTCAACATTTCTGATTACATCACCACTGCATACTTCCTTTTTTCAGTTTCTATAAATCTTGTAATCAGTTACCCTTGATTTTACAATACCAATCACAGTATTTTTAAATTTATTTTTTATATTCACAAACATTTATGTTTAAATACATTACTGTAATTCACATTTGAAGGCAGTTTCCTTTCAACTCAAATCCAAACAATTTCTTTAGTCACATTATTTAAAACACTTTTAATACAAACACACAATGCAAAACAAAATTCATTATTACCTCTTGTTAATTATTTAACAAAATAAAATATTGTTATTATTATAACATACTACAAACATTGTTACATAAACTATTGTATACATTCTGCCAATATACCCTGACACAATACATTTAACACCAATACATATTTATTTACAAATTTTCGTCGTTGTTAAGAATTGAGTTTGATCATTTTTGATAATGTCATGGAGTTAAATTGGCCAGGATGGTGAAAATAATTGTGGATAAGCGGACTGTATTTTTATACGTTTATTGTACGTAAATGGTACAATTGTATTTATAAATGAGAAGGTTAGCTAAGCCTTCTATGTATCATGACGTCTGAGAAATCACGTTAGAAAAAATTTACATTATATAAAAGGAACGCAATTTATGCAACACTTGAACAATACATCAAATGAAATGATTTAGGCCTAAGGCCTACATAGTAAGTCGCGACATGAAAAGAATTAAGATGACAGCCGAAAGCAACAAGCTTAAGTCACGTCTGTTGTGTTCAGACGCTCGGAGCACTGTAACGTCATGTCTGCCTAAGCAAGCAGAATTGAAATATGATCAGATTAGCCAACCTTCCATTAACATAATTCCCACATTAAATACCAACATTATTGTCCAGTCATAATTTTATTATTTACCACACTTCATTACATAAATCAGCCAAGTAATTGCCCTTAACACACATAATTAAATGTTCATTCTTAAACTGTCTAACCGCCGTCATCAAAAATTAGTCTTGATTTCACATAACATTGTTCAATTTCATTTGTACACATCATATGGCTAACGTTTGTATAATAACCATAAAAATTTATTTTTTCCATTGTACCACAATAATAAGGCATAGGGTTACCCCCCATTATTATTTTCTCATAATCCATGTGTGAATTAGTATTTTTTGTCAAATCTCCGTTAGTATTTATTGTTAAACCCAGATGTGTTACCTCATTATCACACTTATCAGCTACTACAAGGACACTACTTCTCCCAACAGGTAAATATTTATCATCAATGTTGATATCATAATCATTGTTTACTACTGCACAAGGTAAGTCTTTATTATTGATAATAATTCTCTCATTATTTAACTCCTTAATTAATCCTTTATAATCTCTACTTAATCTGAACAGCTCTAAAACTCTATTTCTTTCTTTATTATCACTTTCACAGTCCAATTTCACATTTTCACTCCACACAGAGGGCAATACCACAAAACTATTTAAACACCATCTGGCTCTACCAGATAAACACAAAAAACTTATTTGCCCATTTGCCGACCCATTGTCGCCCAAATGTCCTAGTGAGGATCTCTTATCCCTATAAACAACTTGTGAAAACTCTGTTTCACATTTAACCCCATAAAAACTTGCCCGCTGTTCACCCTCTACACTTAATCTATCTCTATACTCCCTTTCTAAATCATTAACACTAACTAGCAATCTTTGATCAACCTCAACTCTTATTCTATTCTCATTATCACCACTATTATTTAATATATCACCAATATTTTTATTCAATAATGTTCCATCATTACTTACTTTAACACTACCACTTACCTTATAATTCATCACCTGATTTGCATTTAAACTATTACCATTACTATTCGTAATTATTCCTCCATTATAATTCCCACTTGTTTTACAGTCATTACTTACCTTGTTAACTGTTACTTCCTTGTTTATATTTAAAGTAACCCCATTCAGATTATCATTTGTATTGACCTCACATACCTCGTTTTTTATTTCCACTGCACTTAAATTAACGCCCTTGTTTGTAAAAGTATCATCATTATTACCTCTACTATCAGAACTACTCACCTGGTTTAGGTCACTTTCTTTATTTTTGAGTAGCTTACATGGTTTGGCAAAAACATCCTTTAATTTATCAAACTCCTTATCTATCCTTTCCGCCGTTTCATCTACTCTTTTTTTTAACTCGTCATGACCCCTTGTGAAGTTTCTTAAGACGCTTCTCACTATTCTCCTCTATTGTTTTCAAAAGATTCAACACGTCAGCCCATATTCCCTTTTTTTCTACGGTTTCTCTTACATCTGCCATGATTATTCAAATTTTATATAATACCCCTTTATAACATTCCAACCCTCCTAATACACAATAATTACACACCCAGTTAAAATACTCTACACCTAAACTCGTACCAGAACCTAAGTCTATACAATAATTCAAAATTTTACAAATACGCCATTACCACAACCTATTTTCTGTGCCTCAAAACAGGTCTAGTTCATATAATATTTATACGAACATCCTGGCAGCGAGTCGCCAATGTAACGGTATTGATTTTATCAGAAGATTCCAAAATAATATAATACAATAATATTATTACTAAAACTCACTGCTGCCAGAATTTTACCTACCGTCATATTCCCTTTTAAAAAACTTACCTTATTAAACTACCCAGGTCGCCACGATATTTTATGGTTTAATATCGAAACCTTTACACTCTTGCCCTTATAAAAATCCCACTATCTGACTACCCTTAAAACTCAGAAAATCCCAAAGAACGTTAGACGAGGTTTTCAGCACAGAATAGGAAATGGTTATGGCGTAATAACTTAATCTAACACATGTTTTATATTGAGACAAATCTTATTTTATTGACCATATCATATTCCCTCTTTACTCAACAATTACAAACAAATCTATTTAATTAGAATTCTTTGAACAACTACACTTCGCTATGAACCAGTACATTAATTATTACTCCCCTTTTTACTCGCATACACTCTCTCATTCTTTACAATCGCTACATATATTTTTTATCCCCCTTTTACTAAGCGCTTTACTGTTTTAAAAACTTACTGGCCAATGTATTTACTGTACTTAGCTTTTCTGGCTATTCCACTTAGTCTGCCATCTTCACTTGCACTTTCACTTTAACTACACTTACCCTGTCCTCACTGCTTTACTTTAAGAGTTCATTGTATCATGTTCACTGTTTCTTTATAATATACTTCCTTGATGTTTCAATACGTTTCGGTAGGTGTAGGCTACTCTTTCCGCTTCGACCTACCGAAATTTCCGAGGCCACTGATATAAAGTTTTACTTATAGACGACTATATGCTGCCACTGTCTGATGCAAACACTGGTGAAGAAGCGTTCTTACTGTGATTCACAAAGACTGCTGCTGGCAAGGGATTGCATAATACGTCTGGTTGGGCAGGCTACAGGCTTCAGACATCAACATAAATATAAATAGTCTGCCATAACATTGCATGTTACAATGGGGCACCTCACAGGTGAATACTGACAATTAAAACTGAATTGAATTATCCTTCGTAGCATACAATTCTGTACCGTTACAATACCCCCCCCCCCAATGAGAAGTTGTATGCCGAAGCATACAAACTCTCATTGCCTAAAACCTAAGAGGACCAGTGAAGATATGGCGCCACAACCCCCCTGAACTCTCTACTAAAATCATGGGTACTTACCCCCCTCTAGTCCGGTGGCTGTGGCCGCACCCATCCGACTTTACTGGACTTCTCTACTCGAGATCCCAACACCATAAAATCAGATAGGCACCCGCCACAGTATCGCCTGACTCTATAACATTCAATTAAAAGATTAACAAACGGCCTTCCATTACTCCATATCCCCAACTGATTCGTTTCCTCTTATTTGTACTGGTTCATTATTGGCAAAGTACTGGTTCATGTTTATACAAAGTACTGGTTTTTCCTTGAATTTGTAATATACATATAGCAATACAAACTTACGGTCTGCTTACATTTATATTGAGTACATAAAAACCATATACCATATATATATTGGTAATTTTACTCCCCTAACAAAACATTCCCCGCCAAAAGTACAAGTAGATTACATAGAATACACATGAATCATCATCAACATTAACTCAAACTTCTATTTACCTTTCATTATCTCTTTTACTTTGCTCTTCTGTTAAAACATAATCAGGATACAACATGATAAGCCTTCTTGAAACATGTTAAAACATTACCATTTTTACATTGAATTTCAAACAAAACATTACCACCTTATTCACTACAAGTCAAAAATAAATTATTCCAACTTATTAGATAGTCCATCTGTTAAATTACTTAATTCAACTTTGATTGAATTCAATTTATCATCAACATTGTTTTCCATCAACTCTATAACTGGCCTTCATAAAATATAATGTCCACCTGGCCATATAAACTTCCAATATACTTACAGCTAAATCATATAAATTCCATACAAATTGTATAATGTTCACAATACATTATTACCCCTCCAACATAACACATTAATTAACCCAAACATTTTTGATTAATTTACCATTACAATTAAAATTCAAATCAAAATAAATTTAAATTCATTATTAAAATTCACCTTTTCAGTTAATTTAATTACCAATTTCATTTACTTTTATTACATTTTTTCAAAATGATTCTCCATTAACAACATCCTCTCACATAAATATTAACTGCATTACCATCAAAACACTAAGTTACTTCCTTACATTGTAAAAAAAATTACCTTCATTTCATCACATCTTACATTTCTTTTGTTTCATAATATTTTTTACTCATAGTACTGATTCATCAAAATACAACATAGTTATCCTCAACTCGAGCATGACTGTAAACATCAACCTGTAAACATACCTGTTTACATCAACAGTGGTCTCCAAGACTGGTTTTATAAACACTTACTCAGCCTCAACATTTCTGATTACATCACCACTGCATACTTCCTTTTTTCAGTTTCTATAAATCTTGTAATCAGTTACCCTTGATTTTACAATACCAATCACAGTATTTTTAAATTTATTTTTTATATTCACAAACATTTATGTTTAAATACATTACTGTAATTCACATTTGAAGGCAGTTTCCTTTCAACTCAAATCCAAACAATTTCTTTAGTCACATTATTTAAAACACTTTTAATACAAACACACAATGCAAAACAAAATTCATTATTACCTCTTGTTAATTATTTAACAAAATAAAATATTGTTATTATTATAACATACTACAAACATTGTTACATAAACTATTGTATACATTCTGCCAATATACCCTGACACAATACATTTAACACCAATACATATTTATTTACAAATTTTCGTCGTTGTTAAGAATTGAGTTTGATCATTTTTGATAATGTCATGGAGTTAAATTGGCCAGGATGGTGAAAATAATTGTGGATAAGCGGACTGTATTTTTATACGTTTATTGTACGTAAATGGTACAATTGTATTTATAAATGAGAAGGTTAGCTAAGCCTTCTATGTATCATGACGTCTGAGAAATCACGTTAGAAAAAATTTACATTATATAAAAGGAACGCAATTTATGCAACACTTGAACAATACATCAAATGAAATGATTTAGGCCTAAGGCCTACATAGTAAGTCGCGACATGAAAAGAATTAAGATGACAGCCGAAAGCAACAAGCTTAAGTCACGTCTGTTGTGTTCAGACGCTCGGAGCACTGTAACGTCATGTCTGCCTAAGCAAGCAGAATTGAAATATGATCAGATTAGCCAACCTTCCATTAACATAATTCCCACATTAAATACCAACATTATTGTCCAGTCATAATTTTATTATTTACCACACTTCATTACATAAATCAGCCAAGTAATTGCCCTTAACACACATAATTAAATGTTCATTCTTAAACTGTCTAACCGCCGTCATCAAAAATTAGTCTTGATTTCACATAACATTGTTCAATTTCATTTGTACACATCATATGGCTAACGTTTGTATAATAACCATAAAAATTTATTTTTTCCATTGTACCACAATAATAAGGCATAGGGTTACCCCCCATTATTATTTTCTCATAATCCATGTGTGAATTAGTATTTTTTGTCAAATCTCCGTTAGTATTTATTGTTAAACCCAGATGTGTTACCTCATTATCACACTTATCAGCTACTACAAGGACACTACTTCTCCCAACAGGTAAATATTTATCATCAATGTTGATATCATAATCATTGTTTACTACTGCACAAGGTAAGTCTTTATTATTGATAATAATTCTCTCATTATTTAACTCCTTAATTAATCCTTTATAATCTCTACTTAATCTGAACAGCTCTAAAACTCTATTTCTTTCTTTATTATCACTTTCACAGTCCAATTTCACATTTTCACTCCACACAGAGGGCAATACCACAAAACTATTTAAACACCATCTGGCTCTACCAGATAAACACAAAAAACTTATTTGTCCATTTGCCGACCCATTGTCGCCCAAATGTCCTAGTGAGGATCTCTTATCCCTATAAACAACTTGTGAAAACTCTGTTTCACATTTAACCCCATAAAAACTTGCCCGCTGTTCACCCTCTACACTTAATCTATCTCTATACTCCCTTTCTAAATCATTAACACTAACTAGCAATCTTTGATCAACCTCAACTCTTATTCTATTCTCATTATCACCACTATTATTTAATATATCACCAATATTTTTATTCAATAATGTTCCATCATTACTTACTTTAACACTACCACTTACCTTATAATTCATCACCTGATTTGCATTTAAACTATTACCATTACTATTCGTAATTATTCCTCCATTATAATTCCCACTTGTTTTACAGTCATTACTTACCTTGTTAACTGTTACTTCCTTGTTTATATTTAAAGTAACCCCATTCGGATTATCATTTGTATTGACCTCACATACCTCGTTTTTTATTTCCACTGCACTTAAATTAACGCCCTTGTTTGTAAAAGTATCATCATTATTACCTCTACTATCAGAACTACTCACCTGGTTTAGATCACTTTCTTTATTTTTGAGTAGCTTACATGGTTTGGCAAAAACATCCTTTAATTTATCAAACTCCTTATCTATCCTTTCCGCCGTTTCATCTACTCTTTTTTTTAACTCGTCACGACCCCTTGTGAAGTTTCTTAAGACGCTTCTCACTATTCTCCTCTATTGTTTTCAAAAGATTCAACACGTCAGCCCATATTCCCTTTTTTTCTACGGTTTCTCTTACATCTGCCATGATTATTCAAATTTTATATAATACCCCTTTATAACATTCCAACCCTCCTAATACACAATAATTACACACCCAGTTAAAATACTCTACACCTAAACTCGTACCAGAACCTAAGTCTATACAATAATTCAAAATTTTACAAATACGCCATTACCACAACCTATTTTCTGTGCCTCAAAACAGGTCTAGTTCATATAATATTTATACGAACATCCTGGCAGCGAGTCGCCAATGTAACGGTATTGATTTTATCAGAAGATTCCAAAATAATATAATACAATAATATTATTACTAAAACTCACTGCTGCCAGAATTTTACCTACCGTCATATTCCCTTTTAAAAAACTTACCTTATTAAACTACCCAGGTCGCCATGATATTTTATGGTTTAATATCGAAACCTTTACACTCTTGCCCTTATAAAAATCCCACTATCTGACTACCCTTAAAACTCAGAAAATCCCAAAGAACGTTAGACGAGGTTTTCAGCACAGAATAGGAAATGGTTATGGCGTAATAACTTAATCTAACACATGTTTTATATTGAGACAAATCTTATTTTATTGACCATATCATATTCCCTCTTTACTCAACAATTACAAACAAATCTATTTAATTAGAATTCTTTGAACAACTACACTTCGCTATGAACCAGTACATTAATTATTACTCCCCTTTTTACTCGCATACACTCTCTCATTCTTTACAATCGCTACATATATTTTTTATCCCCCTTTTACTAAGCGCTTTACTGTTTTAAAAACTTACTGGCCAATGTATTTACTGTACTTAGCTTTTCTGGCTATTCCACTTAGTCTGCCATCTTCACTTGCACTTTCACTTTAACTACACTTACCCTGTCCTCACTGCTTTACTTTAAGAGTTCATTGTATCATGTTCACTGTTTCTTTATAATATACTTCCTTGATGTTTCAATACGTTTCGGTAGGTGTAGGCTACTCTTTCCGCTTCGACCTACCGAAATTTCCGAGGCCACTGATATAAAGTTTTACTTATAGACGACTATATGCTGCCACTGTCTGATGCAAACACTGGTGAAGAAGCGTTCTTACTGTGATTCACAAAGACTGCTGCTGGCAAGGGATTGCATAATACGTCTGGTTGGGCAGGCTACAGGCTTCAGACATCAACATAAATATAAATAGTCTGCCATAACATTGCATGTTACAATGGGGCACCTCACAGGTGAATACTGACAATTAAAACTGAATTGAATTATCCTTCGTAGCATACAATTCTGTACCGTTACAATACCCCCCCCCCAATGAGAAGTTGTATGCCGAAGCATACAAACTCTCATTGCCTAAAACCTAAGAGGACCAGTGAAGATATGGCGCCACAACCCCCCTGAACTCTCTACTAAAATCATGGGTACTTACCCCCCTCTAGTCCGGTGGCTGTGGCCGCACCCATCCGACTTTACTGGACTTCTCTACTCGAGATCCCAACACCATAAAATCAGATAGGCACCCGCCACAGTATCGCCTGACTCTATAACATTCAATTAAAAGATTAACAAACGGCCTTCCATTACTCCATATCCCCAACTGATTCGTTTCCTCTTATTTGTACTGGTTCATTATTGGCAAAGTACTGGTTCATGTTTATACAAAGTACTGGTTTTTCCTTGAATTTGTAATATACATATAGCAATACAAACTTACGGTCTGCTTACATTTATATTGAGTACATAAAAACCATATACCATATATATATTGGTAATTTTACTCCCCTAACAAAACATTCCCCGCCAAAAGTACAAGTAGATTACATAGAATACACATGAATCATCATCAACATTAACTCAAACTTCTATTTACCTTTCATTATCTCTTTTACTTTGCTCTTCTGTTAAAACATAATCAGGATACAACATGATAAGCCTTCTTGAAACATGTTAAAACATTACCATTTTTACATTGAATTTCAAACAAAACATTACCACCTTATTCACTACAAGTCAAAAATAAATTATTCCAACTTATTAGATAGTCCATCTGTTAAATTACTTAATTCAACTTTGATTGAATTCAATTTATCATCAACATTGTTTTCCATCAACTCTATAACTGGCCTTCATAAAATATAATGTCCACCTGGCCATATAAACTTCCAATATACTTACAGCTAAATCATATAAATTCCATACAAATTGTATAATGTTCACAATACATTATTACCCCTCCAACATAACACATTAATTAACCCAAACATTTTTGATTAATTTACCATTACAATTAAAATTCAAATCAAAATAAATTTAAATTCATTATTAAAATTCACCTTTTCAGTTAATTTAATTACCAATTTCATTTACTTTTATTACATTTTTTCAAAATGATTCTCCATTAACAACATCCTCTCACATAAATATTAACTGCATTACCATCAAAACACTAAGTTACTTCCTTACATTGTAAAAAAAATTACCTTCATTTCATCACATCTTACATTTCTTTTGTTTCATAATATTTTTTACTCATAGTACTGATTCATCAAAATACAACATAGTTATCCTCAACTCGAGCATGACTGTAAACATCAACCTGTAAACATACCTGTTTACATCAACAGTGGTCTCCAAGACTGGTTTTATAAACACTTACTCAGCCTCAACATTTCTGATTACATCACCACTGCATACTTCCTTTTTTCAGTTTCTATAAATCTTGTAATCAGTTACCCTTGATTTTACAATACCAATCACAGTATTTTTAAATTTATTTTTTATATTCACAAACATTTATGTTTAAATACATTACTGTAATTCACATTTGAAGGCAGTTTCCTTTCAACTCAAATCCAAACAATTTCTTTAGTCACATTATTTAAAACACTTTTAATACAAACACACAATGCAAAACAAAATTCATTATTACCTCTTGTTAATTATTTAACAAAATAAAATATTGTTATTATTATAACATACTACAAACATTGTTACATAAACTATTGTATACATTCTGCCAATATACCCTGACACAATACATTTAACACCAATACATATTTATTTACAAATTTTCGTCGTTGTTAAGAATTGAGTTTGATCATTTTTGATAATGTCATGGAGTTAAATTGGCCAGGATGGTGAAAATAATTGTGGATAAGCGGACTGTATTTTTATACGTTTATTGTACGTAAATGGTACAATTGTATTTATAAATGAGAAGGTTAGCTAAGCCTTCTATGTATCATGACGTCTGAGAAATCACGTTAGAAAAAATTTACATTATATAAAAGGAACGCAATTTATGCAACACTTGAACAATACATCAAATGAAATGATTTAGGCCTAAGGCCTACATAGTAAGTCGCGACATGAAAAGAATTAAGATGACAGCCGAAAGCAACAAGCTTAAGTCACGTCTGTTGTGTTCAGACGCTCGGAGCACTGTAACGTCATGTCTGCCTAAGCAAGCAGAATTGAAATATGATCAGATTAGCCAACCTTCCATTAACATAATTCCCACATTAAATACCAACATTATTGTCCAGTCATAATTTTATTATTTACCACACTTCATTACATAAATCAGCCAAGTAATTGCCCTTAACACACATAATTAAATGTTCATTCTTAAACTGTCTAACCGCCGTCATCAAAAATTAGTCTTGATTTCACATAACATTGTTCAATTTCATTTGTACACATCATATGGCTAACGTTTGTATAATAACCATAAAAATTTATTTTTTCCATTGTACCACAATAATAAGGCATAGGGTTACCCCCCATTATTATTTTCTCATAATCCATGTGTGAATTAGTATTTTTTGTCAAATCTCCGTTAGTATTTATTGTTAAACCCAGATGTGTTACCTCATTATCACACTTATCAGCTACTACAAGGACACTACTTCTCCCAACAGGTAAATATTTATCATCAATGTTGATATCATAATCATTGTTTACTACTGCACAAGGTAAGTCTTTATTATTGATAATAATTCTCTCATTATTTAACTCCTTAATTAATCCTTTATAATCTCTACTTAATCTGAACAGCTCTAAAACTCTATTTCTTTCTTTATTATCACTTTCACAGTCCAATTTCACATTTTCACTCCACACAGAGGGCAATACCACAAAACTATTTAAACACCATCTGGCTCTACCAGATAAACACAAAAAACTTATTTGCCCATTTGCCGACCCATTGTCGCCCAAATGTCCTAGTGAGGATCTCTTATCCCTATAAACAACTTGTGAAAACTCTGTTTCACATTTAACCCCATAAAAACTTGCCCGCTGTTCACCCTCTACACTTAATCTATCTCTATACTCCCTTTCTAAATCATTAACACTAACTAGCAATCTTTGATCAACCTCAACTCTTATTCTATTCTCATTATCACCACTATTATTTAATATATCACCAATATTTTTATTCAATAATGTTCCATCATTACTTACTTTAACACTACCACTTACCTTATAATTCATCACCTGATTTGCATTTAAACTATTACCATTACTATTCGTAATTATTCCTCCATTATAATTCCCACTTGTTTTACAGTCATTACTTACCTTGTTAACTGTTACTTCCTTGTTTATATTTAAAGTAACCCCATTCGGATTATCATTTGTATTGACCTCACATACCTCGTTTTTTATTTCCACTGCACTTAAATTAACGCCCTTGTTTGTAAAAGTATCATCATTATTACCTCTACTATCAGAACTACTCACCTGGTTTAGGTCACTTTCTTTATTTTTGAGTAGCTTACATGGTTTGGCAAAAACATCCTTTAATTTATCAAACTCCTTATCTATCCTTTCCGCCGTTTCATCTACTCTTTTTTTTAACTCGTCACGACCCCTTGTGAAGTTTCTTAAGACGCTTCTCACTATTCTCCTCTATTGTTTTCAAAAGATTCAACGCGTTAGCCCATATTCCCTTTTTTCTACGGTTTCTCTTACATCTGCCATGATTATTCAAATTTTATATAATACCCCTTTATAACATTCCAACCCTCCTAATACACAATAATTACACACCCAGTTAAAATACTCTACACCTAGACTCGTACCAGAACCTAAGTCTATACAATAATTCAAAATTTTACAAATACGCCATTACCACAACCTATTTTCTGTGCCTCAAAACAGGTCTAGTTCATATAGTATTTATACGAACATCCTGGCAGCGAGTCGCCAATGTAACGGTATTGATTTTATAAGAAGATTCCAAAATAATATAATACAATAATATTATTACTAAAACTCACTGCTGCCAGAATTTTACCTACCGTCATATTCCCTTTTAAAAAACTTAACCTTATTAAACTACCCAGGTCGCCATGATATTTTATGGTTTAATATCGAAACCTTTACACTCTTGCCCTTATAAAAATCCCACTATCTGACTACCCTTAAAACTCAGAAAATCCCAAAGAACGTTAGACGAGGTTTTCAGCACAGAATAGGAAATGGTTATGGCGTAATAACTTAATCTAACACATGTTTTATTATTGAGACAAATCTTATTTTATTGACCATATCATATTCCCTCTTTACTCAACGATTACAAACAAATCTATTTAATTAGAATTCTTTGAACAACTACACTTCGCTATGAACCAGTACATTAATTGTTACTCCCCTTTTTACTCGCATACACTCTCTCATTCTTTACAATCGCTACATATATTTTTTATCCCCCTTTTACTAAGCGCTTTACTGTTTTAAAAACTTACTGGCCAATGTATTTACTGTACTTAGCTTTTCTGGCTATTCCACTTAGTCTGCCATCTTCACTTGCACTTTCACTTTAACTACACTTACCCTGTCCTCACTGCTTTACTTTAAGAGTTCATTGTATCACGTTCACTGTTTCTTTATAATATACTTCCTTGATGTTTCAATACGTTTCGGTAGGTGTAGGCTACTCTTTCCGCTTCGACCTACCGAAATTTCCGAGGCCACTGATATAAAGTTTTACTTATAGACGACTATATGCTGCCACTGTCTGATGCAAACACTGGTGAAGAAGCGTTCTTACTGTGATTCACAAAGACTGCTGCTGGCAAGATATTGCATAATACATCTGGTTGGGCAGGCTACAGGCTTCAGACATCAACATAAATATAAATAGTCTGCCATAACATTGCATGTTACAATGGGGCACCTCACAGGTGAATACTGACAATTAAAACTGAATTGAATTATCCTTCGTAGCATACAATTCTGTACCGTTACAATACCCCCCCCAATGAGAAGTTGTATGCCGAAGCATACAAACTCTCATTGCCTAAAACCTAAGAGGACCAGTGAAGATATGGCGCCACAACCCCCCTGAACTCTCTACTAAAATCATGGGTACTTACCTCCCTCTAGTCCGGTGGCTGTGGCCGCACCCATCCGACTTTACTGGACTTCTCTACTCGAGATCCCAACACCATAAAATCAGATAGGCACCCGCCACAGTATCGCCTGACTCTATAACATTCAATTAAAAGATTAACAAACGGCCTTCCATTACTCCATATCCCCAACTGATTCGTTTCCTCTTATTTGTACTGGTTCATTATTGGCAAAGTACTGGTTCATGTTTATACAAAGTACTGGTTTTTCCTTGAATTTGTAATATACATATAGCAATACAAACTTACGGTCTGCTTACATTTATATTGAGTACATAAAAACCATATACCATATATATATTGGTAATTTTACTCCCCTAACAAAACATTATTCCCCGCCAAAAGTACAAGTAGATTACATAGAATACTCATGAATCATCATCAACATTAACTCAAACTTCTATTTACCTTTCATTATCTCTTTTACTTTGCTCTTCTGTTAAAACATAATCAGGATACAACATGATAAGCCTTCTTGAAACATGTTAAAACATTACCATTTTTACATTGAATTTCAAACAAAACATTACCACCTTATTCACTACAAGTCAAAAATAAATTATTCCAACTTATTAGATAGTCCATCTGTTAAATTACTTAATTCAACTTTGATTGAATTCAATTTATCATCAACATTGTTTTCCATCAACTCTATAACTGGCCTTCATAAAATATAATGTCCACCTGGCCATATAAACTTCCAATATACTTACAGCTAAATCATATAAATTCCATACAAATTGTATAATGTTCACAATACATTATTACCCCTCCAACATAACACATTAATTAACCCAAACATTTTTGATTAATTTACCATTACAATTAAAATTCAAATCAAAATAAATTTAAATTCATTATTAAAATTCACCTTTTCAATTAATTTAATTACCAATTTCATTTACTTTTATTACATTTTTTCAAAATGATTCTCCATTAACAACATCCTCTCACATAAATATTAACTGCATTACCATCAAAACACTAAGTTACTTCCTTACATTGTAAAAAAAATTACCTTCATTTCATCACATCTTACATTTCTTTTGTTTCATAATATTTTTTACTCATAGTACTGATTCATCAAAATACAACATAGTTATCCTCAACTCGAGCATGACTGTAAACATCAACCTGTAAACATACCTGTTTACATCAACAGTGGTCTCCAAGACTGGTTTTATAAACACTTACTCAGCCTCAACATTTCTGATTACATCACCACTGCATACTTCCTTTTTTCAGTTTCTATAAATCTTGTAATCAGTTACCCTTGATTTTACAATACCAATCACAGTATTTTTAAATTTATTTTTTATATTCACAAACATTTATGTTTAAATACATTACTGAAATTCACATTTGAAGGCAGTTTTCTTTCAACTCAAATCCAAACAGTTTCTTTAGTCACATTATTTAAAACACTTTTAATACAAACACACAATGCAAAACAAAATTCATTATTACCTCTTGTTAATTATTTAACAAAATAAAATATTGTTATTATTATAACATACTACAAACATTGTTACATAAACTATTGTATACATTCTGCCAATATACCCTGACACAATACATTTAACACCAATACATATTTATTTACAAATTTTCGTCGTTGTTAAGAATTGAGTTTGATCATTTTTGATAATGTCATGGAGTTAAATTGGCCAGGATGGTGAAAATAATTGTGGATAAGCGGACTGTATTTTTATACGTTTATTGTACGTAAATGGTACAATTGTATTTATAAATGAGAAGGTTAGCTAAGCCTTCTATGTATCATGACGTCTGAGAAATCACGTTAGAAAAAATTTACATTATATAAAAGGAACGCAATTTATGCAACACTTGAACAATACATCAAATGAAATGATTTAGGCCTAAGGCCTACATAGTAAGTCGCGACATGAAAAGAATTAAGATGACAGCCGAAAGCAACAAGCTTAAGTCACGTCTGTTGTGTTCAGACGCTCGGAGCACTGTAACGTCATGTCTGCCTAAGCAAGCAGAATTGAAATATGATCAGATTAGCCAACCTTCCATTAACATAATTCCCACATTAAATACCAACATTATTGTCCAGTCATAATTTTATTATTTACCACACTTCATTACATAAATCAGCCAAGTAATTGCCCTTAACACACATAATTAAATGTTCATTCTTAAACTGTCTAACCGCCGTCATCAAAAATTAGTCTTGATTTCACATAACATTGTTCAATTTCATTTGTACACATCATATGGCTAACTTTTGTATAATAACCATAAAAATTTATTTTTTCCATTGTACCACAATAATAAGGCATAGGGTTACCCCCCATTATTATTTTCTCATAATCCATGTGTGAATTAGTATTTTTTGTCAAATCTCCGTTAGTATTTATTGTTAAACCCAGATGTGTTACCTCATTATCACACTTATCAGCTACTACAAGGACACTACTTCTCCCAACAGGTAAATATTTATCATCAATGTTGATATCATAATCATTGTTTACTACTGCAAAAGGTAAGTCTTTATTATTGATAATAATTCTCTCATTATTTAACTCCTTAATTAATCCTTTATAATCTCTACTTAATCTGAACAACTCTAAAACTCTATTTCTTTCTTTATTATCACTTTCACAGTCCAATTTCACATTTTCACTCCACACAGAGGGCAATACCACAAAACTATTTAAACACCATCTGGCTCTACCAGATAAACACAAAAAACTTATTTGCCCATTTGCCGACCCATTGTCGCCCAAATGTCCTAGTGAGGATCTCTTATCCCTATAAACAACTTGTGAAAACTCTGTTTCACATTTAACCCCATAAAAACTTGCCCGCTGTTCACCCTCTACACTTCATCTATCTCTATACTCCCTTTCTAAATCATTAACACTAACTAGCAATCTTTGATCAACCTCAACTCTTATTCTATTCTCATTATCACCACTATTATTTAATATATCACCAATATTTTTATTCAATAATGTTTCGTCATTACTTATTTTAACACTACCACTTACCTTATAATTCATCACCTGATTTGCATTTAAACTATTACCATTACTATTCATAATTATTCCTCCATTATAATTCCCACTTGTTTTACAGTCATTACTTACCTTGTTAACTGTTACTTCCTTGTTTATATTTAAAGTAACCCCATTCGGATTATCATTTGTATTGACCTCACATACCTCGTTTTTTATTTCCACTGCACTTAAATTAACGCCCTTGTTTGTAAAAGTATCATCATTATTACCTCTACTATCAGAACTACTCACCTGGTTTAGGTCACTTTCTTTATTTTTGAGTAGCTTACATGGTTTGGCAAAAACATCCTTTAATTTATCAAACTCCTTATCTATCCTTTCCGCCGTTTCATCTACTCTTTTTTTTAACTCGTCACGACCCCTTGTGAAGTTTCTTAAGACGCTTCTCACTATTCTCCTCTATTGTTTTCAAAAGATTCAACGCGTTAGCCCATATTCCCTTTTTTCTACGGTTTCTCTTACATCTGCCATGATTATTCAAATTTTATATAATACCCCTTTATAACATTCCAACCCTCCTAATACACAATAATTACACACCCAGTTAAAATACTCTACACCTAGACTCGTACCAGAACCTAAGTCTATACAATAATTCAAAATTTTACAAATACGCCATTACCACAACCTATTTTCTGTGCCTCAAAACAGGTCTAGTTCATAAGTATTTATACGAACATCCTGGCAGCGAGTCGCCAATGTAACGGTATTGATTTTATAAGAAGATTCCAAAATAATATAATACAATAATATTATTACTAAAACTCACTGCTGCCAGAATTTTACCTACCGTCATATTCCCTTTTAAAAAACTTAACCTTATTAAACTACCCAGGTCGCCATGATATTTTATGGTTTAATATCGAAACCTTTACACTCTTGCCCTTATAAAAATCCCACTATCTGACTACCCTTAAAACTCAGAAAATCCCAAAGAACGTTAGACGAGGTTTTCAGCACAGAATAGGAAATGGTTATGGCGTAATAACTTAATCTAACACATGTTTTATTATTGAGACAAATCTTATTTTATTGACCATATCATATTCCCTCTTTACTCAACGATTACAAACAAATCTATTTAATTAGAATTCTTTGAACAACTACACTTCGCTATGAACCAGTACATTAATTGTTACTCCCCTTTTTACTCGCATACACTCTCTCATTCTTTACAATCGCTACATATATTTTTTATCCCCCTTTTACTAAGCGCTTTACTGTTTTAAAAACTTACTGGCCAATGTATTTACTGTACTTAGCTTTTCTGGCTATTCCACTTAGTCTGCCATCTTCACTTGCACTTTCACTTTAACTACACTTACCCTGTCCTCACTGCTTTACTTTAAGAGTTCATTGTATCACGTTCACTGTTTCTTTATAATATACTTCCTTGATGTTTCAATACGTTTCGGTAGGTGTAGGCTACTCTTTCCGCTTCGACCTACCGAAATTTCCGAGGCCACTGATATAAAGTTTTACTTATAGACGACTATATGCTGCCACTGTCTGATGCAAACACTGGTGAAGAAGCGTTCTTACTGTGATTCACAAAGACTGCTGCTGGCAAGATATTGCATAATACATCTGGTTGGGCAGGCTACAGGCTTCAGACATCAACATAAATATAAATAGTCTGCCATAACATTGCATGTTACAATGGGGCACCTCACAGGTGAATACTGACAATTAAAACTGAATTGAATTATCCTTCGTAGCATACAATTCTGTACCGTTACAATACCCCCCCCAATGAGAAGTTGTATGCCGAAGCATACAAACTCTCATTGCCTAAAACCTAAGAGGACCAGTGAAGATATGGCGCCACAACCCCCCTGAACTCTCTACTAAAATCATGGGTACTTACCTCCCTCTAGTCCGGTGGCTGTGGCCGCACCCATCCGACTTTACTGGACTTCTCTACTCGAGATCCCAACACCATAAAATCAGATAGGCACCCGCCACAGTATCGCCTGACTCTATAACATTCAATTAAAAGATTAACAAACGGCCTTCCATTACTCCATATCCCCAACTGATTCGTTTCCTCTTATTTGTACTGGTTCATTATTGGCAAAGTACTGGTTCATGTTTATACAAAGTACTGGTTTTTCCTTGAATTTGTAATATACATATAGCAATACAAACTTACGGTCTGCTTACATTTATATTGAGTACATAAAAACCATATACCATATATATATTGGTAATTTTACTCCCCTAACAAAACATTATTCCCCGCCAAAAGTACAAGTAGATTACATAGAATACTCATGAATCATCATCAACATTAACTCAAACTTCTATTTACCTTTCATTATCTCTTTTACTTTGCTCTTCTGTTAAAACATAATCAGGATACAACATGATAAGCCTTCTTGAAACATGTTAAAACATTACCATTTTTACATTGAATTTCAAACAAAACATTACCACCTTATTCACTACAAGTCAAAAATAAATTATTCCAACTTATTAGATAGTCCATCTGTTAAATTACTTAATTCAACTTTGATTGAATTCAATTTATCATCAACATTGTTTTCCATCAACTCTATAACTGGCCTTCATAAAATATAATGTCCACCTGGCCATATAAACTTCCAATATACTTACAGCTAAATCATATAAATTCCATACAAATTGTATAATGTTCACAATACATTATTACCCCTCCAACATAACACATTAATTAACCCAAACATTTTTGATTAATTTACCATTACAATTAAAATTCAAATCAAAATAAATTTAAATTCATTATTAAAATTCACCTTTTCAATTAATTTAATTACCAATTTCATTTACTTTTATTACATTTTTTCAAAATGATTCTCCATTAACAACATCCTCTCACATAAATATTAACTGCATTACCATCAAAACACTAAGTTACTTCCTTACATTGTAAAAAAAATTACCTTCATTTCATCACATCTTACATTTCTTTTGTTTCATAATATTTTTTACTCATAGTACTGATTCATCAAAATACAACATAGTTATCCTCAACTCGAGCATGACTGTAAACATCAACCTGTAAACATACCTGTTTACATCAACAGTGGTCTCCAAGACTGGTTTTATAAACACTTACTCAGCCTCAACATTTCTGATTACATCACCACTGCATACTTCCTTTTTTCAGTTTCTATAAATCTTGTAATCAGTTACCCTTGATTTTACAATACCAATCACAGTATTTTTAAATTTATTTTTTATATTCACAAACATTTATGTTTAAATACATTACTGAAATTCACATTTGAAGGCAGTTTTCTTTCAACTCAAATCCAAACAGTTTCTTTAGTCACATTATTTAAAACACTTTTAATACAAACACACAATGCAAAACAAAATTCATTATTACCTCTTGTTAATTATTTAACAAAATAAAATATTGTTATTATTATAACATACTACAAACATTGTTACATAAACTATTGTATACATTCTGCCAATATACCCTGACACAATACATTTAACACCAATACATATTTATTTACAAATTTTCGTCGTTGTTAAGAATTGAGTTTGATCATTTTTGATAATGTCATGGAGTTAAATTGGCCAGGATGGTGAAAATAATTGTGGATAAGCGGACTGTATTTTTATACGTTTATTGTACGTAAATGGTACAATTGTATTTATAAATGAGAAGGTTAGCTAAGCCTTCTATGTATCATGACGTCTGAGAAATCACGTTAGAAAAAATTTACATTATATAAAAGGAACGCAATTTATGCAACACTTGAACAATACATCAAATGAAATGATTTAGGCCTAAGGCCTACATAGTAAGTCGCGACATGAAAAGAATTAAGATGACAGCCGAAAGCAACAAGCTTAAGTCACGTCTGTTGTGTTCAGACGCTCGGAGCACTGTAACGTCATGTCTGCCTAAGCAAGCAGAATTGAAATATGATCAGATTAGCCAACCTTCCATTAACATAATTCCCACATTAAATACCAACATTATTGTCCAGTCATAATTTTATTATTTACCACACTTCATTACATAAATCAGCCAAGTAATTGCCCTTAACACACATAATTAAATGTTCATTCTTAAACTGTCTAACCGCCGTCATCAAAAATTAGTCTTGATTTCACATAACATTGTTCAATTTCATTTGTACACATCATATGGCTAACTTTTGTATAATAACCATAAAAATTTATTTTTTCCATTGTACCACAATAATAAGGCATAGGGTTACCCCCCATTATTATTTTCTCATAATCCATGTGTGAATTAGTATTTTTTGTCAAATCTCGTTAGTATTTATTGTTAAACCCAGATGTGTTACCTCATTATCACACTTATCAGCTACTACAAGGACACTACTTCTCCCAACAGGTAAATATTTATCATCAATGTTGATATCATAATCATTGTTTACTACTGCAAAAGGTAAGTCTTTATTATTGATAATAATTCTCTCATTATTTAACTCCTTAATTAATCCTTTATAATCTCTACTTAATCTGAACAACTCTAAAACTCTATTTCTTTCTTTATTATCACTTTCACAGTCCAATTTCACATTTTCACTCCACACAGAGGGCAATACCACAAAACTATTTAAACACCATCTGGCTCTACCAGATAAACACAAAAAACTTATTTGCCCATTTGCCGACCCATTGTCGCCCAAATGTCCTAGTGAGGATCTCTTATCCCTATAAACAACTTGTGAAAACTCTGTTTCACATTTAACCCCATAAAAACTTGCCCGCTGTTCACCCTCTACACTTAATCTATCTCTATACTCCCTTTCTAAATCATTAACACTAACTAGCAATCTTTGATCAACCTCAACTCTTATTCTATTCTCATTATCACCACTATTATTTAATATATAACCAATATTTTTATTCAATAATGTTCCATCATTACTTACTTTAACACTACCACTTACCTTATAATTCATCACCTGATTTGCATTTAAACTATTACCATTACTATTCGTAATTATTCCTCCATTATAATTCCCACTTGTTTTACAGTCATTACTTACCTTGTTAACTGTTACTTCCTTGTTTATATTTAAAGTAACCCCATTCGGATTATCATTTGTATTGACCTCACATACCTCGTTTTTTATTTCCACTGCACTTAAATTAACGCCCTTGTTTGTAAAAGTATCATCATTATTACCTCTACTATCAGAACTACTCACCTGGTTTAGGTCACTTTCTTTATTTTTGAGTAGCTTACATGGTTTGACAAAAACATCCTTTAATTTATCAAACTCCTTATCTATCCTTTCCGCCGTTTCATCTACTCTTTTTTTTAACTCGTCACGACCCCTTGTGAAGTTTCTTAAGACGCTTCTCACTATTCTCCTCTATTGTTTTCAAAAGATTCAACGCGTTAGCCCATATTCCCTTTTTTCTACGGTTTCTCTTACATCTGCCATGATTATTCAAATTTTATATAATACCCCTTTATAACATTCCAACCCTCCTAATACACAATAATTACACGCCCAATTAAAATACTCTACACCTAAACTCGTACCAGAACCTAAGTCTATACAATAATTCAAAATTTTACAAATACGCCATTACCACAACCTATTTTCTGTGCCTCAAAACAGGTCTAGTTCATATAATATTTATACGAACATCCTGGCAGCGAGTCGCCAATGTAACGGTATTGATTTTATAAGAAGATTCCAAAATAATATAATACAATAATATTATTACTAAAACTCACTGCTGCCAGAATTTTACCTACCGTTTTATTCCCTTTTAAAAAACTTAACCTTATTAAACTACCCAGGTCGCCACGATATTTTATGGTTTAATATCGAAACCTTTACACTCTTGCCCTTATAAAAATCCCACTATCTGACTACCCTTAAAACTCAGAAAATCCCAAAGAACATTAGACGAGGTTTTCAGCACAGAATAGGAAATGGTTATGGCGTAATAACTTAATCTAACACATGTTTTATATTGAGACAAATCTTATTTTATTGACCATATCATATTCCCTCTTTACTCAACGATTACAAACAAATCTATTTAATTAGAATTCTTTGAACAACTACACTTCGCTATGAAACAGTACATTAATTATTACTCCCCTTTTTACTCGCATACACTCTCTCATTCTTTACAATCGCTACATATATTTTTTATCCCCCTTTTACTAAGCGCTTTACTGTTTTAAAAACTTACTGGCCAATGTATTTACTGTACTTAGCTTTTCTGGCTATTCCACTTAGTCTGCCATCTTCACTTGCACTTTCACTTTAACTACACTTACCCTGTCCTCACTGCTTTACTTTAAGAGTTCATTGTATCACGTTCACTGTTTCTTTATAATATACTTCCTTGATGTTTCAATACGTTTCGGTAGGTGTAGGCTACTCTTTCCGCTTCGACCTACCGAAATTTCCGAGGCCTCTGATATAAAGTTTTACTTATAGACGACTATATGCTGCCACTGTCTGATGCAAACACTGGTGAAGAAGCGTTCTTACTGTGATTCACAAAGACTGCTGCTGGCAAGATATTGCATAATACGTCTGGTTGGGCAGGCTACAGGCTTCAGACATCAACATAAATATAAATAGTCTGCCATAACATTGCATGTTACAATGGGGCACCTCACAGGTGAATACTGACAATTAAAACTGAATTGAATTATCCTTCGTAGCATACAATTCTGTACCGTTACAATACCCCCCCCCCAATGAGAAGTTGTATGCCGAAGCATACAAACTCTCATTGCCTAAAACCTAAGAGGACCAGTGAAGATATGGCGCCACAACCCCCCTGACCTCTCTACTAAAATCATGGGTACTTACCCCCCTCTAGTCCGGTGGCTGTGGCCGCACCCATCCGACTTTACTGGACTTCTCTACTCGAGATCCCAACACCATAACATCAGATAGGCACCCGCCACAGTATCGCCTGACTCTATAACATTCAATTAAAAGATTAACAAACGGCCTTCCATTACTCCATATCCCCAACTGATTCGTTTCCTCTTATTTGTACTGGTTCATTATTGGCAAAGTACTGGTTCATGTTTATACAAAGTACTGGTTTTTCCTTGAATTTGTAATATACATATAGCAATACAAACTTACGGTCTGCTTACATTTATATTGAGTACATAAAAACCATATACCATATATATATTGGTAATTTTACTCCCCTAACAAAACATTCCCCGCCAAAAGTACAAGTAGATTACATAGAATACACATGAATCATCATCAACATTAACTCAAACTTCTATTTACCTTTCATTATCTCTTTTACTTTGCTCTTCTGTTAAAACATAATCAGGATACAACATGATAAGCCTTCTTGAAACATGTTAAAACATTACCATTTTTACATTGAATTTCAAACAAAACATTACCACCTTATTCACTACAAGTCAAAAATAAATTATTCCAACTTATTAGATAGTCCATCTGTTAAATTACTTAATTCAACTTTGATTGAATTCAATTTATCATCAACATTGTTTTCCATCAACTCTATAACTGGCCTTCATAAAATATAATGTCCACCTGGCCATATAAACTTCCAATATACTTACAGCTAAATCATATAAATTCCATACAAATTGTATAATGTTCACAATACATTATTACCCCTCCAACATAACACATTAATTAACCCAAACATTTTTGATTAATTTACCATTACAATTAAAATTCAAATCAAAATAAATTTAAATTCATTATTAAAATTCACCTTTTCAGTTAATTTAATTACCAATTTCATTTACTTTTATTACATTTTTTCAAAATGATTCTCCATTAACAACATCCTCTCACATAAATATTAACTGCATTACCATCAAAACACTAAGTTACTTCCTTACATTGTAAAAAAAATTACCTTCATTTCATCACATCTTACATTTCTTTTGTTTCATAATATTTTTTACTCATAGTACTGATTCATCAAAATACAACATAGTTATCCTCAACTCGAGCATGACTGTAAACATCAACCTGTAAACATACCTGTTTACATCAACAGTGGTCTCCAAGACTGGTTTTATAAACACTTACTCAGCCTCAACATTTCTGATTACATCACCACTGCATACTTCCTTTTTTCAGTTTCTATAAATCTTGTAATCAGTTACCCTTGATTTTACAATACCAATCACAGTATTTTTAAATTTATTTTTTATATTCACAAACATTTATGTTTAAATACATTACTGAAATTCACATTTGAAGGCAGTTTCCTTTCAACTCAAATCCAAACAATTTCTTTAGTCACATTATTTAAAACACTTTTAATACAAACACACAATGCAAAACAAAATTCATTATTACCTCTTGTTAATTATTTAACAAAATAAAATATTGTTATTATTATAACATACTACAAACATTGTTACATAAACTATTGTATACATTCTGCCAATATACCCTGACACAATACATTTAACACCAATACATATTTATTTACAAATTTTCGTCGTTGTTAAGAATTGAGTTTGATCATTTTTGATAATGTCATGGAGTTAAATTGGCCAGGATGGTGAAAATAATTGTGGATAAGCGGACTGTATTTTTATACGTTTATTGTACGTAAATGGTACAATTGTATTTATAAATGAGAAGGTTAGCTAAGCCTTCTATGTATCATGACGTCTGAGAAATCACGTTAGAAAAAATTTACATTATATAAAAGGAACGCAATTTATGCAACACTTGAACAATACATCAAATGAAATGATTTAGGCCTAAGGCCTACATAGTAAGTCGCGACATGAAAAGAATTAAGATGACAGCCGAAAGCAACAAGCTTAAGTCACGTCTGTTGTGTTCAGACGCTCGGAGCACTGTAACGTCATGTCTGCCTAAGCAAGCAGAATTGAAATATGATCAGATTAGCCAACCTTCCATTAACATAATTCCCACATTAAATACCAACATTATTGTCCAGTCATAATTTTATTATTTACCACACTTCATTACATAAATCAGCCAAGTAATTGCCCTTAACACACATAATTAAATGTTCATTCTTAAACTGTCTAACCGCCGTCATCAACAATTAGTCTTGATTTCACATAACATTGTTCAATTTCATTTGTACACATCATATGGCTAACTTTTGTATAATAACCATAAAAATTTATTTTTTCCATTGTACCACAATAATAAGGCATAGGGTTACCCCCCATTATTATTTTCTCATAATCCATGTGTGAATTAGTATTTTTTGTCAAATCTCCGTTAGTATTTATTGTTAAACCCAGATGTGTTACCTCATTATCACACTTATCAGCTACTACAAGGACACTACTTCTCCCAACAGGTAAATATTTATCATCAATGTTGATATCATAATCATTGTTTACTACTGCAAAAGGTAAGTATTATTGATAATAATTCTCTCATTATTTAACTCCTTAATTAATCCTTTATAATCTCTACTTAATCTGAACAACTCTAAAACTCTATTTCTTTCTTTATTATCACTTTCACAGTCCAATTTCACATTTTCACTCCACACAGAGGGCAATACCACAAAACTATTTAAACACCATCTGGCTCTACCAGATAAACACAAAAAACTTATTTGCCCATTTGCCGACCCATTGTCGCCCAAATGTCCTAGTGAGGATCTCTTATCCCTATAAACAACTTGTGAAAACTCTGTTTCACATTTAACCCCATAAAAACTTGCCCGCTGTTCACCCTCTACACTTAATCTATCTCTATACTCCCTTTCTAAATCATTAACACTAACTAGCAATCTTTGATCAACCTCAACTCTTATTCTATTCTCATTATCACCACTATTATTTAATATATCACCAATATTTTTATTCAATAATGTTTCGTCATTACTTATTTTAACACTACCACTTACCTTATAATTCATCACCTGATTTGCATTTAAACTATTACCATTACTATTCATAATTATTCCTCCATTATAATTCCCACTTGTTTTACAGTCATTACTTACCTTGTTAACTGTTACTTCCTTGTTTATATTTAAAGTAACCCCATTCGGATTATCATTTGTATTGACCTCACATACCTCGTTTTTTATTTCCACTGCACTTAAATTAATGCCCTTGTTTGTAAAAGTATCATCATTATTACCTCTACTATCAGAACTACTCACCTGGTTTAGGTCACTTTCTTTATTTTTGAGTAGCTTACATGGTTTGGCAAAAACATCCTTTAATTTATCAAACTCCTTATCTATCCTTTCCGCCGTTTCATCTACTCTTTTTTTTAACTCGTCACGACCCCTTGTGAAGTTTCTTAAGACGCTTCTCACTATTCTCCTCTATTGTTTTCAAAAGATTCAACACGTCAGCCCATATTCCCTTTTTTTCTACGGTTTCTCTTACATCTGCCATGATTATTCAAATTTTATATAATACCCCTTTATAACATTCCAACCCTCCTAATACACAATAATTACACACCCAGTTAAAATACTCTACACCTAAACTCGTACCAGAACCTAAGTCTATACAATAATTCAAAATTTTACAAATACGCCATTACCACAACCTATTTTCTGTGCCTCAAAACAGGTCTAGTTCATATAATATTTATACGAACATCCTGGCAGCGAGTCGCCAATGTAACGGTATTGATTTTATCAGAAGATTCCAAAATAATATAATACAATAATATTATTACTAAAACTCACTGCTGCCAGAATTTTACCTACCGTCATATTCCCTTTTAAAAAACTTACCTTATTAAACTACCCAGGTCGCCACGATATTTTATGGTTTAATATCGAAACCTTTACACTCTTGCCCTTATAAAAATCCCACTATCTGACTACCCTTAAAACTCAGAAAATCCCAAAGAACGTTAGACGAGGTTTTCAGCACAGAATAGGAAATGGTTATGGCGTAATAACTTAATCTAACACATGTTTTATATTGAGACAAATCTTATTTTATTGACCATATCATATTCCCTCTTTACTCAACAATTACAAACAAATCTATTTAATTAGAATTCTTTGAACAACTACACTTCGCTATGAACCAGTACATTAATTATTACTCCCCTTTTTACTCGCATACACTCTCTCATTCTTTACAATCGCTACATATATTTTTTATCCCCCTTTTACTAAGCGCTTTACTGTTTTAAAAACTTACTGGCCAATGTATTTACTGTACTTAGCTTTTCTGGCTATTCCACTTAGTCTGCCATCTTGACTTGCACTTTCACTTTAACTACACTTACCCTGTCCTCACTGCTTTACTTTAAGAGTTCATTGTATCACGTTCACTGTTTCTTTATAATATACTTCCTTGATGTTTCAATACGTTTCGGTAGGTGTAGGCTACTCTTTCCGCTTCGACCTACCGAAATTTCCGAGGCCACTGATATAAAGTTTTACTTATAGACGACTATATGCTGCCACTGTCTGATGCAAACACTGGTGAAGAAGCGTTCTTACTGTGATTCACAAAGACTGCTGCTGGCAAGATATTGCATAATACGTCTGGTTGGGCAGGCTACAGGCTTCAGACATCAACATAAATATAAATAGTCTACCATAACATTGCATGTTACAATGGGGCACCTCACAGGTGAATACTGACAATTAAAACTGAATTGAATTATCCTTCGTAGCATACAATTCTGTACCGTTACAATACCCCCCCCCAATGAGAAAGTTGTATGCCTAAGCATACAAAATCTCATTGCCTAAAACCTAAAAGGACCAGTGAAGATATGGCGCCACAACCCCCCTGAACTCTCTACTAAAATCATGGGTACTTACCTCCCTCTAGTCCGGTGGCTGTGGCCGCACCCATCCGACTTTACTGGACTTCTCTACTCGAGATCCCAACACCATAATATCAGATAGGCACCCGCCACAGTATCGCCTGACTCTATAACATTCAATTAAAAGATTAACAAACGGCCTTCCATTACTCCATATCCCCAACTGATTCGTTTCCTCTTATTTGTACTGGTTCATTATTGGCAAAGTACTGGTTCATGTTTATACAAAGTACTGGTTTTTCCTTGAATTTGTAATATACATATAGCAATACAAACTTACGGTCTGCTTACATTTATATTGAGTACATAAAAACCATATACCATATATATATTGGTAATTTTACTCCCCTAACAAAACATTATTCCCCGCCAAAAGTACAAGTAGATTACATAGAATACACATGAATCATCATCAACATTAACTCAAACTTCTATTTACCTTTCATTATCTCTTTTACTTTGCTCTTCTGTTAAAACATAATCATGATACAACATGATAAGCCTTCTTGAAACATGTTAAAACATTACCATTTTTACATTGAATTTCAAACAAAACATTACCACCTTATTCACTACAAGTCAAAAATAAATTATTCCAACTTATTAGATAGTCCATCTGTTAAATTACTTAATTCAACTTTGATTGAATTCAATTTATCATCAACATTGTTTTCCATCAACTCTATAACTGGCCTTCATAAAATATAATGTCCACCTGGCCATATAAACTTCCAATATACTTACAGCTAAATCATATAAATTCCATACAAATTGTATAATGTTCACAATACATTATTACCCCTCCAACATAACACATTAATTAACCCAAACATTTTTGATTAATTTACCATTACAATTAAAATTCAAATCAAAATAAATTTAAATTCATTATTAAAATTCACCTTTTCAATTAATTTGATTACCAATTTCATTTACTTTTATTACATTTTTTCAAAATGATTCTCCATTAACAACATCCTCTCACATAAATATTAACTACATTACCATCAAAACACTAAGTTACTTCCTTACATTGTAAAAAAAATTACCTTCATTTCATCACATCTTACATTTCTTTTGTTTCATAATATTTTTTACTCATAGTACTGATTCATCAAAATACAACATAGTTATCCTCAACTCGAGCATGACTGTAAACATCAACCTGTAAACATACCTGTTTACATCAACAGTGGTCTCCAAGACTGGTTTTATAAACACTTACTCAGCCTCAACATTTCTGATTACATCACCACTGCATACTTCCTTTTTTCAGTTTCTATAAATCTTGTAATCAGTTACCCTTGATTTTACAATACCAATCACAGTATTTTTAAATTTATTTTTTATATTCACAAACATTTATGTTTAAATACATTACTGAAATTCACATTTGAAGGCAGTTTCCTTTCAACTCAAATCCAAACAATTTCTTTAGTCATATTATTTAAAACACTTTTAATACAAACACACAATGCAAAACAAAATTCATTATTACCTCTTGTTAATTATTTAACAAAATAAAATATTGTTATTATTATAACATACTACAAACATTGTTACATAAACTATTGTATACATTCTGCCAATATACCCTGACACAATACATTTAACACCAATACATATTTATTTACAAATTTTCGTCGTTGTTAAGAATTGAGTTTGATCATTTTTGATAATGTCATGGAGTTAAATTGGCCAGGATGGTGAAAATAATTGTGGATAAGCGGACTGTATTTTTATACGTTTATACGTTTATTGTACGTAAATGGTACAATTGTATTTATAAATGAGAAGGTTAGCTAAGCCTTCTATGTATCATGACGTCTGAGAAATCACGTTAGAAAAAATTTACATTATATAAAAGGAACGCAATTTATGCAACACTTGAACAATACATCAAATGAAATGATTTAGGCCTAAGGCCTACATAGTAAGTCGCGACATGAAAAGAATTAAGATGACAGCCGAAAGCAACAAGCTTAAGTCACGTCTGTTGTGTTCAGACGCTCGGAGCACTGTAACGTCATGTCTGCCTAAGCAAGCAGAATTGAAATATGATCAGATTAGCCAACCTTCCATTAACATAATTCCCACATTAAATACCAACATTATTGTCCAGTCATAATTTTATTATTTACCACACTTCATTACATAAATCAGCCAAGTAATTGCCCTTAACACGCATAATTAAATGTTCATTCTTAAACTGTCTAACCGCCGTCATCAAAAATTAGTCTTGATTTCACATAACATTGTTCAATTTCATTTGTACACATCATATGGCTAACTTTTGTATAATAACCATAAAAATTTATTTTTTCCATTGTACCACAATAATAAGGCATAGGGTTACCCCCCATTATTATTTTCTCATAATCCATGTGTGAATTAGTATTTTTTGTCAAATCTCCGTTAGTATTTATTGTTAAACCCAGATGTGTTACCTTATTATCACACTTATCAGCTACTACAAGGACACTACTTCTCCCAACAGGTAAATATTTATCATCAATGTTGATATCATAATCATTGTTTACTACTGCACAAGGTAAGTCTTTATTATTGATAATAATTCTCTCATTATTTAACTCCTTAATTAATCCTTTATAATCTCTACTTAATCTGAACAGCTCTAAAACTCTATTTCTTTCTTTATTATCACTTTCACAGTCCAATTTCACATTTTCACTCCACACAGAGGGCAATACCACAAAACTATTTAAACACCATCTGGCTCTACCAGATAAACACAAAAAACTTATTTGCCCATTTGCCGACCCATTGTCGCCCAAATGTCCTAGTGAGGATCTCTTATCCCTATAAACAACTTGTGAAAACTCTGTTTCACATTTAACCCCATAAAAACTTGCCCGCTGTTCACCCTCTACACTTAATCTATCTCTATACTCCCTTTCTAAATCATTAACACTAACTAGCAATCTTTGATCAACCTCAACTCTTATTCTATTCTCATTATCACCACTATTATTTAATATATAACCAATATTTTTATTCAATAATGTTCCATCATTACTTACTTTAACACTACCACTTACCTTATAATTCATCACCTGATTTGCATTTAAACTATTACCATTACTATTCGTAATTATTCCTCCATTATAATTCCCACTTGTTTTACAGTCATTACTTACCTTGTTAACTGTTACTTCCTTGTTTATATTTAAAGTAACCCCATTCGGATTATCATTTGTATTGACCTCACATACCTCGTTTTTTATTTCCACTGCACTTAAATTAACGCCCTTGTTTGTAAAAGTATCATCATTATTACCTCTACTATCAGAACTACTCACCTGGTTTAGGCCACTTTCTTTATTTTTGAGTAGCTTACATGGTTTGGCAAAAACATCCTTTAATTTATCAAACTCCTTATCTATCCTTTCCGCCGTTTCATCTACTCTTTTTTTTAACTCGTCACGACCCCTTGTGAAGTTTCTTAAGACGCTTCTCACTATTCTCCTCTATTGTTTTCAAAAGATTCAACGCGTTAGCCCATATTCCCTTTTTTCTACGGTTTCTCTTACATCTGCCATGATTATTCAAATTTTATATAATACCCCTTTATAACATTCCAACCCTCCTAATACACAATAATTACACGCCCAATTAAAATACTCTACACCTAAACTCGTACCAGAACCTAAGTCTATACAATAATTCAAAATTTTACAAATACGCCATTACCACAACCTATTTTCTGTGCCTCAAAACAGGTCTAGTTCATATAATATTTATACGAACATCCTGGCAGCGAGTCGCCAATGTAACGGTATTGATTTTATAAGAAGATTCCAAAATAATATAATACAATAATATTATTACTAAAACTCACTGCTGCCAGAATTTTACCTACCGTCATATTCCCTTTTAAAAAACTTAACCTTATTAAACTACCCAGGTCGCCACGATATTTTATGGTTTAATATCGAAACCTTTACACTCTTGCCCTTATAAAAATCCCACTATCTGACTACCCTTAAAACTCAGAAAATCCCAAAGAACATTAGACGAGGTTTTCAGCACAGAATAGGAAATGGTTATGGCGTAATAACTTAATCTAACACATGTTTTATATTGAGACAAATCTTATTTTATTGACCATATCATATTCCCTCTTTACTCAACGATTACAAACAAATCTATTTAATTAGAATTCTTTGAACAACTACACTTCGCTATGAAGCAGTACATTAATTATTACTCCCCTTTTTACTCGCATACACTCTCTCATTCTTTACAATCGCTACATATATTTTTTATCCCCCTTTTACTAAGCACTTTACTGTTTTAAAAACTTACTGGCCAATGTATTTACTGTACTTAGCTTTTCTGGCTATTCCACTTAGTCTGCCATCTTCACTTGCACTTTCACTTTAACTACACTTACCCTGTCCTCACTGCTTTACTTTAAGAGTTCATTGTATCACGTTCACTGTTTCTTTATAATATACTTCCTTGATGTTTCAATACGTTTCGGTAGGTGTAGGCTACTCTTTCCGCTTCGACCTACCGAAATTTCCGAGGCCACTGATATAAAGTTTTACTTATAGACGACTATATGCTGCCACTGTCTGATGCAAACACTGGTGAAGAAGCGTTCTTACTGTGATTCACAAAGACTGCTGCTGGCAAGATATTGCATAATACGTCTGGTTGGGCAGGCTACAGGCTTCAGACATCAACATAAATATAAATAGTCTGCCATAACATTGCATGTTACAATGGGGCACCTCACAGGTGAATACTGACAATTAAAACTGAATTGAATTATCCTTCGTAGCATACAATTCTGTACCGTTACAATACCCCCCCCAATGAGAAGTTGTATGCCGAAGCATACAAACTCTCATTGCCTAAAACCTAAGAGGACCAGTGAAGATATGGCGCCACAACCCCCCTGAACTCTCTACTAAAATCATGGGTACTTACCTCCCTCTAGTCCGGTGGCTGTGGCCGCACCCATCCGACTTTACTGGACTTCTCTACTCGAGATCCCAACACCATAAAATCAGATAGGCACCCGCCACAGTATCGCCTGACTCTATAACATTCAATTAAAAGATTAACAAACGGCCTTCCATTACTCCATATCCCCAACTGATTCGTTTCCTCTTATTTGTACTGGTTCATTATTGGCAAAGTACTGGTTCATGTTTATACAAAGTACTGGTTTTTCCTTGAATTTGTAATATACATATAGCAATACAAACTTACGGTCTGCTTACATTTATATTGAGTACATAAAAACCATATACCATATATATATTGGTAATTTTACTCCCCTAACAAAACATTATTCCCCGCCAAAAGTACAAGTAGATTACATAGAATACACATGAATCATCATCAACATTAACTCAAACTTCTATTTACCTTTCATTATCTCTTTTACTTTGCTCTTCTGTTAAAACATAATCAGGATACAACATGATAAGCCTTCTTGAAACATGTTAAAACATTACCATTTTTACATTGAATTTCAAACAAAACATTACCACCTTATTCACTACAAGTCAAAAATAAATTATTCCAACTTATTAGATAGTCCATCTGTTAAATTACTTAATTCAACTTTGATTGAATTCAATTTATCATCAACATTGTTTTCCATCAACTCTATAACTGGCCTTCATAAAATATAATGTCCACCTGGCCATATAAACTTCCAATATACTTACAGCTAAATCATATAAATTCCATACAAATTGTATAATGTTCACAATACATTATTACCCCTCCAACATAACACATTAATTAACCCAAACATTTTTGATTAATTTACCATTACAATTAAAATTCAAATCAAAATAAATTTAAATTCATTATTAAAATTCACCTTTTCAATTAATTTAATTACCAATTTCATTTACTTTTATTACATTTTTTCAAAATGATTCTCCATTAACAACATCCTCTCACATAAATATTAACTGCATTACCATCAAAACACTAAGTTACTTCCTTACATTGTAAAAAAAATTACCTTCATTTCATCACATCTTACATTTCTTTTGTTTCATAATATTTTTTACTCATAGTACTGATTCATCAAAATACAACATAGTTATCCTCAACTCGAGCATGACTGTAAACATCAACCTGTAAACATACCTGTTTACATCAACAGTGGTCTCCAAGACTGGTTTTATAAACACTTACTCAGCCTCAACATTTCTGATTACATCACCACTGCATACTTCCTTTTTTCAGTTTCTATAAATCTTGTAATCAGTTACCCTTGATTTTACAATACCAATCACAGTATTTTTAAATTTATTTTTTATATTCACAAACATTTATGTTTAAATACATTACTGAAATTCACATTTGAAGGCAGTTTTCTTTCAACTCAAATCCAAACAGTTTCTTTAGTCACATTATTTAAAACACTTTTAATACAAACACACAATGCAAAACAAAATTCATTATTACCTCTTGTTAATTATTTAACAAAATAAAATATTGTTATTATTATAACATACTACAAACATTGTTACATAAACTATTGTATACATTCTGCCAATATACCCTGACACAATACATTTAACACCAATACATATTTATTTACAAATTTTCGTCGTTGTTAAGAATTGAGTTTGATCATTTTTGATAATGTCATGGAGTTAAATTGGCCAGGATGGTGAAAATAATTGTGGATAAGCGGACTGTATTTTTATACGTTTATTGTACGTAAATGGTACAATTGTATTTATAAATGAGAAGGTTAGCTAAGCCTTCTATGTATCATGACGTCTGAGAAATCACGTTAGAAAAAATTTACATTATATAAAAGGAACGCTTTTTATGCAACACTTGAACAATACATCAAATGAAATGATTTAGGCCTAAGGCCTACATAGTAAGTCGCGACATGAAAAGAATTAAGATGACAGCCGAAAGCAACAAGCTTAAGTCACGTCTGTTGTGTTCAGACGCTCGGAGCACTGTAACGTCATGTCTGCCTAAGCAAGCAGAATTGAAATATGATCAGATTAGCCAACCTTCCATTAACATAATTCCCACATTAAATACCAACATTATTGTCCAGTCATAATTTTATTATTTACCACACTTCATTACATAAATCAGCCAAGTAATTGCCCTTAACACACATAATTAAATGTTCATTCTTAAACTGTCTAACCGCCGTCATCAAAAATTAGTCTTGATTTCACATAACATTGTTCAATTTCATTTGTACACATCATATGGCTAACTTTTGTATAATAACCATAAAAATTTATTTTTTCCATTGTACCACAATAATAAGGCATAGGGTTACCCCCATTATTATTTTCTCATAATCCATGTGTGAATTAGTATTTTTTGTCAAATCTCCGTTAGTATTTATTGTTAAACCCAGATGTGTTACCTCATTATCACACTTATCAGCTACTACAAGGACACTACTTCTCCCAACAGGTAAATATTTATCATCAATGTTGATATCATAATCATTGTTTACTACTGCACAAGGTAAGTCTTTATTATTGATAATAATTCTCTCATTATTTAACTCCTTAATTAATCCTTTATAATCTCTACTTAATCTGAACAGCTCTAAAACTCTATTTCTTTCTTTATTATCACTTTCACAGTCCAATTTCACATTTTCACTCCACACAGAGGGCAATACCACAAAACTATTTAAACACCATCTGGCTCTACCAGATAAACACAAAAAACTTATTTGCCCATTTGCCGACCCATTGTCGCCCAAATGTCCTAGTGAGGATCTCTTATCCCTATAAACAACTTGTGAAAACTCTGTTTCACATTTAACCCCATAAAAACTTGCCCGCTGTTCACCCTCTACACTTAATCTATCTCTATACTCCCTTTCTAAATCATTAACACTAACTAGCAATCTTTGATCAACCTCAACTCTTATTCTATTCTCATTATCACCACTATTATTTAATATATCACCAATATTTTTATTCAATAATGTTTCGTCATTACTTATTTTAACACTACCACTTACCTTATAATTCATCACCTGATTTGCATTTAAACTATTACCATTACTATTCATAATTATTCCTCCATTATAATTCCCACTTGTTTTACAGTCATTACTTACGTTGTTAACTGTTACTTCCTTGTTTATATTTAAAGTAACCCCATTCGGATTATCATTTGTATTGACCTCACATACCTCGTTTTTTATTTCCACTGCACTTAAATTAATGCCCTTGTTTGTAAAAGTATCATCATTATTACCTCTACTATCAGAACTACTCACCTGGTTTAGGTCACTTTCTTTATTTTTGAGTAGCTTACATGGTTTGGCAAAAACATCCTTTAATTTATCAAACTCCTTATCTATCCTTTCCGCCGTTTCATCTACTCTTTTTTTTAACTCGTCACGACCCCTTGTGAAGTTTCTTAAGACGCTTCTCACTATTCTCGTCTATTGTTTTCAAAAGATTCAACACGTCAGCCCATATTCCCTTTTTTTCTACGGTTTCTCTTACATCTGCTATGATTATTCAAATTTTATATAATACCCCTTTATAACATTCCAACCCTCCTAATACACAATAATTACACACCCAGTTAAAATACTCTACACCTAAACTCGTACCAGAACCTAAGTCTATACAATAATTCAAAATTTTACAAATACGCCATTACCACAACCTATTTTCTGTGCCTCAAAACAGGTCTAGTTCATATAATATTTATACGAACATCCTGGCAGCGAGTCGCCAATGTAACGGTATTGATTTTATCAGAAGATTCCAAAATAATATAATACAATAATATTATTACTAAAACTCACTGCTGCCAGAATTTTACCTACCGTCATATTCCCTTTTAAAAAACTTACCTTATTAAACTACCCAGGTCGCCACGATATTTTATAGTTTAATATCGAAACCTTTACACTCTTGCCCTTATAAAAATCCCACTATCTGACTACCCTTAAAACTCAGAAAATCCCAAAGAACGTTAGACGAGGTTTTCAGCACAGAATAGGAAATGGTTATGGCGTAATAACTTAATCTAACACATGTTTTATATTGAGACAAATCTTATTTTATTGACCATATCATATTCCCTCTTTACTCAACAATTACAAACAAATCTATTTAATTAGAATTCTTTGAACAACTACACTTCGCTATGAACCAGTACATTAATTATTACTCCCCTTTTTACTCGCATACACTCTCTCATTCTTTACAATCGCTACATATATTTTTTATCCCCCTTTTACTAAGCGCTTTACTGTTTTAAAAACTTACTGGCCAATGTATTTACTGTACTTAGCTTTTCTGGCTATTCCACTTAGTCTGCCATCTTCACTTGCACTTTCACTTTAACTACACTTACCCTGTCCTCACTGCTTTACTTTAAGAGTTCATTGTATCACGTTCACTGTTTCTTTATAATATACTTCCTTGATGTTTCAATACGTTTCGGTAGGTGTAGGCTACTCTTTCCGCTTCGACCTACCGAAATTTCCGAGGCCACTGATATAAAGTTTTACTTATAGACGACTATATGCTGCCACTGTCTGATTCAAACACTGGTGAAGAAGCGTTCTTACTGTGATTCACAAAGACTGCTGCTGGCAAGATATTGCATAATACGTCTGGTTGGGCAGGCTACAGGCTTCAGACATCAACATAAATATAAATAGTCTGCCATAACATTGCATGTTACAATGGGGCACCTCACAGGTGAATACTGACAATTAAAACTGAATTGAATTATCCTTCGTAGCATACAATTCTGTACCGTTACAATACCCCCCCCCAATGAGAAGTTGTATGCCGAAGCATACAAACTCTCATTGCCTAAAACCTAAAAGGACCAGTGAAGATATGGCGCCACAACCCCCCTGAACTCTCTACTAAAATCATGGGTACTTACCTCCCTCTAGTCCGGTGGCTGTGGCCGCACCCATCCGACTTTACTGGACTTCTCTACTCGAGATCCCAACACCATAAAATCAGATAGGCACCCGCCACAGTATCGCCTGACTCTATAACATTCAATTAAAAGATTAACAAACGGCCTTCCATTACTCCATATCCCCAACTGATTCGTTTCCTCTTATTTGTACTGGTTCATTATTGGCAAAGTACTGGTTCATGTTTATACAAAGTACTGGTTTTTCCTTGAATTTGTAATATACATATAGCAATACAAACTTACGGTCTGCTTACATTTATATTGAGTACATAAAAACCATATACCATATATATATTGGTAATTTTACTCCCCTAACAAAACATTATTCCCCGCCAAAAGTACAAGTAGATTACATAGAATACACATGAATCATCATCAACATTAACTCAAACTTCTATTTACCTTTCATTATCTCTTTTACTTTGCTCTTCTGTTAAAACATAATCATGATACAACATGATAAGCCTTCTTGAAACATGTTAAAACATTACCATTTTTACATTGAATTTCAAACAAAACATTACCACCTTATTCACTACAAGTCAAAAATAAATTATTCCAACTTATTAGATAGTCCATCTGTTAAATTACTTAATTCAACTTTGACTGAATTCAATTTATCATCAACATTGTTTTCCATCAACTCTATAACTGGCCTTCATAAAATATAATGTCCACCTGGCCATATAAACTTCCAATATACTTACAGCTAAATCATATAAATTCCATACAAATTGTATAATGTTCACAATACATTATTACCCCTCCAACATAACACATTAATTAACCCAAACATTTTTGATTAATTTACCATTACAATTAAAATTCAAATCAAAATAAATTTAAATTCATTATTAAAATTCACCTTTTCAATTAATTTGATTACCAATTTCATTTACTTTTATTACATTTTTTCAAAATGATTCTCCATTAACAACATCCTCTCACATAAATATTAACTACATTACCATCAAAACACTAAGTTACTTCCTTACATTGTAAAAAAAATTACCTTCATTTCATCACATCTTACATTTCTTTTGTTTCATAATATTTTTTACTCATAGTACTGATTCATCAAAATACAACATAGTTATCCTCAACTCGAGCATGACTGTAAACATCAACCTGTAAACATACCTGTTTACATCAACAGTGGTCTCCAAGACTGGTTTTATAAACACTTACTCAGCCTCAACATTTCTGATTACATCACCACTGCATACTTCCTTTTTTCAGTTTCTATAAATCTTGTAATCAGTTACCCTTGATTTTACAATACCAATCACAGTATTTTTAAATTTATTTTTTATATTCACAAACATTTATGTTTAAATACATTACTGAAATTCACATTTGAAGGCAGTTTCCTTTCAACTCAAATCCAAACAATTTCTTTAGTCACATTATTTAAAACACTTTTAATACAAACACACAATGCAAAACAAAATTCATTATTACCTCTTGTTAATTATTTAACAAAATAAAATATTGTTATTATTATAACATACTACAAACATTGTTACATAAACTATTGTATACATTCTGCCAATATACCCTGACACAATACATTTAACACCAATACATATTTATTTACAAATTTTCGTCGTTGTTAAGAATTGAGTTTGATCATTTTTGATAATGTCATGGAGTTAAATTGGCCAGGATGGTGAAAATAATTGTGGATAAGCGGACTGTATTTTTATACGTTTATTGTACGTAAATGGTACAATTGTATTTATAAATGAGAAGGTTAGCTAAGCCTTCTATGTATCATGACGTCTGAGAAATCACGTTAGAAAAAATTTACATTATATAAAAGGAACGCAATTTATGCAACACTTGAACAATACATCAAATGAAATGATTTAGGCCTAAGGCCTACATAGTAAGTCGCGACATGAAAAGAATTAAGATGACAGCCGAAAGCAACAAGCTTAAGTCACGTCTGTTGTGTTCAGACGCTCGGAGCACTGTAACGTCATGTCTGCCTAAGCAAGCAGAATTGAAATATGATCAGATTAGCCAACCTTCCATTAACATAATTCCCACATTAAATACCAACATTATTGTCCAGTCATAATTTTATTATTTACCACACTTCATTACATAAATCAGCCAAGTAATTGCCCTTAACACGCATAATTAAATGTTCATTCTTAAACTGTCTAACCGCCGTCATCAAAAATTAGTCTTGATTTCACATAACATTGTTCAATTTCATTTGTACACATCATATGGCTAACTTTTGTATAATAACCATAAAAATTTATTTTTTCCATTGTACCACAATAATAAGGCATAGGGTTACCCCCCATTATTATTTTCTCATAATCCATGTGTGAATTAGTATTTTTTGTCAAATCTCCGTTAGTATTTATTGTTAAACCCAGATGTGTTACCTTATTATCACACTTATCAGCTACTACAAGGACACTACTTCTCCCAACAGGTAAATATTTATCATCAATGTTGATATCATAATCATTGTTTACTACTGCACAAGGTAAGTCTTTATTATTGATAATAATTCTCTCATTATTTAACTCCTTAATTAATCCTTTATAATCTCTACTTAATCTGAACAGCTCTAAAACTCTATTTCTTTCTTTATTATCACTTTCACAGTCCAATTTCACATTTTCACTCCACACAGAGGGCAATACCACAAAACTATTTAAACACCATCTGGCTCTACCAGATAAACACAAAAAACTTATTTGCCCATTTGCCGACCCATTGTCGCCCAAATGTCCTAGTGAGGATCTCTTATCCCTATAAACAACTTGTGAAAACTCTGTTTCACATTTAACCCCATAAAAACTTGCCCGCTGTTCACCCTCTACACTTAATCTATCTCTATACTCCCTTTCTAAATCATTAACACTAACTAGCAATCTTTGATCAACCTCAACTCTTATTCTATTCTCATTATCACCACTATTATTTAATATATAACCAATATTTTTATTCAGTAATGTTCCATCATTACTTACTTTAACACTACCACTTACCTTATAATTCATCACCTGATTTGCATTTAAACTATTACCATTACTATTCGTAATTATTCCTCCATTATAATTCCCACTTGTTTTACAGTCATTACTTACCTTGTTAACTGTTACTTCCTTGTTTATATTTAAAGTAACCCCATTCGGATTATCATTTGTATTGACCTCACATACCTCGTTTTTTATTTCCACTGCACTTAAATTAACGCCCTTGTTTGTAAAAGTATCATCATTATTACCTCTACTATCAGAACTACTCACCTGGTTTAGGCCACTTTCTTTATTTTTGAGTAGCTTACATGGTTTGGCAAAAACATCCTTTAATTTATCAAACTCCTTATCTATCCTTTCCGCCGTTTCATCTACTCTTTTTTTTAACTCGTCACGACCCCTTGTGAAGTTTCTTAAGACGCTTCTCACTATTCTCCTCTATTGTTTTCAAAAGATTCAACGCGTTAGCCCATATTCCCTTTTTTCTACGGTTTCTCTTACATCTGCCATGATTATTCAAATTTTATATAATACCCCTTTATAACATTCCAACCCTCCTAATACACAATAATTACACGCCCAATTAAAATACTCTACACCTAAACTCGTACCAGAACCTAAGTCTATACAATAATTCAAAATTTTACAAATACGCCATTACCACAACCTATTTTCTGTGCCTCAAAACAGGTCTAGTTCATATAATATTTATACGAACATCCTGGCAGCGAGTCGCCAATGTAACGGTATTGATTTTATAAGAAGATTCCAAAATAATATAATACAATAATATTATTACTAAAACTCACTGCTGCCAGAATTTTACCTACCGTCATATTCCCTTTTAAAAAACTTAACCTTATTAAACTACCCAGGTCGCCACGATATTTTATGGTTTAATATCGAAACCTTTACACTCTTGCCCTTATAAAAATCCCACTATCTGACTACCCTTAAAACTCAGAAAATCCCAAAGAACATTAGACGAGGTTTTCAGCACAGAATAGGAAATGGTTATGGCGTAATAACTTAATCTAACACATGTTTTATATTGAGACAAATCTTATTTTATTGACCATATCATATTCCCTCTTTACTCAACGATTACAAACAAATCTATTTAATTAGAATTCTTTGAACAACTACACTTCGCTATGAACCAGTACATTAATTATTACTCCCCTTTTTACTCGCATACACTCTCTCATTCTTTACAATCGCTACATATATTTTTTATTCCCCTTTTACTAAGCGCTTTACTGTTTTAAAAACTTACTGGCCAATGTATTTACTGTACTTAGCTTTTCTGGCTATTCCACTTAGTCTGCCATCTTCACTTGCACTTTCACTTTAACTACACTTACCCTGTCCTCACTGCTTTACTTTAAGAGTTCATTGTATCACGTTCACTGTTTCTTTATAATATACTTCCTTGATGTTTCAATACGTTTCGGTAGGTGTAGGCTACTCTTTCCGCTTCGACCTACCGAAATTTCCGAGGCCACTGATATAAAGTTTTACTTATAGACGACTATATGCTGCCACTGTCTGATGCAAACACTGGTGAAGAAGCGTTCTTACTGTGATTCACAAAGACTGCTGCTGGCAAGATATTGCATAATACGTCTGGTTGGGCAGGCTACAGGCTTCAGACATCAACATAAATATAAATAGTCTGCCATAACATTGCATGTTACAATGGGGCACCTCACAGGTGAATACTGACAATTAAAACTGAATTGAATTATCCTTCGTAGCATACAATTCTGTACCGTTACAATACCCCCCCCAATGAGAAGTTGTATGCCGAAGCATACAAACTCTCATTGCCTAAAACCTAAAAGGACCAGTGAAGATATGGCGCCACAACCCCCCTGAACTCTCTACTAAAATCATGGGTACTTACCTCCCTCTAGTCCGGTGGCTGTGGCCGCACCCATCCGACTTTACTGGACTTCTCTACTCGAGATCCCAACACCATAAAATCAGATAGGCACCCGCCACAGTATCGCCTGACTCTATAACATTCAATTAAAAGATTAACAAACGGCCTTCCATTACTCCATATCCCCAACTGATTCGTTTCCTCTTATTTGTACTGGTTCATTATTGGCAAAGTACTGGTTCATGTTTATACAAAGTACTGGTTTTCCCTTGAATTTGTAATATACATATAGCAATACAAACTTACGGTCTGCTTACATTTATATTGAGTACATAAAAACCATATACCATATATATATTGGTAATTTTACTCCCCTAACAAAACATTATTCCCCGCCAAAAGTACAAGTAGATTACATAGAATACACATGAATCATCATCAACATTAACTCAAACTTCTATTTACCTTTCATTATCTCTTTTACTTTGCTCTTCTGTTAAAACATAATCAGGATACAACATGATAAGCCTTCTTGAAACATGTTAAAACATTACCATTTTTACATTGAATTTCAAACAAAACATTACCACCTTATTCACTACAAGTCAAAAATAAATTATTCCAACTTATTAGATAGTCCATCTGTTAAATTACTTAATTCAACTTTGATTGAATTCAATTTATCATCAACATTGTTTTCCATCAACTCTATAACTGGCCTTCATAAAATATAATGTCCACCTGGCCATATAAACTTCCAATATACTTACAGCTAAATCATATAAATTCCATACAAATTGTATAATGTTCACAATACATTATTACCCCTCCAACATAACACATTAATTAACCCAAACATTTTTGATTAATTTACCATTACAATTAAAATTCAAATCAAAATAAATTTAAATTCATTATTAAAATTCACCTTTTCAATTAATTTAATTACCAATTTCATTTACTTTTATTACATTTTTTCAAAATGATTCTCCATTAACAACATCCTCTCACATAAATATTAACTGCATTACCATCAAAACACTAAGTTACTTCCTTACATTGTAAAAAAAATTACCTTCATTTCATCACATCTTACATTTCTTTTGTTTCATAATATTTTTTACTCATAGTACTGATTCATCAAAATACAACATAGTTATCCTCAACTCGAGCATGACTGTAAACATCAACCTGTAAACATACCTGTTTACATCAACAGTGGTCTCCAAGACTGGTTTTATAAACACTTACTCAGCCTCAACATTTCTGATTACATCACCACTGCATACTTCCTTTTTTCAGTTTCTATAAATCTTGTAATCAGTTACCCTTGATTTTACAATACCAATCACAGTATTTTTAAATTTATTTTTTATATTCACAAACATTTATGTTTAAATACATTACTGAAATTCACATTTGAAGGCAGTTTTCTTTCAACTCAAATCCAAACAGTTTCTTTAGTCACATTATTTAAAACACTTTTAATACAAACACACAATGCAAAACAAAATTCATTATTACCTCTTGTTAATTATTTAACAAAATAAAATATTGTTATTATTATAACATACTACAAACATTGTTACATAAACTATTGTATACATTCTGCCAATATACCCTGACACAATACATTTAACACCAATACATATTTATTTACAAATTTTCGTCGTTGTTAAGAATTGAGTTTGATCATTTTTGATAATGTCATGGAGTTAAATTGGCCAGGATGGTGAAAATAATTGTGGATAAGCGGACTGTATTTTTATACGTTTATTGTACGTAAATGGTACAATTGTATTTATAAATGAGAAGGTTAGCTAAGCCTTCTATGTATCATGACGTCTGAGAAATCACGTTAGAAAAAATTTACATTATATAAAAGGAACGCAATTTATGCAACACTTGAACAATACATCAAATGAAATGATTTAGGCCTAAGGCCTACATAGTAAGTCGCGACATGAAAAGAATTAAGATGACAGCCGAAAGCAACAAGCTTAAGTCACGTCTGTTGTGTTCAGACGCTCGGAGCACTGTAACGTCATGTCTGCCTAAGCAAGCAGAATTGAAATATGATCAGATTAGCCAACCTTCCATTAACATAATTCCCACATTAAATACCAACATTATTGTCCAGTCATAATTTTATTATTTACCACACTTCATTACATAAATCAGCCAAGTAATTGCCCTTAACACACATAATTAAATGTTCATTCTTAAACTGTCTAACCGCCGTCATCAACAATTAGTCTTGATTTCACATAACATTGTTCAATTTCATTTGTACACATCATATGGCTAACTTTTGTATAATAACCATAAAAATTTATTTTTTCCATTGTACCACAATAATAAGGCATAGGGTTACCCCCCATTATTATTTTCTCATAATCCATGTGTGAATTAGTATTTTTTGTCAAATCTCCGTTAGTATTTATTGTTAAACCCAGATGTGTTACCTCATTATCACACTTATCAGCTACTACAAGGACACTACTTCTCCCAACAGGTAAATATTTATCATCAATGTTGATATCATAATCAATGTTTACTACTGCACAAGGTAAGTCTTTATTATTGATAATAATTCTCTCATTATTTAACTCCTTAATTAATCCTTTATAATCTCTACTTAATCTGAACAGCTCTAAAACTCTATTTCTTTCTTTATTATCACTTTCACAGTCCAATTTCACATTTTCACTCCACACAGAGGGCAATACCACAAAACTATTTAAACACCATCTGGCTCTACCAGATAAACACAAAAAACTTATTTGCCCATTTGCCGACCCATTGTCGCCCAAATGTCCTAGTGAGGATCTCTTATCCCTATAAACAACTTGTGAAAACTCTGTTTCACATTTAACCCCATAAAAACTTGCCCGCTGTTCACCCTCTACACTTAATCTATCTCTATACTCCCTTTCTAAATCATTAACACTAACTAGCAATCTTTGATCAACCTCAACTCTTATTCTATTCTCATTATCACCACTATTATTTAATATATCACCAATATTTTTATTCAATAATGTTTCGTCATTACTTATTTTAACACTACCACTTACCTTATAATTCATCACCTGATTTGCATTTAAACTATTACCATTACTATTCATAATTATTCCTCCATTATAATTCCCACTTGTTTTACAGTCATTACTTACCTTGTTAACTGTTACTTCCTTGTTTATATTTAAAGTAACCCCATTCGGATTATCATTTGTATTGACCTCACATACCTCGTTTTTTATTTCCACTGCACTTAAATTAATGCCCTTGTTTGTAAAAGTATCATCATTATTACCTCTACTATCAGAACTACTCACCTGGTTTAGGTCACTTTCTTTATTTTTGAGTAGCTTACATGGTTTGGCAAAAACATCCTTTAATTTATCAAACTCCTTATCTATCCTTTCCGCCGTTTCATCTACTCTTTTTTTTAACTCGTCACGACCCCTTGTGAAGTTTCTTAAGACGCTTCTCACTATTCTCCTCTATTGTTTTCAAAAGATTCAACACGTCAGCCCATATTCCCTTTTTTTCTACGGTTTCTCTTACATCTGCTATGATTATTCAAATTTTATATAATACCCCTTTATAACATTCCAACCCTCCTAATACACAATAATTACACACCCAGTTAAAATACTCTACACCTAAACTCGTACCAGAACCTAAGTCTATACAATAATTCAAAATTTTACAAATACGCCATTACCACAACCTATTTTCTGTGCCTCAAAACAGGTCTAGTTCATATAATATTTATACGAACATCCTGGCAGCGAGTCGCCAATGTAACGGTATTGATTTTATAAGAAGATTCCAAAATAATATAATACAATAATATTATTACTAAAACTCACTGCTGCCAGAATTTTACCTACCGTCATATTCCCTTTTAAAAAACTTACCTTATTAAACTACCCAGGTCGCCACGATATTTTATAGTTTAATATCGAAACCTTTACACTCTTGCCCTTATAAAAATCCCACTATCTGACTACCCTTAAAACTCAGAAAATCCCAAAGAACGTTAGACGAGGTTTTCAGCACAGAATAGGAAATGGTTATGGCGTAATAACTTAATCTAACACATGTTTTATATTGAGACAAATCTTATTTTATTGACCATATCATATTCCCTCTTTACTCAACAATTACAAACAAATCTATTTAATTAGAATTCTTTGAACAACTACACTTCGCTATGAACCAGTACATTAATTATTACTCCCCTTTTTACTCGCATACACTCTCTCATTCTTTACAATCGCTACATATATTTTTTATCCCCCTTTTACTAAGCGCTTTACTGTTTTAAAAACTTACTGGCCAATGTATTTACTGTACTTAGCTTTTCTGGCTATTCCACTTAGTCTGCCATCTTCACTTGCACTTTCACTTTAACTACACTTACCCTGTCCTCACTGCTTTACTTTAAGAGTTCATTGTATCACGTTCACTGTTTCTTTATAATATACTTCCTTGATGTTTCAATACGTTTCGGTAGGTGTAGGCTACTCTTTCCGCTTCGACCTACCGAAATTTCCGAGGCCACTGATATAAAGTTTTACTTATAGACGACTATATGCTGCCACTGTCTGATTCAAACACTGGTGAAGAAGCGTTCTTACTGTGATTCACAAAGACTGCTGCTGGCAAGATATTGCATAATACGTCTGGTTGGGCAGGCTACAGGCTTCAGACATCAACATAAATATAAATAGTCTGCCATAACATTGCATGTTACAATGGGGCACCTCACAGGTGAATACTGACAATTAAAACTGAATTGAATTATCCTTCGTAGCATACAATTCTGTACCGTTACAATACCCCCCCCCCAATGAGAAGTTGTATGCCGAAGCATACAAACTCTCATTGCCTAAAACCTAAAAGGACCAGTGAAGATATGGCGCCACAACCCCCCTGAACTCTCTACTAAAATCATGGGTACTTACCTCCCTCTAGTCCGGTGGCTGTGGCCGCACCCATCCGACTTTACTGGACTTCTCTACTCGAGATCCCAACACCATAAAATCAGATAGGCACCCGCCACAGTATCGCCTGACTCTATAACATTCAATTAAAAGATTAACAAACGGCCTTCCATTACTCCATATCCCCAACTGATTCGTTTCCTCTTATTTGTACTGGTTCATTATTGGCAAAGTACTGGTTCATGTTTATACAAAGTACTGGTTTTTCCTTGAATTTGTAATATACATATAGCAATACAAACTTACGGTCTGCTTACATTTATATTGAGTACATAAAAACCATATACCATATATATATTGGTAATTTTACTCCCCTAACAAAACATTATTCCCCGCCAAAAGTACAAGTAGATTACATAGAATACACATGAATCATCATCAACATTAACTCAAACTTCTATTTACCTTTCATTATCTCTTTTACTTTGCTCTTCTGTTAAAACATAATCATGATACAACATGATAAGCCTTCTTGAAACATGTTAAAACATTACCATTTTTACATTGAATTTCAAACAAAACATTACCACCTTATTCACTACAAGTCAAAAATAAATTATTCCAACTTATTAGATAGTCCATCTGTTAAATTACTTAATTCAACTTTGACTGAATTCAATTTATCATCAACATTGTTTTCCATCAACTCTATAACTGGCCTTCATAAAATATAATGTCCACCTGGCCATATAAACTTCCAATATACTTACAGCTAAATCATATAAATTCCATACAAATTGTATAATGTTCACAATACATTATTACCCCTCCAACATAACACATTAATTAACCCAAACATTTTTGATTAATTTACCATTACAATTAAAATTCAAATCAAAATACATTTAAATTCATTATTAAAATTCACCTTTTCAATTAATTTGATTACCAATTTCATTTACTTTTATTACATTTTTTCAAAATGATTCTCCATTAACAACATCCTCTCACATAAATATTAACTACATTACCATCAAAACACTAAGTTACTTCCTTACATTGTAAAAAAAATTACCTTCATTTCATCACATCTTACATTTCTTTTGTTTCATAATATTTTTTACTCATAGTACTGATTCATCAAAATACAACATAGTTATCCTCAACTCGAGCATGACTGTAAACATCAACCTGTAAACATACCTGTTTACATCAACAGTGGTCTCCAAGACTGGTTTTATAAACACTTACTCAGCCTCAACATTTCTGATTACATCACCACTGCATACTTCCTTTTTTCAGTTTCTATAAATCTTGTAATCAGTTACCCTTGATTTTACAATACCAATCACAGTATTTTTAAATTTATTTTTTATATTCACAAACATTTATGTTTAAATACATTACTGAAATTCACATTTGAAGGCAGTTTCCTTTCAACTCAAATCCAAACAATTTCTTTAGTCACATTATTTAAAACACTTTTAATACAAACACACAATGCAAAACAAAATTCATTATTACCTCTTGTTAATTATTTAACAAAATAAAATATTGTTATTATTATAACATACTACAAACATTGTTACATAAACTATTGTATACATTCTGCCAATATACCCTGACACAATACATTTAACACCAATACATATTTATTTACAAATTTTCGTCGTTGTTAAGAATTGAGTTTGATCATTTTTGATAATGTCATGGAGTTAAATTGGCCAGGATGGTGAAAATAATTGTGGATAAGCGGACTGTATTTTTATACGTTTATTGTACGTAAATGGTACAATTGTATTTATAAATGAGAAGGTTAGCTAAGCCTTCTATGTATCATGACGTCTGAGAAATCACGTTAGAAAAAATTTACATTATATAAAAGGAACGCAATTTATGCAACACTTGAACAATACATCAAATGAAATGATTTAGGCCTAAGGCCTACATAGTAAGTCGCGACATGAAAAGAATTAAGATGACAGCCGAAAGCAACAAGCTTAAGTCACGTCTGTTGTGTTCAGACGCTCGGAGCACTGTAACGTCATGTCTGCCTAAGCAAGCAGAATTGAAATATGATCAGATTAGCCAACCTTCCATTAACATAATTCCCACATTAAATACCAACATTATTGTCCAGTCATAATTTTATTATTTACCACACTTCATTACATAAATCAGCCAAGTAATTGCCCTTAACACGCATAATTAAATGTTCATTCTTAAACTGTCTAACCGCCGTCATCAAAAATTAGTCTTGATTTCACATAACATTGTTCAATTTCATTTGTACACATCATATGGCTAACTTTTGTATAATAACCATAAAAATTTATTTTTTCCATTGTACCACAATAATAAGGCATAGGGTTACCCCCCATTATTATTTTCTCATAATCCATGTGTGAATTAGTATTTTTTGTCAAATCTCCGTTAGTATTTATTGTTAAACCCAGATGTGTTACCTTATTATCACACTTATCAGCTACTACAAGGACACTACTTCTCCCAACAGGTAAATATTTATCATCAATGTTGATATCATAATCATTGTTTACTACTGCACAAGGTAAGTCTTTATTATTGATAATAATTCTCTCATTATTTAACTCCTTAATTAATCCTTTATAATCTCTACTTAATCTGAACAGCTCTAAAACTCTATTTCTTTCTTTATTATCACTTTCACAGTCCAATTTCACATTTTCACTCCACACAGAGGGCAATACCACAAAACTATTTAAACACCATCTGGCTCTACCAGATAAACACAAAAAACTTATTTGCCCATTTGCCGACCCATTGTCGCCCAAATGTCCTAGTGAGGATCTCTTATCCCTATAAACAACTTGTGAAAACTCTGTTTCACATTTAACCCCATAAAAACTTGCCCGCTGTTCACCCTCTACACTTAATCTATCTCTATACTCCCTTTCTAAATCATTAACACTAACTAGCAATCTTTGATCAACCTCAACTCTTATTCTATTCTCATTATCACCACTATTATTTAATATATAACCAATATTTTTATTCAGTAATGTTCCATCATTACTTACTTTAACACTACCACTTACCTTATAATTCATCACCTGATTTGCATTTAAACTATTACCATTACTATTCGTAATTATTCCTCCATTATAATTCCCACTTGTTTTACAGTCATTACTTACCTTGTTAACTGTTACTTCCTTGTTTATATTTAAAGTAACCCCATTCGGATTATCATTTGTATTGACCTCACATACCTCGTTTTTTATTTCCACTGCACTTAAATTAACGCCCTTGTTTGTAAAAGTATCATCATTATTACCTCTACTATCAGAACTACTCACCTGGTTTAGGCCACTTTCTTTATTTTTGAGTAGCTTACATGGTTTGGCAAAAACATCCTTTAATTTATCAAACTCCTTATCTATCCTTTCCGCCGTTTCATCTACTCTTTTTTTTAACTCGTCACGACCCCTTGTGAAGTTTCTTAAGACGCTTCTCACTATTCTCCTCTATTGTTTTCAAAAGATTCAACGCGTTAGCCCATATTCCCTTTTTTCTACGGTTTCTCTTACATCTGCCATGATTATTCAAATTTTATATAATACCCCTTTATAACATTCCAACCCTCCTAATACACAATAATTACACGCCCAATTAAAATACTCTACACCTAAACTCGTACCAGAACCTAAGTCTATACAATAATTCAAAATTTTACAAATACGCCATTACCACAACCTATTTTCTGTGCCTCAAAACAGGTCTAGTTCATATAATATTTATACGAACATCCTGGCAGCGAGTCGCCAATGTAACGGTATTGATTTTATAAGAAGATTCCAAAATAATATAATACAATAATATTATTACTAAAACTCACTGCTGCCAGAATTTTACCTACCGTCATATTCCCTTTTAAAAAACTTAACCTTATTAAACTACCCAGGTCGCCACGATATTTTATGGTTTAATATCGAAACCTTTACACTCTTGCCCTTATAAAAATCCCACTATCTGACTACCCTTAAAACTCAGAAAATCCCAAAGAACATTAGACGAGGTTTTCAGCACAGAATAGGAAATGGTTATGGCGTAATAACTTAATCTAACACATGTTTTATATTGAGACAAATCTTATTTTATTGACCATATCATATTCCCTCTTTACTCAACGATTACAAACAAATCTATTTAATTAGAATTCTTTGAACAACTACACTTCGCTATGAACCAGTACATTAATTATTACTCCCCTTTTTACTCGCATACACTCTCTCATTCTTTACAATCGCTACATATATTTTTTATCCCCCTTTTACTAAGCGCTTTACTGTTTTAAAAACTTACTGGCCAATGTATTTACTGTACTTAGCTTTTCTGGCTATTCCACTTAGTCTGCCATCTTCACTTGCACTTTCACTTTAACTACACTTACCCTGTCCTCACTGCTTTACTTTAAGAGTTCATTGTATCACGTTCACTGTTTCTTTATAATATACTTCCTTGATGTTTCAATACGTTTCGGTAGGTGTAGGCTACTCTTTCCGCTTCGACCTACCGAAATTTCCGAGGCCACTGATATAAAGTTTTACTTATAGACGACTATATGCTGCCACTGTCTGATGCAAACACTGGTGAAGAAGCGTTCTTACTGTGATTCACAAAGACTGCTGCTGGCAAGATATTGCATAATACGTCTGGTTGGGCAGGCTACAGGCTTCAGACATCAACATAAATATAAATAGTCTGCCATAACATTGCATGTTACAATGGGGCACCTCACAGGTGAATACTGACAATTAAAACTGAATTGAATTATCCTTCGTAGCATACAATTCTGTACCGTTACAATACCCCCCCCAATGAGAAGTTGTATGCCGAAGCATACAAACTCTCATTGCCTAAAACCTAAAAGGACCAGTGAAGATATGGCGCCACAACCCCCCTGAACTCTCTACTAAAATCATGGGTACTTACCTCCCTCTAGTCCGGTGGCTGTGGCCGCACCCATCCGACTTTACTGGACTTCTCTACTCGAGATCCCAACACCATAAAATCAGATAGGCACCCGCCACAGTATCGCCTGACTCTATAACATTCAATTAAAAGATTAACAAACGGCCTTCCATTACTCCATATCCCCAACTGATTCGTTTCCTCTTATTTGTACTGGTTCATTATTGGCAAAGTACTGGTTCATGTTTATACAAAGTACTGGTTTTCCCTTGAATTTGTAATATACATATAGCAATACAAACTTACGGTCTGCTTACATTTATATTGAGTACATAAAAACCATATACCATATATATATTGGTAATTTTACTCCCCTAACAAAACATTATTCCCCGCCAAAAGTACAAGTAGATTACATAGAATACACATGAATCATCATCAACATTAACTCAAACTTCTATTTACCTTTCATTATCTCTTTTACTTTGCTCTTCTGTTAAAACATAATCAGGATACAACATGATAAGCCTTCTTGAAACATGTTAAAACATTACCATTTTTACATTGAATTTCAAACAAAACATTACCACCTTATTCACTACAAGTCAAAAATAAATTATTCCAACTTATTAGATAGTCCATCTGTTAAATTACTTAATTCAACTTTGATTGAATTCAATTTATCATCAACATTGTTTTCCATCAACTCTATAACTGGCCTTCATAAAATATAATGTCCACCTGGCCATATAAACTTCCAATATACTTACAGCTAAATCATATAAATTCCATACAAATTGTATAATGTTCACAATACATTATTACCCCTCCAACATAACACATTAATTAACCCAAACATTTTTGATTAATTTACCATTACAATTAAAATTCAAATCAAAATAAATTTAAATTCATTATTAAAATTCACCTTTTCAATTAATTTAATTACCAATTTCATTTACTTTTATTACATTTTTTCAAAATGATTCTCCATTAACAACATCCTCTCACATAAATATTAACTGCATTACCATCAAAACACTAAGTTACTTCCTTACATTGTAAAAAAAATTACCTTCATTTCATCACATCTTACATTTCTTTTGTTTCATAATATTTTTTACTCATAGTACTGATTCATCAAAATACAACATAGTTATCCTCAACTCGAGCATGACTGTAAACATCAACCTGTAAACATACCTGTTTACATCAACAGTGGTCTCCAAGACTGGTTTTATAAACACTTACTCAGCCTCAACATTTCTGATTACATCACCACTGCATACTTCCTTTTTTCAGTTTCTATAAATCTTGTAATCAGTTACCCTTGATTTTACAATACCAATCACAGTATTTTTAAATTTATTTTTTATATTCACAAACATTTATGTTTAAATACATTACTGAAATTCACATTTGAAGGCAGTTTTCTTTCAACTCAAATCCAAACAGTTTCTTTAGTCACATTATTTAAAACACTTTTAATACAAACACACAATGCAAAACAAAATTCATTATTACCTCTTGTTAATTATTTAACAAAATAAAATATTGTTATTATTATAACATACTACAAACATTGTTACATAAACTATTGTATACATTCTGCCAATATACCCTGACACAATACATTTAACACCAATACATATTTATTTACAAATTTTCGTCGTTGTTAAGAATTGAGTTTGATCATTTTTGATAATGTCATGGAGTTAAATTGGCCAGGATGGTGAAAATAATTGTGGATAAGCGGACTGTATTTTTATACGTTTATTGTACGTAAATGGTACAATTGTATTTATAAATGAGAAGGTTAGCTAAGCCTTCTATGTATCATGACGTCTGAGAAATCACGTTAGAAAAAATTTACATTATATAAAAGGAACGCAATTTATGCAACACTTGAACAATACATCAAATGAAATGATTTAGGCCTAAGGCCTACATAGTAAGTCGCGACATGAAAAGAATTAAGATGACAGCCGAAAGCAACAAGCTTAAGTCACGTCTGTTGTGTTCAGACGCTCGGAGCACTGTAACGTCATGTCTGCCTAAGCAAGCAGAATTGAAATATGATCAGATTAGCCAACCTTCCATTAACATAATTCCCACATTAAATACCAACATTATTGTCCAGTCATAATTTTATTATTTACCACACTTCATTACATAAATCAGCCAAGTAATTGCCCTTAACACACATAATTAAATGTTCATTCTTAAACTGTCTAACCGCCGTCATCAACAATTAGTCTTGATTTCACATAACATTGTTCAATTTCATTTGTACACATCATATGGCTAACTTTTGTATAATAACCATAAAAATTTATTTTTTCCATTGTACCACAATAATAAGGCATAGGGTTACCCCCCATTATTATTTTCTCATAATCCATGTGTGAATTAGTATTTTTTGTCAAATCTCCGTTAGTATTTATTGTTAAACCCAGATGTGTTACCTCATTATCACACTTATCAGCTACTACAAGGACACTACTTCTCCCAACAGGTAAATATTTATCATCAATGTTGATATCATAATCAATGTTTACTACTGCACAAGGTAAGTCTTTATTATTGATAATAATTCTCTCATTATTTAACTCCTTAATTAATCCTTTATAATCTCTACTTAATCTGAACAGCTCTAAAACTCTATTTCTTTCTTTATTATCACTTTCACAGTCCAATTTCACATTTTCACTCCACACAGAGGGCAATACCACAAAACTATTTAAACACCATCTGGCTCTACCAGATAAACACAAAAAACTTATTTGCCCATTTGCCGACCCATTGTCGCCCAAATGTCCTAGTGAGGATCTCTTATCCCTATAAACAACTTGTGAAAACTCTGTTTCACATTTAACCCCATAAAAACTTGCCCGCTGTTCACCCTCTACACTTAATCTATCTCTATACTCCCTTTCTAAATCATTAACACTAACTAGCAATCTTTGATCAACCTCAACTCTTATTCTATTCTCATTATCACCACTATTATTTAATATATCACCAATATTTTTATTCAATAATGTTTCGTCATTACTTATTTTAACACTACCACTTACCTTATAATTCATCACCTGATTTGCATTTAAACTATTACCATTACTATTCATAATTATTCCTCCATTATAATTCCCACTTGTTTTACAGTCATTACTTACCTTGTTAACTGTTACTTCCTTGTTTATATTTAAAGTAACCCCATTCGGATTATCATTTGTATTGACCTCACATACCTCGTTTTTTATTTCCACTGCACTTAAATTAATGCCCTTGTTTGTAAAAGTATCATCATTATTACCTCTACTATCAGAACTACTCACCTGGTTTAGGTCACTTTCTTTATTTTTGAGTAGCTTACATGGTTTGGCAAAAACATCCTTTAATTTATCAAACTCCTTATCTATCCTTTCCGCCGTTTCATCTACTCTTTTTTTTAACTCGTCACGACCCCTTGTGAAGTTTCTTAAGACGCTTCTCACTATTCTCCTCTATTGTTTTCAAAAGATTCAACACGTCAGCCCATATTCCCTTTTTTTCTACGGTTTCTCTTACATCTGCTATGATTATTCAAATTTTATATAATACCCCTTTATAACATTCCAACCCTCCTAATACACAATAATTACACACCCAGTTAAAATACTCTACACCTAAACTCGTACCAGAACCTAAGTCTATACAATAATTCAAAATTTTACAAATACGCCATTACCACAACCTATTTTCTGTGCCTCAAAACAGGTCTAGTTCATATAATATTTATACGAACATCCTGGCAGCGAGTCGCCAATGTAACGGTATTGATTTTATCAGAAGATTCCAAAATAATATAATACAATAATATTATTACTAAAACTCACTGCTGCCAGAATTTTACCTACCGTCATATTCCCTTTTAAAAAACTTACCTTATTAAACTACCCAGGTCGCCACGATATTTTATAGTTTAATATCGAAACCTTTACACTCTTGCCCTTATAAAAATCCCACTATCTGACTACCCTTAAAACTCAGAAAATCCCAAAGAACGTTAGACGAGGTTTTCAGCACAGAATAGGAAATGGTTATGGCGTAATAACTTAATCTAACACATGTTTTATATTGAGACAAATCTTATTTTATTGACCATATCATATTCCCTCTTTACTCAACAATTACAAACAAATCTATTTAATTAGAATTCTTTGAACAACTACACTTCGCTATGAACCAGTACATTAATTATTACTCCCCTTTTTACTCGCATACACTCTCTCATTCTTTACAATCGCTACATATATTTTTTATCCCCCTTTTACTAAGCGCTTTACTGTTTTAAAAACTTACTGGCCAATGTATTTACTGTACTTAGCTTTTCTGGCTATTCCACTTAGTCTGCCATCTTCACTTGCACTTTCACTTTAACTACACTTACCCTGTCCTCACTGCTTTACTTTAAGAGTTCATTGTATCACGTTCACTGTTTCTTTATAATATACTTCCTTGATGTTTCAATACGTTTCGGTAGGTGTAGGCTACTCTTTCCGCTTCGACCTACCGAAATTTCCGAGGCCACTGATATAAAGTTTTACTTATAGACGACTATATGCTGCCACTGTCTGATGCAAACACTGGTGAAGAAGCGTTCTTACTGTGATTCACAAAGACTGCTGCTGGCAAGATATTGCATAATACGTCTGGTTGGGCAGGCTACAGGCTTCAGACATCAACATAAATATAAATAGTCTGCCATAACATTGCATGTTACAATGGGGCACCTCACAGGTGAATACTGACAATTAAAACTGAATTGAATTATCCTTCGTAGCATACAATTCTGTACCGTTACAATACCCCCCCCCCCAATGAGAAGTTGTATGCCGAAGCATACAAACTCTCATTGCCTAAAACCTAAAAGGACCAGTGAAGATATGGCGCCACAACCCCCCTGAACTCTCTACTAAAATCATGGGTACTTACCTCCCTCTAGTCCGGTGGCTGTGGCCGCACCCATCCGACTTTACTGGACTTCTCTACTCGAGATCCCAACACCATAAAATCAGATAGGCACCCGCCACAGTATCGCCTGACTCTATAACATTCAATTAAAAGATTAACAAACGGCCTTCCATTACTCCATATCCCCAACTGATTCGTTTCCTCTTATTTGTACTGGTTCATTATTGGCAAAGTACTGGTTCATGTTTATACAAAGTACTGGTTTTTCCTTGAATTTGTAATATACATATAGCAATACAAACTTACGGTCTGCTTACATTTATATTGAGTACATAAAAACCATATACCATATATATATTGGTAATTTTACTCCCCTAACAAAACATTATTCCCCGCCAAAAGTACAAGTAGATTACATAGAATACACATGAATCATCATCAACATTAACTCAAACTTCTATTTACCTTTCATTATCTCTTTTACTTTGCTCTTCTGTTAAAACATAATCATGATACAACATGATAAGCCTTCTTGAAACATGTTAAAACATTACCATTTTTACATTGAATTTCAAACAAAACATTACCACCTTATTCACTACAAGTCAAAAATAAATTATTCCAACTTATTAGATAGTCCATCTGTTAAATTACTTAATTCAACTTTGATTGAATTCAATTTATCATCAACATTGTTTTCCATCAACTCTATAACTGGCCTTCATAAAATATAATGTCCACCTGGCCATATAAACTTCCAATATACTTACAGCTAAATCATATAAATTCCATACAAATTGTATAATGTTCACAATACATTATTACCCCTCCAACATAACACATTAATTAACCCAAACATTTTTGATTAATTTACCATTACAATTAAAATTCAAATCAAAATAAATTTAAATTCATTATTAAAATTCACCTTTTCAATTAATTTGATTACCAATTTCATTTACTTTTATTACATTTTTTCAAAATGATTCTCCATTAACAACATCCTCTCACATAAATATTAACTACATTACCATCAAAACACTAAGTTACTTCCTTACATTGTAAAAAAAATTACCTTCATTTCATCACATCTTACATTTCTTTTGTTTCATAATATTTTTTACTCATAGTACTGATTCATCAAAATACAACATAGTTATCCTCAACTCGAGCATGACTGTAAACATCAACCTGTAAACATACCTGTTTACATCAACAGTGGTCTCCAAGACTGGTTTTATAAACACTTACTCAGCCTCAACATTTCTGATTACATCACCACTGCATACTTCCTTTTTTCAGTTTCTATAAATCTTGTAATCAGTTACCCTTGATTTTACAATACCAATCACAGTATTTTTAAATTTATTTTTTATATTCACAAACATTTATGTTTAAATACATTACTGAAATTCACATTTGAAGGCAGTTTCCTTTCAACTCAAATCCAAACAATTTCTTTAGTCACATTATTTAAAACACTTTTAATACAAACACACAATGCAAAACAAAATTCATTATTACCTCTTGTTAATTATTTAACAAAATAAAATATTGTTATTATTATAACATACTACAAACATTGTTACATAAACTATTGTATACATTCTGCCAATATACCCTGACACAATACATTTAACACCAATACATATTTATTTACAAATTTTCGTCGTTGTTAAGAATTGAGTTTGATCATTTTTGATAATGTCATGGAGTTAAATTGGCCAGGATGGTGAAAATAATTGTGGATAAGCGGACTGTATTTTTATACGTTTATTGTACGTAAATGGTACAATTGTATTTATAAATGAGAAGGTTAGCTAAGCCTTCTATGTATCATGACGTCTGAGAAATCACGTTAGAAAAAATTTACATTATATAAAAGGAACGCAATTTATGCAACACTTGAACAATACATCAAATGAAATGATTTAGGCCTAAGGCCTACATAGTAAGTCGCGACATGAAAAGAATTAAGATGACAGCCGAAAGCAACAAGCTTAAGTCACGTCTGTTGTGTTCAGACGCTCGGAGCACTGTAACGTCATGTCTGCCTAAGCAAGCAGAATTGAAATATGATCAGATTAGCCAACCTTCCATTAACATAATTCCCACATTAAATACCAACATTATTGTCCAGTCATAATTTTATTATTTACCACACTTCATTACATAAATCAGCCAAGTAATTGCCCTTAACACGCATAATTAAATGTTCATTCTTAAACTGTCTAACCGCCGTCATCAAAAATTAGTCTTGATTTCACATAACATTGTTCAATTTCATTTGTACACATCATATGGCTAACTTTTGTATAATAACCATAAAAATTTATTTTTTCCATTGTACCACAATAATAAGGCATAGGGTTACCCCCCATTATTATTTTCTCATAATCCATGTGTGAATTAGTATTTTTTGTCAAATCTCCGTTAGTATTTATTGTTAAACCCAGATGTGTTACCTTATTATCACACTTATCAGCTACTACAAGGACACTACTTCTCCCAACAGGTAAATATTTATCATCAATGTTGATATCATAATCATTGTTTACTACTGCACAAGGTAAGTCTTTATTATTGATAATAATTCTCTCATTATTTAACTCCTTAATTAATCCTTTATAATCTCTACTTAATCTGAACAGCTCTAAAACTCTATTTCTTTCTTTATTATCACTTTCACAGTCCAATTTCACATTTTCACTCCACACAGAGGGCAATACCACAAAACTATTTAAACACCATCTGGCTCTACCAGATAAACACAAAAAACTTATTTGCCCATTTGCCGACCCATTGTCGCCCAAATGTCCTAGTGAGGATCTCTTATCCCTATAAACAACTTGTGAAAACTCTGTTTCACATTTAACCCCATAAAAACTTGCCCGCTGTTCACCCTCTACACTTAATCTATCTCTATACTCCCTTTCTAAATCATTAACACTAACTAGCAATCTTTGATCAACCTCAACTCTTATTCTATTCTCATTATCACCACTATTATTTAATATATAACCAATATTTTTATTCAATAATGTTCCATCATTACTTACTTTAACACTACCACTTACCTTATAATTCATCACCTGATTTGCATTTAAACTATTACCATTACTATTCGTAATTATTCCTCCATTATAATTCCCACTTGTTTTACAGTCATTACTTACCTTGTTAACTGTTACTTCCTTGTTTATATTTAAAGTAACCCCATTCGGATTATCATTTGTATTGACCTCACATACCTCGTTTTTTATTTCCACTGCACTTAAATTAACGCCCTTGTTTGTAAAAGTATCATCATTATTACCTCTACTATCAGAACTACTCACCTGGTTTAGGTCACTTTCTTTATTTTTGAGTAGCTTACATGGTTTGGCAAAAACATCCTTTAATTTATCAAACTCCTTATCTATCCTTTCCGCCGTTTCATCTACTCTTTTTTTTAACTCGTCACGACCCCTTGTGAAGTTTCTTAAGACGCTTCTCACTATTCTCCTCTATTGTTTTCAAAAGATTCAACGCGTTAGCCCATATTCCCTTTTTTCTACGGTTTCTCTTACATCTGCCATGATTATTCAAATTTTATATAATACCCCTTTATAACATTCCAACCCTCCTAATACACAATAATTACACGCCCAATTAAAATACTCTACACCTAAACTCGTACCAGAACCTAAGTCTATACAATAATTCAAAATTTTACAAATACGCCATTACCACAACCTATTTTCTGTGCCTCAAAACAGGTCTAGTTCATATAATATTTATACGAACATCCTGGCAGCGAGTCGCCAATGTAACGGTATTGATTTTATAAGAAGATTCCAAAATAATATAATACAATAATATTATTACTAAAACTCACTGCTGCCAGAATTTTACCTACCGTCATATTCCCTTTTAAAAAACTTAACCTTATTAAACTACCCAGGTCGCCACGATATTTTATGGTTTAATATCGAAACCTTTACACTCTTGCCCTTATAAAAATCCCACTATCTGACTACCCTTAAAACTCAGAAAATCCCAAAGAACATTAGACGAGGTTTTCAGCACAGAATAGGAAATGGTTATGGCGTAATAACTTAATCTAACACATGTTTTATATTGAGACAAATCTTATTTTATTGACCATATCATATTCCCTCTTTACTCAACGATTACAAACAAATCTATTTAATTAGAATTCTTTGAACAACTACACTTCGCTATGAACCAGTACATTAATTATTACTCCCCTTTTTACTCGCATACACTCTCTCATTCTTTACAATCGCTACATATATTTTTTATCCCCCTTTTACTAAGCGCTTTACTGTTTTAAAAACTTACTGGCCAATGTATTTACTGTACTTAGCTTTTCTGGCTATTCCACTTAGTCTGCCATCTTCACTTGCACTTTCACTTTAACTACACTTACCCTGTCCTCACTGCTTTACTTTAAGAGTTCATTGTATCACGTTCACTGTTTCTTTATAATATACTTCCTTGATGTTTCAATACGTTTCGGTAGGTGTAGGCTACTCTTTCCGCTTCGACCTACCGAAATTTCCGAGGCCACTGATATAAAGTTTTACTTATAGACGACTATATGCTGCCACTGTCTGATGCAAACACTGGTGAAGAAGCGTTCTTACTGTGATTCACAAAGACTGCTGCTGGCAAGATATTGCATAATACGTCTGGTTGGGCAGGCTACAGGCTTCAGACATCAACATAAATATAAATAGTCTGCCATAACATTGCATGTTACAATGGGGCACCTCACAGGTGAATACTGACAATTAAAACTGAATTGAATTATCCTTCGTAGCATACAATTCTGTACCGTTACAATACCCCCCCCAATGAGAAGTTGTATGCCGAAGCATACAAACTCTCATTGCCTAAAACCTAAAAGGACCAGTGAAGATATGGCGCCACAACCCCCCTGAACTCTCTACTAAAATCATGGGTACTTACCTCCCTCTAGTCCGGTGGCTGTGGCCGCACCCATCCGACTTTACTGGACTTCTCTACTCAAGATCCCAACACCATAAAATCAGATAGGCACCCGCCACAGTATCGCCTGACTCTATAACATTCAATTAAAAGATTAACAAACGGCCTTCCATTACTCCATATCCCCAACTGATTCGTTTCCTCTTATTTGTACTGGTTCATTATTGGCAAAGTACTGGTTCATGTTTATACAAAGTACTGGTTTTTCCTTGAATTTGTAATATACATATAGCAATACAAACTTACGGTCTGCTTACATTTATATTGAGTACATAAAAACCATATACCATATATATATTGGTAATTTTACTCCCCTAACAAAACATTATTCCCCGCCAAAAGTACAAGTAGATTACATAGAATACACATGAATCATCATCAACATTAACTCAAACTTCTATTTACCTTTCATTATCTCTTTTACTTTGCTCTTCTGTTAAAACATAATCAGGATACAACATGATAAGCCTTCTTGAAACATGTTAAAACATTACCATTTTTACATTGAATTTCAAACAAAACATTACCACCTTATTCACTACAAGTCAAAAATAAATTATTCCAACTTATTAGATAGTCCATCTGTTAAATTACTTAATTCAACTTTGATTGAATTCAATTTATCATCAACATTGTTTTCCATCAACTCTATAACTGGCCTTCATAAAATATAATGTCCACCTGGCCATATAAACTTCCAATATACTTACAGCTAAATCATATAAATTCCATACAAATTGTATAATGTTCACAATACATTATTACCCCTCCAACATAACACATTAATTAACCCAAACATTTTTGATTAATTTACCATTACAATTAAAATTCAAATCAAAATAAATTTAAATTCATTATTAAAATTCACCTTTTCAATTAATTTAATTACCAATTTCATTTACTTTTATTACATTTTTTCAAAATGATTCTCCATTAACAACATCCTCTCACATAAATATTAACTGCATTACCATCAAAACACTAAGTTACTTCCTTACATTGTAAAAAAAATTACCTTCATTTCATCACATCTTACATTTCTTTTGTTTCATAATATTTTTTACTCATAGTACTGATTCATCAAAATACAACATAGTTATCCTCAACTCGAGCATGACTGTAAACATCAACCTGTAAACATACCTGTTTACATCAACAGTGGTCTCCAAGACTGGTTTTATAAACACTTACTCAGCCTCAACATTTCTGATTACATCACCACTGCATACTTCCTTTTTTCAGTTTCTATAAATCTTGTAATCAGTTACCCTTGATTTTACAATACCAATCACAGTATTTTTAAATTTATTTTTTATATTCACAAACATTTATGTTTAAATACATTACTGAAATTCACATTTGAAGGCAGTTTCCTTTCAACTCAAATCCAAACAATTTCTTTAGTCACATTATTTAAAACACTTTTAATACAAACACACAATGCAAAACAAAATTCATTATTACCTCTTGTTAATTATTTAACAAAATAAAATATTGTTATTATTATAACATACTACAAACATTGTTACATAAACTATTGTATACATTCTGCCAATATACCCTGACACAATACATTTAACACCAATACATATTTATTTACAAATTTTCGTCGTTGTTAAGAATTGAGTTTGATCATTTTTGATAATGTCATGGAGTTAAATTGGCCAGGATGGTGAAAGTAATTGTGGATAAGCGGACTGTATTTTTATACGTTTATTGTACGTAAATGGTACAATTGTATTTATAAATGAGAAGGTTAGCTAAGCCTTCTATGTATCATGACGTCTGAGAAATCACGTTAGAAAAAATTTACATTATATAAAAGGAACGCAATTTATGCAACACTTGAACAATACATCAAATGAAATGATTTAGGCCTAAGGCCTACATAGTAAGTCGCGACATGAAAAGAATTAAGATGACAGCCGAAAGCAACAAGCTAAAGTCACGTCTGTTGTGTTCAGACGCTCGGAGCACTGTAACGTCATGTCTGCCTAAGCAAGCAGAATTGAAATATGATCAGATTAGCCAACCTTCCATTAACATAATTCCCACATTAAATACCAACATTATTGTCCAGTCATAATTTTATTATTTACCACACTTCATTACATAAATCAGCCAAGTAATTGCCCTTAACACACATAATTAAATGTTCATTCTTAAACTGTCTAACCGCCGTCATCAAAAATTAGTCTTGATTTCACATAACATTGTTCAATTTCATTTGTACACATCATATGGCTAACTTTTGTATAATAACCATAAAAATTTATTTTTTCCATTGTACCACAATAATAAGGCATAGGGTTACCCCCCATTATTATTTTCTCATAATCCATGTGTGAATTAGTATTTTTTGTCAAATCTCCGTTAGTATTTATTGTTAAACCCAGATGTGTTACCTCATTATCACACTTATCAGCTACTACAAGGACACTACTTCTCCCAACAGGTAAATATTTATCATCAATGTTGATATCATAATCATTGTTTACTACTGCACAAGGTAAGTCTTTATTATTGATAATATTTCTCTCATTATTTAACTCCTTAATTAATCCTTTATAATCTCTACTTAATCTGAACAGCTCTAAAACTCTATTTCTTTCTTTATTATCACTTTCACAGTCCAATTTCACATTTTCACTCCACACAGAGGGCAATACCACAAAACTATTTAAACACCATCTGGCTCTACCAGATAAACACAAAAAACTTATTTGCCCATTTGCCGACCCATTGTCGCCCAAATGTCCTAGTGAGGATCTCTTATCCCTATAAACAACTTGTGAAAACTCTGTTTCACATTTAACCCCATAAAAACTTGCCCGCTGTTCACCCTCTACACTTAATCTATCTCTATACTCCCTTTCTAAATCATTAACACTAACTAGCAATCTTTGATCAACCTCAACTCTTATTCTATTCTCATTATCACCACTATTATTTAATATATAACCAATATTTTTATTCAATAATGTTCCATCATTACTTACTTTAACACTACCACTTACCTTATAATTCATCACCTGATTTGCATTTAAACTATTACCATTACTATTCGTAATTATTCCTCCATTATAATTCCCACTTGTTTTACAGTCATTACTTACCTTGTTAACTGTTACTTCCTTGTTTATATTTAAAGTAACCCCATTCGGATTATCATTTGTATTGACCTCACATACCTCGTTTTTTATTTCCACTGCACTTAAATTAACGCCCTTGTTTGTAAAAGTATCATCATTATTACCTCTACTATCAGAACTACTCACCTGGTTTAGGTCACTTTCTTTATTTTTGAGTAGCTTACATGGTTTGGCAAAAACATCCTTTAATTTATCAAACTCCTTATCTATCCTTTCCGCCGTTTCATCTACTCTTTTTTTTAACTCGTCACGACCCCTTGTGAAGTTTCTTAAGACGCTTCTCACTATTCTCCTCTATTGTTTTCAAAAGATTCAACGCGTTAGCCCATATTCCCTTTTTTCTACGGTTTCTCTTACATCTGCCATGATTATTCAAATTTTATATAATACCCCTTTATAACATTCCAACCCTCCTAATACACAATAATTACACGCCCAATTAAAATACTCTACACCTAAACTCGTACCAGAACCTAAGTCTATACAATAATTCAAAATTTTACAAATACGCCATTACCACAACCTATTTTCTGTGCCTCAAAACAGGTCTAGTTCATATAATATTTATACGAACATCCTGGCAGCGAGTCGCCAATGTAACGGTATTGATTTTATAAGAAGATTCCAAAATAATATAATACAATAATATTATTACTAAAACTCACTGCTGCCAGAATTTTACCTACCGTCATATTCCCTTTTAAAAAACTTAACCTTATTAAACTACCCAGGTCGCCACGATATTTTATGGTTTAATATCGAAACCTTTACACTCTTGCCCTTATAAAAATCCCACTATCTGACTACCCTTAAAACTCAGAAAATCCCAAAGAACATTAGACGAGGTTTTCAGCACAGAATAGGAAATGGTTATGGCGTAATAACTTAATCTAACACATGTTTTATATTGAGACAAATCTTATTTTATTGACCATATCATATTCCCTCTTTACTCAACGATTACAAACAAATCTATTTAATTAGAATTCTTTGAACAACTACACTTCGCTATGAACCAGTACATTAATTATTACTCCCCTTTTTACTCGCATACACTCTCTCATTCTTTACAATCGCTACATATATTTTTTATCCCCCTTTTACTAAGCGCTTTACTGTTTTAAAAACTTACTGGCCAATGTATTTACTGTACTTAGCTTTTCTGGCTATTCCACTTAGTCTGCCATCTTCACTTGCACTTTCACTTTAACTACACTTACCCTGTCCTCACTGCTTTACTTTAAGAGTTCATTGTATCACGTTCACTGTTTCTTTATAATATACTTCCTTGATGTTTCAATACGTTTCGGTAGGTGTAGGCTACTCTTTCCGCTTCGACCTACCGAAATTTCCGAGGCCACTGATATAAAGTTTTACTTATAGACGACTATATGCTGCCACTGTCTGATGCAAACACTGGTGAAGAAGCGTTCTTACTGTGATTCACAAAGACTGCTGCTGGCAAGATATTGCATAATACGTCTGGTTGGGCAGGCTACAGGCTTCAGACATCAACATAAATATAAATAGTCTGCCATAACATTGCATGTTACAATGGGGCACCTCACAGGTGAATACTGACAATTAAAACTGAATTGAATTATCCTTCGTAGCATACAATTCTGTACCGTTACAATACCCCCCCCAATGAGAAGTTGTATGCCGAAGCATACAAACTCTCATTGCCTAAAACCTAAAAGGACCAGTGAAGATATGGCGCCACAACCCCCCTGAACTCTCTACTAAAATCATGGGTACTTACCTCCCTCTAGTCCGGTGGCTGTGGCCGCACCCATCCGACTTTACTGGACTTCTCTACTCAAGATCCCAACACCATAAAATCAGATAGGCACCCGCCACAGTATCGCCTGACTCTATAACATTCAATTAAAAGATTAACAAACGGCCTTCCATTACTCCATATCCCCAACTGATTCGTTTCCTCTTATTTGTACTGGTTCATTATTGGCAAAGTACTGGTTCATGTTTATACAAAGTACTGGTTTTTCCTTGAATTTGTAATATACATATAGCAATACAAACTTACGGTCTGCTTACATTTATATTGAGTACATAAAAACCATATACCATATATATATTGGTAATTTTACTCCCCTAACAAAACATTATTCCCCGCCAAAAGTACAAGTAGATTACATAGAATACACATGAATCATCATCAACATTAACTCAAACTTCTATTTACCTTTCATTATCTCTTTTACTTTGCTCTTCTGTTAAAACATAATCAGGATACAACATGATAAGCCTTCTTGAAACATGTTAAAACATTACCATTTTTACATTGAATTTCAAACAAAACATTACCACCTTATTCACTACAAGTCAAAAATAAATTATTCCAACTTATTAGATAGTCCATCTGTTAAATTACTTAATTCAACTTTGATTGAATTCAATTTATCATCAACATTGTTTTCCATCAACTCTATAACTGGCCTTCATAAAATATAATGTCCACCTGGCCATATAAACTTCCAATATACTTACAGCTAAATCATATAAATTCCATACAAATTGTATAATGTTCACAATACATTATTACCCCTCCAACATAACACATTAATTAACCCAAACATTTTTGATTAATTTACCATTACAATTAAAATTCAAATCAAAATAAATTTAAATTCATTATTAAAATTCACCTTTTCAATTAATTTAATTACCAATTTCATTTACTTTTATTACATTTTTTCAAAATGATTCTCCATTAACAACATCCTCTCACATAAATATTAACTGCATTACCATCAAAACACTAAGTTACTTCCTTACATTGTAAAAAAAATTACCTTCATTTCATCACATCTTACATTTCTTTTGTTTCATAATATTTTTTACTCATAGTACTGATTCATCAAAATACAACATAGTTATCCTCAACTCGAGCATGACTGTAAACATCAACCTGTAAACATACCTGTTTACATCAACAGTGGTCTCCAAGACTGGTTTTATAAACACTTACTCAGCCTCAACATTTCTGATTACATCACCACTGCATACTTCCTTTTTTCAGTTTCTATAAATCTTGTAATCAGTTACCCTTGATTTTACAATACCAATCACAGTATTTTTAAATTTATTTTTTATATTCACAAACATTTATGTTTAAATACATTACTGAAATTCACATTTGAAGGCAGTTTCCTTTCAACTCAAATCCAAACAATTTCTTTAGTCACATTATTTAAAACACTTTTAATACAAACACACAATGCAAAACAAAATTCATTATTACCTCTTGTTAATTATTTAACAAAATAAAATATTGTTATTATTATAACATACTACAAACATTGTTACATAAACTATTGTATACATTCTGCCAATATACCCTGACACAATACATTTAACACCAATACATATTTATTTACAAATTTTCGTCGTTGTTAAGAATTGAGTTTGATCATTTTTGATAATGTCATGGAGTTAAATTGGCCAGGATGGTGAAAGTAATTGTGGATAAGCGGACTGTATTTTTATACGTTTATTGTACGTAAATGGTACAATTGTATTTATAAATGAGAAGGTTAGCTAAGCCTTCTATGTATCATGACGTCTGAGAAATCACGTTAGAAAAAATTTACATTATATAAAAGGAACGCAATTTATGCAACACTTGAACAATACATCAAATGAAATGATTTAGGCCTAAGGCCTACATAGTAAGTCGCGACATGAAAAGAATTAAGATGACAGCCGAAAGCAACAAGCTAAAGTCACGTCTGTTGTGTTCAGACGCTCGGAGCACTGTAACGTCATGTCTGCCTAAGCAAGCAGAATTGAAATATGATCAGATTAGCCAACCTTCCATTAACATAATTCCCACATTAAATACCAACATTATTGTCCAGTCATAATTTTATTATTTACCACACTTCATTACATAAATCAGCCAAGTAATTGCCCTTAACACACATAATTAAATGTTCATTCTTAAACTGTCTAACCGCCGTCATCAAAAATTAGTCTTGATTTCACATAACATTGTTCAATTTCATTTGTACACATCATATGGCTAACTTTTGTATAATAACCATAAAAATTTATTTTTTCCATTGTACCACAATAATAAGGCATAGGGTTACCCCCCATTATTATTTTCTCATAATCCATGTGTGAATTAGTATTTTTTGTCAAATCTCCGTTAGTATTTATTGTTAAACCCAGATGTGTTACCTCATTATCACACTTATCAGCTACTACAAGGACACTACTTCTCCCAACAGGTAAATATTTATCATCAATGTTGATATCATAATCATTGTTTACTACTGCACAAGGTAAGTCTTTATTATTGATAATATTTCTCTCATTATTTAACTCCTTAATTAATCCTTTATAATCTCTACTTAATCTGAACAGCTCTAAAACTCTATTTCTTTCTTTATTATCACTTTCACAGTCCAATTTCACATTTTCACTCCACACAGAGGGCAATACCACAAAACTATTTAAACACCATCTGGCTCTACCAGATAAACACAAAAAACTTATTTGCCCATTTGCCGACCCATTGTCGCCCAAATGTCCTAGTGAGGATCTCTTATCCCTATAAACAACTTGTGAAAACTCTGTTTCACATTTAACCCCATAAAAACTTGCCCGCTGTTCACCCTCTACACTTAATCTATCTCTATACTCCCTTTCTAAATCATTAACACTAACTAGCAATCTTTGATCAACCTCAACTCTTATTCTATTCTCATTATCACCACTATTATTTAATATATAACCAATATTTTTATTCAATAATGTTCCATCATTACTTACTTTAACACTACCACTTACCTTATAATTCATCACCTGATTTGCATTTAAACTATTACCATTACTATTCGTAATTATTCCTCCATTATAATTCCCACTTGTTTTACAGTCATTACTTACCTTGTTAACTGTTACTTCCTTGTTTATATTTAAAGTAACCCCATTCGGATTATCATTTGTATTGACCTCACATACCTCGTTTTTTATTTCCACTGCACTTAAATTAACGCCCTTGTTTGTAAAAGTATCATCATTATTACCTCTACTATCAGAACTACTCACCTGGTTTAGGTCACTTTCTTTATTTTTGAGTAGCTTACATGGTTTGGCAAAAACATCCTTTAATTTATCAAACTCCTTATCTATCCTTTCCGCCGTTTCATCTACTCTTTTTTTTAACTCGTCACGACCCCTTGTGAAGTTTCTTAAGACGCTTCTCACTATTCTCCTCTATTGTTTTCAAAAGATTCAACGCGTTAGCCCATATTCCCTTTTTTCTACGGTTTCTCTTACATCTGCCATGATTATTCAAATTTTATATAATACCCCTTTATAACATTCCAACCCTCCTAATACACAATAATTACACGCCCAATTAAAATACTCTACACCTAAACTCGTACCAGAACCTAAGTCTATACAATAATTCAAAATTTTACAAATACGCCATTACCACAACCTATTTTCTGTGCCTCAAAACAGGTCTAGTTCATATAATATTTATACGAACATCCTGGCAGCGAGTCGCCAATGTAACGGTATTGATTTTATAAGAAGATTCCAAAATAATATAATACAATAATATTATTACTAAAACTCACTGCTGCCAGAATTTTACCTACCGTCATATTCCCTTTTAAAAAACTTAACCTTATTAAACTACCCAGGTCGCCACGATATTTTATGGTTTAATATCGAAACCTTTACACTCTTGCCCTTATAAAAATCCCACTATCTGACTACCCTTAAAACTCAGAAAATCCCAAAGAACATTAGACGAGGTTTTCAGCACAGAATAGGAAATGGTTATGGCGTAATAACTTAATCTAACACATGTTTTATATTGAGACAAATCTTATTTTATTGACCATATCATATTCCCTCTTTACTCAACGATTACAAACAAATCTATTTAATTAGAATTCTTTGAACAACTACACTTCGCTATGAACCAGTACATTAATTATTACTCCCCTTTTTACTCGCATACACTCTCTCATTCTTTACAATCGCTACATATATTTTTTATCCCCCTTTTACTAAGCGCTTTACTGTTTTAAAAACTTACTGGCCAATGTATTTACTGTACTTAGCTTTTCTGGCTATTCCACTTAGTCTGCCATCTTCACTTGCACTTTCACTTTAACTACACTTACCCTGTCCTCACTGCTTTACTTTAAGAGTTCATTGTATCACGTTCACTGTTTCTTTATAATATACTTCCTTGATGTTTCAATACGTTTCGGTAGGTGTAGGCTACTCTTTCCGCTTCGACCTACCGAAATTTCCGAGGCCACTGATATAAAGTTTTACTTATAGACGACTATATGCTGCCACTGTCTGATGCAAACACTGGTGAAGAAGCGTTCTTACTGTGATTCACAAAGACTGCTGCTGGCAAGATATTGCATAATACGTCTGGTTGGGCAGGCTACAGGCTTCAGACATCAACATAAATATAAATAGTCTGCCATAACATTGCATGTTACAATGGGGCACCTCACAGGTGAATACTGACAATTAAAACTGAATTGAATTATCCTTCGTAGCATACAATTCTGTACCGTTACAATACCCCCCCCCCAATGAGAAGTTGTATGCCGAAGCATACAAACTCTCATTGCCTAAAACCTAAGAGGACCAGTGAAGATATGGCGCCACAACCCCCCTGAACTCTCTACTAAAATCATGGGTACTTACCTCCCTCTAGTCCGGTGGCTGTGGCCGCACCCATCCGACTTTACTGGACTTCTCTACTCAAGATCCCAACACCATAAAATCAGATAGGCACCCGCCACAGTATCGCCTGACTCCATAACATTCAATTAAAAGATTAACAAACGGCCTTCCATTACTCCATATCCTCAACTGATTCGTTTCCTCTTATTTGTACTGGTTCATTATTGGCAAAGTACTGGTTCATGTTTATACAAAGTACTGGTTTTTCCTTGAATTTGTAATATACATATAGCAATACAAACTTACGGTCTGCTTACATTTATATTGAGTACATAAAAACCATATACCATATATATATTGGTAATTTTACTCCCCTAACAAAACATTATTCCCCGCCAAAAGTACAAGTAGATTACATAGAATACACATGAATCATCATCAACATTAACTCAAACTTCTATTTACCTTTCATTATCTCTTTTACTTTGCTCTTCTGTTAAAACATAATCAGGATACAACATGATAAGCCTTCTTGAAACATGTTAAAACATTACCATTTTTACATTGAATTTCAAACAAAACATTACCACCTTATTCACTACAAGTCAAAAATAAATTATTCCAACTTATTAGATAGTCCATCTGTTAAATTACTTAATTCAACTTTGATTGAATTCAATTTATCATCAACATTGTTTTCCATCAACTCTATAACTGGCCTTCATAAAATATAATGTCCACCTGGCCATATAAACTTCCAATATACTTACAGCTAAATCATATAAATTCCATACAAATTGTATAATGTTCACAATACATTATTACCCCTCCAACATAACACATTAATTAACCCAAACATTTTTGATTAATTTACCATTACAATTAAAATTCAAATCAAAATAAATTTAAATTCATTATTAAAATTCACCTTTTCAATTAATTTAATTACCAATTTCATTTACTTTTATTACATTTTTTCAAAATGATTCTCCATTAACAACATCCTCTCACATAAATATTAACTGCATTACCATCAAAACACTAAGTTACTTCCTTACATTGTAAAAAAAATTACCTTCATTTCATCACATCTTACATTTCTTTTGTTTCATAATATTTTTTACTCATAGTACTGATTCATCAAAATACAATATAGTTATCCTCAACTCGAGCATGACTGTAAACATCAACCTGTAAACATACCTGTTTACATCAACAGTGGTCTCCAAGACTGGTTTTATAAACACTTACTCAGCCTCAACATTTCTGATTACATCACCACTGCATACTTCCTTTTTTCAGTTTCTATAAATCTTGTAATCAGTTACCCTTGATTTTACAATACCAATCACAGTATTTTTAAATTTATTTTTTATATTCACAAACATTTATGTTTAAATACATTACTGAAATTCACATTTGAAGGCAGTTTCCTTTCAACTCAAATCCAAACAATTTCTTTAGTCACATTATTTAAAACACTTTTAATACAAACACACAATGCAAAACAAAATTCATTATTACCTCTTGTTAATTATTTAACAAAATAAAATATTGTTATTATTATAACATACTACAAACATTGTTACATAAACTATTGTATACATTCTGCCAATATACCCTGACACAATACATTTAACACCAATACATATTTATTTACAAATTTTCGTCGTTGTTAAGAATTGAGTTTGATCATTTTTGATAATGTCATGGAGTTAAATTGGCCAGGATGGTGAAAATAATTGTGGATAAGCGGACTGTATTTTTATACGTTTATTGTACGTAAATGGTACAATTGTATTTATAAATGAGAAGGTTAGCTAAGCCTTCTATGTATCATGACGTCTGAGAAATCTCGTTAGAAAAAATTTACATTATATAAAAGGAACGCAATTTATGCAACACTTGAACAATACATCAAATGAAATGATTTAGGCCTAAGGCCTACATAGTAAGTCGCGACATGAAAAGAATTAAGATGACAGCCGAAAGCAACAAGCTAAAGTCACGTCTGTTGTGTTCAGACGCTCGGAGCACTGTAACGTCATGTCTGCCTAAGCAAGCAGAATTGAAATATGATCAGATTAGCCAACCTTCCATTAACATAATTCCCACATTAAATACCAACATTATTGTCCAGTCATAATTTTATTATTTACCACACTTCATTACATAAATCAGCCAAGTAATTGCCCTTAACACACATAATTAAATGTTCATTCTTAAACTGTCTAACCGCCGTCATCAAAAATTAGTCTTGATTTCACATAACATTGTTCAATTTCATTTGTACACATCATATGGCTAACTTTTGTATAATAACCATAAAAATTTATTTTTTCCATTGTACCACAATAATAAGGCATAGGGTTACCCCCCATTATTATTTTCTCATAATCCATGTGTGAATTAGTATTTTTTGTCAAATCTCCGTTAGTATTTATTGTTAAACCCAGATGTGTTACCTCATTATCACACTTATCAGCTACTACAAGGACACTACTTCTCCCAACAGGTAAATATTTATCATCAATGTTGATATCATAATCATTGTTTACTACTGCACAAGGTAAGTCTTTATTATTGATAATATTTCTCTCATTATTTAACTCCTTAATTAATCCTTTATAATCTCTACTTAATCTGAACAGCTCTAAAACTCTATTTCTTTCTTTATTATCACTTTCACAGTCCAATTTCACATTTTCACTCCACACAGAGGGCAATACCACAAAACTGTTTAAACACCATCTGGCTCTACCAGATAAACACAAAAAACTTATTTGCCCATTTGCCGACCCATTGTCGCCCAAATGTCCTAGTGAGGATCTCTTATCCCTATAAACAACTTGTGAAAACTCTGTTTCACATTTAACCCCATAAAAACTTGCCCGCTGTTCACCCTCTACACTTAATCTATCTCTATACTCCCTTTCTAAATCATTAACACTAACTAGCAATCTTTGATCAACCTCAACTCTTATTCTATTCTCATTATCACCACTATTATTTAATATATCACCAATATTTTTATTCAATAATGTTCCATCATTACTTACTTTAACACTACCACTTACCTTATAATTCATCACCTGATTTGCATTTAAACTATTACCATTACTATTCGTAATTATTCCTCCATTATAATTCCCACTTGTTTTACAGTCATTACTTACCTTGTTAACTGTTACTTCCTTGTTTATATTTAAAGTAACCCCATTCGGATTATCATTTGTATTGACCTCACATACCTCGTTTTTTATTTCCACTGCACTTAAATTAACGCCCTTGTTTGTAAAAGTATCATCATTATTACCCCTACTATCAGAACTACTCACCTGGTTTAGGTCACTTTCTTTATTTTTGAGTAGCTTACATGGTTTGGCAAAAACATCCTTTAATTTATCAAACTCCTTATCTATCCTTTCCGCCGTTTCATCTACTCTTTTTTTTAACTCGTCACGACCCCTTGTGAAGTTTCTTAAGACGCTTCTCACTATTCTCCTCTATTGTTTTCAAAAGATTCAACGCGTTAGCCCATATTCCCTTTTTTCTACGGTTTCTCTTACATCTGCCATGATTATTCAAATTTTATATAATACCCCTTTATAACATTCCAACCCTCCTAATACACAATAATTACACACCCAATTAAAATACTCTACACCTAAACTCGTACCAGAACCTAAGTCTATACAATAATTCAAAATTTTACAAATACGCCATTACCACAACCTATTTTCTGTGCCTCAAAACAGGTCTAGTTCATATAATATTTATACGAACATCCTGGCAGCGAGTCGCCAATGTAACGGTATTGATTTTATAAGAAGATTCCAAAATAATATAATACAATAATATTATTACTAAAACTCACTGCTGCCAGAATTTTACCTACCGTCATATTCCCTTTTAAAAAACTTACCTTATTAAACTACCCAGGTCGCCACGATATTTTATGGTTTAATATCGAAACCTTTACACTCTTGCCCTTATAAAAATCCCACTATCTGACTACCCTTAAAACTCAGAAAATCCCAAAGAACATTAGACGAGGTTTTCAGCACAGAATAGGAAATGGTTATGGCGTAATAACTTAATCTAACACATGTTTTATATTGAGACAAATCTTATTTTATTGACCATATCATATTCCCTCTTTACTCAACGATTACAAACAAATCTATTTAATTAGAATTCTTTGAACAACTACACTTCGCTATGAACCAGAACATTAATTATTACTCCCCTTTTTACTCGCATACACTCTCTCATTCTTTACAATCGCTACATATATTTTTTATCCCCCTTTTACTAAGCGCTTTACTGTTTTAAAAACTTACTGGCCAATGTATTTACTGTACTTAGCTTTTCTAGCTATTCCACTTAGTCTGCCATCTTCACTTGCACTTTCACTTTAACTACACTTACCCTGTCCTCACTGCTTTACTTTAAGAGTTCATTGTATCACGTTCACTGTTTCTTTATAATATACTTCCTTGATGTTTCAATACGTTTCGGTAGGTGTAGGCTACTCTTTCCGCTTCGACCTACCGAAATTTCCGAGGCCACTGATATAAAGTTTTACTTATAGACGACTATATGCTGCCACTGTCTGATGCAAACACTGGTGAAGAAGCGTTCTTACTGTGATTCACAAAGACTGCTGCTGGCAAGATATTGCATAATACGTCTGGTTGGGCAGGCTACAGGCTTCAGACATCAACATAAATATAAATAGTCTGCCATAACATTGCATGTTACAATGGGGCACCTCACAGGTGAATACTGACAATTAAAACTGAATTGAATTATCCTTCCTAGCATACAATTCTGTACCGTTACAATACCCCCCCCCCAATGAGAAGTTGTATGCCGAAGCATACAAACTCTCATTGCCTAAAACCTAAGAGGACCAGTGAAGATATGGCGCCACAACCCCCCTGAACTCTCTACTAAAATCATGGGTACTTACCTCCCTCTAGTCCGGTGGCTGTGGCCACACCCATCCGACTTTACTGGACTTCTCTACTCGAGATCCCAACACCATAAAATCAGATAGGCACCCGCCACAGTATCGCCTGACTCTATAACATTCAATTAAAAGATTAACAAACGGCCTTCCATTACCCCATATCCCCAACTGATTCGTTTCCTCTTATTTGTACTGGTTCATTATTGGCAAAGTACTGGTTCATGTTTATACAAAGTACTGGTTTTTCCTTGAATTTGTAATATACATATAGCAATACAAACTTACGGTCTGCGTACATTTATATTGAGTACATAAAAACCATATACCATATATATATTGGTAATTTTACTCCCCTAACAAAACATTATTCCCCGCCAAAAGTACAAGTAGATTACATAGAATACACATGAATCATCATCAACATTAACTCAAACTTCTATTTACCTTTCATTATCTCTTTTACTTTGCTCTACTGTTAAAACATAATCAGGATACAACATGATAAGCCTTCTTGAAACATGTTAAAACATTACCATTTTTACATTGAATTTCAAACAAAACATTACCACCTTATTCACTACAAGTCAAAAATAAATTATTCCAACTTATTAGATAGTCCATCTGTTAAATTACTTAATTCAACTTTGATTGAATTCAATTTATCATCAACATTGTTTTCCATCAACTCTATAACTGGCCTTCATAAAATATAATGTCCACCTGGCCATATAAACTTCCAATATACTTACAGCTAAATCATATAAATTCCATACAAATTGTATAATGTTCACAATACATTATTACCCCTCCAACATAACACATTAATTAACCCAAACATTTTTGATTAATTTACCATTACAATTAAAATTCAAATCAAAATAAATTTAAATTCATTATTAAAATTCACCTTTTCAATTAATTTAATTACCAATTTCATTTACTTTTATTACATTTTTTCAAAATGATTCTCCATTAACAACATCCTCTCACATAAATATTAACTGCATTACCATCAAAACACTAAGTTACTTCCTTACATTGTAAAAAAAATTACCTTCATTTCATCACATCTTACATTTCTTTTGTTTCATAATATTTTTTACTCATAGTACTGATTCATCAAAATACAACATAGTTATCATCAACTCGAGCATGACTGTAAACATCAACCTGTAAACATACCTGTTTACATCAACAGTGGTCTCCAAGACTGGTTTTATAAACACTTACTCAGCCTCAACATTTCTGATTACATCACCACTGCATACTTCCTTTTTTCAGTTTCTATAAATCTTGTAATCAGTTACCCTTGATTTTACAATACCAATCACAGTATTTTTAAATTTATTTTTTATATTCACAAACATTTATGTTTAAATACATTACTGAAATTCACATTTGAAGGCAGTTTCCTTTCAACTCAAATCCAAACAATTTCTTTAGTCACATTATTTAAAACACTTTTAATACAAACACACAATGCAAAACAAAATTCATTATTACCTCTTGTTAATTATTTAACAAAATAAAATATTGTTATTATTATAACATACTACATTGTTACATAAACTATTGTATACATTCTGCCAATATACCCTGACACAATACATTTAACACCAATACATATTTATTTACAAATTTTCGTCGTTGTTAAGAATTGAGTTTGATCATTTTTGATAATGTCATGGAGTTAAATTGGCCAGGATGGTGAAAATAATTGTGGATAAGCGGACTGTATTTTTATACGTTTATTGTACGTAAATGGTACAATTGTATTTATAAATGAGAAGGTTAGCTAAGCCTTCTATGTATCATGACGTCTGAGAAATCTCGTTAGAAAAAATTTACATTATATAAAAGGAACGCAATTTATGGAACACTTGAACAATACATCAAATGAAATGATTTAGGCCTAAGGCCTACATAGTAAGTCGCGACATGAAAAGAATTAAGATGACAGCCGAAAGCAACAAGCTTAAGTCACGTCTGTTGTGTTCAGACGCTCGGAGCACTGTAACGTCATGTCTGCCTAAGCAAGCAGAATTGAAATATGATCAGATTAGCCAACCTTCCATTAACATAATTCCTACATTAAATACCAACATTATTGTCCAGTCATAATTTTATTATTTACCACACTTCATTACATAAATCAGCCAAGTAATTGCCCTTAACACACATAATTAAATGTTCATTCTTAAACTGTCTAACCGCCGTCATCAAAAATTAGTCTTGATTTCACATAACATTGTTCAATTTCATTTGTACACATCATATGGCTAACTTTTGTATAATAACCATAAAAATTTATTTTTTCCATTGTACCACAATAATAAGGCATAGGGTTACCCCCCATTATTATTTTCTCATAATCCATGTGTGAATTAGTATTTTTTGTCAAATCTCCGTTAGTATTTATTGTTAAACCCAGATGTGTTACCTCATTATCACACTTATCAGCTACTACAAGGACACTACTTCTCCCAACAGGTAAATATTTATCATCAATGTTGATATCATAATCATTGTTTACTACTGCACAAGGTAAGTCTTTATTATTGATAATAATTCTCTCATTATTTAACTCCTTAATTAATCCTTTATAATCTCTACTTAATCTGAACAGCTCTAAAACTCTATTTCTTTCTTTATTATCACTTTCACAGTCCAATTTCACATTTTCACTCCACACAGAGGGCAATACCACAAAACTATTTAAACACCATCTGGCTCTACCAGATAAACACAAAAAACTTATTTGCCCATTTGCCGACCCATTGTCGCCCAAATGTCCTAGTGAGGATCTCTTATCCCTATAAACAACTTGTGAAAACTCTGTTTCACATTTAACCCCATAAAAACTTGCCCGCTGTTCACCCTCTACACTTAATCTATCTCTATACTCCCTTTCTAAATCATTAACACTAACTAGCAATCTTTGATCAACCTCAACTCTTATTCTATTCTCATTATCACCAATATTATTTAATATATCACCAATATTTTTATTCAATAATGTTCCATCATTACTTACTTTAACACTACCACTTACCTTATAATTCATCACCTGATTTGCATTTAAACTATTACCATTACTATTCGTAATTATTCCTCCATTATAATTCCCACTTGTTTTACAGTCATTACTTACCTTGTTAACTGTTACTTCCTTGTTTATATTTAAAGTAACCCCATTCGGATTATCATTTGTATTGACCTCACATACCTCGTTTTTTATTTCCACTGCACTTAAATTAACGCCCTTGTTTGTAAAAGTATCATCATTATTACCTCTACTATCAGAACTACTCACCTGGTTTAGGTCACTTTCTTTATTTTTGAGTAGCTTACATGGTTTGGCAAAAACATCCTTTAATTTATCAAACTCCTTATCTATCCTTTCCGCCGTTTCATCTACTCTTTTTTTTAACTCGTCACGACCCCTTGTGAAGTTTCTTAAGACGCTTCTCACTATTCTCCTCTATTGTTTTCAAAAGATTCAACGCGTTAGCCCATATTCCCTTTTTTCTACGGTTTCTCTTACATCTGCCATGATTATTCAAATTTTATATAATACCCCTTTATAACATTCCAACCCTCCTAATACACAATAATTACACACCCAATTAAAATACTCTACACCTAAACTCGTACCAGAACCTAAGTCTATACAATAATTCAAAATTTTACAAATACGCCATTACCACAACCTATTTTCTGTGCCTCAAAACAGGTCTAGTTCATATAATATTTATACGAACATCCTGGCAGCGAGTCGCCAATGTAACGGTATTGATTTTATAAGAAGATTCCAAAATAATATAATACAATAATATTATTACTAAAACTCACTGCTGCCAGAATTTTACCTACCGTCATATTCCCTTTTAAAAAACTTACCTTATTAAACTACCCAGGTCGCCACGATATTTTATGGTTTAATATCGAAACCTTTACACTCTTGCCCTTATAAAAATCCCACTATCTGACTACCCTTAAAACTCAGAAAATCCCAAAGAACATTAGACGAGGTTTTCAGCACAGAATAGGAAATGGTTATGGCGTAATAACTTAATCTAACACATGTTTTATATTGAGACAAATCTTATTTTATTGACCATATCATATTCCCTCTTTACTCAACGATTACAAACAAATCTATTTAATTAGAATTCTTTGAACAACTACACTTCGCTATGAACCAGTACATGAATTATTACTCCCCTTTTTACTCGCATACACTCTCTCATTCTTTACAATCGCTACATATATTTTTTATCCCCCTTTTACTAAGCGCTTTACTGTTTTAAAAACTTACTGGCCAATGTATTTACTGTACTTAGATTTTCTGGCTATTCCACTTAGTCTGCCATCTTCACTTGCACTTTCACTTTAACTACACTTACCGTGTCCTCACTGCTTTACTTTAAGAGTTCATTGTATCACGTTCACTGTTTCTTTATAATATACTTCCTTGATGTTTCAATACGTTTCGGTAGGTGTAGGCTACTCTTTCCGCTTCGACCTACCGAAATTTCCGAGGCCACTGATATAAAGTTTTACTTATAGACGACTATATGCTGCCACTGTCTGATGCAAACACTGGTGAAGAAGCGTTCTTACTGTGATTCACAAAGACTGCTGCTGGCAAGATATTGCATAATACGTCTGGTTGGGCAGGCTACAGGCTTCAGACATCAACATAAATATAAATAGTCTGCCATAACATTGCATGTTACAATGGGGCACCTCACAGGTGAATACTGACAATTAAAACTGAATTGAATTATCCTTCCTAGCATACAATTCTGTACCGTTAAATACCCCCCCCCCAATGAGAAGTTGTATGCCGAAGCATACAAACTCTCATTGCCTAAAACCTAAGAGGACCAGTGAAGATATGGCGCCACAACCCCCCTGAACTCTCTACTAAAATCATGGGTACTTACCTCCCTCTAGTCCGGTGGCTGTGGCCGCACCCATCCGACTTTACTGGACTTCTCTACTCGAGATCCCAACACCATAAAATCAGATAGGCACCCGCCACAGTATCGCCTGACTCTATAACATTCAATTAAAAGATTAACAAACGGCCTTCCATTACTCCATATCCCCAACTGATTCGTTTCCTCTTATTTGTACTGGTTCATTATTGGCAAAGTACTGGTTCATGTTTATACAAAGTACTGGTTTTTCCTTGAATTTGTAATATACATATAGCAATACAAACTTACGGTCTGCTTACATTTATATTGAGTACATAAAAACCATATACCATATATATATTGGTAATTTTACTCCCCTAACAAAACATTATTCCCCGCCAAAAGTACAAGTAGATTACATAGAATACACATGAATCATCATCAACATTAACTCAAACTTCTATTTACCTTTCATTATCTCTTTTACTTTGCTCTTCTGTTAAAACATAATCAGGATACAACATGATAAGCCTTCTAAATAAACATTACCATTTTTACATTGAATTTCAAACAAAACATTACCACCTTATTCACTACAAGTCAAAAATAAATTATTCCAACTTGTTAGATAGTCCATCTGTTAAATTACTTAATTCAACTTTGATTGAATTCAATTTATCATCAACATTGTTTTCCATCAACTCTATAACTGTCCTTCATAAAATGTAATGTCCACCTGGCCATATAAACTTCCAATATACTTACAGCTAAATCATATAAATTCCATACAAATTGAATAATGTTTACAATGCATTATTACCCCTCCAACATAACACATTAATTAACCCAAACATTTTTGATTAATTTACCATTACAATTAAAATTCAAATCAAAATAAATTTAAATTCATTATTAAAATTCACCTTTTCAATTAATTTAATTACCAATTTCATTTACTTTTATTACATTTTTCAAAATGATTCTCCATTAACAACATCCTCTCACATAAATATTAACTGCATTACCATCAAAACACTAAGGTACTTCCTTACATTGTAAAAAAAATTACCTTCATTTCATCACATCTTACATTTCTTTTGTTTCATAATATTTTTTACTCATAGTACTGATTCATCAAAATACAACATAGTTATCCTCAACTCGAGCATGACTGTAAACATCAACCTGTAAACATACCTGTTTACATCAACAGTGGTCTCCAAGACTGGTTTTATAAACACTTACTCAGCCTCAACATTTCTGATTACATCACCACTGCATACTTCCTTTTTTCAGTTTCTATAAATCTTGTAATCAGTTACCCTTGATTTTACAAAACCAATCACAGTATTTTTAAATTTATTTTTTATATTCACAAACATTTATGTTTAAATACATTACTGAAATTCACATTTGAAGGCAGTTTCCTTTCAACTCAAATCCAAACAATTTCTTTAGTCACATTATTTAAAACACTTTTAATACAAACACACAATGCAAAACAAAATTCATTATTACCTCTTGTTAATTATTTAACAAAATAAAATATTGTTATTATTATAACATACTACAAACATTGTTACATAAACTATTGTATACATTCTGCCAATATACCCTGACACAATACATTTAACACCAATACATATTTATTTACAAATTTTCGTCATTGTTAAGAATTGAGTTTGATCATTTTTGATAATGTCATGGAGTTAAATTGGCCAGGATGGTGAAAATAATTGTGGATAAGCGGACTGTATTTTTATACGTTTATTGTACGTAAATGGTACAATTGTATTTATAAATGAGAAGGTTAGCTAAGCCTTCTATGTATCATGACGTCTGAGAAATCACGTTAGAAAAAATTTACATTATAGAAAAGGAACGCAATTTATGCAACACTTGAACAATACATCAAATGAAATGATTTAGGCCTAAGGCCTACATAGTAAGTCGCGACATGAAAAGAATTAAGATGACAGCCGAAAGCAACAAGCTTAAATCACGTCTGTTGTGTTCGGACGCTCGGAGCACTGTAACGTCATGTCTGCCTAAGCAAGCAGAATTGAAATATGATCAGATTAGCCAACCTTCCATTAACATAATTGCCACATTAAATACCAACATTATTGTCCAGTCATAATTTTATTATTTACCACACTTCATTACATAAATCAGCCAAGTAATTGCCCTTAACACACATAATTAAATGTTCATTCTTAAACTGTCTAACCACCGTCATCAAAAATTAGTCTTGATTTCACATAACATTGTTCAATTTCATTTGTACACATCATATGGCTAACTTTTGTATAATAACCATAAAAATTTATTTTTTCCATTTTACCACAATAATAACTATAAAAATAGGTTAATTACCTTCTGTCAACGTTTCTTAAAATCCTTTTAGGATAACTTGAGTTTCGACACCATTTGGTGTCATCATCAAATCGGATATGAATTAGGTCAAAACATTTTGATGCATATACATCTCGTCAGATATTAAAAATTAAAAACAACACATAACATTACATAAATAATAAATAAACTATATCACTACAAAATAACATTACAACAATAAAATATAAAGACAACGCGGCCGCAAACGAACCTGTACAGGAACCCCCCCACGGTAAGACTAATCAATGCCGGTTTGACCTTGGTTCAATTTTATCGATCTGATATAGCCAATTTCTCGTCTATAAGATCGATTCTATTAAATAAAACATTATTGGTATATATTGCTTTTTCATTTAGGACACAATTGTGATCCTTCTTTATGGCTTTATATATCTCGAACCTTTCAAGGGTGTCCAGCTTTAGTGACTTTTTACATTTATGTAGGATATCTAAATTATCATTAATACTCTTTATATTATGGTTATATGAGCTCAAATGTTCTGCAAATGTAGATCTTGTTACATTTGACTTGGAGCTTGGGATATGTTCTTTATAGCGTAATTTGAAAGAACGACCTGTTTGTCCTATATAGAACTGTGTGCAATCAGAACAATTAAGTCTATATACACCAGTACCATCAAATATATCGGAGGGTATATTTTTGTTAGTAAATGTAAGTTTTTTCTCAAGTTTATTACTTGCCTTTGAGGCCAAAATAATATTATGCTTTTTTAATTGGTTTTTTAAAATATGGTATAGATTTTCACCATATTCTATAGCAATGTATTTGTTTACTTTTTCTTTGGATACATCAATATTTAATGGTTTATTTTGTTTTTTATTAATTATTCTATCTACTATATGACTTTTGTATCCATTGGCTAATGCTATGTGTTTGAAAATGTTTAGTTCATTGTTATAATCATCCGTAGATAAGGGCAATGCCAGTAATCTATGAATCATACAGTTGAAAAAAGCCATTTTATGTGAAATAGGGTGATACGATGAGGCATGAATAGCATGATCTGTGATTGTTGGTTTTCTGTAAATATTATTGTTAATTTTATTATTTATTTTAGTTAAAGTTAAATCTAAAGAATTAATTTTATTATTCATTTCAGTCTCTAATGTGAATTGTAAATTATTTGTAATAGTATTCATATATTTTTTAAGCATTTCTAATTGTCTGCAATTGCCATTGTAAATCATTATTGTGTCATCCACATATCGTCGGTAAAATAAAATTTTTGTATGATGTTGTAGCGTGTCAATTTTTGGGTATTTTTATTTTTACCGTATGGGTCATTCATATTTTATTTATTTCGTTTTTGTGCGGGAGTTTTAGGAAAATATTGTGAAACCGTATTATGTGGCAACGTTATTTCGGTTATGAAAGACCACGTGTTGACTGAACAGTTTGAGACAAAGGCGATACGCAATTTCAGTGGTGTAATGCGGCAGAGGAATTTGCATCTCAACGAATTTCTAAGAACTCTGTACGTGTGTGGCAGTGCACACACACCACCACTCACACAAGCGCTCCAAGTGACGCTCTTGACTAAAAACCAAGATGGCTAGAACGAAGAATTATTCAGCATCTCTTCATCGGTCATCCGGAAACACTGCTAAAGCCCCGCCTACTATTGATGACATCAGCAGAGCCGAAGTCAATATTGTCCTCTGGTACCACCCATATACCAGCTATAGTCCCTGCATAAACTGAATATGCTTCAACAAATGAGCATGAACGGCGACGAAAACCTGGTGGCAGTGAACCGCCGTTCCCGCCCGCGGAAGCAGGCACATTCCAGTCTACATTGGTAAGAGACACGAAGCAGTCAACTAGAAACCAAGTTCGCTAATAGACGCTGATCACGTTGTGCGGGCCCGGTCGGGTCGAACTTTTAAGTATGAATACCTAAATAAAATAACGCCTTCACATCGACTGGGACCCGAGGAATTAACGGATGTAACAATATTATAATTGGTACAGTAGAATTGTGAAGTGACGACAGTGAAATAACGGACTGTGGAATCGGGCAACAAAACACGTGTTCGGTCGGCCGTGAACAGTTAATCAATTTACCATGAATAAAAACATGACTTCATAAAACAAAATATTAAAGGGGTATATTAAACATATATGTTAAATAGTATGGATGTGTGTATGGGCAAAGCTGGGCGGCTTTCGATAGTGTAAGAAATATATGAGGGTAAGGCCTATTTAACCATTTAAAAATGTGTTTTGTATTATTTTTTGTGCGTTGTGTATTAAGGAGTTCCGTCTTATGTAAGTAAAAAATATTCATTTCATAACATAATCATGTGTTAGACTAAGTTATTTCGTCATTACCACTTTCTCATTTCTGTGTTGAAAAATTCGTCTGACGAACCGGAATCTTTCTGAATTATTAATTGGGTGGGGTCAGATTGCTAAATTGTCCGTTTTATTAAGGTAAAGTGTAAAGGTCTCCATATCTGTCCTTCAAAGATATAGGTGGCGACTCTGGGCTTCTGATAAAATTTCTGCAACAGGTAAGTCCTGGTAGTGGATTGTAGTTATTTTATATTTTGGCATATTTTTTAACGTTACATTTGGCTCTCGCTGCCAGGATTTTCGTTTAATTGTAATTTTATACGAGATAGACCTATTTTAATACACAGAAAATAGGATGTGGTAATGACGAAGGTATAAAAATTATATCGCATATAATTACGTAGGTTAGGTTTGTGATAGTAAGGTATACAGTTGTGTTAGGTATTCTGATTTTACAATAATAGTGGTTTCTTATACATAAAAAGTGTTATAGAAATAAAATTTAAATATGGGGGAAGTACGAGATAACGAAATAATAAAAATGATGCAAACGCTTTTTAATGCACAGAATAATAAGTTCGATGAGAAATTTAGTAACTTAGATGAGAAATTTAGTAACCTAGATGAAAAATTTAGCGAACAGAAAAATGAAATTAGAAATATCCAAAATAATCTTAACGTAAAATTTGATGAAGTGAAGGAAGAAATTAAAGAACAAGGCTGTATTTACGATAAGAAATTGAGTGAACTAGGGACGCGGTTAGGCGAAATAGAGTTAGAAAATAAGAAAGTAATAAACAAATTAAAATCGAACAAAGATAACAGGGTAAGTAGTAGTGGAAATGATAATTTAAATAATGAGTTGACAAGTAATAACAATGATAATACAAATAAAAATGTGGTGTTAGAAAATGATGGTGTAGATGTTGAAAGTGATAACGTAATTGTAGAAAGAGTAGAAGTTGATAAGATGGTTGTGTGTGATGAGTTAGAGAGAGAGAGGAAAAATAATGTTGTAGTAGAGTGGGGACAGAGGGGAAATTTTCCCGTTATTATTTATGATGTTTATGATGATGATTTAATGTGGTCACAAGTGTTGTTGTTGGGCAAGAGTCCCGTATTGATAGAGGAATTGAGGGGTTTATTTTTGTTGAGTAATTGTGTACCCTCTGTCCAGAATAATTGTGAGAGTGTGATGTGGTGTATTTCATTATGTGGTGGTTTTGTGTTTCATTATGTGTGTATTTTTTTTCTAAGCTAATAATTAAACGTCTGGCAGGCGGGTAACACAAAATGATCAGAATTAGAAAGGGGAAAATAATGGGGGTAGAAGTAAGTATTGATAAAGGTATATTCCATGTAATTTGTTCAATTATGAGATGTGTTTTAATTGTGTTAGTAGGATCAGCTGATCAGCCTATAACATGTCACTGGTATATTGGTTTGTAAATGTTGTAAGTAATTAAAGTTCAAGGTAATGTTTTAATGTATCACAGATATTTTAAAAGTAACAATTTGTGAAAGTTAACAAAAGATAGTTTTGGGTGATGAATATTTTGTGGGACATATGGATCTGTCCAAGTTGGAGTCAAAGTTGAAGTTAAAGAAATAGTAGAGAGGAAGATAATGTAATGTTGTTTTGAGTTCATATATGTTATAGTATTTTGAGAAGTATTGATGTTGACACAGTAGTAGTGAGTATATGTAGCGGTGAGTAATGTGAATGAGATATAAACATATTTGTTGATGATATTTTGTAGTAAGGGTGAGGTGGTAAGGTGTGAGCAACGTGCGGCGTGGCGAGAGACCAGCGTGCGGCGTTGTGGCGGGAATAGAGTAGTTTGAGTGAGTGTTTGCCGATATTTTGGAGGGGCATTGGCTCGTATGGGTATAGCCAGGTAGGGAACACACATCCTAGTACAAAGATGAGCGGTGCCAGAGGTAAGTTGAGTTTAGTGTTTTGATAGATATTTTGATAGAGATGGGTGTCATGTAGTAAAAGTTAATAGTAGAGTCAGAGGGAGAAAGATTATATAGGTATCCAGATCAAGTAGTACAGTCAATGAGAATGAATAATTTACATCACCCACAGTAATGAAGAATACGATTGTTAAATAAAGAAAGAGATTTATAACAAAGATATAATTTTTCTTTTTAAGGCCAGTGACAAACTTTTGGTAGAATTGAAAATAAGGTACAAGTAAGAATTGTTTATTTAAATAATTTAAATGTCAACTTGATTATTATATTAATATTTTGTTTGTTTTAAATGTTGTATTTTATTATGTTTCGTATTTCAAGGTAGATTGTTACAGAGGTCAAATGTATTTCAGATAGAAAGTGTGCATAACACATGTAGGTCAAGGATCTTGGACTTGACCTAGTTTCGATCAGCTGATGAGTTCATACACCTACTACGCCTGTATAGTAGGAAGGCAAATTTATTTGTTTGTTTAATCAATTTAAACCAATCTTAAAATAATGTCTAAATAGGAAGAACACATTTAAATAAATTTAAATTTTTTTTTGAATTTGAAAATTTTAATTTTTTTTGAAAAAAAAAACTTTATTTTTCGCCTGCCAGCATTTGAATATTTTTGAGTAATGATTATTTTATTATGTGTGTACTTAACATGTTTGTTGTCATTGATTGATTATATTGCATTGTACTGTTAGACTATAAGTGATTACTTGTTAGATTAAGGATATCTTTTGATTAGTAGGAATGTATAAGTTAAGTCATTTGAAATAAGAAAAACAGAAAAACGAGGAAGAGAATTTTTTTTGATAAAATATTATTTTGAATTTTGAATTTTTTTGATGTCTATAAAGTTGAGAAGCATTTGTCGAGTTGGGATATTATGTCAACATGAAATGTGAGTGTGTGTGAGCCCAGTATTTGCTAAAGGCAGCCCAGCTTTCATAAAAGAGGAAACATATCGGCTGAGGATCTGGAATAATCGGAGCCAGGGATTGAGGATTTTGGGGGTAGCATGTTAGAAGGTGAGGTGCGCTGTGGTATGAGTCTGTTCGATTTCTCGGTGTTGGGATCTCTTACGGAGAAGTCCAGTGATCTCGTTCAGATGAGTCCATAGTCGCTGAACCAGGGGGTCGTGTACCGATGTAGATTAAGAACAAGGGGGTTGTTGGCACCAGTTCCTCACCGGTCCTCTTCGGGGTTTGTCGATGAGATTTATTCTGTCGTGAACAGCAGAATTCTCATCGAGGGGGTATTGTAGCGTGTCAATTTTTGGGTATTTTTATTTTTACCATATGGGGCATTCATATTTTATTTATTTCGTTTTTGTGCCGGAGTTTTAGGAAAATATTGTGAAACCGTATTATGTGGCAACGTTATTTCGGTTACGAAAGACCACGTGTTGACTGAACAGTTTGAGACAAAGGCGATACGCAATTTCAGTGGTGTAATGCGGCAGAGGAATTTGCATCTCAACGAATTTCTAAGAACTCTGTACGTGTGTGGCAGTGCACACACGCCACCACTCACGCAAGCGCTCCAAGTGACGCTCTTGACTAAAAACCAAGATGGCTAGAACGAAGAATTATTCAGCATCTCTTCATCGGTCATCCGGAAACACTGCTAAAGCCCCGCCTACTATTGATGACATCAGCAGAGCCGAAGTCAATATTGTCCTCTGGTACCACCCATATACCAGCTATAGTCCCTGCATAAACTGAATATGCTTCAACAAATGAGCATGAACGGCGACGAAAACCTGGTGGCAGTGAACCGCCGTTCCCGCCCGCGGAAGCAGGCACATTCCAGTCTACATTGGTAAGAGACACGAAGCAGTCAACTAGAAACCAAGTTCGCTAATAGACGCTGATCACGTTGTGCGGGCCCGGTCGGGTCGAACTTTTAAGTATGAATACCTAAATAAAATAACGCCTTCACACCGACCGGGACCCGAGGAATTAACGGATGTAACAATATTATAATTGGTACAGTAGAATTGTGAAGTGACGACAGTGAAATAACGGACTGTGGAATCGGGCAACAAAACACGTGTTCGGTCGGCCGTGAACAGTTAATCAATTTACCATGAATAAAAACATGACTTCGTAAAACAAAATATTAAAGGGGTATATTAAACATATATGTTAAATAGTATGGATGTGTGTATGGGCAAAGCTGGGCGGCTTTCGATAGTGTAAGAAATATATGAGGGTAAGGCCTATTTAACCATTTAAAAATGTGTTTTGTATTATTTTTTGTGCATTGTGTATTAAGGAGTTCCGTCTTATGTAAGTAAAAAATATTCATTTCATAACATAATCATGTGTTAGACTAAGTTATTTCGTCATTACCACTTTCTCATTTCTGTGTTGAAAAATTCGTCTGACGAACCGGAATCTTTCTGAATTATTAATTGGGTGGGGTCAGATTGCTAAATTGTCCGTTTTATTAAGGTAAAGTGTAAAGGTCTCCATATCTGTCCTTCAAAGATATAGGTGGCGACTCTGGGCTTCTGATAAAATTTCTGCAACAGGTAAGTCCTGATAGTGGATTGTAGTTATTTTATATTTTGGCATATTTTTTAACGTTACAATGTTTGTTTTTGGTCGATAAAATTTCGTTTGTTTCAATATGATTTAGGTAAATTTCAGCCAGGATGCCTGACAATGGGGATCCCATAGCTAAACCATCCCGTTGTAAATAATATTTGTTGTCGAAAGTAAAATAATTTTATTCTAATATTACTTTTGTCATATTGATTAACTCATCAACTGTTTCATGATTTAATGTGGATTTAGATAGTAATAAATTTTTAGCTATTTCTAACGTTTCGGTAATAGGTATGTTCGTGTATAGATTTACTATGTCGAATGAGGCGAGAGTGTGTCTCGGCTCGATTGTAATAGTTTTTGTAAGTTCGACCAGTTCTAAACTGTTTTTCAAGCTATAATTTTTATTGAACGTTATGTGTTGTCTAAAAATTTTTTCGAGTTTTTTGGCAATTTTATATGAAGGTGCAGACATAAAATTAACTAAAGGACGGACAGGCATATTATTTTTATGTATTTTAGGAAGGCCCTTAAGTCTAGGGGCCTTGGGATCTATCATTTTTAGGTTTTTTTTCTCATCGTTCGTTATGACGTATTTTGATTTATTCAATATTGATTTCACTTTATTGTTAAATGTAAGAGTGGGATCGCTATGAATCTCAATAATGTTATTGTTTTTAATGAAGTCCAGTATCTTGTTTTTATAATCATCATAAGTTAAAATTACGAGAGTTTGACCTTTGTCCGCTTGGTGACGATTGTGTTATGGTCTATTAATTTCGTCTTTATCTCATTAAACACCCTTGTTTCGCTATGGTAAATAGTTTTTGTATTCTTTATGTTTTCGGCCTTCATAACTTTTTTTATTTTATTGTCAATTGCATGTCTTATTACTGTTTTCGTTTCTTCATCGGATATGGAATTTATTGCGGTTTCAGCGTTCAATATTTCATTACAGAGTGATTGTTTGGAACTATTGTTTTTAAGATTGTATTTTAAGCCTTTATTCAATAAGTTGGTTTCTTCGTTGTTGAACTGTATTCCAGTAAGATTAACAATACGAGGGTAAAACTGGTGATTTATTATATTGTTCTCTTGCGTGTCGTTCTGTTTTTTCAATAAGTTACGAATTTTTTTATTTTGTGTCTTCTTTTTCTTTATAATGGTATTATTTATTTGTCTTTCAATCAAATATGTTACATTGTGGACTTGTGAGGCATGTAAGTTTTGTAAAAGTTCGAGATGTTTTTTCATGAGCATCGTATTGAGTAAGTTCTTTTTACTATATATAGACTTAATTGTTCTGATTGCACACAGTTCTATATAGGACAAACAGGTCGTTCTTTCAAATTACGCTATAAAGAACATATCCCAAGCTCCAAGTCAAATGTAACAAGATCTACATTTGCAGAATATTTGAGCTCATATAACCATAATATAAAGAGTATTAATGATAATTTAGATATCCTGCATAAATGTAAAAAGTCACTAAAGCTGGACACCCTTGAAAGGTTCGAGATATATAAAGCCATAAAGAAGGATCACAATCGTGTCCTAAATGAAAAAGCAATATATACCAATAATGTTTTATTTAATAGAATCGATCTTATAAAAAGAGAAATTGGCTATATCAGATCGATAAAATTAAACCAAGGTCAAACCGGCATTGATTAGTCTTACCGTGGGGGCGTTCCTATACAGGTTCGTTTGCGGCCGCGTTGTCTTTATATTTTATTGTTGTAATGTTATTTTGTTGTGATATAGTTTATTTATTATTTATGTAATGTTATGTGTTGTTTTTAATTTTTTAATATCTGACGAGATGTATATGCATCAAAATGTTTTGACCTAATTCATATCCGATCTGATGTTGACACCAAATGGTGTCGAAACTCGAGTTATCCTAAAAGGATTTTAAGAAACGTTGACAGAAGGTAATTAACCTATTTTTATAGTCTTAATCGTTTCTGGAGGCAAGAAAAATGTTTATACACAATAATAAGGCATAGGGTTACCCCCCATTATTATTTTCTCATAATCCATGTCTGAATTAGTATTTTTTGTCAAATCTCCGTTAGTATTTATTGTTAAACCCAGATGTGTTACCTCATTATCACACTTATCAGCTACTACAAGGACACTACTTCTCCCAACAGGTAAATATTTATCATCAATGTTGATATCATAATCATTGTTTACTACTGCACAAGGTAAGTCTTTATTATTGATAATAATTCTCTCATTATTTAACTCCTTAATTAATCCTTCATAATCTCTACTTAATCTGAACAACTCTAAAACTCTATTTCTTTCTTTATTATCACTTTCACAGTCCAATTTCACATTCTCACTCCACACAGAGGGCAATACCACAAAACTATTTAAACACCATTTGGCTCTACCAGATAAACACAAAAAACTTATTTGCCCATTTGCCGACCCATTGTCGCCCACATGTCCTAGTGAGGATCTCTTATCCCTATAAACAACTTGTGAAAACTCTGTTTCACATTTAACCCCATAAAAACTTGCCCGCTGTTCACCCTCTACACTTAATCTATCTCTATACTCCCTTTCTAAATCATTAACACTAACTAGCAATCTTTGATCAACCTCAACTCTTATTCTATTCTCATTATCACCACTATTATTTAATATATCACCAATATTTTTATTCAATAATATTTCATCATTACTTATTTTAACACTACCACTTACCTTATAATTCATCACCTGATTTGCATTTAAACTATTACCATTACTGTTTGTAATTATTCCTCCATTATAATTCCCACTTGTTTTACAGTCATTACTTACCTTGTTAACTGTTACTTCCTTGTTTATATTTAAACTAACCCCATTCGGATTATCATTTGTATTGACCTCACATACCTCATTTTTTATTTCCACTGCACTTAAATTAACGCCCTTGTTTGTAAAAGTATCATCATTATTACCTCTACTATCAGAACTACTCACCTGGTTTAGGTCACTTTCTTTATTTTTGAGTAGCTTACATGATTTGGCAAAAACATCCTTTAATTTATCAAACTCCTTATCTATCCTTTCCGCCATTTCATCTACTCTTTTTTTTAACTCGTCACGACCCTTGTGAAGTTTCTTAAGACGCTTCTCACTATTCTCCTCTATTGTTTTAAAAAGATTCAACACGTCAGCCCATATTCCCTTTTTTTCTACGGTTTCTCTTACATCTGCCATGATTATTCAAATTCTATATAATACCCCTTTATAACATTCCAACCCTCCTATTACACAATAATTACACACCCATTTAAAATACTCTACACCTAAACTCGTACCAGAACCTAAGTCTATACAATAATTCAAAATTTTACAAATACGCCATTACCACAACCTATTTTCTGTGCCTCAAAACAGGTCTAGTTCATATAATATTTATACGAACATCCTGGCAGCGAGTCGCCAATGTAACGGTATTGATTTTATCAGAAGATTCCAAAATAATATAATACAATAATATTATTACTAAAACTCACTGCTGCCAGAATTTTACCTACCGTCATATTCCCTTTTAAAAAACTTACCTTATTAAACTACCCAGGTCGCCACGATATTTTATTTTTTAATATCTAAACCTTTACACTCTTGCCCTTATAAAAATCCCACTATCTGACTACCCTTAACACTCAGAAAATCCCAAAGAACGTTAGACGAGGTTTTCAGCACAGAATAGGAAATGGTTATGGCGTAATAACTTAATCTAACACATGTTTTATATTGAGACAAATCTTATTTTATTGACCATATCATATTCCCTCTTTACTCAACGATTACAAACAAATCTATTTAATTAGAATTCTTTGAACAACTACACTTCGCTATGAACCAGTACTTTAATTATTACTCCCCTTTTTACTCGCATACACTCTCTCATTCTTTACAATCGCTACATATATTTTTTATCCCCCTTTTACTAAGCGCTTTACTGTTTTAAAAACTTACTGGCCAATGTATTTACTGTACTTAGCTTTTCTGGCTATTCCACTTAGTCTGCCATCTTCACTTGCACTTTCACTTTAACTACACTTACCCTGTCCTCACTGCTTTACTTTAAGAGTTCATTGTATCACGTTCACTGTTTCTTTATAATATACTTCCTTGATGTTTCAATACGTTTCGGTAGGTGTAGGCTACTCTTTCCGCTTCGACCTACCGAAATTTCCGAGGCCACTGATATAAAGTTTTACTTATAGACGACTATATGCTGCCACTGTCTGATGCAAACACTGGTGAAGAAATGTTCTTACTGTGATTCACAAAGACTGCTGCTGGCAAGATATTGCATAATACGTCTGGTTGGGCAGGCTACAGGCTTCAGACATAAACATAAATATAAATAGTCTGCCATGACATTGCATGTTACAATAAGGCACCTCACAGGTGAATACTGACAATTAAAACTGAATTGAATTATCCTTCCTAGCATACAATTCTGTACCGTTACAACACACACACACACACACACACACACACACACACACACACACACACACACACACACACACACACACACACACACACACACACACACACACACACACACACACACACACACACACACACACACACACACACACACACACACACACACACACACACACACAGTTATGTGGTGCAGTCACATCAAAATTAAAATTTCTAAAAATACTAACAAATACTAGAAATTACCTCAAAATACCCTCAAGAAATGTCATAAATTAAAAATTCAGCTCTCTCAGGACATTCTGAAAAACAGTTTATAAAAAATAGGTCAATAGGTCAAAAATCAGTAAAATATGAAAATAATTACAAAAAATTCATCAAAAAATATACTTTAAAATTTTGATAGGAGCTCTTTAGCTAACTATTTTAGGGAAAATGAGTGAAAAGTACCAAAAATGTATCTAAAATTTACATAATAAAATTTTCTATGAGCTCTAAAATTAGTGAAAAGTACCGATAATGTATCTAAAATTTACATAATAAAATTTTCTATGAGCTCTCTTTAGCTAACATGTAAGATGATGACATCAAGCCATTGTAAGTAATATTTACATATCTCTCATTCATTTTCTGTAAATCTGATTTCTCAAGAAGATTCACATATCTATCCGGCAAGAAAATTAAAAATTTGTTTTCTACTATAACGCTTATCTTTATCCCATATTGAGCATCAACAAATTGAAAGTTATTATCTTCATTCTTTTTACCAATTTTGAATTCATTCAGCTTTTTAGTTTTGAATAAATTATTCAGTTTGTAACAGTACAGAATTAACCGTACCAGAATAATGGTATGTAGGGATATTTTTATTGTAAATTTTATTGTAATCATGAAGTCTAACCAGGGCAAGTTAGTTTTGACACAAGTCCCAGTAATACGCGAATTCACCGGTGGAGAGCCGATCCAAGGTCAGCGGCGTACGAGCAAATTGAAACAACGAAAATGGCAGTGTTAGGCGCTAAAAAACTGACAATACTGACTTTCGATTGGTCCATTGTAACAAATCGTCATCAAAAACACAATGACGATATAAAACCATTACGTATTAACCAAAGCAGTGGTTGAAAAACAATAGACAATGACGTCAGATGCACGACCACTTATATAACAATTACGTCTAATCCGCTCTCAGTCGTCAAAAGTAAATCAGGGAGCATACACGCTCTAACAGTAGTGGGCAGTTTTCTGCCATCAAAATGTAACATTTTACTGTTAAAAATGATCTAAATAATGTCACAGTAAACACTAACATTTACTAGCATCAGTGAACTTTATAAAACATGTATTCAAAGTAGAGTCAGTGAAAATGGACAACAGCAAACTGGACAAACACCTGCTCACCGCATGGAGCCGCTAAGGAAGGAACTACGCCACGTCTATTCAGGAAAGCCCTACATTTCATTACTAAATTTCAAAAAGTAGAAAAGATGAGCTCAATTTCTATAACATTTGTCTGAATTCATGTGAGAGAGTGAGAGAGAGAAAGCGAGAGTGTGGACGGTGTTGATCAACCCAATATTAAAATGAGGCGTTGGTTTGTGATCATGTTTAGTCAGTATTAAGAGTAAAGTATTAAAGAAATCAAAACTGTAATTCTGTTCAATGATGAGAATTACATACATAAAAGAAGTCAGTTAAATAACATCATAAAGTGTACACAATTAACCTTGAGTAAGGTCAAGGGCGGAATAGTCTAACCGCCATTTTGGAAATTTGAATCATTAACCATTGTTATGCTTATATTAATTTACCAAGTATCTACTGAAAATAAAACCAAAATTCGTTACCGTTATCTAATGTGTCACGTTATTTCTATACCCAACGACTTCTGCCGCTGTCTGCTTAACGCAATTCTGGACCCAAAGCCTAATGCATGTAACTGAGCGAAACACGTGTTACTCCGGTGATAAGCTTTATTATTCAAATTACACAAATATTAATTATCATACATTCAGTACTAATAAATGTATAATTAATATACATAAGGGGGTACTTTAACAGATTGTGCTCAGAACAGGGACTTTATGTGTACTTTAACAGATGGCGCCCGAACAGGGACATAAAGGTATACTTTAACAGATGGCAGCCCAAACCTGGACTTTATATATAAGTAAAAATATATAAATAAGCAGACAAGCAGAGGTTAGACGGGTAGGGAAATATACGAAAAAAAAATTTATAGAGATTACCCGTATAGGTTATGTATGGTACGAGTAGAGTATAACACAACAACTAAACAAATTTAGTATTGTTAATATAATAAAAAGAAATGGCAAACAGTAATGAGACGAGTAGAACAGAATCAGAAATGATGGGTGATAGTATTTGTTCAACACCAGCCCCAACAAAAGGAGTTGAGGAAAATGACACAATACGAATGATGAAACTGCTTTTCAATGAGCAGAGCATCAAATTTGATACTTTTAACGAAAAATTAAACCAATTTGATGTACAATTGAGTGATATCAAAAAAGAAATTAAAAAACAGAGTTGTAATTTGAACAAAAGATTAAATGAAATAGGTACAAAGTTAGACAAAATACAGTTAGAAAATAAGAGTAGAGAATCAAATAAATTGAATGAAAATAAAGACAAGGTAAGTAGTGGTGAGAATTATGATAATAGAATTACAAATATGGTGTTAGAAAATAATTGTGTGAGTATTGAGAGTGGTGATAAAAGTATAATGGGAGTAGAATTTGATAATGAAGTGATAAAAAGTGTTGATGAATTAGAGAGAAAGTATAGAGAGAATTTACAGATAAAGGGGTTACAGGGGGTAAATTTTTCCCGTAATGTTGTAGTCGGGGGTGAAGAAAAGGCTTGACGAGTGTATTGGGTAGATAAATGGTCTACCGATAATTGTTTTTTGAATTGTTGTATTGTTCCTGTAGAAATCAGGAGAGGTTTTAATGTAGTAATACCCTCTGAATGGAGTGAGAGATATTTAGAGAAAGAGTTGTGTGTAGATGGTGAGATGCAAGTATTTAAGTTAGATAGAGGTTATAAAGAGTTGATAGAGAGAGTAGGATGGAAGAAAACAAAATATATGAAATACTTACCTTATAATGAAGCTGATATAGCAGTAGGAGAAGATGATAATGGAAATAATGACTTAGTAACTTATCTGATTGTGACTAATTATACTGAAGGTGACAGGACCATAACCGATCGTGACAAGTTGTATGATAAATTGATATGGAATAACCCTATTAATTATGATAGTTTTGTAGAATATAAAAATTTAAATAAGTACTGTATTCATGATGGTGATATAATGTTTTCCAGGAAAAATAAGTTGTATAGACTTAAGATAAGATTATTATTTGACGATATGGGGTAGTTGTGTATTGTTTATTGTGTTATGAACATTTAATTGTGTGGACTGTGTTTTTAAAAATGGACTGATTAGGACTGATTATGGTAAATGATTTCATGATTATGTGAATTGTATATTTTTGTGTATTGATGTCTATGTATTTGTGTATTTTTGCTGTTGTGTATTTTATGTAATTTTTATGTAAACATGTATTGTAGGATTTTAAATAACTAAAGGAAGTTTAAATGATATTGTGAGATTCAGGTTCTAAGGGTAATAAATGATTAAGCAGGTAATGTATTTGGATATGAAAGGTGTTGTTAGTTGATAAGTGATGAATTTCTAATGGTGTATTAAGTTGAAATGCTGTAAAGAGTTTGGGAATAGTGATAAATTATGGCATGGGAGTTAGTTAGAGTAATGGGAGTTAGGGAAAATAAAGTGCTGAGATGCTGATAATATATAAAGAGGTGTTAGATATTTTAGGGACACAGTGGTTAGCGATTATATGTAGAGTTGAGTAATGTGGATGGTAATTATATTTGTTGTTGATGGTGATATTTTGTAATAAGGGTATTGGTGTAGGAGTCCAACGAGAGATGTTGAGACGGGAGTGGACCGTTGTGTGCCGGAAAGGGTTATCTGAAAGGGTCAGGAACCGATAAGGGAATGAGTTGGTTAGAGGGAATACACACATACTAGTACAAAAATGAGCGGTGCCAGAGGTTTTAAATGGGATTTGTGAAGGGGGTTATTATAGAGATATTGGTGTCATATTATATGTAAATGGTTAGAAGCGGTTGTTAGTAGTGAAAAAGAGGGGCAGTAAGGTTAGATTGACAAATGCCAAAATAAGAGATAGAGAGAAATGAATAATAGAGAGTCACCCAAACTAATAAATAAGGATAAAAGGGTTAGAAGAGAAAAATCGTAGCAGAAAGGTAAGGTAAATGGAAAGGTAAATGATATATTTGAAATTTTTTGTTGTATAGAATCTAAATGAATGTTAAATGACTAAAAGTTAACCGAAAGTTGATAATAAAAAATGTTATAAAGTTCTGCTGCAAATTATGTAAATATGAATTAAGTAATGTGAATTGTTCAATGTTAGTGTTTAATGCTTATGATGTACCATGTTTTATTATGTTGATGATAGTGTGTGGCTAGGAGGCTACTGTAAGGGTAGTGACCATAATAATATTAAAATGTTGTTATAGTAACCAGTCTCAGGAAAAAAAAAAAAAAAAAAAAAAAAAAGATTCTGTTGAAAAAGGGGTGAAATTAAAGTGAAGAAATGAGTAAAGAAATTTAGATAGTTAAAAATGCTGCCATGCTAGATAAATATACTGATAGTAATTGAAATAAATGAATAAAAATAGTAGTTGTTGTTGGAGAATAAAAAATTTTTTATGTTGTGTTTAGTATAAGAGTACAATTTTATGAGGAAAAGAGGCAATTTAATATTGACGGGAGTCAAAGCAATTGATACAAATATGTAGGAGTGTTGTCAAGCAGAAGGCTTATCTATCCTAAATCTTGTTATATTTTATTGTGTTATTTGGTACTTTATAAATAAATGAAACCAACGCCTCAAATCACAAACCAATGCATCTAAGAGGAAACATATCAGTTGCGGATATGTAAATGAATGAGACCACTATTTTAAAATTTTGTATTGAATGTTTCAGAGTTTTTATGGTGTTGTGACCGCGGTCCTGCGCTGGCCGGAGCGTCAGAACAGGAGCGTGCAGTGCCTCATGGCCTTATGGTGTAGGGATCTCTCAGGAGAAGTCCAGTAAGGTCAGACGGGTACGATCGATACTATAGGACCAAGGGTAAGTGGTTGAGATTTTCTTTTATTAACACTACAGGGGGTTGTGGCACATGTCTGAACTGATCCTTTTAGAAAAGTATGAATGAGTCAATGAAAGTTTTTGTGTCTCGACACAAAACCTTTCATTGAGGGGGTTTTGTAACAGTACAGAATTAACCGTACCAGAATAATGGTATGTAGGGATATATTTTATTGTAAATTTTATTGTAATCATCAAGTTAAATCAGACAAGGTTAGTTTTGACCCAAGTCCCAAATAATATGTAAATTCACCGGTGGAGAGCCGATCCAAGGTCAGCGGCGTACGAGCAAATTGAAACAACGAAAATGGCAGTGTTAGGCGCTAAAAACTGACAATACTGACTTTCGATTGGTCCATTGTAACAAATCGTCATCAAAAACACAATGACGATATAAAACCATTACGTATTAAGCAAAGCAGTGGTTGGAAAACAATAGACAATGACGTCAGATGCACGACCACTTACATAACAATTACGTCTAACCCGGTCTCGGTCGTCAAAAGTAAATCAGGGAGCATACACGCTCTAACAGTAGTGGGCAGTTTTCTGCCATCAAAATGTAACATTTTACTGTTAAAAATGATCTAAATAATGTCACAGTAAACACTAACATTTACTAGCATCAGTGAACTTTATAAAACATGTATTCAAAGTAGAGTCAGTGAAAATGGACAACAGCAAACTGGACAAACACCTGCTCACCGCATGGAGCCGCTAAGAAAGGAACTACGCCACGTCTATTCAGGAAAGCCCTACATTTCATTACCAAATTTCAAAAAGTAGAAAAGATGAGCTCAATTTCTATAACATTTGTCTGAATTCATGTGAGAGAGTGAGAGAGAGAAAGCGAGAGTGTGAACGGTGTTGATCAACCCAATATTAAAATGAGGCGTTGGTTTGTGATCATGTTTAGTCAGTATTAAGAGTAAAGTATTAAAGAAATCAAAACTATAATTCTGTTCAATGATGAGAATTACATACATAAAAGAAGTCAGTTATATAGCATCATAAAGTGTACACAATTAACCTTGAGTAAGGTCAAGGGCGGAATAGTCTAGCCGCCATTTTGGAAATTTGAATCATTAACCATTGTTATGCTTATATTAATTTACCAAGTATCTACTGAAAATAAAACCAAAATTCGTTACCGTTATCTAATGTGTCACGTTATTTCCATACCCAACGACTTCTGCCGCTGTCTGCTTAACGCAATTCTGGACCCAAAGCCTAATGCATGTAACTGAGCGAAACACGTGTTATTCCGGTGATGAGATTTATTATGTAAATTACACAGATATGAACTACCATATATTCAGTATTAATAATTGTATAATTAATACACATAAAGGTGTACTTTAACAGATTGCGCCCAGAACAGGGACATAAAGGTGTACTTTAACAAGTTTAGCAAATAGTTGGTCCATTATTTTGTATGTAGTTATAAGTTAGTATTTATAAAGAAAAAATTTTAATGACAAAATAAACATTTTTATATTGAAGACAATATAATTTTTATTATTGAAGACGATGTACTCTTTAATATTGAAAACAATAAATTCTTGGATTTCGTTGTCCATGACGTGTCTGTTACTTAACTAAATATAATTATTTCACTACCAACTCGGAACACAAAGTTTTTTTATGGATAAACACGTAAAAGTTTTACCTTATAGCCTTAACCGGTTTTCGCTTTTAAAAAGCTTCTTCAGAGGCTGCCGCTGGGAGCACTGTCTGTCTTGTTGTTGGCGATGGTATCGAGTTTTGAAAGATCGATATCGTGTGTGTTCGAATAATACATGTGATTTGAATTGTGTCTGTTCATTTAGGATGTCGTTTTTATGTGTTTTTGTGTGTTTGTATATTTCCAGTTGTTCTAGAGTGTCTAGTTTTCGGCCTTTTGTGTGTACGTGTAGAATGTCCATGTTTGATGTTTTTGTATGTGTGGTTTGCTTCAATGAGGTGGTTTGCAAAGGTGGATACTGTAGTGGAGTGTAGTGCCTTTGTGTGTTCAATGTATCTTTGTTTGAAGCTACGTCCTGTCTGGCCAATGTAGAATTTGTTGCAGTCTGAGCAATTTAGTTTGTAAACACCAGGTAGATCGAATTTGTTTTGTGCTTTGTGTGTGTGTTTTGATAGTGTGTGTTCTGTTTTGTTTGTAGTTTTATATGCAATTCTGTATCATGCTTTTCTGAATGTGTGGGCTATTTTTTCAGTGTGGTTATTGATATATGTTAGTGTTATGAACTTGTTGTTTTCTGTCTTTGTCTGTTGTTTGTTTTGTGTAGGAGTTTATTGACTATTGTTCTGTCATATCCGTTGGATTCTGCTAGATATTTTGTCATGTTTAGTTCGTCTTTGTAGTCTTTTTCATCTAGTGGGATGTTGTTAAGTCTATGTATCATAGTTCTGAAGGCAGCTAGTTTGTGTTGTAAAACGTTTACGTGTTTACCCATAAAAAACTTCATGTTCCAAGTCGGTAGTGGAATAATTATATTTAGAAAATTATGATTGATATAATTGGGGAAAATATATAATATAAATTGGGGATGATATAATTTTTAATACTGAAAACACAATATAATTGTTAATATTGAAGATGATGCATTTTTTGATAAAGAAAATCTGCGTTTAGCGGCCACCCTTGGGTCTCCGTAAATTGTGGCTGCTCAGAGAGGTGGCCATTTAATACAGGGGTTGACGGGATAGAAAAAATATCTATACTAAACATGGATGATCAACTATATCATTTTATTATGAACTTGCAGTTGCATTCCTATTTACAGTATGTTTGCCATTAAAATACTTATATTACAACAGACTGGTAAAGGTTATGCTTTGAAAATAGTCTTTTAAAGTGGTTTATTTGGTTGTAGCAGTTTTCTTATAAATAGCGTAATTTTATACCAAACAGTAAAGTTTACTACACTGTTCCACAGTATTCTGACCACATTGCATCCCCACATGCACTATTCCTTATTGAGAGTAACGCTAATATCTTTGATCGTCCTAAGAGATTGTAACACTTCTTTTAAACTCATTGGTGGGTCATTAATCTCTTCTTCTTTTTCTTCTTCTTCTTCTTCTTCATTCTGTATGTCATCACCTGTTTCTCCAAAAAAAAAAACAGAAAAATTACTGTATAGTAAAAATCTATCCCGGAATAGTAGAGATTTTAATTGTTCAGTTCAAAAAGTATCAATTGTAAGTACAAAAAATTTCTGACCTACCTTTATAATCTTTCTGCTCAAGATCATCACAGCATTGTAGACTATCCATGTGCACGTTTTCATCATATGGCAGTTCAGCAACTGTAGCAAGTGTCTGAAGATCTTGCAGAACTTCATGCAATTGGTGCGCCTACAGATCAGTGTCACTAATTTGAATGCCACATTTTGTAAAACACTTATTAATGGTGGTAGCAGCAACCTTGTTCCATGCTGTCTTGGATACCGCGTTGAGGATAGTGATTTTCTTTGCCAGGTCAAATGCTGAATTACTGTCATCCGTACAGAATACAATGGACCAAATAACTCTTTTCCGATAAAAAAATTGTTGTCAGGTTTATTCCTTGGTCCAGTGGCTGAAGATGGGATGTCGTGTTTGGTGAAATAAATAAGAGTCTGATATTGGACAGTGATAGAACTAGATGACATGTTGCATTATCCAACAATAAAATTAGGCTTTGATTATTGTTTTGATTTTTTATTAAAAATTTGTGCAACCAGTCTTCAAAAATGGTGGACATCTTCCACCATTTTTTGTGAACTTAGCAAATAATGCCCTGAGTGTTGCCTCCAAATTGTGAAATGATTGCCTTCTCGGTTTTTACGATTTTCCGATAAATAACAGTTGCTGTTTTTCACCAGCAGCACTACAACATAATCATTAGCCTTTCTTTAGCCATTTTCCATTTTACACACCCCATTTTCTAGTTTTCATGATATATTTGCTACACCTTAAATACAATCCAGTCTCATCAACTTTGAAAATGTCACTTAATTTGTATTCTGCCAGACTACTTGGTAACCTGTCTGTCTTAGCAGTCATTGACTTTATTAACAAGTACATCCGCACCTTCATTCAAATTGTTTTAAACATTTATGTTGTACCTCCTTCTAAAACACTCCAGCCACTCATTATTTGCTACAGAATTTTCAACTTTATTTTCAGTAGCAGTTTCAAGTCCCTTCTCCCAAAAACATACTTCCACTAACTGGGAGTTTTTTTTTTGCGTGAGAACATTTAAACCACTCGTAAGTGATTTGTGGTTTCATTCTATTCCCTGTTTCAAATTGGATTTACACTCTCATTAAAGTGTGTCTTTATTTTGTATTATGTTGTTAATCTGGGCTCTTTCGCATTTAAAAACTTCGGCAAGATTCATCGCTGAAATACCCTTATCACTTTAAAAAATAACACTTGTAACAAATTAAAAAATTTGTTCTTGTTGTTTGATAAAAAAAATTTTATTTATTTTATTTTATTTTATATATATTTTTTTTCTTGTTTTATTTTTAATTAATTTAGTATTAAATATTTTAAATGGTTTTGTTGTATTTTGAACTTCTTATTAATGGTTTTTGTCGAATTATATCCTCTTATGTAATTAGAATTCTTGTATTAGTTAATAGGATTGTCTCCAGGAACAATCGATTGGTGATCTTTCCTTATTTGCAGGTTATCTTCCTTTAAAGTTGTTAAATTCTGGTAGTTATGTCTCAATTAAGGTGATATATTATTCTATTTATAATTTAGGAATAAATAGGATTCAAAATAATAATATTAAATGATTTTTATTAACAATTCGTAAAGTAATCGATTTTATATCGATTGATGAATCGACTCTCTCAGGGCAAATCAATAGATTTTACAAATTATTTATTCTCGGGTTCTTTGAACAGTTATTTTATATATAGTCAGAGAAAAGGGCAAAGTATAGAAAGTATAACATTACAAATTACAAACTTATTAATTAAAATACATACATATTATTCAATATATAATGTTTAGTAAATAAATTGTTCGAACCAATCGGAGGTATACTGGCCGTGGCGCTTGGAATTGTGGGAACTCAAAGATGGCTGCTCCGTACTCAGATGTAGTTGACGAATGCACCTCGTAGAATCTGCTCCAAATAAATGTTGCTTTTCCACTGGTTTCTCGTTCCTGCAGTTGTGATTAATCCTTCTTGTGTTAATGGAGTGGTCCTGGTTCAGTGTTTGTGATTCACTTTGATAAAATTTGTTGGATAATGTTATAATTCACTTTTGTCAATAAAGGTCGACAATTGCACTGTTCGTTTCTTTATTCGGAATTATTAGTTTTAAAGGTTTAATTTATGAATTCACTTATTTTCTGTTCTGTGTTGAGTTAGTTTAATGTTTAAGTGTTAATTCCACTGAATTTTAAGTTTAAATGAAATTTTACGAAACTCGCGATTTTCACAGTAGACTAGGCTTACTGGATGAACGCCATACTTGTCTTCGCTATTAGGTTACTATTTAGCCGAAATCACGTTCAAGTGAGCTCAACAAAGTCTAATAATCAACTGTTCTAACTTCCTTCGTCATCTAAAAACGTCTTAGCCAATTTAATATTAGCAATACATTGTTTCAAATCTGTTTTGCTTCCGTTACATGTATGAAATTTACATTATATTAGTGAATATATTTTTGCTATTATTTAAATTTATTAAATACTAAATACATAATCTTCTTCTTTAGTTCATTCTGCTTGATTTGATACAAAATAAGATAGTTTTACTAAGTTTATCTAAAATGCTATATTTACTTCATTTTGAAAAATGTAAGCCTTAACACTTACTTCCTGTCCTTCTCAAACTGTTTGCCATTTTATATGTTATATTTATGATTGTACTAAATCTCAGATTGACATAAAATGTTTATCTTCCCTTAATTTCTTGTAATTTAATTAATTGGTTATCTTTTTAAATATTATTCATTAATTTGTGACTCCCCACTTTGAATTTTTTGTTATTACATTTGCATTTTTTCCAATAATTCTTACTATCTTTTTACAATATCTTTCTTAATTATAGTTCCAGTTATATGACTGTGACTGATTTACCTTATATACATTTCATCAGTTTAACTATTTTACTGTACTTAATTCATTAATTATAATGTTGTTTAGATTTACCATTTGGCCTAGATTTTATCTGTTTTTACATACAAAGTTTTTTGAATAATACATCTTGTTTATACCCCTTCTGACTTTCTATTCTAATATAATATTAATTAACATTCCTTACTTTAACAATAGAACATTTAGTATATAATTCATACTATTTATCCATAACAAATATTTGAAATTAACAATGGTATTTAAACTCAGACATTTTAATCTTGATTACTACTATTAACACATAATAAATATTTTATAATAACAGTTTTATATTAAAAGAATTGTACTCTCAGACATTTCAGTCTAGAGCTATTTGAACTTGTTTAGAATTAATATTAGGCAATTACCTGTATTAACTTCCGTCTTGTGACTTATTTGGTTTTTTCTTAAAACGACGCGTTTCGAGAATAAATTCTCATCATCAGGTTCCAATACTATAAAAACATCAAATTCACCCAAAAGGGGTCGTCAACTAGTTAAAATACACAAACACAAAAACACCACACATAATTTAACACCGACACAGTGACGTCACAGCCCGATGCGCATCGTCTCGTTGCCAACGACCGACTGTTGCACTTTGTCTTATACGACCGTTATCATTGCCTGCTGACCCATCGATATCGATGGTCGTGTTGTACAGCAGATTCGATCAGAACGAAACTTTGTCATTAAGTAGCTGGTCCGTTTGTAACTTAGAAGCCCTGTATATCTCATATTCCTCCACAGCATTCATGTATGCACCCTTTTTACAATTATGAAGCAGTTTAAAGTTTGTGTGGAAGTCTGAGTACTTATGATTATACAGCATTAAATGCTGAGCGTAACTGGATCTAGGTTTCGAGATATCACTTTTGGGCAGGTGTTCTTTAAAACGTTCGGCTGACGGCCTGCCCGTTTGTCCTATATAGAATTTGTCACAGTCATCGCATTCAAGCTTGTACACTCCAGTTTCCTCTTCAGCTGGGATATGAGTTCTTTGTCCCAAACGTTTTTTGATGTTATTTGTGGTTTTAAAGCCCACTGTTATTTTACGTTTTTTCAGCTCATTCTTTACAATGACTGGTAGTACATTCGTGTACTCAGTTACTATAAACTTAGTATCTTCTTTAGATGGGCCGGTTAATCTGCTTTTACTATTGATTTTTACCGAGTGTTTTCTTATAAGCTTGTCTATGATTCCACTGTTATACCCATTAGCGATAGCTATACTTTTGATTATATTAGTCTCTTCCACTCTGTCTTTTTGCTCAAGGGGAATAGCACATTCTATGAACGAACGCGTTGAAGGCTGCCATTTTTTGGGAATACGGATGGTACGAATCAGCATGAATAGTAATATTCGTGGTGGTGGGCTTTCTATAAATTTTGAATCTAAAACGGTCATTATATTTGCTGATAGTGAGATCAAGAAAGTTCAGGCAGCTATTATTCTCCATTTCTAGGGTAAATTGGATTTTCATGTTTATGTTGTTTATATATCCTTTCAAATTTTCTATTTGTCTACTCGTTCCATTGAATATCATAAAAGTGTCGTCAACGTAGCGTACGTAAAATTTAATTTTGTCTCACTGTTTATTAAGACTAGACATTAAAAATGTATTCTCAAAGTGGTTCAAGTATAGGTCCACTAAAATTCCCGATAAAGGTGACCCCATTGCCAGACCATCCTCCTGCATGAAATACATTATCATAAGAGAAATAATTTTGTTTGAGTATTGTTTTTAGCAATTGCATAAGTTCATCAATTTCATTTCTACCTAACCTATTTGTATTAATTAAGCTATTTCTGAGAATTATTGTCTCATCTGCCGGCACATTGGTGTACAGATTAGTTACGTCAAATGAAGCCAACCTATAATGTGGTGCTGATTTAATAGTTTTAATTTTTTCAACGAGATCGTAGCTGTTTTTTATGCTGTAGTTATTTACTATGTCAGTGTTCTCTTTTATGATTTTTACTAATCTTTTAGCCGTCCTATAACCAGGGGCAGTCGTGTAATTTACAACCGGGCGTATTGGCATATCTTCTTTATGTATTTTGGGTAAACCCGTAAGTTCTGGGGCCCTGGCATTTATGGGTTTTAAATAACGTCTAGTGCTTTCATTGAGGAGATTGGGGCATTTATTTATAGTGTTGTTTAATTCCTTGACAAGGATCCCACCAGCACCTATGTCAAGGAATTAAACAACGCTATAAATAAATGCCCCAATCTCCTCAATGAAAGCACTAGATGTTATTTAAAACCCATAAATGCCAGGGCCCCAGAACTGGAACCTGATGATGAGAATTTATTCTCGAAACGCGTCGTTTTAAGAAAAAACCAAATAAGTCACAAGACGGAAGTTAATACAGGTAATTGCCTAATATTAATTCTAAATATTTAGTAACGTGACTTGGAGACAATTAAAACAAAATGAATCTATTTGAACTTATTATAAATAACACATATCTGTCCTTCCATCATTTAACTATTTCTTATAACTAATTTATTTTCAGTCTTAGCTGTTTTTGTTTGGTTTTTGTGTATTTAATTGGTCACTTCACTTTTTTATTGGCCTACTCTAGTTTTATTACTGTCATTTTAATGAATGTTGTATATAAAGAGTGGCAGTTATTTAGAAACACTTGTATCTTATAATACTCTATTAAATTATTCCTTGACACAATATAAAAACTTTAAAGTTGTATAATTGCACAATTTACTTAGTTTATGAACTCCAACATTGACACATTAAGTTTATTTAATATAATATAAAAACTTGCACTGGTCTCCTTTTATTCTTTGATTTTATTTCTAATCAGTTTTATAGCCTTATTAAAATCAATAAATTTATTTATAGAGGATAATGAAGGTTTGTTTTTTCCATTATATAATTAATTCACATTGGTTCACTTTTAATTCTACTTTATAACTTTTGTTTATATCTATTTTACATGGTTTTCTAAATTTGGGTTTTTGTTATACTTTCACTGGTTATTTTTCTTTTCTTTTGGGATTTCGTTTTTGTTTCTTACAAGAGCATTCCTTCTTATCGTGGATGTTGTCTTGTTCTTGTTTCTTCCTTAATTTCTCCTATCCTCCTTGTTTCTTATAAAAGCATTTCCTTTTTATTGTGGATGTTGTCTTGTTCTGGTTTCTTCCTTACTTACTCCTATCCTACCTGGGTATCTCCTTACTTTATTTTTAGCCTTTTGGTTTATTTTGATTACTCATCATTCATTGTATATCTGGTTTTAATGAAATTCTTACTTCAAACTATGATTGTGCTTTACGGTGGTTCTTAATTAATCTTTAATGTTGCTTTCTTGGATTTAAATTTGTTTTTATTTTATTTTATGATCTTTCTTTCCATTCAGAACTATGGGCATTATCTGTCATGCTACAGATTGCTCTCCTCCAGAAGTGATTATTTCAGACTTGAGTATGGATGAAATAATTGCTTATGATAGCTTTTTATTTATTATTCTTCGTCTTCCTCCCCATTTCTATATCGGCTTCTTCATACTTGAGCTTAATAAACTTTATAGTCTCTTATCTGACTTTGATTCTTCCTGGATAGTTAGTGTTCTCTGAGATTTATTATTATTATTATATTTTTCCTTTTCTTAACATTGTGTTTTATCCATGGGATATTGATTCCCTAACATTCCCTAATACGTGAGCTGGAACAGTTCAGAGAGGCACTGTTGGCTACTTACTCTGCTGGCCATACTACACTTCTCATTGAGATCAGAGGCAATTCATCTCTGCTCAAAACATAATGCTGCTGGAATTATCTACAGACAGTCATCAAATAAAAATCATATATAGAATAGTCTAATTTTCGACTAATAAAAATATCTTTGGATACTTCACTTTTGTTGTTTCTCAGATTTTCTCACATTTTCTACCTCATTTATTCTTATTAGTATTTATTATTCTCATTATTTATTCTTCTAACTTTTTAGTTCGGCTGATATATTCATTTTTATCATGGTTGGAAACTTTGTTAACATGTTTATCACTAGTTATGGTGTAACTTTTTCCTTTTTCATCTGAATTCTTTTTAATTCTTCTTCTGGTTATTTATATTAATAGCATATATTTTATATTTTTTTTCTTAGATCTTATTAATTGTTCGAATGGTATTATTTTATGACAGTTCGTTTTCCAATGGGTTTCATTATAATTGACATCCAAGTTGTTATTCTGATCATATTATATAAATATATTTTTCTTTCTTTTCTTTCTCAGAAAGTTATTATTCCGCTTTTGCCTTCATTAAAATTAATTCATTAATATTAGATTTTTCATGTGGTTCTTATTTCTCTTTGCCTTTTATAAATGTTTTATTATTTTCTTGCCAAGACTATTTTCTTCATATGATTGGTATAAGTTGTTCTTCTTTGTTTTTTAGAACTGAGTAATATCATAATCATCCTTCTTGACTATTCGTTTCCATAATCGTTTCATAAATAATTAGTCATAGATTGATCTTATTATTTTTTTTCTTTTTAAATTTTAATGTTTTTACTATAATAACAAATTCTTCTCTTGTTCTTTCATTATTATTGCCTTCTCTTGTATATCACACTCTTTTGTTTTTCTTCTCTACTGCTTCAAATGTTTGGTATTCATATTTATTCTGGATTCTTTCTAATTTTCCTTCTTAATTAATCACATTATTTTCTTCAAATCATTTATAAGTTGATCTCATTATTTAGAATTTAGACAATTTTATTAACTTCTAATTCTATGCTTCTTCTAATTCCAAATTATTTTCTTTTAAATTTGTTGTAAGCGGATCTTATCATTTTTTAGAATTTAGACAATTTTTTTATTATAATAATAAATTCTTCTTCTTTTAATTCCAAATTATTTTCTTTTAAATTATTTGTGTAAGTTGGTCTTACTTATTTTTTAGATTTTGATAATTTTTTATAATAATAAATTCTTCTTTTAATTCCAAATTATTTTCTTTTAAATTATTTGTGTAAGTTGGTCTTACTTATTTTTTATAATTTTGACACTTTTTTATAATAATAAATTCTTCTTCTTTTAATTCCAAATTATTTTCTTTTAAATTATTTGTAAGTGGATCTTATCATTTTTTAGAATTTAGACAATTTTTTATAATAATAAATTCTTCTTTTTATAATTCCAAATTATTTTCTTTTAAATTATTTGTGTAAGTTGGTCTTACTTATATTTTAGAATTTTGACCTTTCATTAACGTGTAATTCTATTCTTCTTTTATTAATTCCAAATTATTTTCTTTTAAATTATTTGTGTAAGTTGGTCTTACTTATTTTTTAGGATTATGACAATTTTTTATAATAATAAATTCTTCTTTTAATTCCAAATTATTTTCTTTTAAATTATTTGTAAGCGTATCTTATCATTTTTTAGAATTTAGACAATTTTTTATAATAATAAATTCTTCTTTTTATAATTCCAAATTATTTTCTTTTAAATTATTTGTGTAAGTTGGTCTTACTTATATTTTAGAATTTTGACCTTTCATTAACGTCTAATTCTATTATTCTTTTATTAATTCCAAATTATTTTCTTTTAAATTATTTGTGTAAGTTGGTCTTACTATTTTTTTAGGATTTTGATAACTTTATTAAATTCTAATTCTTTTCTTTTTCTAATTCCAAATTAGTTTCTTTCAAATTATTTGTGTAAGTTGGTCTTACTTATTTTTTAGAATTTAGACATTTCATTAACGTCTAATTCTATTCTCCTTCTAATTTCAAATTATTTTCTTTTAAATTATTTGTAAGTGGATCTTATCATTTTTTAGAATTTAGACAATTTTTTATAATAATAAATTCTTCTTCTGGTTCCAAATTATTCCCTTTTAAATTATTTGTGTAAGTTGGTCTTACTTATTTCTTAGAATTTTGATATTTTATTATAATAATAAATTCTTCTACTTTTAATTAATCACAAATTATATTCTTTTAAATTATTTGTGTAAGTTGGTTTTACTTATTTTTTAGAATTTTGATATTTTTTAAAATTCTTATTCTTTTCTTTTTCTAATTCCAAATTATTTTCTTTCTCAAATCATTTGTGTAAGTTGATCTTACTATTTTTTAAATTTTGACCTTTTTTTATTAAATTCTAATTCTTTTCTTTTTCTAATTCCAAATTATTTTCTTTCAAATCACTGGTAAGTTGATCTTACTATTTTTTAGATTTTGATAATTTTTTATAATAATAAATTCTTCTTTTTATAATTCCAAATTATTTTCTTTCAAATTATTTGTGTAAGTTGGTCTTACTATTTTTTAGATTTTGACCTTTATTTATTAAATTCTTCTTCTGTTCCTAATTATTTTCTTTCAGTTCATATGTGTTGTTGTTATTATTTTTGGTAACGAGATATAGTCCAGTGTAGAGTAATAATAATTTCTTCGTTATCCCTTCTAGGGTGCTGGGTAGTTCGCGGTTTTTTAACAGTACTTTTCCTCCCTCTTTATATGATATTACTCGTCCAATCGCCTTCTGATATCTGGTTTGCCTTTTCTCCTGGTCTTCGGCCACCTTGTTATAAAATTTCACCTTGTCAAACTTACGACCATCATTCATCGGGAACTCTATTATTTCTTCAATCTCTCGGGGTGTTGGTTTCTCGTACATGGCGGAGTAAGGGGCAATTCCTATAGCTGGATGGTGAGCGAAATTAAGGAACTTCTCCATGGCTGCTAGGTATTCTTGCCACTTTTTCTGTTGGTGGTGACAGTACGTTCTCAATATTCTCCCCACTTCTCTTAATACCCTTTCCGCCGGATTACTACTTGGGTGGTAGACTGACGTCTTGTATGTTTTAATCCCAAGTGATAATGTATCCGCCATCTTTTCCCTTTAAACTGTGTACCATGGTCAATGATGATTGAAGTTGGTTTTCCTATTTCTGGCACATATAATTCCGTTATTACTCCAAGAATTTTCATAGTGGTTGCCCGATTAACCGGGTATCAATCATGATCTTGGCGGGGATTCCTTCTACTTCCGCTTTTATATATATTATTTCATTATTCTGACTATTGAGGCTAGTTTCGTTCTCCTCCAATAGTTCAGTTCTTATGTTTTTTAAATAGTTATTTCTAATGATGGTAATGTTATTCGATTTAGTTGCATGTTGCAACTCTTGTTTATACCCAGGAGATAGGAGCAGTGAAGGGTTGTGATAATTCATGACTGCCTCCTCCCGTTTAAATTATCGTGTTCGCTGTTGTTATTAGGGCCGACCGAGGTGTCGGTCTGGAAACATTGCGTTGGTTCCTGCTGCTCTGTACTATGTTCAAATGTTTGTTCTCGGTTTGGTTGCCGGCCAGGATCATCTAGACTGGTACTTCGTCTGTGTTGTTCGTACCTCGGACCATCACGTTCTTCACTCCTCCGCCGACGATCTCCATCGTGGAAACTGTTCCTTCGCTGATGGTTATACCTTCTTGGACCATTATCTTCAGCTCTTATGAAATTTACTCGTGGTCGGGAAACCCTGTTGTTATTATTGTAGTTGTTGGATTTGTAATTCCTATTATTTTGGTAATAACGTTCAGTATTACCTGGGTGGGGGTTTCTCTGACTATAAGGATTATTAGGGTGCTGATAATAGTTATTTTGGTTATTTTGGTAGTGGTTGTTATTCCTATTACTATTCGGATTATTGTTAAAGTTATTATTATTATTATTCGGAGGGTTATTATTACCATTATAATTATTTTGATAGTTACGGTTCCCTTGATAGTTGTTACCATTCTGGTTGTTATTGTTACTCGGGTACTGATTACTTCTTATTTCCGGCCGATCGTTCCTCCTTCTACTCTGACGGCAGTATTCCTCGTTCTCGTAACTCTCCAGTAATTCGGTCATGGCTTGCACCGTCTTTATCTGGCTACCCCTTCTGGCTCTGATTATGTCTTCGTCATAGTGGTAAGACAACTTGTTCACCAGGCATTCCTCGGGTATTGCCGGTTCTAAATGTTTCGCCAGACACACCTTTCCTAAGAAATAGGCTGTCATGGTGTTACCTAGTTGGGCCTTATATCGCCCATGGCAGATATTGTCCCGTATCAAGTTCTGCGTGGTTTCTGACCAGTACTTCGCTTTGAATAGGTTTCTGAACTGTTGGTAGTCCGCGATCTCACTCCGATTCGCCATCCACCAATTGTCGGTCATTTCCCTGAACGACTCGTCCAATATCTCCCGGTTTTATTCCACCTATTCCCTCTATGTTTGGCAAAGTATTCCTCAATCCGGGCCAGGAAATCCATTGGTTTTCTTTTGTATTGTCGGAAATTTAACCATTCCCGATGTTCATTCATTGGTATCCCAGTAAAGTTAGTGGGTCGATTTCTCATGACTTCCATTTCTTCTTGGCTCTGCCGTACTTGACCCGTTATATTCATCATAGCCTCTTCCATTCCGTCGCACCTTTCCGCGACTTGGTTCCGTACCTTCCCTAATTCTTCCTGGGTTTCTCTTCGGTTTTCTTCCTTCTTCCTTCTTCCTCCTACTGTACTCTTCGATATTAGTGAACTTGGTGTTTACCTCTTCTTTGAAACCCTGTACTTCTCTCTCCGTTTGGCTACACCTTTCGTCCACTTCCTTAATTTGTTGTTTGATTTCCATGGTTTCTTCTTCTAATTTCTTAGTTGTGGATTCATTATTATCGTTGATTTCCTTGCTCAACTCTTCCTTTAACAACTCTATCCTCTCATCTAATTTGTCCAGATTTTCTTGGTTAACCCCCCTTAATTCTTCTCTTAATAGTTGGTTATCCTCCTTCAATTCTTCCAATTTCTCCTCCATCTTCTCTTCCATTTTCTTGTTATTTTCCCTTAACTCTTCCTTCAACTGTTGGTTGTCACTTTCCATCTTCTTACTGTTTTCTTCAATTCTCTTATTCGTATTCTCAATTTTATTACTCAATTCTTCCTTGGTTGTTTTGAATTCTTTCTTTGAAAGCTGGTTGTCCTCCTTCAATTCTTCTAACTTCTTCCCCATTTCTTCTTCCATCTTCTTATTTGTTTCATCAATTTTCTTACTCAAGGACTGGTTGCCCTCCTTCAAATCTTCCAACTTCTTATTTAAGGTTTGGTTGTCTTCCTTCCTCTCTTTACTCGATTCTTCTTTTGTGGAATCCATTTTCTTACTCATTTCTTCCTTTGTGGATTTGATTTCTTCCTTTGTGGAATCCATTTTCTTACTCATTTCTTCCTTTGTGGATTTGATTTCTTCCATCATCACTCTGAACATCTCTTGCATTGTCGTGTTCTCTGTTTGTGAGGGTTTCTCGGGTTGTTCCTCTGGTGGTGCGGGTTGTTTAGGTTCCATTGGGGGTAATAACATTTCCACGTCTTCCACCATTGTCGCCTCTTTGTCTTCCATACCAATTTCCTTTTCGGCCTCCGCCGCCCGTTTCTTCGATGTTGCTCGACGTTGCATTTTCCTTTTCTTCTAACTTTATAACTGCTGCCAAGCTTAAATTAGTAATTGGGCAAATTATAGTGGCCTATCAATCACTAATTAAAGCCCCTTAGTTGGTCGCCAATTTGTAACAATACGAGACTTCAGCTCGGGTTTGCTTTATTTTGTTTTACGCCCCATTGTTGTGAGCGTCAATTTGTAACAAATTAAAAAATTTGTTCTTGTTGTTTGTTAAAGAAATTTTTATTTATTTTATTTTATTTTATATATTTTTTTCTTGTTTTATTTTTAATTAATTTAGTATTACATATTTTAAACGGTTTCGTGGTATTTTGACTTCTTATTAATGGTTTTTGTTGAATTATATCCTCTTATGTAATTAGAATTCTTGTATTAGTTAATAGGATTGTCTCCAGGAACAATCGATTGGTGATCTTTCCTTATTTGCAGGTTATCTTCCTTTAAAGTTGTTAAATTCTGTAGTTATGTCTCAATTAAGGTGATATATTATTCTATTTATAATTTAGAAATAAATAGGATTCAAAATAATAATATTAAATGATTTTTATTAACAATTCGTAAAGTAATCGATTTTATATCGATTGATGAATCGACTCTCTCAGGGCAAATCAATAGATTTTACAAATTATTTATTCTCGGGTTCTTTGAACAGTTATTTTATATATAGTCAGAGAAAAGGGCAAAGTATAGAAAGTATAACATTACAAATTACAAACTTATTAATTAAAATACATACATATTATTCAGTATATAATGTTTAGTAAATAAATTGTTCGAACCAATCGGAGGTATACTGGCCGTGGCGCTTGGAATTGTGGGAACTCAAAGATGGCCGCTCCGTACTCAGATGTAGTTGACGAATGCACCTCGTAGAATCTGCTCCAAATAAATGTTGCTTTTCCACTGGTTTCTCGTTCCTGCAGTTGTGATTATTCCTTCTTGTGTTAATGGAGTGGTCCTGGTTCAGTGTTTGTGATTCACTTCGATAAAATATGTTGGATAATGTTATAATTCACTTTTGTCAATAAGGTCAACAATTGCACTGTTCGTTTCTTTATTCGGAATTATTAGTTTTAAAGGTTTAATTTATGAATTCGCTTATTTTCTGTTCTGTGTTGAGTTAGTTTAATGTTTGTAAGTGTTAATTCCACTGAATTTAAAGTTTAAATGAAATTTTATGAAACTCACGATTTTCACAGTAGACTAGGCTTACTGGATGAACGCCATACTTGTCTTCGCTATTAGGTTATTATTTAGCCGAAATCACATTCAAGTGATCTCAACAAAGTCTAATAATCAACTGTTCTAACTTCCTTCGTCATCTAAAAACGTCTTAGCCAATTTAATATTAGCAATACATTGTTTCAAATCTGTTTTGCTTCCGTTACATGTATGAAATTTACATTATATTAGTGAATATATTTTTGCTATTATTTAAATTTATTAAATACTAAATACATAATCTCCTTCTTTAGTTCATTCTGCTTGATTTGATTCCAAATAAGATAGTTTTACTAAGTTTTTTATCTAAAATGCTATATTTACTTCATTTTGAAAAATGTAAGCCTTAACATTTACTTCCTGTCCTTCTCAAACTGTTTGCCATTTTATATGTTATATTTATGATTGTACTAAATCTCAGATTGACATAAAATGTTTATCTTCCCTTAATTTCTTGTAATTTAATTAATTGGGTATCTTTTTAAATATTATTCATTAATTTGTGACTTCACACTTTGAATTTTTTGTTATTACATTTGCATTTTTTCCAATAATTCTTACTATCTTTTTACAATATCTTTCTTAATTATAGTTCCAGTTATATGACTCTGTGACTGATTTACCTTCTTTACATTTCATCAGTTTAACTATTTTACTGTACTTAATTCATTAATTATAATGTTGTTTAGATTTACCATTTGGCCTAGATTTTATCTGTTTTTACATACAAAGTTTTTTGAATAATACATCTTGTTTATACCTCTTCTGACTTTCTATTCTAATATAATATTAATTAACATTCCTTACTTTAACAATAGAACATTTAGTATATAATTCATACCTAATTCATAGTATTCCTGAAATACCTGAATTCATACATAATTCATAGTATAATATCCATAACAAATATTTGAAATTAACAATGGTATTTAAACTCAGACATTTTAATCTTGATTATTACTATTAACACATAATAAATATTTTATAATAACAGTTTTATATTAAAAGAATTGTACTCTCAGACATTTCAGTCTTGAGCTATTTGAACTTATTATAAATAACACATATTGTAGCGTGACAGAAAATCCACTACATTTTAAGTCATGTGAAATCATAAAGTTTAATTACACCAACAAATGTTATAATAATATTGAATGACATTTAAATAAATCAGAGGAATGAACCACAATAAGATAAAAATCCTCACTACATAATATATAAAAACCACTGTTTTAAAAACCAAAGAAAGTATCGAAGCAACTCATCAAATCATAGTATAATACCAGTAAGTTACCCAGGAAGCTCAGAGCAGTAAACCAGTTATATAAGACTATATCAAAGAAAAAGAGACTCAATTAAAGGGTGGTGAAGACCAAAATACCCCAAAAAACAAGAAGAGGAAGGAATAAAGTTTGTGAACAGGAAGAAAACAATACCCTGAAACCTGTATAGAAGAATAAAGTCAGTTCAGTGAATAAATTAAATACTCCAAACTAAACCTCAGTCGTGATATCACCAAGTACCTTGGTTTACCCAAGAATGAGGAAGGAAGAACAGAAGAGTGAAGACTAGACGAGGGACAAGAATGAAGACTAGAAGAGGGACAAGAATGAATACCAGAAGGAAGATATGAAGAAGGACAAGAAGGAAGACAGGAGGAGAGGAAGAAATAGTATGAAAGAAACACCGTAGTAAAACCTATTATTATATAAACTACTATCAATCCCAAACCCACAAAAACTATGCAAAAGAAAGTATAACATACCCAAAATCTTATAAAATGTAATTATTGAGAAAACTAAAGTGCTGTATAGCGTTATAAGAAGTGCACCGGCTAAAGCTATTGTGTAATAAAGAAAATAAACTAGTCTTAACGGTCCATGATTACTGAAGGTCTGGTCTGAGATAATAAGACTCAGAAAATCAGAACCAACAGTGAAAGTGAATTTGTGTAAGTGTTTCTTAAAAAAATGCAATAAACTTAAAGTTGGTGATACTATAACTTAGTAGTATGCTATATCACAACTTTAAAATCTAATAATAAACAGCATAATAAAATAATAAAATGGAAGGTTTCCAGTATTTTATTATTTTAATGTAAATCTTTATTTACAAGACATTTGTAAAAAATGATAATAAATAGAGTATGGGAATTAATGTTTACTGATGTAGGGGATCACAATAATAATGGTTTAAACCAGAAAGGACTGGTACTAATATAGTATGAATAAGTGTAACATGTTTAAATAGACTGTTATTTCACAGTCCTAAAATCAATGTGTTAAATAAATGTATTTGTAAGGTTTATTAGAAAATAAGATTTATGTTATGTGTTTTAAAAAGAATTATGTTTGATAAATAATAACCTACATACCAGTAATAATGTTCTAATAGGTATGCTATGTTAGCTCAAAAATAGTTAAAAGATATATGTTCAAACCATATCTGCAATATGTTAAATTGTGCAGATTACTAAACAATGTTCATAATTAATTATTTTAATAACTGTAGTGTTAATTAACTACTACACAAAACAATAAGTTATAAATCATGTTATTTTCATATAATTGTAATTATGTAAAGTCAGAGGAGGAATTAAGTTTAAATTATTTGAGAAAGAAAGAAATATAAAATTCTAAAATCTAGGCCATTTGGTGAAATCAGAGAACCCATATAAAATAGTATAATTCACTTATAAATCCTGTAAACTACCCAGATTTATATAAGATAACACAATTAACCACTACTAGGAATGATCCTATGAATTAAAATGACAATAAGGAAATATACCTTAACATTTTGTAAATTGTCAAAATATATAAATTAATTAATTTTAAAGAGCAATGTCAAATTTACAAATTAACACAAAAAACCAGTTCAAAGGTGTAATTTATATGTATTCAAGGAAAGGAAGAGGAATATGACTAATTAAAATTTATTATAATAGTATTAATAATATTTAAAATGGAAGGAATTTTGTATAAAAACGGAAATCCAATTTTGAGCCTATATTTCCAAAGTGTGAACAAAATTTGTTAATTTCCACAAAATGTCTACAGATATGGACTATAATACATCAATTTAAAGGGAATGAGATGATTAAACCAATAATAAGGTTAGTAATTCATAAAAGTAAGGAATAAAGTAGAAAAATTCCATATATAATGTAATATTTTCTAATGTGTATGGAAGTCGAAAAATGTTAACAATACTTTTTCAAGGATTAACTGGGCAAGATTTATGACCAAGTTAATTAGTCTTTTGTTGAATATCAAGCTGGACAGTTGTGTAAAAGAACGTTTCTTTAAAATCGAGAAAGATGGTACTAGCGTTTAGCCATTGAAATCAGTGAACGAGAGTTAAACGGTTTAGACACTTTTTAAAGCTAGAGCTATTAATACATTCACGACAATAGTGAAAACAAACACTTAACTCTATAATACGAGTGAAAGAAACAAGTAAAACATTATAATTAAACTGATTCATTCTGAAATTCCTAACCATAACTTGAAAACTTAACCGTAGAAGTTGAACACATAGAAAATAAACTAACTAACGCAAGTTTACACAGAACACTTCACCAGAATACACCAAATAGTTTAACAGACATATTACACCAGTGCGGGGACATTTTAGACCTTGATGAAGGTAATTTTATAGTAATTTTCTGACTCGACACATATGCAGTAGCCAAGACCAACCCGAGGAGCGGCCATCTTGAAAACGAAATCTGCTTACTACATCGTAGTCACTGACGTCACATCAGTCTTCATTGGTTCGACAAAACATTTATTCTAATATTATATAACCGAAATTATTTAAATACTATTGAATAGTAATTATTGTATTTATTTTTAATTGTTAATGTTATACTTTCTCGTCATCCTTCTCTGACTATTAATCCTAATCGCTCAAAGAACCTGTCTTATAATATATTAAATATCATAAATTTTGTTCTGTATGACACAATCGATAATTCCCGAGACAGAGTCGATAATTGCTCTCCATCGATAAAATATCGATTATTTATTTAAAATTGTCAATAAATCTTTATATTTCCATTATTTTGTATCTGTACTTATTTCACAGGGTAATTTAAGGGTATTTATAAGGCTGAAGGCATTAAGTGAGAAGAATATATTCTATTTTGAACAAGATATTGGACCAGTCAGGAAAGTCAACAATCGATTATTACCTGGAGTTAATCTATTTAACTCCAGACTTGGTGCACATCTTCAAGAAGTGCTCGACAGTCAATAAATACCTACCTGTTATTAAAATTTTACCAGAACCTTTTAAAAAACAGATTTATCTATTATACATACCTCTATAAACATAAACAAAATTATTTTATTATTTGAAAATTCTATTATTATTGAATTTTCCCTTCTATTTTTATTCTTTTGTAACGACCGGCATACAGCGGTCTGGTGACCAAGTGGCTAGCCCAAATAGAGGGAACAGATTAAATTACACACCACAAAGGGGTCCTCTTACAAAGTGACGAACCCAACACGGGGTTTTAAGGAAGAAGGCAGTACCCATAGGTCATCTTGTTACAAAGTGGCGTCCAACTTAGAGGGCTTAATAATCTAAGCTTGGCAGCGATTGATTAATAGACAGCAGAAAGATGCAGAGACGAGCTACATCGAAAAAGAGGGCGGCAGAGGCCGAAAAAGAGGTTGACATGGGGGATAAGGAGGTAACACCCGTGGAGGATCCGGAAGTGTTACTAATCCAGGTGGAACATAAACAACCTGAACCACCAGAGGAACAAGCTGAAGTAACAACACAAACAGTGGAAGTCAATGTCTCAGAAAAGGAGAAACCGTCGCAAACCGTGGACATGACAACCCAAGAAATGTTCAAGCAGATGATGGAGACAATGAAGGGAATGAGTAAAGATTTAAAGGAGGAAATCAAATCCAAAATAGAAGGAGTAACTAAGAAAATGGATTCCACTACGGAAGATAACAAGAAGATGGAGGAGAATTTAAGCAAGAAAATGGATGACGATAACCATTCATTAAACGAAAAACTAGAGGATCTGAAGGAAGATAACCGATCCACAAAGGAAGAATTGGGCCGTAAGATAGAAAATACTAATAAGAGGATCGAAGAAACTAGTAGAAAGATGGAAAGGAAAATGGAAGAAAATAATAAGAATTTAGAAGAGAAAATGGAAGAAACCAGTAAGAAAATAGAAGGTGACAACCAACAATTAAGGGAAGAATTGAGGGAGGACAATCAACTGCTGTGAGAAGAACTAAGGGAAGTTAACCAAGAGAACATGAATAAGTTAGACGAGAGGATTGAGTTAGCCAAAGAGGAGATAAATAAAAAGATAATTGAGACGAAGAAGTCCATTGTAAAGAAATTAGAACAGGAAGTCGTGGTTGTTAACCAGCAGATCCGAGAAGTAGACGAAAGATGTCGTCAAACAGAAAACGAAGTGCTGGAAGTCCGGGAAGTAATAACAAAGGAGATTACTCAGGTCCAAGAACAACAGAAAACTAAATTGGAGGAGACCAAGAAGTTTGCCTTGGAGGAAGTAAATAAAGTGAGGACCCAAGTAACAGAAAGATGCGACGGCGTGGAGGCCGCCATGGCAAACATAACCGGACAGGTGCGTCAGAGTCAGGAGGAGATGGAGTTAATAAGAAACAGACCATCGGCATATCACAGTTTCCCCATGTCAGAGAACAGAGAATGGCTCAATTTCCGGCAATACAAACGGAAGCCTATGGAGTTCTTGGCAAGAATAGAGGAGTACCTCGAGAAACACCGAGGGAACCGATGGGTCCAGAACAGAGAGATCCTTGAAGAGTCGTTTCGGGAGGTGAATGACCATTGGTGGTTGGCCAACCGGAGCGACATCGACAGTTACGAACAATTCAAGAGCTTGTTCAAGGCCAAATACTGGTCAGAGACCACGCAAAATCTTATAAGAGATAATATTTGCCACGGCCGCTACAAACCACAAGTCGGCAGCTCAATGACAGCTTATTTCCTCGGCAAAGTGTGTATGGCCAAGCACTTAGAACCAGCCATACCGGAGGAATGCCTAATAAACAAGCTGTCTTACCATTATGATGAGGAGGTGATTCGTGCTAGGAGGGGCAGCCAGATAAAAACCATCCAGGCAATGACAGAACTCCTAGAGAATTATGAAAACGAAGATTACTACAGGCAGAGTCGTAGAAGAAGTGATGGGCCCGAACCAAGGACGTACCTGAACAATAATCAGGGTGCGAACCACATAAATACTGGGTACCAAGGAGGTCGGGCATAACCGCGAAATAGCAATTATAATAATGTAAATAATGTAAATAATACCAATTACAATGACAATAATAATACGGGTCCAAACCAGCAAAACCCGAATCGACCCTCTAATGGTTATCAGGGTAACCGCAATCCCTACCCTGATAACGTAAATAGTCAGAGAAGCCCCAATTATGGTAATCGTCCTTACCCTAATAATCCTAATCGTGTGGGTCCCAATAATAGTAATTTTAATAATAATAGGTATCCTCACCCTAGAGTGAACTTCGTACAAGCCACAGAAGGAAGACAGCGAGGATTCAACCACAATCGACGAAGCAGTTACCGAAGATACGAAGAAAGGCGGAGGAGCCTAGAACGAGACCAACCGTGGTACTATCCGGCGCGTAGGAGTAATAGTTTGGACAACACTGAACAAAGGTCGCACCATGAACGACCGGAAGACCATAGAACAGATCGGCAAGTAACCACTCTGAGCATCCCGAATGAGGCATCGAATAATATGGCTCAAAGAAACAATGATGCAAACGGGCACAGGCAGTAAGAAATAACCAGAACCCATTACTGCTTCTGACTACTGGGTATGATAATGAGAATGAGTGCAATATCGTAAATAATCACAATCGTATTACAATCATCGGGTGCAACTACCTGAAGGACATCAGACAGGAGTTATTGGAAGAGGATAACAGGAGTCCCACCAATTACTTCAATAATGAAATTATACATGTTGACGCCAAGGTAGAAGGCATCCCAGCCAAATTAATGATCGATACTGGGTCAAACGTATCAATAATAAATACGACGGAACTGGAGAGGATACAGCAAGAGTGCGGGAGAACTTTACCAACATTGCCGTTGAATAATATTGTTTTGTTGGGAGCAACCGGCCGACAAAACAAAACTATACGTAGACAAGTCTCCGCCAGTGTGATGAGCTGTGGTATAGCGATTGACATGGAATTCTTGGTGGCGAGCGGTCTGCCATTTAATATACTGGTCAGGTGTGATGTGCTTAGGAGGAATTCCGCCATCATTAATCTAAGAACTGAAACGTTATCACTGTTTTCTAGCGGACATACTTGGACGGCGAACTTGGTGGGTAATGACCAAGTCGTTCCCGATAGTATCCATCAGCAAATCCGAAAAATCAATTACATCCAACCAACATCCATAATTGAACAGAGAATAGACGACACCTCCAATGAAGATTTATGGTCGCAAAAAATCCAGGAGATCAGGGATTTCCGGAGCGGTATAACTGGCGAAGGTTTAACAACAAACCAAGCGAACAAATTAATCGATATATACAATAAATATAAATCAGTCTTTTCTGATGAGCCCGGTAAAGTGAAGAATTTCCAGTGTACTCTACAATTCCGAGACACTGTAGACTTTAACCGGAAGTCTTACCCAATTGCGCAATCATGAAAGCAGGCAGTAAGAGCTGAAATAGAGCAAATGATTAACCGTGACATTATAGAGAGTAGCCATTCCCCTTACACAAGTCCTATCGTGGCTATTCCTAAGAAAAACGGACAAGTCCGTTTATGTTTAGATGCGCGCGAAATAAATAAGATGATCATAAATGACAGGACTTCGCCCGGTGAGATTGAGGAGATCTTAAAACGATTCCACGGTACCAAATACTTCACTACCTGGGGTACGGTGTGCGGATACTGGCAGGTGGAATTACATCCACAGAGTCGCCAGTATCTGGCCTTTATATTCGAAGGGCGGAACTACCAGTTTAAGAGGTTGCCCTACGGACTGGTAAACTCAGTCGCAGTCTTTGTGCACTGCATGGATCAAATACTTGGCCAAGAAGCACTAAAATTCACCACCGTATACGTCGATGACTTGCTAGTGTCCTCAGAAACTTGGGAGGAACACTGCTACCGTGTGGAACATGTCTTACAGAAGCTAGCAGCAAACAATATTACTCTGAAGTTAGCAAAGTCTCATTTTATTGCTAAAGAGATACAATTCTTGGGCTTCATATTAAATGATAAGGGAATCTCACCGTCGGCTGAAAAAGTCGAAGCAATTCAGAACTTTCCTACACCAAAGAATCGAAGGCAGTTACAGTCGTTCCTGGGACTCTGTAACTACTACCGCAAGTTCCAGGAGAATGAGACGAGTAGAACAGAATCAGAAATGATGGGTGATAGTATTTGTTCAACACCAGCCCCAACAAAAAGAGTTGAGGAAAATGACACAATACGAATGATGAAACTGCTTTTCAATGAGCAGAGCATCAAATTTGATACTTTTAACGAAAAATTAAACCAATTTGATGTACAATTGAGTGATATCAAAAAAGAAATTAAAAAACAGAGTTGTAATTTGAACAAAAGATTAAATGAAATAGGTACAAAGTTAGACAAAATACAGTTAGAAAATAAGAGTAGAGAATCAAATAAATTGAATGAAAATAAAGACAAGGTAAGTAGTGGTGAGAATTATGATAATAGAATTACAAATATGGTGTTAGAAAATAATTGTGTGAGTATTGAGAGTGGTGATAAAAGTATAATGGGAGTAGAATTTGATAATGAAGTGATAAAAAGTGTTGATGAATTAGAGAGAAAGTATAGAGAGAATTTACAGATAAAGGGGTTACAGGGGGTAAATTTTTCCCGTAATGTTGTAGTCGGGGGTGAAGAAAAGGCTTGACGAGTGTATTGGGTAGATAAATGGTCTACCGATAATTGTTTTTTGAATTGTTGTATTGTTCCTGTAGAAATCAGGAGAGGTTTTAATGTAGTAATACCCTCTGAATGGAGTGAGAGATATTTAGAGAAAGATATTAATTGATGACTCGTTGGGCACTTGGTGAAACATATTAATACAAAGGTTTTGTAAAATATATAAAAACACTTGGTAAGTTTCACAAATTTTTTAATTAACTCTGACAGCTGTTTCGACTAACTTAAGCCATTGTCAAAGAGCGAGTGAATGAAATTACTGAACACAGGATATTAGAGTAGTGTAGGTGGTAAACATCTGTTTAGGGCGTATCTGGAACATCTGTGTTGTGATGGCAAGGGGTGGGGAGTGTGTGCATGAGACAAGGGAAGGTCTGGTGTCTTTAAAAACTAAATACAATCATGAATGCAAAATATAAAATTAACTGAACTAAATATAAACTGAATGCAAAATTTAAACTAATGATGAACATTCAAAATAATATAAAATAAACTAAACTAAATAACAGATTTTAATAAAGGGGATACACAAAATTCAGTCTGTTCATTGGTTAAATTTTTGTTATTTTTTATTGCTTTTTTAATTTCTAAAATTTCTAACAAATCCATTTTTCTACCTTTTTGTATGTTGTGGAGTAGTGTTATGTTTTTTGTGTCTATAAAGTGATTGTGTTGTAAGCAATGATCTGCAAAACCTGTATTAGATGTATTGGTTAAAATCGCCTTCTTATGTTCAGAAATGCGATGTTTCAGAGCACGGCCACATTGTCCGATATAAATAGCATCGCATTCTGCACAGTGTATTTCATAAACTCCATTTTTCTCCAGTGTATTAGATTTTTCTTTATTATTGACTAGTAGTGAAAAAAGATTACGTTTGTTTACTGATACCATGTTAAGACCATGGTTTTTTAACCTATTATTAATCTTATCTGTTATACACGGAATGTAATTTGTTAAGTGAAATTTTTTGTTACCCTGATCTGGCTCTATGGAATAAAATTCTTTTAAAGTAATTTTCTTCTGTTTTTTTAAAATTAAAGAATCAATTATTCTTTCATCATAACCGTTATTTTGTGCTATGGCTTTTATAATATCTACCTCTTTATTGAAATTTTCTTTGGATAAAGGAACTATAAGGAGACGATTAACCATTGCATGAAAACTGCTTAATTTTATGTGCCATGATGTTAGTGATTGTTTATGTATAACGGTATCTGTAAAAGTAGGTTTTCTATATATCTGAAAACTAAGATTATTTTGTGATCTAGTAATGGTAAGATCCAAAAAATTCAAACTTTTCATATTTTCTGTTTCAAGTGTAAATTGCACGCTACTATAAAAGGAATTAATATAATCTAAGAACATATGGAGCTGTCTATCTGTTCCCGTCCAGATACAAAATATATCATCAACATACCTTGCCCAATGAAAAACATATTTTATGTTGGGGTTATCAGATGTAAAAATGTTTTCTTCCAAAAATGTCATAAAGATTTCACTTAATAAAGGTGATAAAGGAGAGCCCATAGGTAAGCCATTAAATTGTTTATAGATTTTATTATTAAACTGAAAATAATTTTGTCCTATGCAAATATCTAAGGCCGAGAATAATTCTTTTTTCTGATCACTATTTAAGGTTAAAGTATTTTGTATATGTGAGGAACAGATAGACAACAGAACAACTGAATGCAAAATTAGTTTCATTTGATGTTAAGAATTTATTTCCGTCTATACCTGTAGATGTTCTGTTGTCTATCTGTTCCTCACATATACAAAATACTTTAACCTTAAACAGTGATCAGAAAAAAGAATTATTCTCGGCCTTAGATATTTGCATAGGACAAAATTATTTTCAGTTTAATAATAAAATCTATAAACAATTTAATGGCTTACCTATGGGCTCTCCTTTATCACCTTTATTAAGTGAAATCTTTATGACATTTTTGGAAGAAAACATTTTTACATCTGATAACCCCAACATAAAATATGTTTTTCATTGGGCAAGGTATGTTGATGATATATTTTGTATCTGGACGGGAACAGATAGACAGCTCCATATGTTCTTAGATTATATTAATTCCTTTTATAGTAGCGTGCAATTTACACTTGAAACAGAAAATATGAAAAGTTTAAATTTTTTGGATCTTACCATTACTAGATCACAAAATAATCTTAGTTTTCAGATATATAGAAAACCTACTTTTACAGATACCGTTATACATAAACAATCACTAACATCATGGCACATAAAATTAAGCAGTTTTCATGCAATGGTTAATCGTCTCCTTATAGTTCCTTTATCCAAAGAAAATTTCAATAAAGAGGTAGATATTATAAAAGCCATAGCACAAAATAACGGTTATGATGAAAGAATAATTGATTCTTTAATTTAAAAAAAACAGAAGAAAATTACTTTAAAAGAATTTTATTCCATAGAGCCAGATCAGGGTAACAAAAAATTTCACTTAACAAATTACATTCCGTGTATAACAGATAAGATTAATAATAGGTTAAAAAACCATGGTCTTAACATGGTATCAGTAAACAAACGTATCTTTTTTCACTACTAGTCAATAATAAAGAAAAATCTAATACACTGGAGAAAAATGGAGTTTATGAAATACACTGTGCAGAATGCGATGCTATTTATATCGGACAATGTGGCCGTGCTCTGAAACATCGCATTTCTGAACATAAGAAGGCGATTTTAAACAATACATCTAATACAGGTTTTGCAGATCATTGCTTACAACACAATCACTTTATAGACACAAAAAACATAACACTACTCCACAACATACAAAAAGGTAGAAAAATGGATTTGTTAGAAATTTTAGAAATTAAAAAAGCAATAAAAAATAACAAAAATTTAACCAATGAACAGACTGAATTTTGTGTATCCCCTTTATTAAAATCTGTTATTTAGTTTAGTTTATTTTATATTATTTTGAATGTTCATCATTAGTTTAAATTTTGCATTCAGTTTATATTTAGTTCAGTTAATTTTATATTTTGCATTCATGATTGTATTTAGTTTTTAAAGACACCAGACCTTCCCTTGTCTCATGCACACATTCCCCACCCCTCGCCATCACAACACAGATGTTCCAGATACGCCCTAAACAGATGTTTACCACCTACACTACTCTAATATCCTGTGTTCAGTAATTTCATTCACTCGCTCTTTGACAATGGCTTAAGTTAGTCGAAACAGCTGTCAGAGTTAATTAAAAAATTTGTGAAACTTACCAAGTGCTTTTATATATTTTACAAAACCTTTGTATTTAGAGAAAGAGTTGTGTGTAGATGGTGAGATGCAAGTATTTAAGTTAGATAGAGGTTATAAAGAGTTGATAGAGAGAGTAGGATGGAAGAAAACAAAATATATGAAATACTTACCTTATAATGAAGCTGATATAGCAGTAGGAGAAGATGATAATGGAAATAATGACTTAGTAACTTATCTGATTGTGACTAATTATACTGAAGGTGACAGGACCATAACCGATCGTGACAAGTTGTATGATAAATTGATATGGAATAACCCTATTAATTATGATAGTTTTGTAGAATATAAAAATTTAAATAAGTACTGTATTCATGATGGTGATATAATGTTTTCCAGGAAAAATAAGTTGTATAGACTTAAGATAAGATTATTATTTGACGATATGGGGTAGTTGTGTATTGTTTATTGTGTTATGAACGTTTAATTGTGTGGACTGTGTTTTTAAAAATGGACTGATTAGGACTGATTATGGTAAATGATTTCATGATTATGTGAATTGTATATTTTTGTGTATTGATGTCTATGTATTTGTGTATTTTTGCTGTTGTGTATTTTATGTAATTTTTATGTAAACATGTATTGTAGGATTTTAAATAACTAAAGGAAGTTTAAATGATATTGTGAGATTCAGGTTCTAAGGGTAATAAATGATTAAGCAGGTAATGTATTTGGATATGAAAGGTGTTGTTAGTTGATAAGTGATGAATTTCTAATGGTGTATTAAGTTGAAATGCTGTAAAGAGTTTGGGAATAGTGATAAATTATGGCATGGGAGTTAGTTAGAGTAATGGGAGTTAGGGAAAATAAAGTGCTGAGATGCTGATAATATATAAAGAGGTGTTAGATATTTTAGGGACACAGTGGTTAGCGATTATATGTAGAGTTGAGTAATGTGGATGGTAATTATATTTGTTGTTGATGGTGATATTTTGTAATAAGGGTATTGGTGTAGGAGTCCAACGAGAGATGTTGAGACGGGAGTGGACCGTTGTGTGCCGGAAAGGGTTATCTGAAAGGGTCAGGAACCGATAAGGGAATGAGTTGGTTAGAGGGAATACACACATACTAGTACAAAAATGAGCGGTGCCAGAGGTTTTAAATGGGATTTGTGAAGGGGGTTATTATAGAGATATTGGTGTCATATTATATGTAAATGGTTAGAAGCGGTTGTTAGTAGTGAAAAAGAGGGGCAGTAAGGTTAGATTGACAAATGCCAAAATAAGAGATAGAGAGAAATGAATAATAGAGAGTCACCCAAACTAATAAATAAGGATAAAAGGGTTAGAAGAGAAAAATCGTAGCAGAAAGGTAAGGTAAATGGAAAGGTAAATGATATATTTGAAATTTTTTGTTGTATAGAATCTAAATGAATGTTAAATGACTAAAAGTTAACCGAAAGTTGATAATAAAAAATGTTATAAAGTTCTGCTGCAAATTATGTAAATATGAATTAAGTAATGTGAATTGTTCAATGTTAGTGTTTAATGCTTATGATGTACCATGTTTTATTATGTTGATGATAGTGTGTGGCTAGGAGGCTACTGTAAGGGTAGTGACCATAATAATATTAAAATGTTGTGTTATAGTAACCAGTCTCAGAAAAAAAAAAAAAAAAAATGATTCTGTTGAAAAAGGGGTGAAATTAAAGTGAAGAAATGAGTAAAGAAATTTAGATAGTTAAAAATGCTGCCATGCTAGATAAATATACTGATAGTAATTGAAATAAATGAATAAAAATAGTAGTTGTTGTTGGAGAATAAAAAATTTTTTATGTTGTGTTTAGTATAAGAGTACAATTTTATGAGGAAAAGAGGCAATTTAATATTGATGGGAGTCAAAGCAATTGATACAAATATGTAGGAGTGTTGTCAAGTAGAAGGCTTATCTATCCTAAATCTTGTTATATTTTATTGTGTTATTTGGTACTTTATAAATAAATGAAACCAACGCCTCAAATCACAAACCAATGCATCTAAGAGGAAACATATCAGTTGCGGATATGTAAATGAATGAGACCACTATTTTAAAATTTTGTATTGAATGTTTCAGAGTTTTTATGGTGTTGTGACCGCGGTCCTGCGCTGGCCGGAGCGTCAGAACAGGAGCGTGCAGTGCCTCATGGCCTTATGGTGTAGGGATCTCTCAGGAGAAGTCCAGTAAGGTCAGACGGGTACGATCGATACTATAGGACCAAGGGTAAGTGGTTGAGATTTTCTTTTATTAACACTACAGGGGGTTGTGGCACATGTCTGAACTGATCCTTTTAGAAAAGTATGAATGAGTCAATGAAAGTTTTTGTGTCTCGACACAAAACCTTTCATTGAGGGGGTTTTGTAACAGTACAGAATTAACCGTACCAGAATAATGGTATGTAGGGATATATTTTATTGTAAATTTTATTGTAATCATCAAGTTAAATCAGACAAGGTTAGTTTTGACCCAAGTCCCAAATAATATGTAAATTCACCGGTGGAGAGCCGATCCAAGGTCAGCGGCGTACGAGCAAATTGAAACAACGAAAATGGCAGTGTTAGGCGCTAAAAACTGACAATACTGACTTTCGATTGGTCCATTGTAACAAATCGTCATCAAAAACACAATGACGATATAAAACCATTACGTATTAAGCAAAGCAGTGGTTGGAAAACAATAGACAATGACGTCAGATGCACGACCACTTACATAACAATTACGTCTAACCCGGTCTCAGTCGTCAAAAGTAAATCAGGGAGCATACACGCTCTAACAGTAGTGGGCAGTTTTCTGCCATCAAAATGTAACATTTTACTGTTAAAAATGATCTAAATAATGTCACAGTAAACACTAACATTTACTAGCATCAGTGAACTTTATAAAACATGTATTCAAAGTAGAGTCAGTGAAAATGGACAACAGCAAACTGGACAAACACCTGCTCACCGCATGGAGCCGCTAAGGAAGGAACTACGCCACGTCTATTCAGGAAAGCCCTACATTTCATTACCAAATTTCAAAAAGTAGAAAAGATGAGCTCAATTTCTATAACATTTGTCTGAATTCATGTGAGAGAGTGAGAGAGAGAAAGCGAGAGTGTGAACGGTGTTGATCAACCCAATATTAAAATGAGGCGTTGGTTTGTGATCATGTTTAGTCAGTATTAAGAGTAAAGTATTAAAGAAATCAAAACTATAATTCTGTTCAATGATGAGAATTACATACATAAAAGAAGTCAGTTATATAGCATCATAAAGTGTACACAATTAACCTTGAGTAAGGTCAAGGGCGGAATAGTCTAGCCGCCATTTTGGAAATTTGAATCATTAACCATTGTTATGCTTATATTAATTTACCAAGTATCTACTGAAAATAAAACCAAAATTCGTTACCGTTATCTAATGTGTCACGTTATTTCCATACCCAACGACTTCTGCCGCTGTCTGCTTAACGCAATTCTGGACCCAAAGCCTAATGCATGTAACTGAGCGAAACACGTGTTATTCCGGTGATGAGATTTATTATGTAAATTACACAGATATGAACTACCATATATTCAGTATTAATAATTGTATAATTAATACACATAAAGGTGTACTTTAACAGATTGCGCCCAGAACAGGGACATAAAGGTGTACTTTAACAAGTTTAGCAAATAGTTGGTCCATTATTTTGTATGTAGTTATAAGTTAGTATTTATAAAGAAAAAATTTTAATGACAAAATAAACATTTTTATATTGAAGACAATATAATTTTTATTATTGAAGACGATGTACTCTTTAATATTGAAAACAATAAATTCTTGGATTTCGTTGTCCATGACGTGTCTGTTACTTAACTAAATATAATTATTTCACTACCAACTCGGAACACATAGTTTTTTTATGGATAAACACGTAAAAGTTTTACCTTATAGCCTTAACCGGTTTTCGCTTTTAAAAAGCTTCTTCAGAGGCTGCCGCTGGGAGCACTGTCTGTCTTGTTGTTGGCGATGGTATCGAGTTTTGAAAGATCGATATCGTGTGTGTTCGAATAATACATGTGATTTGAATTGTGTCTGTTCATTTAGGATGTCGTTTTTATGTGTTTTTGTGTGTTTGTATATTTCCAGTTGTTCTAGAGTGTCTAGTTTTCGGCCTTTTGTGTGTACGTGTAGAATGTCCATGTTTGATGTTTTTGTATGTGTGGTTTGCTTCAATGAGGTGGTTTGCAAAGGTGGATACTGTAGTGGAGTGTAGTGCCTTTGTGTGTTCAATGTATCTTTGTTTGAAGCTACGTCCTGTCTGGCCAATGTAGAATTTGTTGCAGTCTGAGCAATTTAGTTTGTAAACACCAGGTAGATCGAATTTGTTTTGTGCTTTGTGTGTGTGTTTTGATAGTGTGTGTTCTGTTTTGTTTGTAGTTTTATATGCAATTCTGTATCATGCTTTTCTGAATGTGTGGGCTATTTTTTCAGTGTGGTTATTGATATATGTTAGTGTTATGAACTTGTTGTTTCCTGTCTTTGTCTGTTGTTTGTTTTGTGTAGGAGTTTATTGACTATTGTTCTGTCATATCCGTTGGATTCTGCTAGATATTTTGTCATGTTTAGTTCGTCTTTGTAGTCTTTTTCATCTAGTGGGATGTTGTTAAGTCTATGTATCATAGTTCTGAAGGCAGCTAGTTTGTGTTGTAAAACGTTTACGTGTTTACCCATAAAAAACTTCATGTTCCAAGTCGGTAGTGGAATAATTATATTTAGAAAATTATGATTGATATAATTGGGGAAAATATATAATATAAATTGGGGATGATATAATTTTTAATACTGAAAACACAATATAATTGTTAATATTGAAGATGATGCATTTTTTGATAAAGAAAATCTGCGTTTAGCGGCCACCGTTGGGTCTCCGTAAATTGTGGCTGCTCAGAGAGGTGGCCATTTAATACAGGGGTTGACGGGATAGAAAAAATATCTATACTAAACATGGATGATCAACTATATCATTTTATTATGAACTTGCAGTTGCATTCCTATTTACAGTATGTTTGCCATTAAAATACTTATATTACAACAGACTGGTAAAGGTTATGCTTTGAAAATAGTCTTTTAAAGTGGTTTATTTGGTTGTAGCAGTTTTCTTATAAATAGCGTAATTTTATACCAAACAGTAAAGTTTACTACACTGTTCCACAGTATTCTGACCACATTGCATCCCCACATGCACTATTCCTTATTGAGAGTAACGCTAATATCTTTGATTGTCCTAAGAGATTGTAACACTTCTTTTAAACTCATTGGTGGGTCATTAATCTCTTCTTCTTTTTCTTCTTCTTCTTCTTCTTCATTCTGTATGTCATCACCTGTTTCTCCAAAAAAAAAAACAGAAAAATTACTGTATAGTAAAAATCTATCCCGGAATAGTAGAGATTTTAATTGTTCAGTTCAAAAAGTATCAATTGTAAGTACAAAAAATTTCTGACCTACCTTTATAATCTTTCTGCTCAAGATCGTCACAGCATTGTAGACTATCCATGTGCACGTTTTCATCATATGGCAGTTCAGCAACTGTAGCAAGTGTCTGAAGATCTTGCAGAACTTCATGCAATTGGTGCGCCTACAGATCAGTGTCACTAATTTGAATGCCACATTTTGTAAAACACTTATTAATGGTGGTAGCAGCAACCTTGTTCCATGCTGTCTTGGATACCGCGTTGAGGATAGTGATTTTCTTTGCCAGGTCAAATGCTGAATTACTGTCATCCGTACAGAATACAATGGACCAAATAACTCTTTTCCGATAAAAAAATTGTTGTCAGGTTTATTCCTTGGTCCAGTGGCTGAAGATGGGATGTCGTGTTTGGTGAAATAAATAAGAGTCTGATATTGGACAGTGATAGAACTAGATGACATGTTGCATTATCCAACAATAAAATTAGGCTTTGATTATTGTTTTGATTTTTTATTAAAAATTTGTGCAACCAGTCTTCAAAAATGGTGGACATCTTCCACCATTTTTTGTGAACTTAGCAAATAATACCCTGAGTGTTGCCTCCAAATTGTGAAATGATTGCCTTCTCGGTTTTTACGATTTTCCGATAAATAACAGTTGCTGTTTTTCACCAGCAGCACTACAACATAATCATTAGCCTTTCTTTAGCCATTTTCCATTTTACACACCCCATTTTCTAGTTTTCATGATATATTTGCTACACCTTAAATACAATCCAGTCTCATCAACTTTGAAAATGTCACTTAATTTGTATTCTGCCAGACTACTTGGTAACCTGTCTGTCTTAGCAGTCATTGACTTTATTAACAAGTACATCCGCACCTTCATTCAAATTGTTTTAAACATTTATGTTGTACCTCCTTCTAAAACACTCCAGCCACTCATTATTTGCTACAGAATTTTCAACTTTATTTTCAGTAGCAGTTTCAAGTCCCTTCTCCCAAAAACATACTTCCACTAACTGGGAGTTTTTTTTTTGCGTGAGAACATTTAAACCACTCGTAAGTGATTTGTGGTTTCATTCTATTCCCTGTTTCAAATTGGATTTACACTCTCATTAAAGTGTGTCTTTATTTTGTATTATGTTGTTAATCTGGGCTCTTTCGCATTTAAAAACTTCGGCAAGATTCATCGCTGAAATACCCTTATCACTTTAAAAAATAACACTTGTAACAAATTAAAAAATTTGTTCTTGTTGTTTGATAAAAAAAATTTTATTTATTTTATTTTATATATATTTTTTTTCTTGTTTTATTTTTAATTAATTTAGTATTAAATATTTTAAATGGTTTTGTTGTATTTTGAACTTCTTATTAATGGTTTTTGTCGATTTATATCCTCTTATGTAATTAGAATTCTTGTATTAGTTAATAGGATTGTCTCCAGGAACAATCGATTGGTGATCTTTCCTTATTTGCAGGTTATCTTCCTTTAAAGTTGTTAAATTCTGGTAGTTATGTCTCAATTAAGGTGATATATTATTCTATTTATAATTTAGGAATAAATAGGATTCAAAATAATAATATTAAATGATTTTTATTAACAATTCGTAAAGTAATCGATTTTATATCGATTGATGAATCGACTCTCTCAGGGCAAATCAATAGATTTTACAAATTATTTATTCTCGGGTTCTTTGAACAGTTATTTTATATATAGTCAGAGAAAAGGGCAAAGTATAGAAAGTATAACATTACAAATTACAAACTTATTAATTAAAATACATACATATTATTCAATATATAATGTTTAGTAAATAAATTGTTCGAACCAATCGGAGGTATACTGGCCGTGGCGCTTGGAATTGTGGGAACTCAAAGATGGCCGCTCCGTACTCAGATGTAGTTGACGAATGCACCTCGTAGAATCTGCTCCAAATAAATGTTGCTTTTCCACTGGTTTCTCGTTCCTGCAGTTGTGATTAATCCTTCTTGTGTTAATGGAGTGGTCCTGGTTCAGTGTTTGTGATTCACTTTGATAAAATTTGTTGGATAATGTTATAATTCACTTTTGTCAATAAAGGTCGACAATTGCACTGTTCGTTTCTTTATTCGGAATTATTAGTTTTAAAGGTTTAATTTATGAATTTGCTTATTTTCTGTTCTGTGTTGAGTTAGTTTAATGTTTAAGTGTTAATTCCACTGAATTTTAAGTTTAAATGAAATTTTACGAAACTCGCGATTTTCACAGTAGACTAGGCTTACTGGATGAACGCCATACTTGTCTTCGCTATTAGGTTATTATTTAGCCGAAATCACGTTCAAGTGAGCTCAACAAAGTCTAATAATCAACTGTTCTAACTTCCTTCGTCATCTAAAAACGTCTTAGCCAATTTAATATTAGCAATACATTGTTTCAAATCTGTTTTGCTTCCGTTACATGTATGAAATTTACATTATATTAGTGAATATATTTTTGCTATTATTTAAATTTATTAAATACTAAATACATAATCTTCTTCTTTAGTTCATTCTGCTTGATTTGATACCAAATAAGATAGTTTTACTAAGTTTATCTAAAATGCTATATTTACTTCATTTTGAAAAATGTAAGCCTTAACACTTACTTCCTGTCCTTCTCAAACTGTTTGCCATTTTATATGTTATATTTATGATTGTACTAAATCTCAGATTGACATAAAATGTTTATCTTCCCTTAATTTCTTGTAATTTAATTAATTGGTTATCTTTTTAAATATTATTCATTAATTTGTGACTCCCCACTTTGAATTTTTTGTTATTACATTTGCATTTTTTCCAATAATTCTTACTATCTTTTTACAATATCTTTCTTAATTATAGTTCCAGTTATATGACTGTGACTGATTTACCTTATATACATTTCATCAGTTTAACTATTTTACTGTACTTAATTCATTAATTATAATGTTGTTTAGATTTACCATTTGGCCTAGATTTTATCTGTTTTTACATACAAAGTTTTTTGAATAATACATCTTGTTTATACCCCTTCTGACTTTCTATTCTAATATAATATTAATTAACATTCCTTACTTTAACAATAGAACATTTAGTATATAATTCATACTATTTATCCATAACAAATATTTGAAATTAACAATGGTATTTAAACTCAGACATTTTAATCTTGATTACTACTATTAACACATAATAAATATTTTATAATAACAGTTTTATATTAAAAGAATTGTACTCTCAGACATTTCAGTCTAGAGCTATTTGAACTTGTTTAGAATTAATATTAGGCAATTACCTGTATTAACTTCCGTCTTGTGACTTATTTGGTTTTTTCTTAAAACGACGCGTTTCGAGAATAAATTCTCATCATCAGGTTCCAATACTATAAAAACATCAAATTCACCCAAAAGCGGTCGTCAACTAGTTAAAATACACAAACACAAAAACACCACACATAATTTAACACCGACACAGTGACGTCACAGTCCGATGCGCATCGTCTCGTTGCCAACGACCAACTGTTGCACTTTGTCTTACACGACCGTTATCATTGCCCGCTGACCCATCGATATCGATGGCCGTGTTGTACAGCAGATTCGATCAGAACGAAACTTTGTCATTAAGTAGCTGGTCCGTTTGTAACTTAGAAGCCCTGTATATCTCATATTCCTCCACAGCATTCATGTATGCACCCTTTTTACAATTATGAAGCAGTTTAAAGTTTGTGTGGAAGTCTGAGTACTTATGATTATACAGCATTAAATGCTGAGCGTAACTGGATCTAGGTTTCGAGATATCACTTTTGGGCAGGTGTTCTTTAAAACGTTCGGCTGACGGCCTGCCCGTTTGTCCTATATAGAATTTGTCACAGTCATTGCATTCAAGCTTGTACACTCCAGTTTCCTCTTCAGCTGGGATATGAGTTCTTTGTCCCAAACGTTTTTTGATGTTATTTGTGGTTTTAAAGGCCACTGTTATTTTACGTTTTTTCAGCTCATTCTTTACAATGACTGGTAGTACATTCGTGTACTCAGTTACTATAAACTTAGTATCTTCTTTAGATGGGCCGGTTAATCTGCTTTTACTATTGATTTTTACCGAGTGTTTTCTTATAAGCTTGTCTATGATTCCACTGTTATACCCATTAGCGATAGCTATACTTTTGATTATATTAGTCTCTTCCACTCTGTCTTTTTGCTCAAGGGGAATAGCACATTCTATGAACGAACGCGTTGAAGGCTGCCATTTTTTGGGAATACGGATGGTACGAATCAGCATGAATAGTAATATTCGTGGTGGTGGGCTTTCTATAAATTTTGAATCTAAAACGGTCATTATATTTGCTGATAGTGAGATCAAGAAAGTTCAGGCAGCTATTATTCTCCATTTCTAGGGTAAATTGGATTTTCATGTTTATGTTGTTCATATATCCTTTCAAATTTTCTATTTGTCTACTCGTTCCATTGAATATCATAAAAGTGTCGTCAACGTAGCGTACGTAAAATTTAATTTTGTCTCACTGTTTATTAAGACTAGACATTAAAAATGTATTCTCAAAGTGGTTCAAGTATAGGTCCACTAAAATTCCCGATAAAGGTGACCCCATTGCCAGACCATCCTCCTGCATGAAATACATTATCATAAGAGAAATAATTTTGTTTGAGTATTGTTTTTAGCAATTGCATAAGTTCATCAATTTCATTTCTACCTAACCTATTTGTATTAATTAAGCTATTTCTGAGAATTATTGTCTCATCTACCGGCACATTGGTGTACAGATTAGTTACGTCAAATGAAGCCAACCTATAATGTGGTGCTGATTTAATAGTTTTAATTTTTTCAACGAGATCGTAGCTGTTTTTTATGCTGTAGTTATTTACTATGTCAGTGTTCTCTTTTATGATTTTTACTAATCTTTTAGCCGTCCTATAACCAGGGGCAGTCGTGTAATTTACAACCGGGCGTATTGGCATATCTTCTTTATGTATTTTGGGTAAACCCGTAAGTTCTGGGGCCCTGGCATTTATGGGTTTTAAATAACGTCTAGTGCTTTCATTGAGGAGATTGGGGCATTTATTTATAGTGTTGTTTAATTCCTTGACAAGGATCCCACCAGCACCTATGTCAAGGAATTAAACAACGCTATAAATAAATGCCCCAATCTCCTCAATGAAAGCACTAGATGTTATTTAAAACCCATAAATGCCAGGGCCCCAGAACTGGAACCTGATGATGAGAATTTATTCTCGAAACGCGTCGTTTTAAGAAAAAACCAAATAAGTCACAAGACGGAAGTTAATACAGGTAATTGCCTAATATTAATTCTAAATATTTAGTAACGTGACTTGGAGACAATTAAAACAAAATGAATCTATTTGAACTTATTATAAATAACACATATCTGTCCTTCCATCATTTAACTATTTCTTATAACTAATTTATTTTCAGTCTTAGCTGTTTTTGTTTGGTTTTTGTGTATTTAATTGGTCACTTCACTTTTTTATTGGCCTACTCTAGTTTTATTACTGTCATTTTAATGAATGTTGTATATAAAGAGTGGCAGTTATTTAGAAACACTTGTATCTTATAATACTCTATTAAATTATTCCTTGACACAATATAAAAACTTTAAAGTTGTATAATTGCACAATTTACTTAGTTTATGAACTCCAACATTGACACATTAAGTTTATTTAATATAATATAAAAACTTGCACTGGTCTCCTTTTATTCTTTGATTTTATTTCTAATCAGTTTTATAGCCTTATTAAAATCAATAAATTTATTTATAGAGGATAATGAAGGTTTGTTTTTTCCATTATATAATTAATTCACATTGGTTCACTTTTAATTCTACTTTATAACTTTTGTTTATATCTATTTTACATGGTTTTCTAAATTTGGGTTTTTGTTATACTTTCACTGGTTATTTTTCTTTTCTTTTGGGGTTTCGTTTTTGTTTCTTACAAGAGCATTCCTTCTTATCGTGGATGTTGTCTTGTTCTTGTTTCTTCCTTAATTTCTCCTATCCTCCTTGTTTCTTATAAAAGCATTTCCTTTTTATTGTGGATGTTGTCTTGTTCTGGTTTCTTCCTTACTTACTCCTATCCTACCTGGGTATCTCCTTACTTTATTTTTAGCCTTTTGGTTTATTTTGATTACTCATCATTCATTGTATATCTGGTTTTAATGAAATTCTTACTTCAAACTATGATTGTGCTTTACGGTGGTTCTTAATTAATCTTTACTGTTGCTTTCTTGGATTTAAATTTGTTTTTATTTTATTTTATGATTTTTCTTTCCATTCAGAACTATGGGCATTATCTGTCATGCTACACACTTCACTTAGATGTAATAGGTGACTGTTTAAGCAAGTGAACGAACCCATTCATTCCCTATGACTGGGGGAGGAGGTGACTGTTTAATGGAGGGGAAATTTACATTGATCTTACAGAAAATAAAATCCATTCTTCAGAATAGTCGCTGTTCATATGGGTTTGAGCGACTCTGAATAAGGGTGGCTGTTACGTCATGTTTTACTGTATTGGAAACCAAATATAAGACTTAATATTGAAAATATAAATTTTTATATTGAAGAAAATATATTTTTTAATATTGTATACACAATTTTAAATTTCTTAGCTTCTTTTTTATGAGGGGCGGCTGATAAGTAATGCACAGTCACATGTAACTCGCAAATGAAAAGGGGTAGTCAGATGAAACAAATATGGAATAAAAGTACATGTTGTTTGCTACAAAAACTTATTTATTTACTTGTTATTTATTTTTCCATGTAGTCACCATTTACAGCTACACATTTCTCCCAACGGTGAACCAGTTGTCTCATCCCGTCAATGAAGAATGCTGGTGGTCTTTCCTTGATCCACGACCTCACTGCGTCTTTCAGTTCATCATCTGTGGTGAAACGAATAACCTTAATATCCCTCTTTAAATGCAGAAAAATGAAAATCACAGGATGCCAAATCTGGTAAAGTAATGAGGGTGTGGAATGGGTTCAGATTTGAAGTTCACAAGAGCCTCAGCAGTTGCACGCGATGTGTGCGTGGCACCCACTGCGAACAGATTTTATGGTAGCCCAGTTCTGCAATAATGTGTCCTAGTTGTTATTTTGATATGCCTATCTGGGTGGCGAATGTGTTGTTGTGTGATTTTGAATCAATGGTCATTTTGAATCAATTCATTCACCTCCATTTGGTGCTTCTCATCAGTCACAGAAACTGGTCGACCACTGTGAGGTTCATCCTCAATATTCACTTTACCAGCTCCAGTGGACAATATTTTATTGCCCACATACTCATGGTACTGCGATCAACAGTTTCATCACCATAAATGGCTTTCGGATGACAGTGAATGTCACCAGCGTTCACTTTTTTAGCTGTTAAAAATTCAATCACTGCACATTGTTTTAGATGTGTTGACATAGCTGGCGTACTCGACTCCATAAAAATGGCGACTGACAGAAAACGAGAAGGAGTTGGTCAACAAGATTTTGGACGTTTGTAATACAAGAATCTCCTACAAGATGGCAGCACGTGTTGTGCTGTACATAGTTTTGTTTTCCTATTATATGCAACTGTACATTACTTATCAGCCGCCCCTCATAAAATATTAATATGAGAATAAAGACCAGATTCATTAATAAAAATAGATGAATTTTCGTTTCCTTTTAATCTTCTACACCATAGCGGGTTTAGATTTATGAATATTTCTTTATCGTCTCTATCAACATGTGGAAGACACAATATAATTTTTAAGATTTAAGATGATATAAATTTTTATATTGGAGACAATACAATTTTTTATATATTTTTTCAACAATATTTATTAATTTATTTCTTATAAATTGTGAAACATGAAAACACATAACACCTTAAATAACATCAAAACTAAAATATGACTCGTGCATTGGCAACACCTTCACTTGATGAGATTTGCATAACAACTGACTTTTGTTTTCCCTCTTGCTCTTCAGAATTTTTAAAGTGGACTTTCCAATTTCATAAACTAGTTTCTGTGCACATGCCTTCAGACTTCAGTATACTAATATTAGTGATAGATAATGCATCGGGCTTGGTCTTCAGTCTACAGTAATGTGCATGAAAATTCTTCATTCATGAACAAATAAACGTTATATGATTAAGTGATTGACAAAAATACAGTATTCTGTTTAGCCTATGTATGTTGAAACTCAACTCCAAGCTTCTTAAAAGTTGAAGTACGTGTATAAAAACTTACAAGTAGAACTAGTAAGTAAATTCTGTTAACTATGATTAACATAATCAGTGTTACAGGTAGTATGTTATCTAATCTACTTCTGTTATTAGTATACCTAAATAATAATATAGAATAGTGTCCATCTGTATGTTTATAATTTCTATGTAATTTAGTAAAATTAATTAGAGAAAAATTAATTTTTCCAATTAAGATTGCATAAATTTATATTTTACATAATAAAAAATGAATTATTAGATGATATAGTTAGTCATGTATGGAGTCAGTATTCAGACAGAATAGTTGAATTTGGCTGATAGTAATAGCATTCACATCCTCTTCAGTCTGTCTTCTCACTCCATTCTTTTTGTGTAATACTTCCTTGCATGTCGACGTATGTATTTCAGTGGCATTAGTATTAATATTGCTGATTATTAGAACCAAAAACAACTGGTAATACTGTTTCAGGCACTACTAACCCCTGAGAAGAATATCAAATGTGAGGATAAACCATGTCAGAGTAGCATTGAAAGTTGTAATGGAGCTGCACCCAGAGATTTTACAACTGTTACGTCATCATGCAGTACTTATTCTTCACTGGTTACTGTTAATGTAACTCCACAACAGACTTTAACTACTACCCCTAGTACCTCTCATGTAGGTATATACTCTACACATGTTAGGGAAACAGTGTTAACAAACTTACCTTTTTATAAATTAATAAATAGGTTTTGTTTATTTATTATGTATTCTGGCTCTGTAGACGCCATGTTGTTGTCTGCCAACCTGAATTTTCACTCGCCAGGGTTCGAATTAGCGAATGGGAAAATCAGAACTGGTTATTTGAATAACGAGTCATTTCTTATTTTACTAAGCAATTAAAATTTTATTGATCATTTCTTGTTTTTTATATCTCTTTCAATTCCCATAATTCTTAACAATTTTTTGCATATCAAAATGAAAATTATTCAGACAAAACTTAATTTTTCTTATATAGATAAAATAACATTTTAAAACTACCATCAAAATTTAATTAACCCAAACCAGCGATTCTTATTTTATCATTTTTATTATTTTTATTCACGCTCGCATTCATACATATACCCCATGCCCATTTGAGATCTCAATTTCATTTAATGTTAAATAGTGTATTTAAAAAAAAAAAACATAATTTGAAGTTGATATACCACTCTGGTTACTGATCTGGCTTTACGAAAGAGTCCAATGTTCCGTAGTACCTTCCATCACTCCGCACATATTAGTCGCACCTTCTTTTATCTAAACTGTTATTTTAATTGTTTAGTTACTCACTGGATAATCATGTTCCGTTTTAAATTGTACACTCAGTTTTAAAATCACATTTTGTTTGAGTTGCGGGCGCGACGAAAACTACGCCGAGCCAGCGGACGCGCAGACTGATTGCGTCCGTATTTATTGGATGTTCATAGCCGACTGCTCTTTGTTTTCTGCACACTGGGCGAGAAAGAATGTTTCGTGCGTGCTTTTCAAGCTGTTCACAGTGGCACACCCATGTGTGAATAAGCTCCCCTCACTGCTAACGTTCACATTCCCAGACTCGTTAATGGCTTTTGTGCAACAACAACACCTATGTACGGCTTGGCTTGTTACCGCACTGACTGTAAGGTGTTAAAAAACTGTCCAGCGTTTATGATTCAAATGTTATTCAGTTTGAGTGGCCATTACATTTTACAATTATTTAAGAAAAAATAAACCCCAATAGTTTGTACCGTTACAAAACCCCCTCAATGAGAGGTTTTAGGCCAAAGCATAAAAACTCTCATTGACACTCTCATACTTTCTAAAGGGATCAGCTAGGATATGTCGCCACAACCCCTTTACTGTTTATAAAAAAAATTATAATAACTCACCCTTGGTCCGATGATGGTGACAGTACCTGCCTGACCTTACTGGACTTCTCCTTCGAGATCCCAACACCATAAGGCCAATCAAGCGCTTTACGCTCCTGATCTGACGTGCAGGCCAGCTCAGGACCGCCGTCACAACATCACCAAACGCTGAAACATCAAATTAAAAATATCAAATAGTGGCCTTGGATAATAACATATCCCTAACTGATCTGTTTCCCCTTAGTTGTGCGCTGGTTTGTGTTAAGAAGCACTGGTTTTTCTTTATTCTTAACACATGTATATATGAATCCTTAAACTAACATGATACATTTATAAACTTCCTCAAAATCATTCTGTATACCCTTCTCTTGTTAACTCTTTTTCAAAATCAAAATTATTGCCCTTATCCCCATTAGAATTAAAATAGACATTTCCCATTACAATATTACAAATACCTTCCACAATATTTAAACACACTATCAAAATTTACTCAAATACAATTCATCTATATCTCTCCGTTTCTACAGTTCTTAAACATTTTCTCTTTCATAGAAGAAGAAAAAAATTACTATTATTATTATTAACAGTAAGTGATCCGGCGCTGTTAATAATATTTATCCCCTTTACTCCTCCACACACACTATTTCCCCCCCCTGAACTGTTGCGTTCAGTTGCCTCCACAAGGACTGAGGCGGAAGGCGTAAGCACTTTTTTCTTTTCTCTCACTCCCATCCTTGCTTCAGCGTTACAAAACTTCAGGGTAAGTACCCCTACTTATTAGCTTAATATATGCCCCTAAGGTCTACCACCCCTATCTGGGTGAAAATAGCCTGCGTTCAAAATAATCTTAGATTCCCTTATTAAACCCCATTATATTTCTAGGTTTGACCAATTTCAAAGGCAACCAACTGTGGTCAGTTTACAATAATTCTGCCCACAGCTGAGTGTCATCCAAAACCACGATCTGGGTTGGTAAGGCCGAGATCGCCCGAAATGTAGGGAATCGCTTATAAAACATGTGATACATACATACAATTCATGTTTAAATTCCCACACTAATACATAATACATAATAATACACTCATAATTAACATTGTGATTATTACATTCAACAAACAACTCACATTTAACTTTGATCAAAATTTACACACCCTACATCTTTAAATTTGCGTATAAAAATTATAAACATTACATTTTAATTTCAATTAAACTTTTATTAATTAGCCTTCAATTATTTATCATTTATTATCATTTAATTCTTCACAATTTCAAATTTAATATTAACCTTTCCAATTACATTACCTTCCTACCATGAATTTTCCTTTTCTAACCCTTTTATCCTTATCTAGTTTGGGTGAATCTCTATTATTCACTATTTTCTCTATCTTATTTTGGCATTTGTCACTCTAACCTTACTACCCCCTTTTTCTACTAACAACCGCTTCTAACCATTAACATAATATGACACCAATATCTCTATAATAACCCCCTTCACAAATCCCATTTAAACCTCTGGCCCCGCTCATTTTTTGTACAAGGATGTATGTTCTCTACCTATGCTCATTCCCTTATGTTGGTTCCTGGATTCTACCTAAGGCAACCCTTTCCGGCACACAACGTCCCTTCCTGTCCCAACACCTTTCGTTGCGGACTCCTACACCGGATCCTTACTACAAAATATTACCATCAACAAATATATAATTACCATTCACATTACTCAACTCTACATATAATCGCTAACTACTGTGTCCCTAAAATATCTAATACTCTCTTTGTGTGTTACTGGTATTTCAAAATTCTTATTCTCTCTAACTCACATTAAAATTAACTCTGCTTAACTCACCTGTCTTATTTCATTATCACCCAAACCCCTTTTACAACATTTCACCTTGATATAACACTAGAAAATTCATCACTTCTCCCCTTATAATAATATATCTCAATTTGAACATATTATCTGTTTAATCATCTGCTAATTATTATAGAATCTTAATTGCATAAAATCATTCAACTTCATTATCAAACTTTCTTTTGTACAACCTTAATTAAGTAATTAATTTTCAATTATTTGATTCAATCCCTTTAAAATCTCACAATTACTTTCATCGCTTATTTAGTCTGTAAAATTTTATAATTATTTATGGCAATTTATATTGGTTAATTGCAAATTTAATTTAATTGATAATTAATGTTATCACTTTCTCCTACCTATACACATTGTTTACATAGCACATAGTACACCATAATGTAGTACACAAATACATTTAACATAATGACATCTACACATAAAAGAATATACAGTCCAACTTATTATTTCTTATCATTAACCACAAATCGTTTTATAAGACCATGCACTTCAAAACCACACTATTCGCATAATTAAATGTTCATAAACAATAAACAATCACCCTCCATCGTCGAATAATAGTCTAATCTTATGATTATACCATTCATTTACTATTGAATACACTATCTCATGATTATCAACATAATGATTATCTATATTGTCATATTCTTTTACAATGTCATTTAAATCAATATGATTATTCCATATTATTCCACCATGTACCTGGTCACTCTCGGGTATAGTCCTGTTGCCGTTATTATATTCTGTTAAAATCAGGTAAGTTATATTATTATCTTTAACATCATCTACTGCTATCTCAATTTCACTATACGGTAAGTACTCATTATTATTATTACTTCTCTCTCCGCCTAACCTTTCTACGAATTCTTCATAATTTCTCTTTACTTTAAATATCTCTATTTCTCTCTCTCTCTCAAAACATTTCTCACCATCACGCCAAGCTACACTCTCTCTCTCAAAATATGCAGGGGACACTAACTCATCATTACAGCACCACCTATGAAGTGCACAAAAAAACCAGGGAAATTTATTTGCAGACATATCGTCTTCCAAATACTTATGTGAAGCCATTTCTTCACCCCCCACTACAACATTACGGGAAATATCTATCACCTGCATCCACTCTACCTGTAAATTCTTTCTACTCTCTCTCTCTGATTCATCACACACAAACATCTTATTATCAACTTCTACTCTCTCTACAATTACGTTATCATTATCAACATCTACACAATCATTTTCTAACACCATATTTTTATTTCTATTATCGTTGTTATCACTTGTAAACCCATTATTTAAATCATCATTTCCACTACTACTTACCCTGTCATCTTTGTTCGATTTTAATTTGTCTATTACTTTCTTATTTTCTAATTCTATTTCGCCTAACCGCGTCTCTATTTAACTCAATCTCTTATCATAAATACAGCCTTGTTCTCTAATTTCTTTCTTCACTTCCTCGAATTTTACGTTAAAATTATTTTTCTGTTCATTAAAAAGTGTTTGCATCATTTTTATTATTTCTGCCATTTTTTTTTAAAATCTCTTACATATATTTCTTTTCAAAATATTACCCTGTAATATTACACAACCTTATTATATATAAAAAAATATTTTATTTAAACTAGTTACCCTACCACATGTAGTCACAACATAACCTTATCTTTACGTCTTTTTCACGTGCCTCAAAAAAAATTTTTTTTTTTTTATGTTATTTAAAATAACCATTCTGTTCCTCCCAGTAGGCTGTATTTATATAAATAATTTATATAAAGTCACTGTTCGGAATCGCCAATTGTTAACAAACTTACCTTTTTATAAATTAATAAATAGGTTTTGTTTATTTATTATGTATTCTGGCTCTGTAGACGCCATGTTGTTGTCTGCCAACCTGAATTTTCACTCGCAAGGGTTCGAATTAGCGAACGGGAAAATCAGAACTGGTTATTTGAATAACGAGTCATTTCTTATTTTACTAAGCAATTAAAATTTTTAATGAAGAAATTTGTGTTAGTGGTTGAAATCACAATCAGAATGATCACAGTTGCACACCACTATATAAAAATTATCCCGATTAGCGCTTTCAAGCCTCACAGCCCATCGTCAGATCGGAATAGGCAGACATTATTTTAAAACAATCCCCTTCACCCCTCTTCCCCACCCTGCTCACACACAACAAGCTATAATATAAATGACCCTTCCCCACCCCCTAAACCCTGTCCCACACCATCTGTACAGTTACATATTTTTCTAGCAAATTCCTTGTGTTTCAGTGTTGTGTGTGTGTGTGTGTGTGTGTGTGTGTGTGTGTGTGTGTGTGTGCATCCTTTTAAACTTACCCTACTTCCTCTCCACACACGTGGGTCAGTCACACACCCTTATTTTAAACCATCCAATTAGTACTATGCAATATAATTCTTAATCTTATCTATCTGTCCTCTATCATTTACTTCTTAATCATGTTATAAAATATTTCTTCATTATCAAATTTAATTTTAATATTAATTAAATTGTCTAACCCTTTTTCTCTTTCTTTTAATATTTCTAACTCCTCTCTAAGCTTCCTTTCAACTGTGTTATTTACTACTTTTACAATTTCGTATTGTTCCAAAGGATTAACAAACTTATGGTTGTCTTCTATGAAATGTCTTGCATATAACGAATTGGTTGTTCTATTACCTTCTCCACGTTTGTGGTCAGACAACCTGCATACGAATTTTCGTCCTGTCTCACCTAGGTACACTTTATTGCAGTCTTTACATTTTAATTTATAAATTCCGCTTTTCTGTAATACTGGAATTTTTTCTATATTCTTATTCCTTATCTTATCAAATACCGTTTCACATTTTTTAATAGCTACATCTACTCCATATTTATTAAAACATTTTATAATTTTTCTAGTATGTGAACCTATGTATGTCAATGACCCTGCATAATTCTTTTGTTCTGGTTCTATTTTAGCTTTTTGTATGTTAACCCTTTTCATAACTTTATCCACTATGTTGGTGTTATAATTATTATTCCTTACAATTCCCTTTATCGTTTTTAACTCCCTATCTTTTGATTCGGTCTCTTTTAAACACTTCTGAGCTCTGTAACAAAATGTATTGATTGCCGCCATTTTATATCTATATGGGTGGTAAGACTCTCTTGGTATAATTATATCAGAATACGACTCTTTCCTAAATATCCCAAACTGTAGTTTCTCATTATCCTTAATTTCTATGTTCAAATCTAAGTAATTTATTTTCTTACCTCCTATCTCTTCTTTAAATTGTAAGTTTTTATCCTTATTATTTACCTCATTTATAAACTCATGCACTTCTTCTATGCTTCCTTCCCAAATTACTAATACATCATCAACGTATCTAGACCATAATTTTATATTGTCTTTATACTTAGTGGAAGTTATTAATTGCTTTTCAAAATCATTCATGTATATTTCAGCAAGAATAGGGGATAATGAAGACCCCATAGGTAAACCTTTTTTCTGTATATGAAACTTGTTATTAAACCTAAAATAGTTCTGATTTACACATTCTTTAATTACTTTCATCAACTGCTTTTTATACCTGTATTCTCCCATATTATTATCGTTTATTAACGTAATAACTTTATTTACTGTGATATTGGTAAACATGTCCTTAACATCCAGTGATATCAATTTTGTATTTACATTAATCCTAATATTTTCTAATTTTTCTATCAATTTTACATTATTATCTATGTTGTATTTTGTCCCAAATTCATATTTCTCTTTCAGTACTCTGCTAACTTCCTTTGATAATTTATAAATAGGTGCATTAATAAAAGAAACAATCGGTCTAATTGGTTTTCCTTCTTTATGTATCTTAACCTGACTTTTAAAAGTTGGTGCTGTTGGATTACTTTCCAATAAATACTTTTTCTTATTTTCTTCTATAAATGTTATCTGTTTCATCATTTGTTTTATCCTTGACTGGTACTTACTTGTATAATCATACTTTATTTCCTCGTATGGTCCTTCCCTTATAAATTCTTCCGTTTTCTTTATGTATTCGTCCTTTCTCAGTAGTACCATTGTATTTCCTTTGTCCGCCTTCGTAACTATAATATCATTTTTCTTTATTTTATTCTTTAGTTTAGTTACAGTTGATTTGATTTTTTGTTCATTTTTTGAATTATACAAACTTTTCTTAAATATTTTATCTACTACATTCCCTACTTCCCACCTTATTCTTTTTTTATCATTTTCATTTCCTAGTTTTTGTATTATGCTTTCGCATTCAATAATCGTTTTTTCTTGATTTAATTCTGGTGGCGGTGCGTATTTTAAGCCTTTTGCTAACATTTCTTTTTCTTCTGTATTGAAATTCACCTCTGTAAGGTTTATTACTCTTTTTTCATAGTTATTCTTAGAGAGGTGTTCCTTTTTCACTTCGTTCTTTCTTATTAATTTATTTAACTTGTCTACCATTTTTTTATTTTTATTTTCCAATTTCTTTTCTACGTACCCCAAACCAAAATTATATAATATTTCTTCTAACTCTACATACGAGTATATTCTTAACAATTCTATGTGTCTGTCATATAATTCCCTATTATATCTATTGATTAAGCCGTAGAGTGACCTTATTTCCAGTTTTATCCACAACTTCTCGCTTTGTTCTTTTACTTTTTTGGCTACACTGTTCTTATTTTTAATTTTAACTTGAGCGTACTTTGGGATGACATTATTATCCAGACATTGTTTATTAAACCATATTTTACTTAAAACCCTCTTCAATTTAACTTTTAACTTAAGATATTTAAAAACTTTACTTACCTTATTGTTGTCGTTTATTACCTCATTGTTGTTGCCCATTACCTGTAGTCGATAGCACATCTTAACAGACGTTTAATGAAGAAATTTGTGTTAGTGGTTGAAATCACAATCAGAATGATCACAGTTGCACACCACTATATAAAAATTATCCCGATTAGCGCTTTCAAGCCTCACAGCCCATCGTCAGATCGGAATAGGCAGAAATTATTTTAAAACAATCCCCTTCACCCCTCTCCCCCACCCTGCTCACACACAACAAGCTATAATATAAATGACCCTTCCCCACCCCCTAAACCCTGTCCCACACCATCTGTACAGTTACATATTTTTCTAGCAAATTCCTTGTGTTTCAGTGTTGTGTGTGTGTGTATGTGTGTGTGTGTGCATCCTTTTAAACTTACCCTACTTCCTCTCCACACACGTGGGTCAGTCACACACCCTTATTTTAAACCATCCAATTAGTACTATGCAATATAATTCTTAATCTTATCTATCTGTCCTCTATCATTTACTTCTTAATCATGTTATAAAATATTTCTTCATTATCAAATTTAATTTTAATATTAATTAAATTGTCTAACCCTTTTTCTCTTTCTTTTAATATTTCTAACTCCTCTCTAAGCTTCCTTTCAACTGTGTTATTTACTACTTTTACAATTTCGTATTGTTCCAAAGGATTAACAAACTTATGGTTGTCTTCTATGAAATGTCTTGCATATAACGAATTGGTTGTTCTATTACCTTCTCCACGTTTGTGGTCAGACAACCTGCATACGAATTTTCGTCCTGTCTCACCTAGGTACACTTTATTGCAGTCTTTACATTTTAATTTATAAATTCCGCTTTTCTGTAATACTGGAATTTTTTCTATATTCTTATTCCTTATCTTATCAAATACCGTTTCACATTTTTTAATAGCTACATCTACTCCATATTTATTAAAACATTTTATAATTTTTCTAGTATGTGAACCTATGTATGTCAATGACCCTGCATAATTCTTTTGTTCTGGTTCTATTTTAGCTTTTTGTATGTTAACCCTTTTCATAACTTTATCCACTATGTTGGTGTTATAATTATTATTCTTTACAATTCCCTTTATCGTTTTTAACTCCCTATCTTTTGATTCGGTCTCTTTTAAACACTTCTGAGCTCTGTAACAAAATGTATTGATTGCCGCCATTTTATATCTATATGGGTGGTAAGACTCTCTTGGTATAATTATATCAGAATACGACTCTTTCCTAAATATCCCAAACTGTAGTTTCTCATTATCCTTAATTTCTATGTTCAAATCTAAGTAATTTATTTTCTTACCTCCTATCTCTTCTTTAAATTGTAAGTTTTTATCCTTATTATTTACCTCATTTATAAACTCATGCACTTCTTCTATGCTTCCTTCCCAAATTACTAATACATCATCAACGTATCTAGACCATAATTTTATATTGTCTTTATACTTAGTGGAAGTTATTAATTGCTTTTCAAAATCATTCATGTATATTTCAGCAAGAATAGGGGATAATGAAGACCCCATAGGTAAACCTTTTTTCTGTATATAAAACTTGTTATTAAACCTAAAATAGTTCTGATTTACACATTCTTTAATTACTTTCATCAACTGCTTTTTATACCTGTATTCTCCCATATTATTATCGTTTATTAACGTAATAACTTTATTTACTGTGATATTGGTAAACATGTCCTTAACATCCAGTGATATCAATTTTGTATTTACATTAATCCTAATATTTTCTAATTTTTCTATCAATTTTACATTATTATCTATGTTGTATTTTGTCCCAAATTCATATTTCTCTTTCAGTACTCTGCTAACTTCCTTTGATAATTTATAAATAGGTGCATTAATAAAAGAAACAATCGGTCTAATTGGTTTTCCTTCTTTATGTATCTTAACCTGACTTTTAAAAGTTGGTGCTGTTGGATTACTTTCCAATAAATACTTTTTCTTATTTTCTTCTATAAATGTTATCTGTTTCATCATTTGTTTTATCCTTGACTGGTACTTACTTGTATAATCATACTTTATTTCCTCGTATGGTCCTTCCCTTATAAATTCTTCCGTTTTCTTTATGTATTCGTCCTTTCTCAGTAGTACCATTGTATTTCCTTTGTCCGCCTTCGTAACTATAATATCATTTTTCTTTATTTTATTCTTTAGTTTAGTTACAGTTGATTTGATTTTTTGTTCATTTTTTGAATTATACAAACTTTTCTTAAATATTTTATCTACTACATTCCCTACTTCCCACCTTATTCTTTTTTTATCATTTTCATTTCCTAGTTTTTGTATTATGCTTTCGCATTCAATAATCGTTTTTTCTTGATTTAATTCTGGTGGCGGTGCGTATTTTAAGCCTTTTGCTAACATTTCTTTTTCTTCTGTATTGAAATTCACCTCTGTAAGGTTTATTACTCTTTTTTCATAGTTATTCTTAGAGAGGTGTTCCTTTTTCACTTCGTTCTTTCTTATTAATTTATTTAACTTGTCTACCATTTTTTTATTTTTATTTTCCAATTTCTTTTCTACGTACCCCAAACCAAAATTATATAATATTTCTTCTAACTCTACATACGAGTATATTCTTAACAATTCTATGTGTCTGTCATATAATTCCCTATTATATCTATTGATTAAGCCGTAGAGTGACCTTATTTCCAGTTTTATCCACAACTTCTCGCTTTGTTCTTTTACTTTTTTGGCTACACTGTTCTTATTTTTAATTTTAACTTGAGCGTACTTTGGGATGACATTATTATCCAGACATTGTTTATTAAACCATATTTTACTTAAAACCCTCTTCAATTTAACTTTTAACTTAAGATATTTAAAAACTTTACTTACCTTATTGTTGTCGTTTATTACCTCATTGTTGTTGCCCATTACCTGTAGTCGATTGCACATCTTAACAGACGTTTAATGAAGAAATTTGTGTTAGTGGTTGAAATCACAATCAGAATGATCACAGTTGCACACCACTATATAAAAATTATCCCGATTAGCGCTTTCAAGCCTCACAGCCCATCGTCAGATCGGAATAGGCAGAAATTATTTTAAAACAATCCCCTTCACCCCTCTCCCCCACCCTGCTCACACACAACAAGCTATAATATAAATGACCCTTCCCCACCCCCTAAACCCTGTCCCACACCATCTGTACAGTTACATATTTTTCTAGCAAATTCCTTGTGTTTCAGTGTGTGTGTGTGTGTATGTGTGTGTGTGTGCATCCTTTTAAACTTACCCTACTTCCTCTCCACACACGTGGGTCAGTCACACACCCTTATTTTAAACCATCCAATTAGTACTATGCAATATAATTCTTAATCTTATCTATCTGTCCTCTATCATTTACTTCTTAATCATGTTATAAAATATTTCTTCATTATCAAATTTAATTTTAATATTAATTAAATTGTCTAACCCTTTTTCTCTTTCTTTTAATATTTCTAACTCCTCTCTAAGCTTCCTTTCAACTGTGTTATTTACTACTTTTACAATTTCGTATTGTTCCAAAGGATTAACAAACTTATGGTTGTCTTCTATGAAATGTCTTGCATATAACGAATTGGTTGTTCTATTACCTTCTCCACGTTTGTGGTCAGACAACCTGCATACGAATTTTCGTCCTGTCTCACCTAGGTACACTTTATTGCAGTCTTTACATTTTAATTTATAAATTCCGCTTTTCTGTAATACTGGAATTTTTTCTATATTCTTATTCCTTATCTTATCAAATACCGTTTCACATTTTTTAATAGCTACATCTACTCCATATTTATTAAAACATTTTATAATTTTTCTAGTATGTGAACCTATGTATGTCAATGACCCTGCATAATTCTTTTGTTCTGGTTCTATTTTAGCTTTTTGTATGTTAACCCTTTTCATAACTTTATCCACTATGTTGGTGTTATAATTATTATTCTTTACAATTCCCTTTATCGTTTTTAACTCCCTATCTTTTGATTCGGTCTCTTTTAAACACTTCTGAGCTCTGTAACAAAATGTATTGATTGCCGCCATTTTATATCTATATGGGTGGTAAGACTCTCTTGGTATAATTATATCAGAATACGACTCTTTCCTAAATATCCCAAACTGTAGTTTCTCATTATCCTTAATTTCTATGTTCAAATCTAAGTAATTTATTTTCTTACCTCCTATCTCTTCTTTAAATTGTAAGTTTTTATCCTTATTATTTACCTCATTTATAAACTCATGCACTTCTTCTATGCTTCCTTCCCAAATTACTAATACATCATCAACGTATCTAGACCATAATTTTATATTGTCTTTATACTTAGTGGAAGTTATTAATTGCTTTTCAAAATCATTCATGTATATTTCAGCAAGAATAGGGGATAATGAAGACCCCATAGGTAAACCTTTTTTCTGTATATAAAACTTGTTATTAAACCTAAAATAGTTCTGATTTACACATTCTTTAATTACTTTCATCAACTGCTTTTTATACCTGTATTCTCCCATATTATTATCGTTTATTAACGTAATAACTTTATTTACTGTGATATTGGTAAACATGTCCTTAACATCCAGTGATATCAATTTTGTATTTACATTAATCCTAATATTTTCTAATTTTTCTATCAATTTTACATTATTATCTATGTTGTATTTTGTCCCAAATTCATATTTCTCTTTCAGTACTCTGCTAACTTCCTTTGATAATTTATAAATAGGTGCATTAATAAAAGAAACAATCGGTCTAATTGGTTTTCCTTCTTTATGTATCTTAACCTGACTTTTAAAAGTTGGTGCTGTTGGATTACTTTCCAATAAATACTTTTTCTTATTTTCTTCTATAAATGTTATCTGTTTCATCATTTGTTTTATCCTTGACTGGTACTTACTTGTATAATCATACTTTATTTCCTCGTATGGTCCTTCCCTTATAAATTCTTCCGTTTTCTTTATGTATTCGTCCTTTCTCAGTAGTACCATTGTATTTCCTTTGTCCGCCTTCGTAACTATAATATCATTTTTCTTTATTTTATTCTTTAGTTTAGTTACAGTTGATTTGATTTTTTGTTCATTTTTTGAATTATACAAACTTTTCTTAAATATTTTATCTACTACATTCCCTACTTCCCACCTTATTCTTTTTTTATCATTTTCATTTCCTAGTTTTTGTATTATGCTTTCGCATTCAATAATCGTTTTTTCTTGATTTAATTCTGGTGGCGGTGCGTATTTTAAGCCTTTTGCTAACATTTCTTTTTCTTCTGTATTGAAATTCACCTCTGTAAGGTTTATTACTCTTTTTTCATAGTTATTCTTAGAGAGGTGTTCCTTTTTCACTTCGTTCTTTCTTATTAATTTATTTAACTTGTCTACCATTTTTTTATTTTTATTTTCCAATTTCTTTTCTACGTACCCCAAACCAAAATTATATAATATTTCTTCTAACTCTACATACGAGTATATTCTTAACAATTCTATGTGTCTGTCATATAATTCCCTATTATATCTATTGATTAAGCCGTAGAGTGACCTTATTTCCAGTTTTATCCACAACTTCTCGCTTTGTTCTTTTACTTTTTTGGCTACACTGTTCTTATTTTTAATTTTAACTTGAGCGTACTTTGGGATGACATTATTATCCAGACATTGTTTATTAAACCATATTTTACTTAAAACCCTCTTCAATTTAACTTTTAACTTAAGATATTTAAAAACTTTACTTACCTTATTGTTGTCGTTTATTACCTCATTGTTGTTGCCCATTACCTGTAGTCGATTGCACATCTTAACAGACGTTTAATGAAGAAATTTGTGTTAGTGGTTGAAATCACAATCAGAATGATCACAGTTGCACACCACTATATAAAAATTATCCCGATTAGCGCTTTCAAGCCTCACAGCCCATCGTCAGATCGGAATAGGCAGAAATTATTTTAAAACAATCCCCTTCACCCCTCTCCCCCACCCTGCTCACACACAACAAGCTATAATATAAATGACCCTTCCCCACCCCCTAAACCCTGTCCCACACCATCTGTACAGTTACATATTTTTCTAGCAAATTCCTTGTGTTTCAGTGTGTGTGTGTGTGTGTGTGTGTGTGTGTGTGTGTGTGTATGTGTGTGTGTGTGTGTGTGTGTGTGCATCCTTTTAAACTTACCCTACTTCCTCTCCACACACGTGGGTCAGTCACACACCCTTATTTTAAACCATCCAGTTAGTACTATGCAATATAATTCTTAATCTTATCTATCTGTCCTCTATCATTTACTTCTTAATCATGTTATAAAATATTTCTTCATTATCAAATTTAATTTTAATATTAATTAAATTGTCTAACCCTTTTTCTCTTTCTTTTAATATTTCTAACTCCTCTCTAAGCTTCCTTTCAACTGTGTTATTTACTACTTTTACAATTTCGTATTGTTCCAAAGGATTAACAAACTTATGGTTGTCTTCTATGAAATGTCTTGCATATAACGAATTGGTTGTTCTATTACCTTCTCCACGTTTGTGGTCAGACAACCTGCATACGAATTTTCGTCCTGTCTCACCTAGGTACACTTTATTGCAGTCTTTACATTTTAATTTATAAATTCCGCTTTTCTGTAATACTGGAATTTTTTCTATATTCTTATTCCTTATCTTATCAAATACCGTTTCACATTTTTTAATAGCTACATCTACTCCATATTTATTAAAACATTTTATAATTTTTCTAGTATGTGAACCTATGTATGTCAATGACCCTGCATAATTCTTTTGTTCTGGTTCTATTTTAGCTTTTTGTATGTTAACCCTTTTCATAACTTTATCCACTATGTTGGTGTTATAATTATTATTCTTTACAATTCCCTTTATCGTTTTTAACTCCCTATCTTTTGATTCGGTCTCTTTTAAACACTTCTGAGCTCTGTAACAAAATGTATTGATTGCCGCCATTTTATATCTATATGGGTGGTAAGACTCTCTTGGTATAATTATATCAGAATACGACTCTTTCCTAAATATCCCAAACTGTAGTTTCTCATTATCCTTAATTTCTATGTTCAAATCTAAGTAATTTATTTTCTTACCTCCTATCTCTTCTTTAAATTGTAAGTTTTTATCCTTATTATTTACCTCATTTATAAACTCATGCACTTCTTCTATGCTTCCTTCCCAAATTACTAATACATCATCAACGTATCTAGACCATAATTTTATATTGTCTTTATACTTAGTGGAAGTTATTAATTGCTTTTCAAAATCATTCATGTATATTTCAGCAAGAATAGGGGATAATGAAGACCCCATAGTTAAACCTTTTTTCTGTATATAAAACTTGTTATTAAACCTAAAATAGTTCTGATTTACACATTCTTTAATTACTTTCATCAACTGCTTTTTATACCTGTATTCTCCCATATTATTATCGTTTATTAACGTAATAACTTTATTTACTGTGATATTGGTAAACATGTCCTTAACATCCAGTGATATCAATTTTGTATTTACATTAATCCTAATATTTTCTAATTTTTCTATCAATTTTACATTATTATCTATGTTGTATTTTGTCCCAAATTCATATTTCTCTTTCAGTACTCTGCTAACTTCCTTTGATAATTTATAAATAGGTGCATTAATAAAAGAAACAATCGGTCTAATTGGTTTTCCTTCTTTATGTATCTTAACCTGACTTTTAAAAGTTGGTGCTGTTGGATTACTTTCCAATAAATACTTTTTCTTATTTTCTTCTATAAATGTTATCTGTTTCATCATTTGTTTTATCCTTGACTGGTACTTACTTGTATAATCATACTTTATTTCCTCGTATGGTCCTTCCCTTATAAATTCTTCCGTTTTCTTTATGTATTCGTCCTTTCTCAGTAGTACCATTGTATTTCCTTTGTCCGCCTTCGTAACTATAATATCATTTTTCTTTATTTTATTCTTTAGTTTAGTTACAGTTGATTTGATTTTTTGTTCATTTTTTGAATTATACAAACTTTTCTTAAATATTTTATCTACTACATTCCCTACTTCCCACCTTATTCTTTTTTTATCATTTTCATTTCCTAGTTTTTGTATTATGCTTTCGCATTCAATAATCGTTTTTTCTTGATTTAATTCTGGTGGCGGTGCGTATTTTAAGCCTTTTGCTAACATTTCTTTTTCTTCTGTATTGAAATTCACCTCTGTAAGGTTTATTACTCTTTTTTCATAGTTATTCTTAGAGAGGTGTTCCTTTTTCACTTCGTTCTTTCTTATTAATTTATTTAACTTGTCTACCATTTTTTTATTTTTATTTTCCAATTTCTTTTCTACGTACCCCAAACCAAAATTATATAATATTTCTTCTAACTCTACATACGAGTATATTCTTAACAATTCTATGTGTCTGTCATATAATTCCCTATTATATCTATTGATTAAGCCGTAGAGTGACCTTATTTCCAGTTTTATCCACAACTTCTCGCTTTGTTCTTTTACTTTTTTGGCTACACTGTTCTTATTTTTAATTTTAACTTGAGCGTACTTTGGGATGACATTATTATCCAGACATTGTTTATTAAACCATATTTTACTTAAAACCCTCTTCAATTTAACTTTTAACTTAAGATATTTAAAAACTTTACTTACCTTATTGTTGTCGTTTATTACCTCATTGTTGTTGCCCATTACCTGTAGTCGATTGCACATCTTAACAGACGTTTAATGAAGAAATTTGTGTTAGTGGTTGAAATCACAATCAGAATGATCACAGTTGCACACCACTATATAAAAATTATCCCGATTAGCGCTTTCAAGCCTCACAGCCCATCGTCAGATCGGAATAGGCAGAAATTATTTTAAAACAATCCCCTTCACCCCTCTCCCTTACCCTGCTCACACACAACAAGCTATAATATAAATGACCCTTCCCCACCCCCTAAACCCTGTCCCACACCATCTGTACAGTTACATATTTTTCTAGCAAATTCCTTGTGTTTCAGTGTTGTGTGTGTGTGTGTGTGTGTGTGTGTGTGTGCATCCTTTTAAACTTACCCTACTTCCTCTCCACACACGTGGGTCAGTCACACACCCTTATTTTAAACCATCCAATTAGTACTATGCAATATAATTCTTAATCTTATCTATCTGTCCTCTATCATTTACTTCTTAATCATGTTATAAAATATTTCTTCATTATCAAATTTAATTTTAATATTAATTAAATTGTCTAACCCTTTTTCTCTTTCTTTTAATATTTCTAACTCCTCTCTAAGCTTCCTTTCAACTGTGTTATTTACTACTTTTACAATTTCGTATTGTTCCAAAGGATTAACAAACTTATGGTTGTCTTCTATGAAATGTCTTGCATATAACGAATTGGTTGTTCTATTACCTTCTCCACGTTTGTGGTCAGACAACCTGCATACGAATTTTCGTCCTGTCTCACCTAGGTACACTTTATTGCAGTCTTTACATTTTAATTTATAAATTCCGCTTTTCTGTAATACTGGAATTTTTTCTATATTCTTATTCCTTATCTTATCAAATACCGTTTCACATTTTTTAATAGCTACATCTACTCCATATTTATTAAAACATTTTATAATTTTTCTAGTATGTGAACCTATGTATGTCAATGACCCTGCATAATTCTTTTGTTCTGGTTCTATTTTAGCTTTTTGTATGTTAACCCTTTTCATAACTTTATCCACTATGTTGGTGTTATAATTATTATTCTTTACAATTCCCTTTATCGTTTTTAACTCCCTATCTTTTGATTCGGTCTCTTTTAAACACTTCTGAGCTCTGTAACAAAATGTATTGATTGCCGCCATTTTATATCTATATGGGTGGTAAGACTCTCTTGGTATAATTATATCAGAATACGACTCTTTCCTAAATATCCCAAACTGTAGTTTCTCATTATCCTTAATTTCTATGTTCAAATCTAAGTAATTTATTTTCTTACCTCCTATCTCTTCTTTAAATTGTAAGTTTTTATCCTTATTATTTACCTCATTTATAAACTCATGCACTTCTTCTATGCTTCCTTCCCAAATTACTAATACATCATCAACGTATCTAGACCATAATTTTATATTGTCTTTATACTTAGTGGAAGTTATTAATTGCTTTTCAAAATCATTCATGTATATTTCAGCAAGAATAGGGGATAATGAAGACCCCATAGGTAAACCTTTTTTCTGTATATAAAACTTGTTATTAAACCTAAAATAGTTCTGATTTACACATTCTTTAATTACTTTCATCAACTGCTTTTTATACCTGTATTCTCCCATATTATTATCGTTTATTAACGTAATAACTTTATTTACTGTGATATTGGTAAACATGTCCTTAACATCCAGTGATATCAATTTTGTATTTACATTAATCCTAATATTTTCTAATTTTTCTATCAATTTTACATTATTATCTATGTTGTATTTTGTCCCAAATTCATATTTCTCTTTCAGTACTCTGCTAACTTCCTTTGATAATTTATAAATAGGTGCATTAATAAAAGAAACAATCGGTCTAATTGGTTTTCCTTCTTTATGTATCTTAACCTGACTTTTAAAAGTTGGTGCTGTTGGATTACTTTCCAATAAATACTTTTTCTTATTTTCTTCTATAAATGTTATCTGTTTCATCATTTGTTTTATCCTTGACTGGTACTTACTTGTATAATCATACTTTATTTCCTCGTATGGTCCTTCCCTTATAAATTCTTCCGTTTTCTTTATGTATTCGTCCTTTCTCAGTAGTACCATTGTATTTCCTTTGTCCGCCTTCGTAACTATAATATCATTTTTCTTTATTTTATTCTTTAGTTTAGTTACAGTTGATTTGATTTTTTGTTCATTTTTTGAATTATACAAACTTTTCTTAAATATTTTATCTACTACATTCCCTACTTCCCACCTTATTCTTTTTTTATCATTTTCATTTCCTAGTTTTTGTATTATGCTTTCGCATTCAATAATCGTTTTTTCTTGATTTAATTCTGGTGGCGGTGCGTATTTTAAGCCTTTTGCTAACATTTCTTTTTCTTCTGTATTGAAATTCACCTCTGTAAGGTTTATTACTCTTTTTTCATAGTTATTCTTAGAGAGGTGTTCCTTTTTCACTTCGTTCTTTCTTATTAATTTATTTAACTTGTCTACCATTTTTTTATTTTTATTTTCCAATTTCTTTTCTACGTACCCCAAACCAAAATTATATAATATTTCTTCTAACTCTACATACGAGTATATTCTTAACAATTCTATGTGTCTGTCATATAATTCCCTATTATATCTATTGATTAAGCCGTAGAGTGACCTTATTTCCAGTTTTATCCACAACTTCTCGCTTTGTTCTTTTACTTTTTTGGCTACACTGTTCTTATTTTTAATTTTAACTTGAGCGTACTTTGGGATGACATTATTATCCAGACATTGTTTATTAAACCATATTTTACTTAAAACCCTCTTCAATTTAACTTTTAACTTAAGATATTTAAAAACTTTACTTACCTTATTGTTGTCGTTTATTACCTCATTGTTGTTGCCCATTACCTGTAGTCGATTGCACATCTTAACAGACGTTTAATGAAGAAATTTGTGTTAGTGGTTGAAATCACAATCAGAATGATCACAGTTGCACACCACTATATAAAAATTATCCCGATTAGCGCTTTCAAGCCTCACAGCCCATCGTCAGATCGGAATAGGCAGAAATTATTTTAAAACAATCCCCTTCACCCCTCTCCCCCACCCTGCTCACACACAACAAGCTATAATATAAATGACCCTTCCCCACCCCCTAAACCCTGTCCCACACCATCTGTACAGTTACATATTTTTCTAGCAAATTCCTTGTGTTTCAGTGTGTGTGTGTGTGTGTGTGTGTGTATGTGTGTGTGTGTGTGTGTGTGTGTGTGTGTGTATGTGTGTGTGTGTGTGTGTGTGCATCCTTTTAAACTTACCCTACTTCCTCTCCACACACGTGGGTCAGTCACACACCCTTATTTTAAACCATCCAGTTAGTACTATGCAATATAATTCTTAATCTTATCTATCTGTCCTCTATCATTTACTTCTTAATCATGTTATAAAATATTTCTTCATTATCAAATTTAATTTTAATATTAATTAAATTGTCTAACCCTTTTTCTCTTTCTTTTAATATTTCTAACTCCTCTCTAAGCTTCCTTTCAACTGTGTTATTTACTACTTTTACAATTTCGTATTGTTCCAAAGGATTAACAAACTTATGGTTGTCTTCTATGAAATGTCTTGCATATAACGAATTGGTTGTTCTATTACCTTCTCCACGTTTGTGGTCAGACAACCTGCATACGAATTTTCGTCCTGTCTCACCTAGGTACACTTTATTGCAGTCTTTACATTTTAATTTATAAATTCCGCTTTTCTGTAATACTGGAATTTTTTCTATATTCTTATTCCTTATCTTATCAAATACCGTTTCACATTTTTTAATAGCTACATCTACTCCATATTTATTAAAACATTTTATAATTTTTCTAGTATGTGAACCTATGTATGTCAATGACCCTGCATAATTCTTTTGTTCTGGTTCTATTTTAGCTTTTTGTATGTTAACCCTTTTCATAACTTTATCCACTATGTTGGTGTTATAATTATTATTCCTTACAATTCCCTTTATCGTTTTTAACTCCCTATCTTTTGATTCGGTCTCTTTTAAACACTTCTGAGCTCTGTAACAAAATGTATTGATTGCCGCCATTTTATATCTATATGGGTGGTAAGACTCTCTTGGTATAATTATATCAGAATACGACTCTTTCCTAAATATCCCAAACTGTAGTTTCTCATTATCCTTAATTTCTATGTTCAAATCTAAGTAATTTATTTTCTTACCTCCTATCTCTTCTTTAAATTGTAAGTTTTTATCCTTATTATTTACCTCATTTATAAACTCATGCACTTCTTCTATGCTTCCTTCCCAAATTACTAATGCATCATCAACGTATCTAGACCATAATTTTATATTGTCTTTATACCTAGTGGAAGTTATTAATTGCTTTTCAAAATCATTCATGTATATTTCAGCAAGAATAGGGGATAATGAAGACCCCATAGGTAAACCTTTTTTCTGTATATAAAACTTGTTATTAAACCTAAAATAGTTCTGATTTACACATTCTTTAATTACTTTCATCAACTGCTTTTTATACCTGTATTCTCCCATATTATTATTGTTTATTAACGTAATAACTTTATTTACTGTGATATTGGTAAACATGTCCTTAACATCCAGTGATATCAATTTTGTATTTACATTAATCCTAATATTTTCTAATTTTTCTATCAATATTTAAGAAAAGTTTGTATAATTCAGAAAATGAACAAAAAATCAAATCAACTGTAACTAAACTAAAGAATAAAATAAAGAAAAATGATATTATAGTTACGAAGGCGGACAAAGGAAATACAATGGTACTACCGAGAAAGGACGAATACATAAAGAAAACGGAAGAATTTATAAGGGAAGGACCATACGAGGAAATAAAGTATGATTATACAAGTAAGTACCAGTCAAGGATAAAACAAATGATGAAACAGATAACATTTATAGAAGAAAATAAGAAAAAGTATTTATTGGAAAGTAATCCAACAGCACCAACTTTTAAAAGTCAGGTTAAGATACATAAAGAAGGAAAACCAATTAGGACCGATTGTTTCTTTTATTAATGCACCTATTTATAAATTATCAAAGGAAGTTAGCAGAGTACTGAAAGAGAAATATGAATTTGGGACAAAATACAACATAGATAATAATGTAAAATTGATAGAAAATTAGAAAATATTAGGATTAATGTAAATACAAAATTGATATCACTGGATGTTAAGGACATGTTTACCAATATCACAGTAAATAAAGTTATTACGTTAATAAACGATAATAATATGGGAGAATACAGGTATAAAAAGCAGTTGATGAAAGTAATTAAAGAATGTGTAAATCAGAACTATTTTAGTTTAATAACAAGTTTTATATACAGAAAAAAGGTTTACCTATGGGGTCTTCATTATCCCCTATTCTTGCTGAAATATACATGAATGATTTTGAAAAGCAATTAATAACTTCCACTAAGTATAAAGACAATATAAAATTATGGTCTAGATACGTTGATGATGTATTAGTAATTTGGGAAGGAAGCATATAAGAAGTGCATGAGTTTATAAATGAGGTAAATAATAAGGATAAAAACTTACAATTTAAAGAAGAGATAGGAGGTAAGAAAATAAATTACTTAGATTTGAACATAGAAATTAAGGATAATGAGAAACTACAGTTTGGGATATTTAGGAAAGAGTCGTATTCTGATATAATTATACCAAGAGAGTCCTTACCACCCATATAGATATAAATGGCGGCAATCAATACATTTTGTTACAGAGCTCAGAAGTGTTTAAAAGAGACCGAATCAAAAGATAGGGAGTTAAAAACGATAAAGGGAATTGTAAGGAGTAATAATTATAACACCAACATAGTGGATAAAGTTATGAAAAGGTTTAACATACAAAAAGCTAAAATAGAACCAGAACAAAAGAATTATGCAGGGTCATTGACATACATAGGTTCACATACTAGAAAAATTATAAAATGTTTTAATAAATATGGAGTAGATGTAGCTATTAAAAAAATGTGAAACGGTATTTGATAAGATAAGGAATAAGAATATAGAAAAAATTCCAGTATTACAGAAAAGCGGAATTTATAAATTAAAATGTAAAGACTGCAATAAAGTGTACCTAGGTGAGACAGGACGAAAATTCGTATGCAGGTTGTCTGACCACAAACGTGGAGAAGGTAATAGAACAACCAATTCGTTATATGCAAGACATTTCATAGAAGACAACCATAAGTTTGTTAATCCTTTGGAACAATACGAAATTGTAAAAGTAGTAAATAACACAGTTGAAAGGAAGCTTAGAGAGGAGTTAGAAATATTAAAAGAAAGAGAAAAAGGGTTAGACAATTTAATTAATATTAAAATTAAATTTGATAATGAAGAAATATTTTATAACATGATTAAGAAGTAAATGATAGAGGACAGATAGATAAGATTAAGAATTATATTGCATAGTACTAATTGGATGGTTTAAAATAAGGGTGTGTGACTGACCCACGTGTGTGGAGAGGAAGTAGGGTAAGTTTAAAAGGATGCACACACACACACACACACACACACACACACACAACACTGAAACACAAGGAATTTGCTAGAAAAATATGTAACTGTACAGATGGTGTGGGACAGGGTTTAGGGGGTGGGGAAGGGTCATTTATATTATAGCTTGTTGTGTGGGAGCAGGGTTGGGGGAGAGGGGTGAAGGGGATTGTTTTAAAATAATTTCTGCCTATTCCGATCTGACGATGGGCTGTGAGGCTTGAAAGCGCTAATCGGGATAATTTTTATATAGTGGTGTGCAACTGTGATCATTCTGATTGTGATTTCAACCACTAACACAAATTTCTTCATTAAACGTCTGTTAAGATGTGCAATCGACTACAGGTAATGGGCAACAACAATGAGGTAATAAACGACAACAATAAGGTAAGTAAAGTTTTTAAATATCTTAAGTTAAAAGTTAAATTGAAGAGGGTTTTAAGTAAAATATGGTTTAATAAACAATGTCTGGATAATAATGTCATCCCAAAGTACGCTCAAGTTAAAATTAAAAATAAGAACAGTGTAGCCAAAAAAGTAAAAGAACAAAGCGAGAAGTTGTGGATAAAACTGGAAATAAGGCCACTCTACGGCTTAATCAATAGATATAATAGGGAATTATATGACAGACACATAGAATTGTTAAGAATATACTCGTATGTAGAGTTAGAAGAAATATTATATAATTTTGGTTTGGAGTACGTAGAAAAGAAATTATAAAATAAAAAATAAAAAAATGGTAGACAAGTTAAATAAATTAATAAGAAAGAACGAAGTGAAAAAGGAACACCTCTCTAAGAATAACTATGAAAAAAGAGTAATAAACCTTACAGAGGTGAATTTCAATACAGAAGAAAAAGAAATGTTAGCAAAAGGCTTAAAATACGCACCGCCACCAGAATTAAATCAAGAAAAAACGATTATTGAATGCGAAAGCATAATACAAAAACTAGGAAATGAAAATGATAAAAAAGAATAAGGTGGGAAGTAGGGAATGTAGTAGATAAAATATTTAAGTAAAGTTTGTATAATTCAAAAAATGAACAAAAAATCAAATCAACTGTAACTAAACTAAAGAATAAAATAAAGAAAAATGATATTATAGTTACGAAGGCGGACAAAGGAAATACAATGGTACTACTGAGAAAGGACGAATACATAAAGAAAACGGAAGAATTTATAAGGGAAGGACCATACGAGGAAATAAAGTATGATTATACAAGTAAGTACCAGTCAAGGATAAAACAAATGATGAAACAGATAACATTTATAGAAGAAAATAAGAAAAAGTATTTATTGGAAAGTAATCCAACAGCACCAACTTTTAAAAGTCAGGTTAAGATACATAAAGAAGGAAAACCAATTAGACCGATTGTTTCTTTTATTAATGCACCTATTTATAAATTATCAAAGGAAGTTAGCAGAGTACTGAAAGAGAAATATGAATTTGGGACAAAATACAACATAGATAATAATGTAAAATTGATAGAAAAATTAGAAAATATTAGGATTAATGTAAATACAAAATTGATATCACTGGATGTTAAGGACATGTTTACCAATATCACAGTAAATAAAGTTATTACGTTAATAAACGATAATAATATGGGAGAATACAGGTATAAAAAGCAGTTGATGAAAGTAATTAAAGAATGTGTAAATCAGAACTATTTTAGGTTTAATAACAAGTTTTATATACAGAAAAAAGGTTTACCTATGGGGTCTTCATTATCCCCTATTCTTGCTGAAATATACATGAATGATTTTGAAAAGCAATTAATAACTTCCACTAAGTATAAAGACAATAAAAAATTATGGTCTAGATACGTTGATGATGTATTAGTAATTTGGGAAGGAAGCATAGAAGAAGTGCATGAGTTTATAAATGAGGTAAATAATAAGGATAAAAACTTACAATTTAAAGAAGAGATAGGAGGTAAGAAAATAAATTACTTAGATTTGAACATAGAAATTAAGGATAATGAGAAACTACAGTTTGGGATATTTAGGAAAGAGTCGTATTCTGATATAATTATACCAAGAGAGTCTTACCACCCATATAGATATAAAATGGCGGCAATCAATACATTTTGTTACAGAGCTCAGAAGTGTTTAAAAGAGACCGAATCAAAAGATAGGGAGTTAAAAACGATAAAGGGAATTGTAAGGAATAATAATTATAACACCAACATAGTGGATAAAGTTATGAAAAGGGTTAACATACAAAAAGCTAAAATAGAACCAGAACAAAAGAATTATGCAGGGTCATTGACATACATAGGTTCACATACTAGAAAAATTATAAAATGTTTTAATAAATATGGAGTAGATGTAGCTATTAAAAAATGTGAAACGGTATTTGATAAGATAAGGAATAAGAATATAGAAAAAATTCCAGTATTACAGAAAAGCGGAATTTATAAATTAAAATGTAAAGACTGCAATAAAGTGTACCTAGGTGAGACAGGACGAAAATTCGTATGCAGGTTGTCTGACCACAAACGTGGAGAAGGTAATAGAACAACCAATTCGTTATATGCAAGACATTTCATAGAAGACAACCATAAGTTTGTTAATCCTTTGGAACAATACGAAATTGTAAAAGTAGTAAATAACACAGTTGAAAGGAAGCTTAGAGAGGAGTTAGAAATATTAAAAGAAAGAGAAAAAGGGTTAGACAATTTAATTAATATTAAAATTAAATTTGATAATGAAGAAATATTTTATAACATGATTAAGAAGTAAATGATAGAGAACAGATAGATAAGATTAAGAATTATATTGCATAGTACTAATTGGATGGTTTAAAATAAGGGTGTGTGACTGACCCACGTGTGTGGAGAGGAAGTAGGGTAAGTTTAAAAGGATGCACACACACACACACACACACACACACACACACACACACACACACACATACACACACACATACACACACACACACACACACACACACAACACTGAAACACAAGGAATTTGCTAGAAAAATATGTAACTGTACAGATGGTGTGGGACAGGGTTTAGGGGGTGGGGAAGGGTCATTTATATTATAGCTTGTTGTGTGTGAGCAGGGTGGGGGAGAGGGGTGAAGGGGATTGTTTTAAAATAATTTCTGCCTATTCCGATCTGACGATGGGCTGTGAGGCTTGAAAGCGCTAATCGGGATAATTTTTATATAGTGGTGTGCAACTGTGATCATTCTGATTGTGATTTCAACCACTAACACAAATTTCTTCATTAAACGTCTGTTAAGATGTGCAATCGACTACAGGTAATGGGCAACAACAATAAGGTAATTAACGACAACAATAAGGTAAGTAAAGTTTTTAAATATCTTAAGTTAAAAGTTAAATTGAAGAGGGTTTTAAGTAAAATATGGTTTAATAAACAATGTCTGGATAATAATGTCATCCCAAAGTACGCTCAAGTTAAAATTAAAAATAAGAACAGTGTAGCCAAAAAAGTAAAAGAACAAAGCGAGAAGTTGTGGATAAAACTGGAAATAAGGTCACTCTACGGCTTAATTAATAGATATAATAGGGAATTATATGACAGACACATAGAATTGTTAAGAATATACTCGTATGTAGAGTTAGAAGAAATATTATATAATTTTGGTTTGGGGTACGTAGAAAAGAAATTGGAAAATAAAAATAAAAAAATGGTAGACAAGTTAAATAAATTAATAAGAAAGAACGAAGTGAAAAAGGAACACCTCTCTAAGAATAACTATGAAAAAAGAGTAATAAACCTTACAGAGGTGAATTTCAATACAGAAGAAAAAGAAATGTTAGCAAAAGGCTTAAAATACGCACCGCCACCAGAATTAAATCAAGAAAAAACGATTATTGAATGCGAAAGCATAATACAAAAACTAGGAAATGAAAATGATAAAAAAAGAATAAGGTGGGAAGTAGGGAATGTAGTAGATAAAATATTTAAGAAAAGTTTGTATAATTCAAAAAATGAACAAAAAATCAAATCAACTGTAACTAAACTAAAGAATAAAATAAAGAAAAATGATATTATAGTTACGAAGGCGGACAAAGGAAATACAATGGTACTACTGAGAAAGGACGAATACATAAAGAAAACGGAAGAATTTATAAGGGAAGGACCATACGAGGAAATAAAGTATGATTATACAAGTAAGTACCAGTCAAGGATAAAACAAATGATGAAACAGATAACATTTATAGAAGAAAATAAGAAAAAGTATTTATTGGAAAGTAATCCAACAGCACCAACTTTTAAAAGTCAGGTTAAGATACATAAAGAAGGAAAACCAATTAGACCGATTGTTTCTTTTATTAATGCACCTATTTATAAATTATCAAAGGAAGTTAGCAGAGTACTGAAAGAGAAATATGAATTTGGGACAAAATACAACATAGATAATAATGTAAAATTGATAGAAAAATTAGAAAATATTAGGATTAATGTAAATACAAAATTGATATCACTGGATGTTAAGGACATGTTTACCAATATCACAGTAAATAAAGTTATTACGTTAATAAACGATAATAATATGGGAGAATACAGGTATAAAAAGCAGTTGATGAAAGTAATTAAAGAATGTGTAAATCAGAACTATTTTAGGTTTAATAACAAGTTTTATATACAGAAAAAAGGTTTACCTATGGGGTCTTCATTATCCCCTATTCTTGCTGAAATATACATGAATGATTTTGAAAAGCAATTAATAACTTCCACTAAGTATAAAGACAATATAAAATTATGGTCTAGATACGTTGATGATGTATTAGTAATTTGGGAAGGAAGCATAGAAGAAGTGCATGAGTTTATAAATGAGGTAAATAATAAGGATAAAAACTTACAATTTAAAGAAGAGATAGGAGGTAAGAAAATAAATTACTTAGATTTGAACATAGAAATTAAGGATAATGAGAAACTACAGTTTGGGATATTTAGGAAAGAGTCGTATTCTGATATAATTATACCAAGAGAGTCTTACCACCCATATAGATATAAAATGGCGGCAATCAATACATTTTGTTACAGAGCTCAGAAGTGTTTAAAAGAGACCGAATCAAAAGATAGGGAGTTAAAAACGATAAAGGGAATTGTAAGGAATAATAATTATAACACCAACATAGTGGATAAAGTTATGAAAAGGGTTAACATACAAAAAGCTAAAATAGAACCAGAACAAAAGAATTATGCAGGGTCATTGACATACATAGGTTCACATACTAGAAAAATTATAAAATGTTTTAATAAATATGGAGTAGATGTAACTATTAAAAAATGTGAAACGGTATTTGATAAGATAAGGAATAAGAATATAGAAAAAATTCCAGTATTACAGAAAAGCGGAATTTATAAATTAAAATGTAAAGACTGCAATAAAGTGTACCTAGGTGAGACAGGACGAAAATTCGTATGCAGGTTGTCTGACCACAAACGTGGAGAAGGTAATAGAACAACCAATTCGTTATATGCAAGACATTTCATAGAAGACAACCATAAGTTTGTTAATCCTTTGGAACAATACGAAATTGTAAAAGTAGTAAATAACACAGTTGAAAGGAAGCTTAGAGAGGAGTTAGAAATATTAAAAGAAAGAGAAAAAGGGTTAGACAATTTAATTAATATTAAAATTAAATTTGATAATGAAGAAATATTTTATAACATGATTAAGAAGTAAATGATAGAGGACAGATAGATAAGATTAAGAATTATATTGCATAGTACTAATTGGATGGTTTAAAATAAGGGTGTGTGACTGACCCACGTGTGTGGAGAGGAAGTAGGGTAAGTTTAAAAGGATGCACACACACACACACACACACACACACACACACACACACACACACACACAACACTGAAACACAAGGAATTTGCTAGAAAAATATGTAACTGTACAGATGGTGTGGGACAGGGTTTAGGGGGTGGGGAAGGGTCATTTATATTATAGCTTGTTGTGTGGGAGCAGGGTGGTGGAGAGGGGTGAAGGGGATTGTTTTAAAATAATTTCTGCCTATTCCGATCTGACGATGGGCTGTGAGGCTTGAAAGCGCTAATCGGGATAATTTTTATATAGTGGTGTGCAACTGTGATCATTCTGATTGTGAATTAAAATTTTATTGATCATTTCTTGTTTTTTATATCTCTTTCAATTCCCATAATTCTTAACAATTTTTTGCATATCAAAATGAAAATTATTCAGACAAAACTTAATTTTTCTTATATAGATAAAATAACATTTTAAAACTACCATCAAAATTTAATTAACCCAAACCAGCGATTCTTATTTTATCATTTTTATTATTTTTATTCACGCTCGCATTCATACATATACCCCATGCCCATTTGAGATCTCAATATCATTTAATGTTAAATAGTGTATTTAAAAAAAAAAAAAACATAATTTGAAGTTGATATACCACTCTGGTTACTGATCTGGCTTTACGAAAGAGTCCAATGTTCCGTAGTACCTTCCATCACTCCGCACATATTAGTCGCACCTTCTTTTATCTAAACTGTTATTTTAATTATTTAGTTACTCATTGGATAATCATGTTCCGTTTTAAATTGTACACTCGGTTTTAAAATCACATTTTGTTTGAGTTGCGGGCGCGACGAAAACTACGCCGAGCCGGCGGACGCGCAGACTGATTGCGTCCGTATTTATTGGATGTTCATAGCCGACTGCTCTTTGTTTTCTGCACACTGGGCGAGAAAGAATGTTTCGTGCGTGCTTTTCAAGCTGTTCACTGTGGCACACCCATGTGTGAATACGCTCCCCTCGCTGCTAACGTTCACATTCCCAGACTCGTTAATGGCTTTTGTGCAACAACAACACCTATGTACGGCTTGGCTTGTAACCGCACTGACTGTAAGGTGTTAAAAAACTGTCCAGCGTTTATGATTCAAATGTTATTCAGTTTGAGTGGCCATTACATTTTACAATTATTTAAGAAAAAATAAACCCCAATGGTTTGTACCGTTACAACAGTTTCATTAACTAGTATAAATTTTGAGAAAAATAGCTGTCAAGGAAGAAGGAAATATTGAAAAGGAGAATGTTAAATGAAATTTTTATGTAAATATGTATTATTATGGAATGTTGGAATACTTGAGTATGTGTTTTCTCATATATACAGGTGTCTCACAAAGAAACAGAAATAATTTGAGGATATGTTCTACTGTTGTAAACAAAAACTTTATATTAATGTAGGTCCAAAAACACTTTGTTTTTGAATTATATGTAGCAAAAAGTTTTGTTCTGTTCTATATAAATAATTTATAATCCACTTGCGAAAACTGGTTATTTAAATTCTTCTTTTCTTTTGCATTTTTTGTAACTGACTTTTTCTCTTGTATTGTTTTTGTGCCTGCTTTTCTTCTTATGCTGAAGAAGAAAATATTGAATTTTTTAATTTTAGAAACTTTTATTTCTAATAAAAATTTTGAGCAAAAACTGGTAGAAACCCACTGCTTACAGAACAAATGTGGTGTTTACTGCATGTATCATGGAATGGCTAGAGGCAATGCAATATGGCTGCTTTGTTAGTGACAGGGACATCAGGTTAACACAGGTTACACAGCTGGACTCTGTGCTTGGCCACTGCATAAGCACAGAAAATTAGCAACGCACGTGTTCGCTACTAGGCCTAGTTGCATTTGTTATTTAACATTGGTGTGATTGTGGCTTTTAATAATTTCCGCAATAAAATTGGAAAATTATGTAACCCGAAAATGTTATTCACTTATGTTTTGTATGATATAATGATAAAAGAAAATAAGTATAAATTTCAAAATTTTTATTGTTTCTTTTTTGCTTTATTTCTTCAGAAGGGTGATGCCCTGGAGCCCTCCCTCACAAACTGCTTACTGATGGAGGTCAGTTAAAAAGAAAATTTTAAGCCAACTGTAATTAGAACAAAAAAGACTTAAGTTCCAGAAAAATATTTTAAATTGGCTTCCAAGATGACCTATCTTAACACTACTAGACCTATGAGGTCAAATGAAAGAAACTTCAACATAGGAACAAGAAAGATACAAATTGTATAAATGACAATTCATAAAATTATAAAAAAAAACTTACACATGGTGAATTTACGTGTAATTATAGCAAAATTGTTTATAATAAGATGAGCTACACTCTGGTTCAATTTGCATCTCACAATGTCATTCATAAGATCACTACTGTATTTCCCAAGTAGGATAGCTATCACATGTGCATTTGATAATTGTAAACCAAACTTACAATAATTATACACATGTTTTGATGTATCACTCTACTTTTTGGCACTTGTGACAACTCAACTCAATTTGTCTAAAATACAATGTTCAATTTGCTTACAGGCTGTACAGCATAGGCTACAAATTTCAGTAAAAATTGAGTTTTGGCCATACTTCCACATCCAGTAGTAATTTGTAACATCATATATTTCCATTCTTTTTTATAGAAAATTTTGAATGTTACATAGAAAATTTACATTTTTGCCTACATATGAATTAATGAAACAAAACATTTTATACTGTGATCACAGAAATTGTCACTTTTAATAATATAAAGCTTACATACAAACAATAAACACTTAAAATCCAATTAAGCATTTCTATCAGTATTAGAGACACCTAAAACAAGAATTAATTTAATAAAGCCAGGTATCGCATAATAACTCAGTGGAGACCGGTTATAACTGTGCTGTGTCATTAAAACTGCGTATAGTGGTTTCAGCATAAACAGGAACATATTGTTATGACGGTCTAACTGATCGTTATATGGTACAGTGGAAAACAAAATACAGGACACCAATTAAGTCACAATAACCAGCTTTAATTTTCACAGTTAGAACAGTTCGTAATTAACAACACTGTCTCTTAGAACAAATGAAATAAAAATTGTTCACATGCAATAAAATGTCAACTAATATAAAACACATTTGTATTACAATTATACCTCCCGATTATAAAACACAACACTTCTCTAATAACCACTTGAACGCACACAGTAGTCATTTGTAATCGCCCGACAATAAACTGAACTGAGCGTCCCTGCTTACCTGTATTTATTCCCCGCCGAAAATCTAGTTTATTCCACATACTACGTAAGATGCTCTACACTACGACATAATTGATTGTGGCCTTGACACAGTGCGTGCAGCCGCGTGCATTCTGGCACAGTCTAGCAAATGTGCTGAGAATCACTGTAACGGTACAGAAGTTTGGGATTCATTTTATTCCTTTATCAGTTGTAATAATGTGGAGTTACTCACACGGAACCTCAGTTTTAACAATCGAAGTTCACTTTTGAGACACCCAGTTGCCAGTTTGTACAATAAGCCAGGCAACATACACCGAAAGCTGGAGCATCGGAATGTGTCCGAGTGCGCGTGTGCCGGTTTTGACAGCGTGAAGAGCATGTACAGTTTCCCTGGTCGCCGGCAGCGAGACGACATTAAACTACAAGATTTGGCGATAAATAGTGTTAGCCAATGAGGAGGCAAGTTGGTGCTCTCGGGATGCCGAGGGCCATCTTGAAAATGCTTCACTTAGCGTCATCCAACAGAACTGTGCGGTTCAGTGTAACAAGGCTCGCGAGCCAAAATATAATAAGAGTGTTAAAAATATGAAAAAAGTCTAAATAAAAATGTTATAAAGTGATCCAACAACGATTAAATGTGAAACAACAGTGAGTGAGCAAAATGAACCAGTGAAATATATTTCGGACAAACAAAAGTGAACAACACGTGTACCAGCGGTAGGTTTACGACCACTTGCAGACGGACACAGAAGGAACGTAATTATGTTTAAATTTACAAAAATAAAAGTTATGTAATGGGGAAAAAGTGATCTCTAATTAAAAGAGGGAAAGAAGTATGAAAGGGAGAGAGTGAGCAAAGTGCTGGATTGTCTTTTGGTATAATATAACTATTATAATAAGCAAATTCATTAATTTTTGTTTTGTGTTTTTTGAAAAGTAATTAAGAGTTAATAAAAAGTTTTGAACAAGAATGTAGAGAGTAAGGAACGTAATAAGAAAAAAAAGGAATACAGAAATGTTGAATATAATAAATAAACCAAATTGATTAACGTAGTAAATGTGAGTTGATGTTCGTTACGTAACGAAACCCAAAATCACACTTACAGGTCACGAGTTCGCGTGAAAGATCCTGGACCCGTAAAGGTAAGCATTTTGGAACTGGGACAAATAAAATTATTTATTTATCTATTGTTATTATTTTTCATATATTAGTTGCTTTTCAGTGGCGCCCGAACAGGGACTGTTTTGTACAAATTAATTTTTGTACAAGCCACGCTTACCCGTGGGTGTAAGATGTGATTTGGAGGTTAAGTGGAAGTTACGTATAAACTAAGTACATTATTATTGAATAATACTGAATACATTTAAGATAAGGATTTTTAGGATATATGAACATTTGATAATTTAAAAAAGATGGCAGAAAATAATGATAATAATATAATTGACGTAACTGATGTTAATGAATCAGCCATTATGAGTGGGCTTGAAATTCATTCGACCCGAATGTAATTCAAAACAGTAAAATAGATGAATCAAATGTCACAGATGATTCAGGGATTCAAATAACCCCAAAATCAACTAATAAAAATAATCAATCTGACAGTAGTGATGTGATGAGGTATTTGTGCGGCATGAATAATGCAATGTTGTGTGTCAAATTCGATGAACAGAATGTTAAATTTCATGAGTTAAAAAGTGAGATACATGAACAAAAAATGAAATGTGAAGGTAGTTTTAACGAAATTAAGAGTAATTTTGATGAAAAGTTCGACAAGATAAATAATCGTTTTGATACAAACGAAAGTAATTTTGATGAAATTAGAAATGAAATAAAGCAAGTTAATAGACGTTTTGAAATAACCAACGAGCAATACGAAAGTAAATTTGATGAATTAGAGAATTCAATAAAGAATACAGATATTAAAATTAATGAGATAGATAGTAGTATGTCAGAAAGAATCGATAAACAAATACATGAGGTGACTGGAAATTTTGAATATAAAACAAATGAGTGCAGAGCTAATACAATGAGTCAGATCGATAAAATGAATAAAAATATTAAGAAATGTGAAGTTGATACTGATAGTAAACTTAGCGAAATAAAGACTAGCTGTAAGACAGAAATACAATTATTGCATGATACTGTTAAGACCATAAACCAAAAATGTATTCAATCTGAATGTATTAACGATAGGAAATTCAACCTAATTGAACAAAATATAAATAATGTGAAAGATGAATTAAGCGGGGAAATAAATAAAAGATTAACGGGCGTTACTGAGAGAATATTAGTTACGCGAGATGTCAACAATGAAATAGAACTGGAATCATTTAGTTGCGATAGTAGGGGGGTACACCCCATGCAGTTTCTAAATCGGGTGAGGGAGTTTAATAAGTTTAATCATAATAATTGGGAGGTACAATTATTAAAAATAATTAAGTGTTTCCAAGGGAGTTCCGCGATATGGGTGGAGGCTCATAGAACTGAGTGGGGGGATTATGAAGATTTTGAAAGGGCGTTCCGAGAGAAATACGGGTCGGAAGAGGATCAGGAAGTATTAAGAAGTAGAATAATGGGACCGGGCAATTTCGGTATCCATAATAATAATAATGTTACAATATATGTTATGAAAATGTATAACGAGGGAAAATACCTTGAACCACCTTTACCGTTCCGATCGTTCATGCGGCACATTAGTAAGCATCTACCCCGGGAGGTACAGATATTGTTAATGACACGGGAGATAGCGGAGATCAATGAACTTGAAAAAATATTAGACATTTTTCAGAACATAAGGGACAGGGAGATAGGCAGGCGGCCGAATCCGCCGGTGATATATACTAACGGAAATAATAACCAAACAAGGGGGTATCCGACCGCATATAGGGGCGCGAGGGTAGGTAGCAGTAACCAGAGGAGCGAGATGTGGCAATGTCCGGATTGTGAGTATGAAAACTTTGCTACCAGAACAGTGTGTTACCGGTGCAACAAGGTGAGAGGTTGCCAAAGGAGCAATGTGGCATCCACCCATCACAGTCAGCAGCAATGAGGCGGAGGTAATAGCAGAGGAGGTGGAGATACGACGAGGGGTAGAGGAGGATATTCACCGAGCAGCGCCGCCGTACCACAGGGAAACTAGCGGGGATAGTGGATGAAAGGACCCAACCATTGTCAGCAGGTAGCAGTGGGGTCCAAGAAGAGTGCAACTACCAGAGCCATATCATCATCACAGACATGTCCAAGGAATTGATGGAGGAGGAGGACACGGAGACAGGAAACGGGGTTAACGGAAATAAAGATCAATATCGAAGGTAAGGAAATTAAGACTTTAGTAGACACCGGGAGCGAAGTCTCCGTAATTTCGGAACATATATTAGATGAAGTAAGGGAAAACAACAAAAACATTCCTTCTTTGCCAGTTGCGGGAGTTAGCATTGTAGGTGTTACTGGGGTTAGAAGTAAAAGGGTAGTCAAACAAGTACAACTAAACATGATGATAAACGGGGGAATATATGAAAACTCATTTTTGGTGGTACGTGGTTTGAACTTAGAAGTCATATTAGGTAACGATTTTACTTCCATGTTCCTTAAGGAAATGGAAGTATGGTGATGGGGAAAAAAATCGTGTTCGAGATTATTGCAGATTCTGATTGTACTACACTCAAAACTTGAAAAAAAGTCATTTTTCGAAAAGTGTCTGTGTGTGTGTCTGTAGATTTTTTTTCTATAGCAAACGATAACAGCCCCAAATTCAAACAAAATTAAATAATTTTTTGCATGCAGCCCTGATTTGTAGAGTACTCAAGACCTATTATTTTTGGTGAAGATCGGTTAAGGGAAAGGGGTAGTTTACTGGCAACTTTTTTTTTTTAATAAAGGGTAATTATTTTCTATGACAAACGATAACAGCCGCAAATTCAAACAAAATCAACTAATTTTTTGCATGCAGCCCTGTTTTGTAGAGTACTCAAGATCTATTGTTTTTGGTGAAGATCGATTAAGGGAAAGGGGTAGTTTACCTGCAACGTTTTTTGTTTTAACAAGGGTATTTTCTGTGGCAAATGATAACAGCCGCAAATTCAAGCAGAATCAAATGATTATTTGCATATAGGCCTGAATTGTAGAGTTCTCAAGACCTTTTGTTTTTGGTGAAGATTGGTTATGGGAAAGGGGTAGTTTACCACCAACATTTTATGTTTTAACAAGGGTATTGTCTATGGCAAACGATAACAACCGCAAATTCAAACAGAATCAAATAATTTTTTGCATACAGCCCTGATTTGTAGAGTACGCAAGACCTATTGTTTTTGGTGAAGATCGGTTAAAGGAAAGGGGTAGTTTACCTGCAAAGTTTTTTTATCAAGGGTAATTTTTTCTATGGTAAACGATAACAGCCGCAAATTCAAACAGAATCAAATAATGTTTTGCATATAGCCCAGATTTGTAGAGTTCTCAAGACCTGTTGGTTTTGGTGAAGACCGGTTAAGGGAATAGTGTAGTTTACCTGCAACATTTTATGTTTTACAAGGGTAATTTTTTCTATGACGAACGATAACTGCCATAAATTAAAACATAATCAACTACTCTTTTGCATACCTTTTTGAATTATACAGAACTCAAGGTCTGTTGATTTTGTTGAAGATCGGTTAAGGGAATGGGGTAGTTTACTGGCAACGTTTTATATTTTAACTAGAGTATTTTCTATGGCAAACGATAAGAGCTGCAAATTCAAACAGAATAAAATAATTTTTTGCATGCAGCCCTGAACTGTAGAGTACTCAAGACCTATTGTTTTTGGTAAAGATCAGTTAAGGGAAAGGAGTAGTTTACCTGCAACGTTTTTTTATCAGGGGTAATTTTTTTCTATGGCAAACGATAACAGCCGCAAATTCAAACAGAATCAAATAATGTTTTGCATACTTTTTTGAATTAAAGAGAACTCAAGGTCTGTTGATTTTGTTGAAGATCGGTTAAGGGAAAGGGGTAGTTTACCAGCAACATTTTATGTTGTAACAAGAGAAATGTTTCCATGACGAACGATAACTGCCGCACATTCAAACAGAATCAAATATTTTTTTGCATGCATCCCTGCATTGTAGAGGACTGAAGGTCTATTGATTTTGGTGAAGATCGGTTAAGAGATAGGGGTACTTTACCTGCAACGTTTTATGTTTTAACAAGAGTAAAGTACTTAATTTTTATAAATAAAGTATCCTGATAAGAAGATCTTAATAATCCACTTAATAGAAACGTAGATGAAATATCTATAAATGAAGAGGTTAGGTGAATGGGGTGGGGGTAATTTTCTATAAATGAAAATTATAGTTGAAGGGAGAGGGGAGAATTTTGTATATGTGTACTACGTTATCGGCAACAAAGAAGTAGTTCTTTGTTAAAATTCCTTCCCGGGCTGTTTAGCTTTAATCCAATGTGTTCTGAAAATCCAGACTTTTCGGAGTGGCATCGACTGTATCAGTGAAAATCGAGTGCGAAAACATGAGGTGGTATACGTTAGTGACCACAGTACTGTAGTCAAGGCTGAAGCAATAAGTAGAAAGAAGTAGTTTCTATGGAAATATTTCATTTCGAATATGATTTTAAATATAAATCTTAGAACATGGAAGTCATGTATGGTTCTCCATACCAATATTTTTAATTAGGCATAGAGCGGTGATCGATTTTAAGTAGCGGGTGTTAGAGCTAAGTCATGAAATTAAACCAATCAGGGTCAGTTTTGAGCGGGTTTCAGACATGGTGAGAATATCGGGAGTAACGGTGATACAGAAGGGGGTTAGTGATAGAGGAATGGAAGTTGGAGTGAATGCATGTTGAGAGAGAGAGAGAATGATGAACGGGAAGAGCAGATATGGGAAGAGAGGGCACACAAGTTTTGTAGTGAGGGTGGCGTGGTAAGGAGTCCCCAACATAGAGCATTGTGTGTGGCGGGTCGTAGCGAGTTTTAAAGAAGTGTTTGCAGAGTTACCTGGAAGAGCCAGGAACTACGAATGTGAGTTAAAGGTAAGGAAACACACACCATACGTACAGAGACGTTATCGGTGCCGTTTTCCAAATGAAAAGCCGTTCAGGAAGAGCTAGATGAAATGTTAGAGGGGGGTATAATAAAGAGACCGGTATCACCTTATTCAAACCCGTTAGTAGTGGTAATTAAAAAAGACGGTAGAGTGAGACTGTGTTTAGATGCCCGTCGTATCAATCAAATAATAATTCCTGACCGGGAGTCGCCGGAAGCGATCGATGAGATCTTTCAAAAGTTTAGCGGCGTGAATATAATTTAGATGAGTTTGGGTATAGCCGATATTTTCAAATATATCAAGGGAGTCTGTTTAAGAAAGTAGAGGGGGGAGAGCGTGATTGGAGGTTAGTCATACCAGAAGGGTTGGTTGATAAGATAATATGGGACTGTCATATTCAGTATGGGCATTTCGGGGCTAGGAAGTGTATGAACCTACTAAAAGAATCATGTTTATTCAAAAATATGGAACGAAGAGTTAGAACTTTACTGTGGGGTTGCGATTTATGTCAGAAATCAAAAGTAGTTAATTACCGATTGGAGGGCGAAATGAGATGCATTAGAGTCGAGAAACCATTTGATTTAGTCACGGTGGATTTGTTTGGCCCACTACCAATGGGTAGAGGAGGGGTAACGTACATTTTTGTGGTATTAGATACATTCATTAAATTTGTAAAATTGTATAGTGTAAAAAGGGCGACAAGTAAAGTCCTAAGCGAAAAAATAACGAAGGACTATATGATCAAAACCGGAAAACCTAAAATAATACTATCTGATCATGGGCCCCAATTCATTAGTGGAACTTGGCGACAAACGTTGGGTTGGGAAGGCATTATACCCAAACACATGGCGGTATACCATCCTCAGTCAAACCAAGCCGAAAGGGTCATGCGTGAATTAGGGAGAATTTTTAGGGCGTATTGCCATGCTAAACACAGCGAGTGGCCAGCGTACGTGGGGAAAATCGAAGAATGGTTGAATTGTACTACGCATGAATCAACTGGGTTTATGCCATACGAGTTAGTTAAGGGGACACGCCCACCTAGAATTCTGGAACAGCTGTTCAATTATCCACCTGAGAGTAATACCAGAGGTCTGGAAGTAAAACTTAAACTAGCAAACGAAAACTTGTTGACAAAGGGGGAACGAAGAAAGCGGCGTCATGATGCTACAGGCAAATGGACAAAATATGAAGTAGGTCAGTTAGTACTAGTGAGAAGGCATGATTTATCAAGTGCACAGGACAAAGAAATCAAGAAATTCTTTTTGTTGTATGAAGGACCCTACGAAGTGATATAAGTCAAGATGGACAACGCATATGTTTTGCTGAACCAGGCGACATGAGAAATAGTGGGTACACATAACGCCACAATTTTAAAGCGATATTGGTCCTGGTAAATATGAAATCAAATTTTATCAATTTTAATATGTATTATATGTTTTCAGAAGGGACTCTCCCCCATTTTCGGGCGGTCAAGGCTTCACCAACCCTGACCGTGGGTTTTGGCTGTTTGGAGGCGGACCATGGTTGGAGGTAACTTCCATCTGGTGGTGAAAACGATGATGGTCCGGCTTCACAAAATTGGTGCAAGTAGAAATTTAATTGTATTGTTGAACGGGAAGGGGGACCCCTAAGGTACGTGGAAACAAATTACACTCAAGGTGCATAAACTAGCACCACCCCACGTACCAACAACTGCCTGAGAGTGCATTAAAAACAATGTGAGGCAATTTTCAAGTATTAATAACAAGTGTCATTTGCGAACTAAAACCCGCCAACGACAAATTTTTCTGTTTGAGCACCAAAACTAGTTGTAGGTAATAAACATAATAGTAATGATTAAGTGTAGTGGTAGGAATAACGGGGTCGGTTTTGGCGGCTCTTTGTACAATTCCTTCGAGGCTGCCATAAGTGCTTTTGGTTTGTATTCATTCATGTATGGGATTTGCCCATCGCCAACCCCATTTCTGTAAGACATATTTTTGCTGATCCCTTTACGAAGTGTGAGAAGAGTAGAAAATAACTTGTGAATGGAGGTGTAAATGATTTAAAAAAAAAATATATAGATAGTGTACAGGTGTGTGTGTGTGTGAATGGAAGAAATAATTCTACAAAGGTCTTGGGCAAGGAGAGTCCGAACGGGGCTTTCTAATGGGCCAATTAAATTAAATTAGATTCTTTATTTCGTGCTGTAACTTGTATAAATATGAATAGATTATAGTCTAGGAAATCAAGTAAATATTTTTTTGTACTCACTATTTTTTATGTTCATTAAAATCACGATGAAGAAAGTTAAGAAGGAAGATGAATGGTGCCATGACACATTATACGTATTATGAGCTTTATGTAATGAGATTTGTAATTTTTTGGATTTGAATATTGTAACGAGTTGATCTTTACGACGCTACATTCTGTATGTAATTATTCTGCCACACGTTGTTGGCGTCAATTTGTAACGAGTAGACTCTGTCGTATTTTGTAAAAGTATGTTTTTATCGTGCGTTAGCCTCACACGTTGTAGTCATTTACTTACTTACTTTTTCTTTTTGTTACGCTGACGATGTCCATCACGATCTCACGAATTACCAGTACAATATCTCGCGAGTGTAAACCTTACCTGTCCTTTAATGAGTATATTTCATTCCCGGGTGGCGCCAAATTGTTTATGAAAACAATTAAAAAATATGAAATTGAGTGGTCGTTCTAGACGGTGTTGACTGATTCAAATTACCCTTGCAGTTGGCGGGCGTATGAATCTCGCTAGTAGTTCGCCGTGCTGCCGACGTCTAACGCTGACAGACAGTTTCGCTCGTCGCTAAAGTACACAAATTGTAGCGGGGCAATTTTGGGCCTACCTGAGGCAATGTAAAGAAGTTTGTATTTTTCTTTTTAATAAATAACATTTTCCAGTAATAGGGACAAACATATAAACGACCGGTAAATTTATTATTTGCGACGGAAGTGAACGTGGCAGCACTGCTGTATTAAAATTACTTATGAATATTTTCTCAAAACGAGAAACAACCGACAAACTGTACCAAGGTCAACAAATGACGAACACGAAACCAGTAAACACATTATGTAACAGCGTAAACAAGTTATATAACCAGCGTCAGGCGATCTGACGTCAGAGACGATCTTTGTTATGCAATGCAGTTACATAACGAGGTGTGTCACCAGTTTCGTCAGACACTCAGCAAACGAAAGTAGTTTGCTGGTGGAGTGATACAAACTCTAAGACAATAAGAATTGAACATCCAACAACAGCCGCTTCACAAATTAGCGCCTGTAGTTCTGCCCCAGTCTGAATTCAACGCTCGCACGAGCAATACCTATACAAAGTTTAGAAACGTAAATCTCGGGCGCTCGAACCTAAAATGTGATATCGCTAAACTATAACATGTGATTAACAGTATACAAATTACACCGTGAGCCGGCCGGTCACGTAAAAAGTTTCGAAACGTAAAAAGCGAGCCCGCAACATATAAAATGTGAAAGTAATCATCAAATAAACAGTTTAAACTTTCCGGTAAACGAGTGAAATAGGGAAAATGTGCGAAGTGGAGGAAAATATGTAGTAAAAACGGACTCGTCAAGATCTTAGCAACAATGGAAAAGTAACCAACGAAGGGTAACTCTAAAAACTTTCAAATTCGGAAATGTTTATAAAAGAAGTGGGCAACCTAAATTATAACCTAAATAAAAGGGGGGGTATAGTAACGTAATGAGAGAGAGAGAGAGAGAGAGAGCGCGTGAATCTAAAATATAAAAGAGGTGCTGGTTTGTACATATCTAAACAAAGAAATATAAATTATAAATAATCTATAATGAATTTTACAAGTATCTATTAATCTTGATGAATTTCTTTTCATGAGTTGTAGCTAAACCTGCAAAAGTAATTAAGTTGTAGGAAAGGGAAAATTTATGTTTTATTATTATGCTCATTACAGAATAAATAAAAATTTCGTTTAATGCAAATATGAGTTAAACTAATCACTGCAAATAAACCATTCTGATTTCCTGTGTTCGCCGAAAAGAACCCGAGAAAATGGTAAGTACATATATTTGTAAAATAATTCATTTCTTGCAGTACGCAAGATGGCGCCCGAAGAATTCAGTAAATAAAATGGACAGTAACTTTAAATTCAGTGCAATTTAATTTATCATTAAAAACGATATATCACAAAACTTTATAATGCAATTAACAATGAAATAAAGGACGGTTATTACAACTCAGTACTAGTTTATTAACGTGAAATTATCAGTTATTCAATTAAATACAAAATTATATACTGTTATTAAACAAAGTTGCTCCGGCAATAAATAGACAGTTTTCTCAAGGTTGGCTAAATTTGATTTAAACGTTTGTAAATCAACATGGCTGTCGTTTTGGGTTAATTTTTTACTGTTCATTTAATCTTGAGTTCTTTTGGTTACAAAAAAATATTAATAAGATGATAATAAAGTACACTATCTTACATCAATGGTACTTATATACTATTAGAGTTAATTACAATTCGTTTTTGAAGTGTTAAAAAGTTTGTGTTAAGAATTCGTAATTTGTATACAGGTTATTTTCTGTTTACATACAAGTTTAGTTTTTATTTTCCATTAATCCTTGAAAGAAATTTAGTTATCAGTTCGTAGTGAGAGTTATTTGTGTTGTGAGAAAAAGTTAATAAGAATTTATTCCATAAATTCAGGTATTTCAGATATACTTAACAAATCTGTTGAATTCGGGTGAAAAGTCATTCAGTTTTTAGTTTGGTTGGTCCATATGATCATCAGTCTTCCTTCATTTATAATTTGGAGTACCTCTGGCTTCTTTTTCAATCAATTGGAAGTTTTAATTATTTTAAAATGTTATTAATCTGGTTAATTGACTCTCCTAGTTTGATTTTGTCTTCATCAGACTTCTTGCATCTTCATTTGATTGATTTTTGACTATTTTAATGTTAAAATTGAGTTGACTATGGTTTGGCTTCTGTATGTCTTGAGCGTCAATTATGAACTAATTCTTTTTAACGGAATTATAATAAATAATGTTCCGTTGTTATGGCAACTGTCTGTACTCTCATTGGCTGATCATATTTATGTCTATTGTTATAATATTTGAATTTTAATTCAAAATGAATAAATATCTTCTGATTGCTATTATTCTTCTGTCTTCTTATCTATGTATTAGATATTATGACAACTGTTTATATTTTCTTTCAAATATCATTTTGACATCCCACAAAGCTGGGTTTGTTTATGTATTAAAGTTTTGACAATAATGTTAATATTATGTTATTACATTTCTTTCTTATTTTATGTTTTTAATCTAACTTTGACATCTTAATATGATTCACTAATTGTACTTAACTAGTTACTTGCCTTGAATTTTCTAATGCAATAGTTAATTTCTTATAATTTGTTTATTTTGGATTTATACAGTTAGGCATTTTATAGGCCTAAGTAGTAATTGGCTATATCTTCTTATTTTACACAAGTTAAAGATTATTTTACATTTACATATGTTTTGCTTGGTGTCATTTATGACTTGTTTACCTTTTGAATTAATTTGGGCTGTTTTATAATAATTGTATGTTCTTATTACTTTACAAAATCATGGCCTGTCTGTTATTCTCTAATTTCTTTTCCTGTCTTTACTCTGAAGATTATTATTATGTTTGTAAGAATTTATCTCCTTACTTATCTACATTGTCATTTTTTATAACTTGTCTATCATTTAATATTACTTATAAAACATAACACAAAAATTAGGTTTATGGTCTGTTTACTTTTTTCAGCCATATTCCTTCTTATAAACTTAATTGAACACATAACTAACTATCTTGGTGAAGAACATTATAAAACCATTTATTTTATCTTGCTAATTATCCCCCTTTTAACATTTTAAGATCCAAGGATGTTTTACTTATTTTGCACTTATATAATTTAGTATATTTTTCTTTTAACTTTAACTATATATTTTTTTACTACTTAACCAGTGTAACAATAACATTTTTAATCATTTTGGGATTTTTACCCTGAATACCACTGTATTCCTAATCTACTATCATTTATAATTATAATAACAATATTCTGGTTATTCTTATTGTTAGGTATTTATCACCCTTAAACTATAGTGTTTATCACTGGTTTTGGTGTCTTTACCTATATGTTGTGTTTTCTATTTATTTTGGGTTACACTGGCACTTTGCACTTTTTCACTGTACTTTAGTGTTACTAGTGGTTATTCCCTAATATTGATTTCTTTTACTCACTTAATCACCTTCATTTCCTACCTATCTCTCACTTCTGGGGTTTTTATTGTTTTATTCACAATTATTAGTTATTATGTTAACAAATTTCATGTTCTGATTCACTTATCATTATAGAGTTATTCATAACATATAATATCTATTTCTCTGGTTAGTGTACTTTAATTGAGATTATTTTATTTGATTTTAATACTTGTCATTTACATTTATTATTTGTTTGTGCCTTTTTCTTCATTATTTGAGTTTAATATTTCTCATTTTATTTTCTTTATTATTTGTTTGTGTCTTTTCCATATACCTTCTCATTTTCTTTTCTTTTATTGGGTCAATCACTTGGGTTGGGTCATAGTCATTTGTCTCATCATAGTCATTTTATTTTCTTTAGTTTAATATAGTTTATTCATTATAGTTTTTTCCTGGTATTGGGGTGGCTTTTTGTGGTGTAACATTATATAACATATATATTATGAACCACGGAAACCGTGGATGACACAGGAAATGTTGGATCTAATAAGGAGGCGTAATAAGCTGAGAAATAAGGATTATCAGGAGTACAAGAGAATAAAAAATCAGATTACCTCTATGTGTCGCATTGAAAAAGAAAATTGGATGAAACAACTAAGTCTTGAAATAGAAGATGATTTCAGTAGAGGAAAATGTGATAAGGCATATTTAAGGATAAAATCGTTACAGTTGAAGCATAAGACTCGAAGTAATGTTGTTAAGGATAAAAATGGTAAAATACTTTTCGAAAATGATAAGGTCAGCGAGCGTTGGAAGGAGTATATAGAGGAACTATATGCCGGGGAAGCTGTGGTAGTCACTTAGGAGTTTCTAGAAAATGATGTTACTTTACTCGTATTTATACTCTTAATAAAATACATCTGTATATGTATGTGGAAACAACCAGTAACCTATATTTTGTTTTGTTTACTTTATTTCGATCAGACACGTTTGTCACACATACCATAATTATGGTATCCACCATAATTTGTGAATTCGTTTGCTTCAGTTTTGTTATTATACTTATTATTATTACCTAACGGTCCAGGATTCGACTCAGCGTGAATGCTGACACAAGGAGGAATTGAAATGAGAATACGTTTCTTTGACACCATGAACATCAATCGTAATTTATTTCTGCATTTTTAGTTGTGTACACCGGACAATATTCCAAGATGGCGGCCATTAAATATATTGGCTCGCTTTCATACTAAAATCAGTTATATTTTATCAAACATTAATTTACCAGAATCTTTATATTGATTATGCAGCTGCTTCATATTTAATTAATTTAATGATAATTCTTTAAAAGAAAACGCAAACCAACACCCCGATGGGATGTCGACATTATCGGGCACACCCTACTTTCTCTCGCGCATTCATACTTATAATTTCAAAATTATTTTTTGTGTACACATCTCTATGATTGATTAAAGAGCTCTTTAAATATAAATTTGGGTTTTCACTTCCCTGATTTGGTCGACTGGAAGTTCTAGACGTGCATCACATGTTGTTCCCTCCGCTGGCATTGTTACATCATATCAAATTCACTGACTCTACTTCTAATTTTGAAAAGCAATCACTGCACACTGTCTAAAGTTTACTGAGGTGGTTACATTTCACATTTTGATTACATTTTGAGTTATTTTAAACACTAAACCGGTGTAAAATGCCGGTTGCCTGTGAGACAGGTGTTACTACTGCTGCTGTATTGTATAGACTGGGACTCAACACTACGCAAATTCTACGTACGTGTGTGTGTGTAAACGTCATCATTCTTTGTTTCTTCGTTACATAATAGTCTTGTTGATTACGTATTTTTATAGCGTCATTGTGGTTTTAATGACGTTGGGCATTGTTGGCCAATGAGATAGAAGTAAGTAGAGCCGGTATTGGTTACAGTAACCATTACAAGTCTGTTTATCGGCACGTATTCTGCTGTCCTTGAAATTGTTTTGTTGTCTCTGATCTGCGTCGTCGTATGCGAAACCCAAGGGAAATTGTATCACACATATAAATGATTTTTAAAACATTGAAATACCATAGTTTACTACCTTGCATACCATATTTTTATCATACTTTTTGTACTGTCACAAAACCCCCTCAATGAAAGGTTTTGTGTCGAGACACAAAAACTTTCATTGACTCATTCACACTTCTCTAAAAGGATCAGCTCAGATATGGAGCCACAACCCCCTGTAATGTTACTATATATAGAAAAACAATTCAATCACTTACCCTTGGTCCAATGATGAGGTTCGCACCTTCTGACCTTACTGGACTTCTCCAGAGAGATCCCTACACCATAAGGCCATGAGGCACTTTACGCTCCTGTTCTGACGCACCAGCCAGCTCAGGACCGCGGTCACCACACCATAAAACTCTGAAACATTCGATACAAAATTTTAAATAATGGCCTTCTCTATATCCATATCCATAACCGATATGTTTCCTCTTAGCACGTTGGTTTGCGTTGCGGGGCATTGGTTTGCTTAATTCTAAAAATTTCACACAAAGTATGACAAGAATTAGGATAGAAATTACTTCTCCTTTTTACCAATCCGGTACCTAGTACACACTTTTGACTTCTATCAACTATCTTCACTCCCTTTACCATATGAAAACAATTACTTTTAACCTAAATAAACTATACCTTACTGCTTTAGCAACAACCATTAACCCTAATATTTTACTTCATATCATCTTACAATATCTATATTATGGCAAACAACTTTAAAACTTTATACTTTCTTTACGATCTTTTCTTATGTTTAACCTTCTTTATAACAGCATCGTTTCTAAGGAATGGACAAACTTTACAACACTTTGATATTATAATCGTTTTATTATATATTATATATATATTATAATACTTATTTTTTTTTTTATATCAACCCTGCGAAGACCAATATCGTTTTAAATTCGTGGCATTGTGCATTCCTACCACCTTCCCCGTATCTATGTCCTGTAATACATACGCATTTTCCATCTTTATCCCTACTATCTCGTAAGGCCCTTCGTAAAGTAGAAAGAATTTCTTTATCTCCTTCTCCTGAGCACTCGACAGGTCGTGCCTCCTCACTAATACCAACTGCCCGATTTCATACTTCATCCACTTGCCTCTTGTGTCATGTCTATGTTTCCTGCGTTCACCCTTGCTCAATAAATTCTCGTTAGCCATCCGGATCTTAATGCTCACATCCATATGCTCGTTTTCCTCTGGATAATCAAACAGCTGCTCTAAAATTCTCGGGGGGCGTGTTCCCTTTACTAACTCGTGAGGTGTATAGCCGGTGGACTCGTGGGTGGTACTGTTCAGCCAATTTTCTACCTTCTTTACGTATAGCGGCCACTCGCTGTGTTTAGCGTGACAATAGGCTCTAAAAATCCTGCCTATCTCTCTCATTACACGCTCAGCCTGGTTTGACTGGGGATGATACACAGCCGTATGTTTCGTGAGGATTCCTTCCCATCCTAAGGTCTGGCGCCATGTCCCACTGATGAACTGTGGCCCGTGGTCCGATAAAATCACCTTCGGCTTACCCACGCTAATCATGTAATCCTTAGTCACCTTCTCACTCAATACCTTACTGGTAGCTCTCTTTACGCTATACAATTTCACATACTTCGAAAAAGTGTCAAGTAATACAAAAACATACATAACTCCGCCTCTACCCTTCGGCAATGGTCCAAACAAATCTACCACCACTAAATCAAATGGTCTCTCTACCCTTATATAATTCATCTCACCTTCAACCCTATAATTCACCACTTTTGACTTCTGACATAAATCACAACTCCTCAGTAATCTCCTCACTCTTCTCTCCATGTTCCTGAACACACATGACTCCTTCAATACACTGACACACTTCTTCGCCCCAAAATGACCGTATCTAACATGACAATCCCAAATGATCTTCTCTTCTAATCCTTCTGGTATCACTAATTTCCAATCACGCTCACCCCCTACTACCCTTTTAAACAATAACCCTTGGTAAATTTGGAAAAACTGGTTATATCCTGATCCTTCCAACTCCGTTTCTAAGCTGTTGATTATCTTTCCCGACTTACCATCTGCTCTTTGCATGGTCCTAATATCTTTTAACTCTTCTCCAAACATTTTATCCTCCCTGGTTATCTTGAAAATCTCGATCTCCTTTAGATCCCTACCTGTCCTGTTGTTCTCACTGTCTACTCTGGAGAGAGTGTCGGGTACCTTGTTCTCCTTTCCCCGGATGTACTCCCATGTAAAGTTGTATTCCTGTAATACGAGCACCCATCTTGTAAGACGGCTGTGAGCAAGTTTGCAAGTGTTCAAAAAGGATAGCGCCTTGTGGTCCGTTCGTATGATGGTTCGGTTCCCCAGGATATATGTTCTAAATTTCCCCACGGCAAATACAATACTCAATAACTCTTTTTCGGTGGTCGTATAATTCTTTTCCGCCGGCAGCAAGGATCTACTTGCAAAAGCTATAGTAAGGTGCTCCTTTTCCTCATCCTCCTGGTACAACTCCGCCCCGACGGCTACATTACTGGCGTCTGTTTGTAGATAGAACACTTTCTCAAAATCCGGGTGGTTCATCATGATTGTTTCACTAAATTTCCTTTTAATCTCCTCAAACGCCCCACGTTCTACATCGCTCCATTTCCACTGCTGACTTTTCTGTAGTACGGCGCTTAACCTTGCAGTCACGTGAGCGTAGTTTCTTTGGAATTTCCGGTAGAAGTTGCACAGCCCTAGAAAACTCTGAAGTTGCTTTATATTCCTCGGTTCAGGGAAGCGCATGATGGATTCGACTTTTCCTGGATCTGCTGATATCCCTTGCAGTGTAATAATAAAACCCAAAAATTTAATCTCTGTTCGTAAAAATTCTGATTTATCCCAATTTATGGTAAGTCCTCCTGCTTCTAATGTCGTTAATACATACTTTAAGTGTTCCAAATGATCCTCAAAAGTCCTGGATGCGATTAAGATGTCGTCCACGTAAACAGTTAAGAAATCCAAATCCTTAGGTCGCAAGATTTTGTCTAAACACTTTATGAAACTTGCCACACTGGTGTTCAATCCAAAAGGTAGCCTCCTGAACTGGTAGTTTTTTCCATTGAACAAAAATGCGGTATATTTCCTGCTTTCTTCGGCTAGTGGTACTTGCCAATATCCTGCAGTAAGGTCCAGCGATGTCATGTACTTCACGCCGCTAAATTTTTGGAATATTTCGTTTATCGCTTCTGGTGACTCCCGGTCGGGTATAATTATTTGGTTTATTCTCCTTGCGTCCAAGCATAACCTGACTCTACCATCCTTCTTAATCACTACCACTAAAGGATTCGAGTAGGGCGATACTGATCTCTCTATAATTTTACCCTTCAACATTTTGTCTAATTCCACTTGCACCGCTTGTCTCTTGGAATAAGGCACAGGATAACTCCGTTGCATGAAAGGGGTATGTTCTCTAATCTGCAATACACACTCGTAGTTTTTTGCCCTTCCCGGTACATCGGCAAACACTCCTCGATACCTCTCTATCACTTGCCACAACGCTGCACGCTGGCCACTCCCGACATCGTACCCTTCACTCCGGAACTTATCGGCCCTTATCTCCCATACTGCATCACTAATATCTCTCGTGTCATTATCCTCCTCATAAATATACTCTACCTCTCTACACCCATTGATCCGCGTATCGCTATTTTCCTCATCTACTCGTTTCTTTAATAACTTTACACCCTTTGTTTTACTTTTATCTATCACCCGTTCGAAATTAACTCTTACCGACCGGTCACCTCCGTCTAACTCTATCACCTGTTCCTTGAAATTTATCACCGCTCTATTCCTTTGTAAAAAATTGTTACCTAAAATAATGTTCAAACTCAAACCTTTAACTACCAAGAATGTACTATCAAACTCTATGCCATTTATCTGAAAGTTCAAATGTATTTGTTTCGTCACTCGTTTACTCCTTACCCCTGTAACTCCTATCACCGTAACCCCTGCTACTGGCAAAACTGGTATATTCTTGTTGAATTCTCTTAACTCCGTTAAAATGTTTTCTGCTATCACCGAAATCTCACTACCGGTATCTACTAGTGTTCTGTAATGCTTACCTTCTATATTTACCTGGACTTCTGTTAATCCTGCTCTCCCTTCCATTAAAGTGTTGTTTTCTTCTTCTAATAGATCCTTTACTATATCCGTTTGAATTACGTTGCTGTGGATGTTCACTGTGTTTCGGACCTCATGCGCTCCTCTGAACAGTGGTTGGGTCCTGGTCGCCACTGTCGCTTCTAGTTTTCCTGCTGTTGTTGACCATTCGGTCGTCCTTGCCTGTGGTTGGATGTCCCACTTGTACTTGGTCCTCCTTTGTCATTCGATAAATGCTGTTTCGTCTGTTCTCTTCTCCTCTGTTCTTCTTTAGGTTGTGTACATCGGAAACACTGTCGTCGGTTTGCATAGTTCTCTACCTCACATCTTGAACATTTCCACTCACCTGTTTGCTGAAACTGATTTCTGGGTCTGTAACCGTTATTATACTCACCGTTTCCTTGATATCCATTCCGATGTCGATTAAATTCTATGTTATTATTCTGCTGATTCGTCTGTATAGGTCGCCTAATGATTTCGCGGTCCCTAATGCTTTGTAAAACGTCCAAAATCCGTTCCAACTCACTTAAGTTCTTAATCTCCTTTGTCATTAAAGTCACTTGCGCTTCTCTAGGTAGATGTTTGCTTACGTATCTGACAAACGATTTAAATGGTATTGGCGGTTCAAGGTATTTCGCCTCGTTATATAATTTCGTCACGTACATGGTTATGTTGTTTTGTCCTACAAAATTGCCTACCCCCATAATACGACTTCTCAAACTCTCTTGTTCCTCTTCCGGCCAAAATTTATTTTTAAACGCCCTTTCAAATGTTTCAAAACTATCCCATTCTACCCTGTGTGCTTCTACCCATATAATAGAATTCCCTTTAAAACATCTGACAATCTTCATTAGCTGTATCTCCCAATTTTGGTTACTAAAACGACTATACTCCCGCGCCTGATTCAAAAATCTCATGGGGTGTATTATCCTATTTTCATAATTAAAATTTTCTAATTCGATTTCCCCGTACGCGTCCCTGGTTACGATTATTCTTTCCGTCGTACCGGTATAATTTCTCTGAATTTCCCCCCGTAACTCATTTTTCATTTTCATCAAATCATTTTCAATTACCTTACATTTAACATGCACATTATTATCATTCTGTATAACTAGGTTATCTATTTTTTCAATTTGATTTTGCAACATGCTCATTCTCTCATTAGTGTTACTTTCATTTTTTAATACTGCTCTGTCTACTATTTCAAAATGTTTGGTTATGTCTATTACATTGAGTTCACATTTCTCTATTTTGTTCTGCAAAATACTATTTTTCATATCAATTTGTCTACTTGTTTCACAATTGGCTCTACTTTCTATTTGCTCACTAATTGTGGTTAAACATTTGTTTTCTAATTGTTCATATTGAGTTTCTATTTGGTTTCGTACTTTACTAATTACTGTTTCGTTATTTGTACTGATTCTATTATTTAAACTATTTATTTGATCATCATATTTCTCGCTAATTATTTCTACCACTTGTTCTGGCATATTTGTGCAACGTACATCTATTTCAGTTATTCGACTATCAAAATTAATATTTTGTTTTTTTATTTCGTTCTTTATTTCATCAAATTTTGTATTAAAATTATTCTGAATTCCTCTAATTTCGCTTTTTTGTTCACTAAACAGCATTTGCATCATCTTCATGATCTCATTATTCTCAACCCTGTTATTTGAAACTGGTGTTGAGTGCACTATTCCTTCACTCATAACTACTGATTCCGTCATGCTTATTTGGCTGTTGTTTGTACTATCAATTATGTTTAATAAAGAATTATTTTCTTTATTCTCTGCCATTATGAAATTTGTTAATGGTTTGTCGCTTTATCTTATCGTTATCATCTACTTTACAACCGCATTCTCATTTTCAATGTTCCCCCTCTGCCACAATTCAGGCTTATTTTATAAAATGTATTTATATATTTTATATAGTCACCAGTTCGGGCCCATTTGTTACTTTACTCGTATTTATACTCTTAATAAAATACATCTGTATATGTATGTGGAAACAACCAGTAACCTATATTTTGTTTTGTTTACTTTATTTCGATCAGACACGTTTGTCACACATACCATAATTATGGTATCCACCATAATTTGTGAATTCGTTTGCTTCAGTTTTGTTATTATACTTATTATTACTACCTAACGGTCCAGGATTCGACTCAGCGTGAATGCTGACACAAGGAGGAATTGAAATGAGAATACGTTTCTTTGACACCATGAACATCAATCGTAATTTATTTCTGCATTTTTAGTTGTGTACACCGGACAATATTCCAAGATGGCGGCCATTAAATATATTGGCTCGCTTTCATACTAAAATCAGTTATATTTTATCAAACATTAATTTACCAGAATCTTTATATTGATTATGCAGCTGCTTCATATTTAATTAATTTAATGATAATTCTTTAAAAGAAAACGCAAACCAACACCCTGATGGGATGTCGACATTATCGGGCACACCCTACTTTCTCTCGCGCATTCATACTTATAATTTCAAAATTATTTTTTGTGTACACATCTCTATGATTGATTAAAGAGCTCTTTAAATATAAATTTGGGTTTTCACTTCCCTGATTTGGTCGACTGGAAGTTCTAGACGTGCATCACATGTTGTTCCCTCCGCTGGCGTTGTTACATCATATCAAATTCACTGACTCTACTTCTAATTTTGAAAAGCAATCACTGCACACTGTCTAAAGTTTACTGAGGTGGTTACATTTCACATTTTGATTACATTTTGAGTTATTTCAAACACTAAACCGGTGTAAAATGCCGGTTGCCTGTGAGACAGGTGTTACTACTGCTGCTGTATTGTATAGACTGGGACTCAACACTACGCAAATTCTACGTACGTGTGTGTGTGTAAACGTCATCATTCTTTGTTTCTTCGTTACATAATAGTCTTGTTGATTACGTATTTTTATAGCGTCATTGTGGTTTTAATGACGTTGGGCGTTGTTGGCCAATGAGATAGAAGTAAGTAGAGCCGGTATTGGTTACAGTAACCATTACAAGTCTGTTTATCGGCACGTATTCTGCTGTCCTTGAAATTGTTTTGTTGTCTCTGATCTGCGTCGTCGTATGCGAAACCCAAGGGAAATTGTATCACACATATAAATGATTTTTAAAACATTGAAATACCATAGTTTACTACCTTGCATACCATATTTTTATATCATACTTTTTGTACTGTCACAATGAGAATGCTGTAGATAGAGATATGGTAGGACCGCCAATTAGCAGGGTGGAATTTGATTATGCCCTTAAAGGTCTGAGTATGAAAAAAGCGACAGGGCCTGACAGTCTACGAGCAGAACTTTTGAAAAATGTAGGGGAGAGAACGAAAGACCAGCTATTTCGAATAATTACTGGGTGCTATGAAGAGGGGGTATTGCCAGTTGATTTCATTAAAAGTAGAACAATCACAATACCAAAGAAAGGTAAAGTAGACGACTGTGCTAATTATAGAACGATAGCCTTAATATCTCATGCTGCTAAGATTTTGCTGAACATAGTGAAGAACAGACTGGAAGGAAAGATTGATCACACTTTGGAGGAGGATCATTTTGGATTTAGAGCAGGTAGAGGAACCAGAGAAGCAATCTTGGCTCTGCGGCAGATCTTGGAGAGGAGAATTGAAGTGAATAGTAAAACCTATTTAGTATTTGTGGATCTCGAGAAGGCGTTCGACAATTTTGATTGGAAGCTGTTGTTTCAAACTATGAGGAAGTCAGGACTTGACTGGAAAGTTAGAAGGGTAATCTTCAATATTTATAGGTTGCAAAGTACTGAAATAGACATAAATGGATGTAAAAAGGAAGCAATAATAAGAAGAGGGGTAAGACAAGGTTGCCCACTGTCACCGTACTTGTTTAATTTGTTTATAGAAGATGTTGTAACTCAGATGAAAAGGAGTTCTAGGGGAATTAAAATAAATGGGGAACAGATACACAGTATTCGCTTCGCAGATGATATTGTACTGATGGCTGACTCAGAAAAGGCTATGACCCGAATGTTAGGTACGTTTAACAAGATTCTTCACGCTTGGAGATTGAGGATAAATGTTAAGAAAACTAAAATAATGGTTGTAAGTAAAAAAAGAGAAGACATTAAATCAACCATTATGTTGAACAACACAATATTGGAGCACGTTACTGAATTTTGTTACCTGGGTAGCATAGTTACAAGTGGGAATAAGTGTCTGGCAGAGATTAAGAGGCAAAACAAGCATTCCAGAGCAAAAGGAACTTATTAACAAGCAACCATATTAGTATTGAAACAAGGAAAAAGTTTGTTAAGGTATTTGTATGGAGTGTTTTAACTTACGGGTGTGAATCGTGGACGTTAGGGAAGGTGGAGAGTGACAGACTTCAGGCAATGGAGATGTGGATTTGGCGGAGAATGACAAAAACTAGTTGGACAGATAGGAAGACGAATGAACAGATCTTAGAGGAAATAAATGAGAATAGAACACTGCTTAGGAGTATAGAGGTGAGGAAGATTAAGTTGATAGGGCATGTGATCAGACATAGTGCTTTTTTAACTAACATCTTTGAGGGAAAAGTAGTGGGGAAGAAGCCCAAAGGAAGACCAAGAACTGCATACTTCCGCAGCACAATGAGTGTCGTGAATAGCGGGTCCTATAAAGAAATGAAGAATATCGCAAGGGATAGAGTGACGTGGCTACAGTGACAAGGTATTGCCTTTAGGAGTTAAAAAATATTATGAACATGTGATTCCCCACTTTCGGGCAGTCACGGAGTCACCGAACCCTAACCGTGGATTTGGACTATTGGTAACAAGGGTGGTTAGGCATATTGTACCCTAGCCATACTTGTTATTATTTTCAAAATTGGTGAATTTAGAAATTAACAGGGGGGTAAATTAGGGGAATCACCACAACGGGTAAATTATGGGAATCACCACAACTATGGAACAGCGGCTATCACCGAAGGGGGTGATAATGCCGTATTAAGGGCACATAAATAATTTTTAGTAGGATTACTGGTGTCCTCGGACATCAGTAATGCCGAATGTTTTGTAACGCTGAAACAAGAACGGTATAGGCAGCGTCAACACCCTAAATAAACTTCAGTTCTTGTGGATGAAAATGGGCGCTACAGTCCTACATCAGGAAACAATAGCGTGTGTGGAAAAGGAGCTGGCCGTTACAAGCTAGGGACATAGATATAGCATCTATGCAACCAGGTAAAGGCCTAGTCCGGTTTACCCGGCAGGTGATTTACCTAATTGTAACTGGGTTAGGGGGGGGGAATATAATGAAATGATGTAGAAGAAGGAGAAGTACTGTAACCGAGTATTAAGAGTTACTGACCGTAATAACGGTAAAATCAAGTATGCTTTGCTCTGAGTAAAGAGATGTTTATTGGTGTGACTCACTTGCTGTTGTAATGGTTACGCATTGTTTTGTATTTAAAGGAAAGTTAGTTTTCACTAATGGTGATCAAACAGTTATTGATGAACATTCAATTACTGTATGCAATAGTATAGTGACTTTATAGTTAACCAGAACATTTGATGACTTAAATTGTAGAATTTTGTGTATTGGTTTATTCGTATTCAGTGTACCTAGAGTAAGGTTATGTTCACATGTTGGTAAAACATCAGCTGATGCATGGTGTTATATGTATAGTATATTTGGTGTAATCAATTTATAGTTTCAGTTGCATTTATGGTAATAATAATTTTGTTTCTTTTTTATTAATTGTTATAATATATATATTTCTGAAAGTTAAATTCATTTGATTAAAAAAAAAAAAAATTTTTGAAATGATAGTAGTAGATTGTTTTAACTAGTAATGATTTCCTCTTATTGGGGGGGGGGGTTATTGTAACGGTACAGAAGTTTGGGATTCATTTTATTCCTTTATCAGTTGTAATAATGTGGAGTTACCCACACGGAGCCTCAGTTTTAACAATCGAAGTTCACTTTTGAGACACCCAGTTGCCAGTTTGTACAATAAGCCAGGCAACATACACCGAAAGCTGGAGCATCGGAATGTGTCCGAGTGCGCGTGTGCCGGTTTTGACAGCGTGAAGAGCACATACAGTTTCCCTGGTCGCCGGCAGCGAGACGACATTAAACTATGAGATTTGGTGATAAATAGCATTAGCCAATGAGGAGGCAAGTTGGTGCTCTCAGGATGCCAAGGGCCATCTTGAAAATGCTTCACTTAGTGTCATCCAGCAGAACCGCGCGGTTCAGTGTAACAAGGCTTGTGAGCCAAAATATAATAAGATTGTTAAAAATATGAAAAAAGTCTAAATAAAAATGTTATAAAGTGATCCAACAACGATTAAATGTGAAACAACAGCGAGTGAGCAAAATTGAACCAGTGAAATACATTTTGGACAAACAAAAGTGAACAACACTTGTACCAGCGGTAGGTTTACGACCACTTGCAGACAGACACAGAAGGAACGTAATTATGTTTCAATTTACAAAAATAAAAGTTATGTAATGGGAAAAAGAGATCTCTGATTATAAGAGGGAAAGAAGTACGAAAGGGAGAGAGTGAGCAAAGTGCTGGATTGTCTTTTGGTATAATATAACTATTATAATAAGCAAATTCATTAATTTTTGTTTCGTGTTTTTTGAAAAGTAATTTAAGAGTTAATAAAAAGTTTTGAACAAGAAAGTAGAGAGTAAGGAACGTAATAAGAAAAAAAAAGGACTACAGAAATGTTGAATATAATAAATAAACCAAATTGATTAACGTAGTAAATGTGAGTTGATGTTCATTACGTAACGAAACCCAAAATCACACTTACAGGTCACGAGTTCGCGTGAAAGATCCTGGACCCTTAAAGGTAAGCATTTTGGAACTGGGACAAATAAAATTATTTATTTATCTATTGTTATTATTTTTCATATATTAGTAGCTTTACATCACGTACGCCACAACATTCAGCTAGATTCCTCTGGAACATTCGATAAACACGTAGATTGTTCTGTAATGTCGTAACAATATATTATGTACATAAAAAATTTACTATTACATCGTCCATATTTATTTAGTTTATAATCACAATTATTTCAGTTTTTTATTATTTTCTGAAATGGTTTTAAAATGTTTTTGTAGTTGTGATGTATTCTGTCATCACTGACAATGAAAGTATTGTGTTCAATTCTCATACAAAGTGTGAAGAATTTTTTTTGTTTGCTTTGTTATCTTTTGATTGTTTACTTTGTGTTACAGGTTATAATGATGGGAGAGCTGGAGTCATCACAGATTATACTAACTGGAGAAGCTATGACAACAACATGGCAAAATTCTGAGCGTAAGGAAGTGACTGAAGCAACATGTGTGACATCATGTACAGTGCCTGTGGTTTCAAGTCGAAGTTTTAATGAGCCCACTCAGCTAGCTATTAATGAACACACTTCAGAAATTCTTGTTAACAATGAAGGAACACATTTTTCAACTCTAGGAAGAATTAGTGTTTTGAATCCAAATGTGTTACCACCATTAATTGAAACTCATGATAAAAAAAATGAACATGAAGTAATAAATGCCTTTGGAAGCAGTAACAAAAAGAATTATACAAAGTTTAATAAAGCAAATAAAAAGGTACAAAAGAAAACAAATTGCCATGAAAAAAGAATTCTAGTTAAACCATCTAGCTCACTGTTATCTCCAGTAGCATTAAATTACAGAGTTGTAGATTCAAAGAATACTGTTTTGAATGTTGTGACATCAGCAGGGTCTGTTGTGGCTAATGGTGAATTATTAGGATCTGTTTTATCTGACTTAGAAAGGCCTTCAACACCAGTTCAAATTGTACCAAATATGGAATACACAATAAAAGGATCACCAAAAATTTCTGTGAAAATGGTAGACTCTCAGTTACCAGTTTCTTCACCTAGTGTAATTATTGCATCAGAAAGTAATAATTTTGGTGCTGTGCCATCAGTAAGTGCACATCAGAACTTGAATGTTGACCATCTGACAGTTAGTGCTAAAAACAGTTATCAGCAATGTTTAAATGAAAACACTGAAGACTCTAATATGTTAAATTACAGTAATCATAACATTATTAATCATACAGGTACAGAAACTAGCTCTGTTTTAACTTCAAATTCTTCACCATCGTCAACAACAACAGTAACAACATCAATGCAGAATCAAGTTAGAATTTTAAATTTAAATTCTCCAACATTAATACAGGATAGCATATTAGCAAGTTCAGTAAATAGAATGTTAACTGCAGATGGTCAGCCTCCATTGAATCAGAGGATGTTAACAACTGAAGACCAAGATCTTATAAACAACAGTGGTCACCATACATCAAGTCTGATGGTTGGAGATGAGTTTCATCAACAGAGTACAGAAGTTATATTATCTCCAGATATGGAGCCTCATGGAAATGGTACGTAATTTATTTAGTTCCATGGTATACGATATTCTTCATGTATTGATAAGTGTGTGTAAATAATCAATTTGTCAATTTGAACCAGATTGCTATATTATTCTTTCATTGATATTTATATAATGTTTTGTAGTTTTATACTTTATAATAATTTTTAAGTTATTTCACTAAGATATGAAATTGCTTGTGACAGTTGGTAGGAACCAGTGATAAATATTTTTAATTCTTCTTCACTTGATTTCTGGGAAATGTAAAATATCAGTTGATGAAAATTCAGAGAACACTGACCTTATTCTTTCCCATCTACCATCTTCTACTTCGTGCGCTAGAGTATTTATTCCATATTTTGGATGTAACAATTTTTCAACTATAATGTCTGACATTCTTTTATCAGATCCCAAACGTTTCCAAATGTATTATTTAAAAAACACAATTTGACAAAATAATTGCACACTTTGTTACACCCCCAATAATGGCCTAAAATAGCAAAAAAAATTTTTGTTATTTTTAACCAACTTGTACCATTTAAAAAACTTTAAGGTAGTAAATATTGCATAATATAAGCTCTGGAAGAAGTGTGGTAGTAGCAACTCTTTTGGGGCTCGAGTAATTAAGGTTTAAAAAAATATTTGGGCCAAAAAGTAACTTTTTTTAGGCATAAGAAAGTGAAAAAAATCAAGGTTGTCTTCAAAGCATCTAGCTACAATCTATTTCAGCCCAATTCGAGATAAAGGTACCGAGAAAAAATTATTTTTGAAGATTCACGTTTTTAAGGGTTGTGAGGGGTAGGGATGCCCTAGAGGACTAAAAATATAGGAAAAGGTGTTTTTCGTGATAAGAATTAAGACATCGAAATTTCAGGCCATGTTCCCAGAGAGGGGATTTTGAGTATCTTAACCATCTAGAGCCTTTATACACCAGTATTAAGTTGTTTGGTCATATGTATGGACAATTCAAAGGATTTAAGATGTGTTTATGTATATTATGTATATTGATAGTATTTGTTTGTATACAGCTAGTAGTAATATTAAAACACAGTTTAGTTTATACGTGTGTGTGTGTGTGTGTGTGTGTGTGTGTGTGTGTGTGTGTGTGTGTGTGTGTGTGTGTGTGTGTGTGTGTGTGTGATAGACGGACGTACAGAGTGATGGGAGCTATATATACACTATAGTGCTGTTATATTTAGTGTTGTATAAAATAAGAAATTGCTAAAATTTTTTGGTTTAAAATAGAAATTCAGACTACTCAGAATGATGGTACTTACACTACACAAGGATATACCGCTCATATTCTGTCTCAGTTATCAAATGCTAGCACATTGCCAGCCATTAGTAGCAGCCAAGTATCATCTGTCCTGTCAGCACTTGAACCAAACAAACCAGCAAGCAGTATGGTAATTACAGTTTTGTATTTGATTACGGTATTTAAATACTCATAATTACATTTAACTTGTTTATCATAAATTCAGCATATTACATAATATATAATATCATATATTATGGAATACACACGTATCACATTAGTACTAATTAATTACTTGTCATTTAAATGAGTGATTGTCACTCATGTGTTTTCTATATGTATATACCATTAAATTATTGGCCCCTGCCTTTGTAACCCCTCCTCCTTTTTGTTTTTTTAAGGAGAGGCTACTAGATATTTAGAACTAGGCAGAAGGCCTAGAAGAAGCATAAAATGTGCTGGGTCCAGTGCGACGGGACTTGCAATTAAAACTCTCTATTAACCAACAATAACAACTTTTATTATCTCATGTGTTTTCATATTTCACATAATTATGGAATATTTCTTAAATCATACCTTGTATATATATATATATATATATATATATATATATATCAAAATATCACATAAATATAAATAATCATATAAATTGTTTAAATATCACAACCCCAAATATTTCAAATATCCCTTTTTTATAACACCTGACATAAAGATAACACATGATTGAACATACATACACATATCCATATAGATCACAGACAAAGTACAACATATTAAGCCTAGCAGACAGCCTGTATATTTTTATCAAATACATACATAAATGTGGAGAAAATCTGGACTTGCCATAATAACCAGAAACTAGAATTATAAATTTAAGTTGCCAGCATAGCCAGTATAATTTTATAGAAATTGTAAAATCTTTAATCTTAGAAAAATATAAAAATTTAAAGAGAATCTGAAATGACCATAACATCCAGAAAAGACAATAATGAAATCTAAGTGCCAATGCAGCCTGTATAATTTTGTCAAATTACAATTTATAGTTCTAAGAAAAATCTGGTTTGACCCATGATAGCAAAAATACAATTACAGAGTTAATGTGTCATCACAGCCTGTATAAATCTTATAAAAATTGTAGCATCTTTAATTTTATAAAAATGTAAAATTTTACAGAGAATCTGATTTGAACATAGCATCAAGAAAATACAATCATAAATTGAAGTATTAGTACAGCCTGTATAATTTTATAAAAATTGTAAAATTTTAATTTTATAAATATATATAAAAATTTAAAGAGATTCTGAATTGACCCGGCCGCTGGAGTGTTCCAGCATATGCCTGACCCGACATAGAATGACATGTCAGAAGCTTGCATGAAATGGCACCAACAGGCGCCTACCCCCTGATTTGTGAAATTTTTTTAAAAGTAACTAGACCTGATAGCAGAATAAAAAAAACCCCCAGCCCTTGTATGAAAAGAAGGTGATTAAGTGCAAAAAAACCCCGTGATAAAAATGAAACCAAACCAGCCGGTTCAGCACATCATAGAAACAACGCCCATCTACTTAATTAAAAAAAAACTGTCCCCACAACTTTTGCACCCATTATAGAGCATAAAATTAATGCACACTGGACACATCCAGCGGGCGGGCCTACAATTATTCTCGTACTAACTGTATTATTAAACTCAGGTTACATTGAAACTGTCCAGCCGGCACACACCCGATTAAACAGTCTAACGGTATAAAAGTCAATCGAACTGTGTGTTAAATGCGCAGAACAGAATGTTTCCTGCCAAGGCCAGGTGCGAGTAAGAAAAAATTTAAATATCACCTCATTTTGATCCAGATGGTCACATGATTATGGCTTACAGTGGTGCCTCCCTCAGCAGCAGCGGAATCAGAGTTTAATGTAGTTCAGTTCATGGTGAAGATGGAGTTACACCATTCTGGAGTCAGATCACCGACTACCTCTGGAACCCTTGACATTAATAATACTTAATCGACTGACCACTAAACCATAACACACACATGTCACATACAAAGCGTGTATGAACAGAATCAAGACCTGGCCACCCCTCACCAATTCAACACTGTTCATCAAAAATTAGGTGCCACATTCTCTCTTTTATATTTCAATTAATATCTCACTCTTGATTTGGCTCAATTTAAAAGCACACTCACAGGCATATACCACATTAATATAATACGACAGGTTGTAAGTTTATACGGCCATGTGCTCTCACAGTCAGTTCACCAAAGTCTCGCAAAATACATAATTTTTACATCTCTTTTTACATGCACAATTACTAATTACCAAATACAAGGTGATAGGCTATATTCTTATTTAAATAAATCAAATATTTAACAATGACTATACATTTTTGGTCACCACGCCACGTGGCATTCATATCAGACAGATCTTATGGTTTGAATTTAAACCTTTTGCAACCAAATGAATAATATATATTTGAAGTACTCACTGGAAGGTTTTGGGCATTTACGTACCCATGAAAGAGAAGACAAAACCCACAATTAGGAAAGCTCTGCCGCCGGGGAGAGTGACCTGTTTTCGTTACTGTAGCAAGCTGGCGACTAACAGACTCAACGTGCACCGGACCCGCAACTTAATGTCACCCCGCTAGATAGCGCCGGCATGCCTTAACTGCCGAAACATGGCAATACAGATCGCGTTGACTGACAACTTTGCCAAAATTAAAAATTATATATATATATATATACAAAAAAATTTCTATTTTGTACAAACGCCGGTTCTCAAGCAAACTGGCACACCCCAACCCCAAAAGGGCAACCTGGTTGCCTCACGCTCTAAACTCAGGGTACCCTGCATAGTACTCCCACAATCTTCTAGAACACAGAGTCTCTTCGGTAAGTCTCAATGAAATTCGCTCTCAGGAGAACAGAGCACTTGGCCCACTGGTTCAATCTCGGGATCTTTACAGCTCTTAGGAGAACAGAGGCTCAGGGTGAAAACGAAGGAAGAGGAAAGAAGAAGTGTAGTGTGTATGCCTGTGTGCATGGGTTGTATCTGTGCAAGTGTGGATACTGCATGCTGACTTGATCAGGGTCAGCATACAGCGAGAAGAGATAGAAGGGGAAAAGAAGAAAGACGAGTCTTAGGGGCCCCCTCTGAGTTCTGACCTCCTAAGGCCTCCCACACTCAATAAACTGAGACCCAAAGGACAACTTCTATCCCCCCTCCCAGGACTGAAAAATCTCAACACCACTGCGACCATCCCCACGTGAGCCCTCTCCGCCATGCCAACCCCACGCGACCGCCCCAAAACGTCACCCTCTCTGGTGACCACCACCTACCTCTACTGCTGCCACTCACATATGCGTCCAAGGACCAAACAAGGTATCACTGACCTTGATATGTGAGTGACCATACTACTACTCTCGTCCACCTCTTGGACCGACCAGCCATATGCATCAACACAAGGCATCAACAATCCTTGACATATGACTGGCCCACATCCCTACACTAGGGCGGACGGACCCAATTAGCCAGGCAGAGAAGACCGCATCGAGGGCACGCGAACATCAATCCCATCTCTTATTTAACAGTTCGATTACACCGTAACTAGAGGGGGGGGGTTACTTCTCTACAGAACAGTCTATACAACACTCACTCTTAACCAAAAGAAACACCTGGGAATTCAACCGAGAATGTGGCATGGCCATTTAACAACAAAATTCAATCCCAATAAAATTCGCCCTTGGGAGAACAGAGCAAACTACATTCAACTATAAAATAAACAACAACAGCAACAGCACCAACCTAGTCACAACATTTCCAACCAAATTCTTTTTAACTCCTTTTTTGATTTTTCTTTTTCCTTTCTCCTTTTTCCTTTAATTTTTTTTTCTAAGGGGAGGGGTAGGAAAATCGGGAAGATGAAAAGGGCAAGGATCATTGAAAGGTCAATAGCTAGGACTAAAGGTAAGGACATGGCTCCCTCCGGAAATAAGGATGAGTGGAGAAAACCAAGGCTCGCGCGGGCAGGGGCGTATCCCTGAAGTAGACGAACACCACTGGGACTGTGAGGAACATCTACCCGCTACCCATTACCCGGTTCTTCTCACCTTTCCATGACAGACTTTATGTACTTGTTCCTTCCGGACATCATTCTCTGAGAAATTATCTCGTGTTGAGCTGTACTGATTTGTTTCTTCTGAATCAGAATCATGGCAACTTACATCACTACTTTCACTCCACTTTGGATTATCCTCATCATCTAACTCCTCTGCTTCTGCCTCCCCTGCTTCTCTTTCTTCCAACCCTACCTCTTCTTCTTCCTCTATTCCTTCTTCCTTATAGCCCTATTCTTCCTCTTCCATTTCTTCCTTTTCCACAATTTCCCCTTCTTCACCCCCATAATCCAAATCACCATCACAACACTGCGCATCCTCACCCTCCTCCAGTTGCTCATCTGATCCATCTTCACCTAGCTCCTCACCAATTTCTTCAACCACCCTCGTCACCAGCTTCTTCACAAACCTCTTCTCCAATCTCATTTTCATCCTCCTTTTCATCAGCACGTTCATCATCATAATTTAAATTTTCTTCATCATCAACATCATCGCCATCACGTCCACTACCACCATCATAATACTGCACATCTTCATCATCCTCTATTTGCTCATCTGGTCCACATGAAATTTCTTTCCGTTCATCAGAATCTTCAGCACTACATACAGAAGGCGTCCCCAAATCTGCACACACTACATCATTCTCACTCGCACACTCCACAACGCTGCCACCAAATTCATCCTCAACTTCTACCTCATCTCCTTCAACCACACTTGCAGCATGGACAACCCCGTGTCCATCCGCAAACTCAGAAACTTCAGTTTCCCTAACACCTATAACTATACTTCTCTGTGCAGCATCTGCAGACCGCTCTTCTGCCTCTTCTTCCGATTCCTCTTCTTTACCACTTTCAGCAACTATAGCGTCATCGTCATTTCCCACCATGGAATCCAGCTGTCCAGGTCTATGTGCAATGTCTAAATTAAATTCTACTTGCGATGGTAAAGCTACATTATCAAGTGACTTCTCATATCCATGCGTAGGTGATGATGATATTACAGGATCGGCATCCATCACGAACCGAGAGGGAGATACCGGAACAAATTCTGCGGCATCTGGATTCAACTGTGATGTCATACCTGAGTTTTCTAATTCAGTGTTAACAGACGTGTTCTTGTTGTCTTGTGTTGATCCACCGAAGTAATTCCCTTCTTCTTCTTCCTCTTCACTTTCTTCATCCACTACTCTATTAGGCACTTGTAATTCATCTGGAACGTTTAAAGTTTCTTTTCTCTCCAAATAGGAATAAAGCCTTGCTACAGGATCCCTACTGGCCGATGTTGGTTCACTAATATAACTTCTTCCCCTGTTAATTTCATACTTATTTGTTTTCTCTTCTGTAACTGTTGTTACCATCTTTTCACTTGCTACCTCCTTGTAGCTTTCATTACTTCTAAAATATTCAGTTTTTCTTACAGTTTCGTGTGTTCTCCACCAACCCCCGTATTTATCATTTTTAGCTCTTTCTAATAAACTACTTGAGTATGGGTCACCTCTGGCAGCTCTTTCCCGGGAGTCGTCACTCGCCTGGACCGTTCTGGAGATCACACACAACCGGTCCAGATCCGCAAAACAACGTGGACGGTCTGCGAACACCAAACGAGATCTCTCTTGGGGAGTCAGCCCTTCTAGTATTACCTGTATTATCTCCCTCTCAGGCAACCCCAACCTTAAAATCCAGGCCGTTCTACGTATATCATGCACAAAGTCCACCAACGCCTCTCCGTTGGCCTGTACACGATAGAACAACTTAAATTTCAACTGGTCACGTCGTCGATGGGGTATGAAGAAGTCCAACACCTCCCCATGGAGAGAGTCGACACTGCTGCCACGACGCAGAGTATTGGTGAGCAGCCCAGCCAATGAACCCTGGCAATATGGATATATAAGGGACAAGAGGTCCCCATCGGACAGCCCCGGGAAGTCCGCCAACTGCAGGACAAGGTCCAAGAAAACCAACAACTTGTCCTCATCTACTCCATCCACCACCGGACGTTTCTGGAGAACGCCGGAAATGGGGTTGGGCAATCTCTGATGACATACCCCCGCCAGAATTACACAATTCACAATACACCACAATAAAACATAAATCCCAACGCAATACCTAACACAAACATAACTTACAAAACAGAAAAAAACTCTAGTACTATTCTTCCTTCAAGTCGACCTCCGGGTTCCCTAGCGCTGCGGAGACCTGACCCACTCCTGAACTAGCTCTCATTCACACCACACAAGAGGACAACCAACCTTGGACACTAACATAACACATGAAATCCACAACACCTAACACCTATCATGACATATCACATTTCACAAACACATACTTAACAACCACCAAAAGCCAACAGTAAATTTCCAAAAATTTCAAACAATGAACTCTACGCCAGTATCCCCGACGATACCGACTTCTGATCGGGCCATACCGCATCCTTCTAAATGCTCGCGCAATTATTTGAATATCAACTAATGATACAGTCTACTCTCCTCGCAACACCCCAGACCTCCGGTAATTCAACGTCTCAAAAAAAAATATTCCAACTAAAAATGCATGCCTCGTGGCGGCACCAAATTTACAAGTACAAACAGGCTGACCATTATACATCCACATAATATATAAAACATTAAACATAACACAACATGTCACATACAAAGCTTGTATGAACAGAATCAAGACCTGGCCACCTCTCACCAATTCAACACTGTTCATCAAAAATTAGGTGCCACATTCTCTCTTTTATATTTCAATTAATATCTCACTCTTGATTTGGCTCAATTTAAAAGCACACTCACAGGCATATACCACGTTAACATAATACGACAGGTTGTAAGTTTATATGGCCATGTGCTCTCACAGTCAATTCACCAAAGTCTCGCAAAATACACAATTTTTACATCTCTTTTTACATGCACAATTACTAATTACCAAATACAAGGTAATAGGCTGTATTCTTATTTAAATAAATCAAATATTTAACAATGACTATACATTTTTGGTCACCACGCCACGTGGCATTCATATCAGACAAATCTGTTCACATCTAAGTTAATTATGGTTTGAATTTAAACCTTTTGCAACCAAATGAATAATATATACAGTGGAACTTGGTTATTACGGCCTCGGCTGTTACGTCAACTCGGGTGTAGCGGTATTTTGTCATAAGTCCGGTCAAACTGATATCTTTAACATTATAAAAATTCCCGGTTTTAAAGTCACTAAATACTGTACTACTCTTATATATAATTTACCTTAATTTCCGTCCAGTGACGTCAAGCGTAATTTGTTTTTGGTTACGCGTTTCAGGCCATGTGGCCCATCCTCAGACCATCACTCCAAGAGGAGCTCGTTAAAAAATAAAAAATCCACAATAAAACAAACACATAATAAATAAATACAAAAATATATTAAAACATATAAAGGCGTTCTATTACACGAACACGGTGCACCACGTGTAGCATGCCTGAACTCAGTTCCGAAGTGAGTTCAGGCATGCTACACGCGGTGCACCGTGTTCGTGTTATAGAACGCCTTTATATGTTTTAATATATTTTTGTATTTATTTATTATGTGTTTGTTTTATTGTGGATTTTTTATTTTTTAACGAGCTTCTGTTAGAGTGATGGTCTGAGGATGGGCCACATGGCCTGAAACGCGTAACCAAAAACAAATTACGCTTGACGTTACTGGACGGAAATTAAGGTAAATTATATATAATTATCATACAGTGACCTGGACCGCTTTAAATATGTTTAAATGTACTACTCTGTTATAGCATCAAAAATTTCTCAGATATTTTACTCTAAATTTCATATAAACGTATATATGTGCGCGCGCTACGCCCATGGCTACAGACATACATTGTATGCAAGCGATAAGCACTGTAACAGGACCACCGGCACCAGCGCCAGATGGAGAAAAAATTTAAAAAATTAGGAAATGCGAACATGGTGATGTGGATACAGCATTATTGAAATGGTTCAAACAGTGTCGATGTTCAGATATTCCTGTGAGTGGACCAATTCTGAAAGAGAAAGCTACAGAATTCGGAAAATTGTTTGGTATTGATTTTACGTGCTCCAACGGATGGCTAGATCGATTTAAGGCCCGACACTCGATTTCCTTTGTAAAAATTTGTGGTGAGGCAAAATGCGTAGATCTGAACGTTATAGGCGATTGGGTGCGTAACACTTGGCCACAAATTAGACGATCATATAAAGATGAAGACATCTTTAATGGAGATGAAGCCGGAATTTTTTATAAATTAACTCCAGATAAGACTTTCAAATTTAAAAATGAAAAGTGCATTGTTGGGAAGCTCTCTAAACAAAGAGTCACAGTTTTTGTTTGTGCGAACATGACAGGAACCGAAAAAAGGAAACTTTTAGTTATCGGGAAAAGTTTGCATCCTAGATGTTTAAAAAAAAAAAAAAAAAAAAAAAAAAAAAAAAAAAAAAAAAAAAAAAAAAGTTCCTGTATTCTTGAAGATTTTTCTGACTTCTAGTATTTTTGAAGATGAACTAAGAAAGTGGGATAAAGAACTGTCATCGAAAAACAGAAAAATTCTACTTCTAGTTGACAACTGTGCAGCCCATCCAAAGTTAAATTTGACAAACATTAATCTGGTCTTCTTACCGGCCAACTGTACGAGTGTCCTGCAACCTATGGACCAAGGCGTCATTAGAAGCCTAAAGTGTCACTACCGCAAGCAACTTAAAAAAAAAAATTATTTTCTGTATGGACACGGCCCAACCTGCCACAATTTCACTCTTAGATGCAATACAATTCCTAGACGACTCTTGGAAGAGTGTAACACAGAAGACGATAGCAAAATGCTTTAGTAAAGCACAACTCGTACATGAAAATTTACCCGATGATGACGAAGACGACGACTTGCCGCACTCGGAGTGGATTAAGAAATTCGACGTAAATGAATTTGGAAATGAACTTGATTCCTATGCATCAGTGGATGACCAAGTAGACACATTCCAAGTGTTGAGTGACGCAGAAATTATCGCGGAAGTAAAAAACATAGAAGCAGAAGATAGTATTGAAGAAGATGCTGAGCAAGAGGAGGATGCCGACATCGTTTGTCCGACAGTACAGGAAGCAATGAGAGCCGCCGAAACTCACGATTTTACTGCTTTAGAGAGATGTCTGACGACACGTTCAATGCAGCGCAGCATCTCCACAGCACAACAGAAAGAATTTATTTTTCAAAAAGGAGCGTTGGAAAGAAAATTACGGATTACTTTCGACAGTAAGCCTAAATGTAAGTTACATGTACTTTCTTTTTGATCTTTTAAAATATTCTTCATGCTGTTTGTATAAATGAAATGCAGTTTGTAAACTTTAGAATAAATATCACACGGATAATGTTAATAATGCAAAGATCTTTTTTTTTTATTTCTCCTTCCTTACTAGTGATTAAAAAGGGTCTTTTATAACGTCACTCGGACATAACGTCATTATTTTTTTGGTCCCTTCAATGACGTTATAACCAAGTTCCACTGTATTTAAAGTACTCACTGGAAGGTCTTTGGGCGTTTACGTAGCCATGAAAGAGAAGACAAAACCCACAATTAGAAAAGCTCTGCCGCCGGGGAGAGTGACCTGTTTTCGTTACTGTAGCAAGCTGGCAACTAACAGACTCAACGTGCACCGGACCCGCAACTTAATTGTCACCCCGCTAGATAGCGCCGGCATGCCTTAACTGCCGAAACATGGCAATACAGATTGCGTTGTCTGACAACTTTGCCAAAATTAAAAATTATATATATATATATATATACACACACAAAAATTTCTATTTTGTACAAACGCCGGTTCTCAAGCAAACCGGCACAGTAAGCCACCCATGAGTGTTTCCAACAAACATCAGGATTTAAGATCATCGGCTTGTAAAGCTAGAGCGTGTAATGTATGATCTTCACTCGGAATTTATATTCTGTATAACTAAAGTGTTTTAGTTGTGCATTTTGTGACATGTATCCCATTATCAGAAACTTCTCTGTGGGAGGTTGTTTGAACAAGACATTAAACTCACAATATTATAATACAATATAAAAAAACATCACATTTTCTAAAATGAGTATGATCTTGGCGAAGTTAAGAGCTTACTCAAAGCTCTTAACTTCGCCAAGATCATACTCAAAGACAGTTAAGTGCACTTAACTTGCTGTAGTCTATACAAAGATCATAACGTTCCATAAAAATTATATTTTATGTTGTGTCATAATAATGTGAACAAAAAATTTAATCACTTCTCAGTATTTGATTTGATTATTCTGTATATCTAACTTTAAGGTAAATTTGTTAATGTGAAGGTTAAAAATTGGAAACCATACATTACGTTTTTTTTCTCATCATGACTTAACAAAAAGTAAGAAGTATTATCATCTCACTTGCACATTAACTTTCAAACGTAAAAGATATTTTGTTTACATCACTGACAGTCAGAATATAATGAATTAATTTTTTGAAAAAACTCTCTTGTTTTTACCATTTAATAATATGGTTCAATAATTTTTGAAACTTTAGTCTTTTATAAAATAAACGTGAAATTTTGCTAAAGAATATTGATCTTATACAACATCATACATATTGTAACTATGAGGTCCTTTGCTCCTCCTTTACTTGCCTTAACTTGTAGTATCTTGTGGTTGATTGTAGACTGATGGAGTCAGTCGGATCAGTATTGTTATTAGTTATAATTGTTGCGGTTAGGATTACGTGTCTACTTAAAGTAAATGTAAATGTACACCTCACTTGTATAATAGATATTAGAATGTTGTGTATACTTATAACTAACACTGTTATACAATCTATTGCTGAAGGTTAAGGGATTAGAAAGAGGGGTAGTAGAAGAAAAAAGAAAATGTATTTTGATATTTTTGTGCCTGCCATCAAATTGATGTTTTGCATTTTTGATTGTATTATTGTTTATGTGTATCAATAGTGTTCTTGAATTATATTGTGTATATGTGTAATCAAATGTTAGGATAAGGAAGTTCATGTTTGAATTAAATGTTCCATTTATTTGTTTTCTAAGTAGTAATAGTAACAAAGAGAATCAATCAATTTAGGTAAAAGATTTTTTTTGGTTTTGATGAAGATAACAATAATATGAGAATCTGATTTTGAACTTAAAAGAATGGTGTATTTAAAGATAAATATTTTGTGACTTTTAAATGACGAGTTTGTTTATAAAATATAATGAGAGTGTGTACAAGCCCAGTAACTGCTAAAGGCAGCCCAGTTTGCATATAAGGGGGAACATATCCGTTGAGGATCTGGCATGATATAAGCCAGGGATTTGGATTTTTTGGGGAAACATGTTAGAAGGTGAGGTGCGCTGTGGTGCGTATCTGTTCGATTTTTCGGTGTTGGGATCTCATATAGAGAAGTCCAGTGATCTCGTTCAGATGCATCCATAGCCGCCGAGCCAGGGGGGTCGTTTACCCATGAGGTATAAGAATAAAAGGGGGTTGTTGGCACCAGTTCCTCACCGGTCCTCTTAGGGGTTTTAGCAATGAGATTTCTTCTGTTTCGACAGAAGATCTCTCATTGGGGGGGTATTGTAATGGGGTGGAAAAAAGGTTTTTTTTATGTTATTAACAATTTGGGTTCATTTTCTTAAAGTGCACAATTTATTTCATATGCGTGGCCAGACTCGTGTTTGAGTAGAAGTTTTGTTCAAACAAAGAAACGGTACACTGTAGCTGGGTGATGTAACCATATAAAGGAATGTCGTGCTGTTGACAATAATACAATTCTTAGAACTTTGCGGCTGTGTGACATCCACTCACCAATGCGCAAGCACCAACATCTGTGGAGCGCCTAACACACGCTAAACGAAAGGCGCAAAACATGGCTTGATGCGAATTTTGCCTAACATATGCTCTCAACCTGCCGGAACCATCACGGGAAGCCACACCCATTTATGTGACGAAAGTAAAGGCAGTGAAATTTCGTCGACATCCAACACACATAAAAACCCATGTGTTATGAACAGTGATGAACGATTCGATCATGAGGCATTGTAAGTTCCGCTATGCCTAACTTATGGTGGGAGACTTTGTTAGTAACTCTCACCCCATTTGAACAAAATTCTCAGCCCGGCCGGGTGCTGGAAAAAACCGTGTACACATAAAAGTTTAATTTCATCATGTATAAAGTGGTAACCAAAAATATAACATTGCAAAACAGAATTAGTGAAGTCAGCGGGCCAAAATCAAATGAATAATAAACTTTCGGACATTTAAAGAATACGAGCCACGTGGCAGCGAAAGGAGTGAAGCCATCGGGTAACCAGTAACCGTAATTTCAACAAATTTTTTATAAAGGGTTTTTGTGCAAACATGTCAATTAAATAAGAGGAGTTTGGTTTTGTAATAGTGTAAATGTGTGTATGTTAGCAGATTGGGCTGTCTAATTAAGGTAAGGTGTTTATTGTAATTCTGTAAGTATAAGTGTAATACCACTATGTAACTAACATTACAAGCTTTATACATTTTCCATGATTTTGGATCATTTGAGCCAAGAGGCCAAATAAATAACAATTTAAAATTTAAAGAAAATTCAGAAGTATAAAATAAAATTTTAATTCATTTATCTTCACAAAAAGCGAGTTGCGTAAGTTATTACAATAACCTATAATCATACTTGCATCGTAACGTTCGTGTGCCGAACTCTGGTAGAAGACGAAACAAGGTAGGTGGAAGATCAAATAATTTTATGTATTTGTATTTGTAAGTGTAATTAAATAGATTAACACATGATATAGTAGTATCTGTAATAGTTGTCATGAAGTTGGTCGGTATAAAAAAAATGCATGACAGAACCAAAAGTGCCAAAACAGAGAGAGATTGAAAAGCACTTTCTGTTAGGATGAAAGACAGTCGTGATTGAGTAGTGTTGTCTAGTTTAAGCATTTCATCTATACCCCTCCCCTGTTCAAAGCTGGTCACCCTTTATTGGTTATTAGCCTTGTATATTTTTTAAAGTTTTATTCGTGCCACCATGAATTAATTTATAAATTGAAATTGATGGATAGAAAACTGAAATAAATATATAGAAAAGTAACAAACAGTTACAGTCAGTATTATTTTCTGCCCCAGTTTAAAGTGAAATAATAAGAAGTTACGGTAAAAAGTCCCTGCGTAAAGAAAATTCATTCATCTTAAAGAAAGTTTATTTAAATTTAGTCCTTGAGTATTTGTATTTGAGTTCTTTATTTTGTGTATTCGAGTTTATGTAAAAATCAATATGATGTGATGTGTAATCTTTCTTGTATCTTTTTCTTCTTCCTCTGGCTCTATATCCTGTAGTGGGAATTGGAATCAATAATCCTACACCATTCCCCTCAGTTTTCAGGAGCACCCTTCCATCTCATTGTTTTCATGTTGTTCTCCACACATTCCATCCACACTATTTCCTTGACCTTTGTTTTAGTTTAGTCTCTATGAGTTTCCACTCTGTGATAGCTCTTGTATTTGTATTCCTCTTAATTCTGTATACATGTTCTCCCATATAATTCTCTTTGACTTAATAAACTTTATGATGTCTGCATCTTTTGTTAAGGCATACAGCTCAAACTTTATGTGAATTCTCCAGGTGCCGTCTTGTTCCCACACTGGTACAAAAATTTTCTTTCGTTCAAAACATTTTAGGTCCTCCTCTTTGTACTTTCATATGGCCCACATCTTGCAGCCATAAGCTACTACATGTCTTATTAGGCTTTTGCAAGTTCACAATTTGGAATTATGACTTGGAATACTCAAGGTCTTTATGTACAAAACGTGTTTAGCTTCCATTTGCTTGTTTTGTTTTCATTGCTGTCCTGGGTGAAAGTAATAGAGGTCCTAGATAAATGAAATTTCTCTATCTATTGTTCAAAATTGTAATCTTCTGTGTCAAGTATATTTCTTTCGTTGTTTTTCATATTTTCTTGTTAAAGATTTTGAATCTTTCAGTCATTCACAAATTTAATATTTTGGCATAATTTTTAATAAATAAACTTAATATCATTAGACATATCACAACAATCGTATATGCCCAGACATGTATATTTGGTTCTAGCTGTTATGTACTGGTGTACCAAAAACAAATTGCAACAGTGCATTTTAGCCAAACCACCTAATTTTGTAACCGCTATTATAGGTATGATGATCTCTTAAAATTAATGTAAATGGTGAAATGTATGAGTTAATTTTTAAGAATTAGTAGGCTGTAGTCAGTTGAGTACAGAGAAGTTTAATATAGTATTTTTTGTGAAAGAGAATGAGTGACTTAATTTGGAAAGGTAATTAGTTGTTATGTTGCTTACATTCTTTGTTACAGAACTCAATTGATAATTTGAGTTGTAAATCGAGAAAAACCACTATTAAGAATGAAAATGTTTCAACGGAATTTGTTAAAACAGAAAATAGTGGGGACTCCTCAAGCATTAAAAAGAAAAAAAGAGCTACAGACCAAAAGTAAGAGTGTTGTATTATTATTAACTGTATAATGTTGTAGTAATAATACGTTAAGAAAATTAGTAATAATGGTGTAGTACTATGAAGTACTCATCACTCATTTTGTTTATGAAATGTTGTTTTGAACTAATAAACAAATGACAGGTTTCTTATTTAACAAGTACATGATGTCTGTACTACATATCATACAAGCACGTTTTAGAATCTACCTTCATTCTAAAATAAATTAATTGAGAACTTGACACTGTATAGTCTGATAGATAACTATCCCTCTTCTGAACTTAGTATTAATTGGAATTTTCTGATTAAAAGAAATTACCATATACTAGCATGAAAAATGATGTATTACGTTATTTAAGTTACTATGTATGACATATATAATTCTTGGTTCATATGTTATTAATTGTAAGTAAGAAAAAAAGAAAATTTTAATACAAACACCGACTTACATTTTAGTACTGAGTATTCAGTTTGCATAACCTGAATGGAGGGTCACCCTTTATTGGATATTAGCCTTGCATATTTTTTAAAGTTTTATTCATGCCACCATGAATTAATTTAAAAATTCAAATTGATGGATAAAAAACTGAAATGAATATATAGAAAAGTAAGAAACAGTTGGTCAGTGTTTTTCTGTCCCAGTTTAAAGTGAAGTAGTAGAAGTGAATTAATTGCCTTCAAGAAACATCATGTGTATTTAAACTTACTAACAACTGAAACAACATAAAATCAGATAGGCACTAGACGTCTCTGCCCTGACGCACCGGCCAGAACAGGTATGCCTCACAGTATCACCTAACTCTGAAACATTCAATTAAAATATCAACAACGGCCTTCCACTATTCCACATCCCCAACTGATTTGTCTCCTCTTAGTCATACTGGTTAATTATTTTCAAAGTCTGGTTTACTTTTCTCAAAGTACTGGTTGCTTATTTAATTCAGTGGTGGCAATATGAACTTACTGTATACTTACATCTAATACAGATAAATTCCATACAAATCATGACAAAACATTATTCCCCACAAAAATTACAAATTGATTACATAAAATACAAGTATTCTAATAACAACCTTACTATAGTATACATGTTACCAACAAAATATATTATTACCTTTAAATTTAAATAAAATTTATGACCATTATACTTTTAATCTCAATTTTCCATTAAAAGAAATACTGTAGTCATTATGTTTTAATAAATTACCATTTGTTTTACAATTCCAATCAAAATTCAAATCCAAATAGCTTTAAATTCATTACTGACATTCACATTTTTAAGTTAATTTAATTCCAACTCAAATTTAATTTCATTACCTCATTTGTTCAAAACAGTTTCAGTTACTTTAATTACATTGTATTCAAAATGATTCTACATTAATAAAATCCTCTCACAGAAATTTTGAACTATATTACAATCAAAACACTAAGTTTCTTCCTTGTTTTATTCACAAAGAGTTAACTCAATTTGATTACATCTTATATTTCTTTTATTTCATAATAAAATTTACTTGTAGCAATTATTCATATTGTTGTTGTCAACTCCAGCATGACTGTAAACATTAGTCATACAAACTACAATGTCCATGTCAACAGTATATCACCTGATGTACTACCAGAATATTAACATCACCTTACCACAAACATTTCCTTTAATTTTCACTTTAAATAAATATTGTAATCAGTTACCCTTTATTTTACAATTCCAATCACAGTATATTTAAATTCATTACTACAATTCACATTCTAATTTGGTTTCATTTCCACTCAAATCAAAACAATTTAACTTTAGTTACATTATTTAAAACACTTTTGATTTAAATACACAAATCAAAATAAAATTCATTAGTGCCTCCTGTTAATTATTTAGTAAAATAAAATATTATTATTATTATACCATTCATCTTTACTACAAACATGTGTTACCTAAGCTATAGTCTACATTCCAACAATATAACCTTGACACAATACATTTAACACCAACACATTTATTTACAAATTTTCATCATATCCAATTATTGTTTACCACACTTCATTACCTAAATCAGCCAAGTAATTATATCATAAACTCAAATAGTTAAATGTTCATTCACTGTTTATCTAACCGCCATCATCAAAAATTAGTCTTATTTTCATATAACACATTTTGTTTTTATTTACACTCATCATATGGCTATCATTTGTGTAATAACCATAAAAATTTGTTTTTTCCATTATACCATAATAATAATTCTTGGGGTCGTCCCCCAGTATTATTTTATCATAATCCATGTCTTCATCAGTATCATTTGTTAAGTCTCCGTTTGTCTCATTTGTCACAATTGAATCATTTATATTTTCATCACTATAGTTGTCAGCTGTTACTAATACGCTAACCCTCACTACAGGTAAGTGTTTATTATTATCAGCCCCAATATAATCATCTTTTGCTGCTACACCAGTACTATAAGGTAAGTCTCTATTATTTATCATCATTCTCTCATTATTCAACCTCTCAGCTAACCCTTTATAACCCCTAGTCGACTTAAATACCTCTATCACTCTCTCTATCTCTTCATGATCACTTTCACAACCCAATTTCACATTCTCACTCCACACAGAGGGCAATACCACTTTATTATAACCCCATCTGGCCGTACCAGACACACACAAAAAACCTACTTGATCATTTGCCGACCCATTGTCACCCAAATGTCCTAGTGAGGATCTCTTATCCTCATTAACAACTTGTGAAATCTCTGCTTCACATTGAACCCCAGAAAAATTTGCCCCCTGTTCGCCCTCTACAATTAAACTATCTCTATGCCCCCTTTCTAAGTCATAAACACTAACTAGCAATTATCCTCAATTCTCATTCTACTCTCATTATCACTACTGTTATTTACTGTATCACTTTCTGATACCCCCTTTTCAAATACCTCTTTATTATTATTATTCAACATTATTTCACTATCATTATTACAGTTATCACTGTTATTTTCACTACTACTTACCTTGTACACTTTCACCTGATTTACATCTAAACTAACCTCATTATCATTTATTTTTCCATTGTTTTCACTTACCTTGTTAACTGTTGCTTCTTTGTTTATATTCTCATTGGCGCATAACTTACCATCATAATTACCATTTTCTGTCACCCCTACACTCTCAGTGTTATAACCATTATGCATTTGTTTTGTTGAATCTATCAACGTATCTCATTTTTTGTCACTCTCGTCAAAACGTTTAATTAATTCGTTAAAACTACTTTCATATTTAATTTTCTGTTCATTTAGCTTAATATTTACTTCATTGATCTCACTTTTTAACTCATTGAATCTACTTTCACTTTTAATGTCTTGTTCACTAAAATTAGCTTTCATCAAATTGAACAGGTCGTCTAATGACACTTTTCTACTCTACTGACCGTAGGTGTCGATTCAGCACTCGCTTTGCTCATAACAATCGATTCGGTCAAACTATTTTCTTTATTGATATTTACTTACTTTGGTTAAGTCAGTTATGCTGACTTCATCATTATTATTTTTCATTTTGTATGATCGTTTACATATACAATTATACACACTTTAGCTTAGTTTTGCTTTACCCCTTTCTCATCACAATCTACAATCATTTACAACATCGCCCCCACTCCCAAATAACCGTTCTCTTACACCCTAATTATTCAATTGCACTCAAAATACCCTACCCATAAAACAGTTAGCATTACGTGAAAGTAACCCCAACATTGACGCTATCAAAACATAATCTAGTTTACACAACGTAATTATACACGATAATTCTTCACACATACACCGTTACCACAACCTGTCTCGTACTTCCAATCAGGCCTAAACCCTGACTTACCAAAAACAGAAGATTCCAAAAATACTTATAGGTCACCACCAATATTTTTAAACAAAAGGACAAATATGGAAACCTTAATACATTTTCCCCCTTATAACTTTACTTACTTGCCAAGGTTCGTCTAGGCGAGATTTTCCATACAGGACAGGTTATGATAAATGGGCATAATAAATACTCTCTACGCATGGTTATCATCATACAAAATCTGAATTTATTTTAAATCAAATAGTTATTGTATCAAATAAAATTTACTGGGCCCCAAATTGTCCAATGAAACTTGATAATACAGACTTTATGAAAATTAACAATCTTTGGACACAAATTATACTATAGCCTACCCGTCTTTGACTATTTTCCCCTTTTTTACTTTTAAACACTCTCTCTCTCTCTCTCTCTCTCTCTCTCTCTCTCTCTCTCTCTCTCTCTCTCTCTCTCTCTCTCTCTCTCTCTCTCTCTCTCTCTCTCTCTCTCTCTCTCTCTCCTTTTAATTACCCCAGTGTTTGAGATCTCATTCTTTACTTGTGTACACTTTCTATTTAAAAAAATAAATGATGTATTATTATTATATGGATTGTTTTCGCTATTATGTATCACCACGTGGTCGCATACTATGTCTAAGTCTTTTTACTCCGAAACCAAAGTTCACGTTCAACTTTTCGTTTAACCAGCACTGTAGTTAGTCTACTGTTGTATTGCGCACTTTACTAGATAGGCCGATTATAGTATTTTCGGCCTATCTTGCACACCCGAGGCCACCGTTAACTTACGACCGCTCTGTTTGAAGACTGCTATTCCGCTCTGGTGTTAGTTAATGACTGCGACTGTTAGGCATTGACCAAGCTGTGCGCCAAGATCTGTGTTTTTGATTTCGCCTTCTCTGATTGGCCGACATAACTCCCGACGCTCAGCCCGGGAACACTTATGATTTTTACTGCTTGTTGAAACTGGTGTTTTCCGTGATTCACGGCTGCATGAGTTGCCAGCGGTTATATAATATGTCTGGCCTGTCTGAGTCCAGAGTCAAAACACAGACGTGATGTTTTGTAATAACAGTGTATGCGTAGTTGGTTAACATGAGGTACCCCACAGGTGAACACTGACTACTTTAAAATTATTTTCAATTATTAAAATTTATCCCCATCCCAGATATGTGTCGTTACAAAGAGTAGTCTGAAAAGTTCTCGGCCTTGATCATAGGTGGCAGCACTATCACAAATATTTTTTCTTATGTTAGTACTACATCTACTGTTAGCATGTGTGTGCAATTTCTGGTCATTCTACCAAATAATTTGTATTATACAGCCTTTTGAAACAGAAATGTCCGTATTCCTTAAATGGAGAAAATTGGGTATTGTGCAGTTATAAAATTCTTTGTGAAAGAAGATTTAACACCAAGCAAAATTTATTCAAGGTTCTTTAAAGTGTATGGCAGCTATCCTCCTTCATTTTCAACTGTTAAAAAGTGGGCTGCCTAATTCAAACGTGGTTGAACCAGCCTGGAAGACGATCCACGTGAAGGATGTCCAAAAACGGTAATAACACTTTAAAAAAACTGTCAAAAAGTATATGATATGGTTTTGGATGATTGCCGAATTAAAGTGCATGAAATTGCTGAGACTGTAGACATTTTGAAAGAATGCGTTGGACGTATTTTACTTGAGGAATTGCAAATGAAAAACCTTTGTGGTAGGTGGGTGCCACGCTTGCTCACAGCAGATCCAAAATGAATGCACATGAAAATATCTAAACAGTGTTTGGAGCATTTTAATAAGAACAAAGCAGATTTTGTGCATCAGTTTATTATAATGAATGCAACTTGGATCCATTACTACATACCAGTGTCCAAACAGTCAGTCAAAGCAGTGGACAGAACCTGGTTGATCAGTACCAAAGAAGGCAAAGTCATTTCCATCAATAGGAGAAGTGATCGTGTCAGTGTTTTGGGATGCTAAAGGTGTTTTGTACATTGTTTACCTTAAAAATGGTGCAGTAATAACTGGGTAATATTATTCCAACCTTTATCGAAACTAGATGAAAAAATTCTTGAAAAAAGACCTGGCTTGCAGAAAAAAAGACGCACCTGCCCACAAAAGTGTTTTGGCAATGGGAAAATTAAGATATCTCCACTATGAACTATTGGAACATCCTCACTATTCCCTAGATTTCGCTCCCTCAGACTTCTGTCTTTTCCCAAAACTCAAACTTTTTCTTGTGTCACCATTTTTCATCAGATCAAGAGGTGATTTCAGTTGTAGGGGGGTAGTTTGCAAACCTTACAGAAAACCACTTTAGGGATGGGATAGTGGCATTGGAACATCGCTGGAATAAATATGTTACGCTAAAAGGAGATTATGTTGAAAATTGAAAATAATTTTGAAATTATAAATTTGTCTTTTTCATTGTAAAGCAAGAACTTTTCAGACTGCCCTCATATAGAATAATGGTTCCTGGTATCAGGGCCACCGAGTACATATCAGTACTTGCTTCTCCACGTGTGCAGATTACCATGTTAGTGTTTCTTCAGACATTGCTGTGCAGACTAATTCTTATAGCAGACAGCAAATGTTTTCGATAGTTAGTATAAATAGTAAAATGCAAAGACAATATTAGAGTAAATTTAATTTGTTGTACTTGTCCATGTTATGCATAACTGAAATGCATAGCCATTATGTTATGTTACATAACTGAAGTGAATTAATAAGAAATGTAGGGAATTAAGTAATAACCAGAATGTAGTCATTTAATAGAGTACATTTTGTGTAGGAATTATTGAATAATCAGTATATTTATCCTTGTTAGTTTTATAATGAAGTGAAACATTGTAACCATTAGTATGTATTTTGTACATTGTTGTACTTAGTATTTAAAAGTAGTTCATTGTTGTACTTGGTATTTAAAAGTAGTTATTTCATTGTCAGCTGGTATTGTGATGTTACGATTTTTTAACAAATTCTAAAATTTTTTCACCTACCTTAAATTCTGTCCAGGATCCCAGCACGAACTGTGAATGCAAGCATGATTACAAGGTTACACTAATAACATGCGCAACTCTCGTTTAGGATAAAACCATTAATATTTTATTGCTCTCTTTACATCAATCATTTCTTTTAGTTTGTCATTTCTTTCCAGATACTTAATGCGGAAACAAAATATTTCCATGATTATTAGCAAAACAATCGTATTTAAATACAAATTAACACAAACACATTATATTTAAGAAAGCGGCCCAGCCTGCTCATACTCACATTCACACCATTAGAAAACCCCTTTTAAATATATATATATATATATATATGCCCCATTTTATTCAAAATAATTATGTATTCGGTGTCATACTGTTACGCAAGATTCCTGTCGGCCGCGTGGCTTCTCCTCGAGCTAGCGACGTGTCACTTACTCAGTTCTCTTTTGAAGTGTCCGAAAAGTTTATGTTGTTAATTTTTTAGATACTGCACTCACTTTCACATTTGTTTTAAATACTGCCCTCACTTTCGATTGATATTGAAACTTTATTAATGAGCCCCGTTTGATGGGCTGCCTGGCCAGGCTAAGCGTCGGTGAGGAACTGCGAAGAGTATCTGCCAAGTACCCCACTACCAAGGTTTTTTGGACAAGATGGAAAACAATGCCTTATGCGTTAAAGTCTTAGTCGTTGCCCACACAACACGTGTAACTCCCGTGTGTTGGACGTCGACGAAATCTGGTGTCCACTGTTTTACGTCACTGAAAAGGTGTGTCCTTACTCTTGCATCCGTCTTGTTCCACGCACATGTTGAACAAAATTCGCAAAAAGCCATTTTGCTCGACTTCTGTAAGCATCGGTTATGCGCTTCGCAGATGTTTGTGCGTTTGTGCGCGTTACACAGTACTGAGGTTCTGCGAATTAAACCGTTGTTGACAACACGCCACATTCCATTATAATGACTTCACCTCACAGCTCCTTTGTTTGAACTAAGCTTTTATTTAACACGTGGCTGGCCACACAGATGAAAACAAATTCATGCTTTTTAATAAAATAAAAAACCCCTTGTTTTAGCCCCGTTATAATACCCCCCCAATGAGAGATCTTCTGCCGAAACAGAAGAAATCTCATTGCTAAACCCCTAAGAGGATCGGTGAGGATATGGTGCCAACAACCCCCCATTAATTCTTAACACATCATGGGTAAACTACCCCCCTAGCTCGGAGACTATGGCCGGAGTACTGGGCGCGTATACATATTCACTAGTACATTCTTTTATTTAAAATTCAGAAAATATTTACTTTTTTTAGCTTAAAATCAAAGTGTTATATTTCCATGACTCTTTCTAAAATCAAAAATAAAAATCTTTTGCATGAATCTATCCACTACATTAATTCTCTTCAATACTAATAACAACCCTAAAGAAAACAAATTGAATACCTTATTAAAACATGAATTCACTTACTCTAACATTTGTTTATACATATTCTAAACAATATAATTCAATAAAACACTATTAATATACATAAACAATAATATACTTAAAACTCAAACATCATCTATATGGCAGACGGAAGAAATAAAAAAAATTTTTTTTTTTTTTCAAAAAAAAAATTTTAATTTATCAAAATATTATTTTTTTCCCATTTTGGAAAAAATCAAAATCATTTAATTCAATTAAGCGACCAAATTGCATCAATAAATTGCCAGAAACTGGTTTTGTCTATAACATCAACCATCAGCTGATTTCTCTGGGTCAAGTCAACGACCTTGACATACCTATGTTATACAAAGTTACATCATAAAATACATAAAACATCTTTAAAATTCTTTATCTTCAAGCACAAACATATTTCAAAATGATACAAAGTTTTACTTTACATAAATTGCATTATAAAATTTATACTTACAGTATACCACTCATACACTGTCATAGACACAAAATATCAACACCAATAACTCCCTATACCTTCTGAAACAATAACGATAATATGATTCCACAACTAAATACAATTTAATATTTATTTATTTACTAGCGGAATACCCGTGCTTCGCTACGGAGTTTCACGTTGTACGTAATTGTACAATTATTGCTCGCTTAATAGTATAGTATTAGATAGATTGTACAATTTCTCAACTCATAGTTTGTTTATTTACATTCATAGCAACAGCTATTTATTATTTATTTCGAGAAAATCGTTAGAACCGTTTCCGAGAAAAAAAAGGACAGACATTTATTAATTAATTGAACTTCGAAATTTTCTCGACTGTAAGAACCTGCAAACAACGAAGTTTTTCAATTTAAAACAATGATTAAAAACTCAGAACTAAATGTATTCGGGGTTTCCAATAAACTGAGATGTCAACCACTTCATTTACAATGTATGCAATTCCCGCGATAAATTTCATTATTTGGTTTTTTGCCCCTTAGGAGTGAAAGTTTTTAAAACCGTTTCTTAGTGAGCACCTAAGACCTATGATGAAGCTACGTTCAAAGTTTCATTGATATCCATTTAGTGGTTTCAGAGATATCGTGATCAGTGAGTCAGTCAGTGGTATTTGGCTTATATAGATATCTATATCTAGCCGATTTACCCAGCGTTGCTCGGGTTCATAATTTATTCATAGGCTCATAGGCACCTATTCTTGTTCTAATGTTATATTACTTGTATATTGTATAATCTTCCTTATATTGTTACGTTCGCATTCTCACTGGAGGAATACTCTGTAGCGCACCTGTTTAAGAACATGTCATAAACTGTATTCTTATATCTGGAGAAGAATTCTGTTGCGCGTGATGCTCCTGCTCGATTTCTAACTCTGGGAGAGGGCGAACAGCTAAATTAGTTTTCAATAAAATGTCTACAGTACTTGCACACGCTGCGTATTTACTGTCTTTTATAATTCATTGTGTTAATGTTGAAATAAGGCATTTGTTAAATTAGTGTCTCCTAAACTTATTCTAACAATACAATACCTCTATAGATTTCAGCTTATCAATTTTTAAATTCAAACTGAAGCAAGTGCATTTATATTGTCTGAGCTCTATGATCTGAATACATTTGCTATCAAAACTTTGTTTTTTATACTCGCTTATAACTTACTTCGATCTTAACTTATCCACTTTTAAATTCAAACTGAAACAACTCTGAATTCACACACTATTAAGAAGTTTCTAAAGATGCATACACCACCTTTGATATCATAACCTATATCTTTATTTATAAGAACCGTGGACTCTGGCCCCGCCGTCTTTCGCGGGATCCGACCTAGGACTCCCCGGGTTCCGTGGATGAACTCTGGGAAGACCCGTTGGATGACTCCCGCGCTATTTCCTACGCGGGTGACTTCCACCGATGCTATGGTAACCAGAATCTATTCTATTGGGTTGCCATAGTAACCAGATCTAATAGTTTTTAAGACCCAAAGGACCCCCCAAAGGATCGTATCGAAAAAACACCTACCCTATGTTGGTTCTCCCGTTGAGTGGTGCCAAGTTTGGTTGAAATCGGTCCAGTGGTTTAGGAGGAGATGTGGAAGACCCCAAAGGACCCCATCGAAGAAAACACCTATCCTATGTTGGTTCTCCCGTTGCGTAAAATATTTGTGCCAAGTTTGATTGAAATCGGTCCAGTGGTTTAGGAGGAGATGTGGAAGACCCCAAAGGACTCCATCGAAGAAAACACCTATCCTATGTTGGTTCTCCCGTTGCGTAAAATATTTGTGCCAAGTTTGGTTGAAATCGGTCCATTGGTTTAGGAGGAGATGTGGAAGACCCCAAAGAACCCCAAAGGACCCCATCGAAAAAACACCTATCCTATGTTGGTTCTCCCGTTGCATAAAATATTTGTGCCAAGTTTGGTTGAAATCGGTCCAGTGGTTTAGGAGGAGATGTGGAAGAACCCCAAAGGACCCCATCGAAAAAACACCTATCCTATGTTGGTTCTCCCGTCGCGTAAAATATTTGTGCCAAGTTTGGTTGAAATCGGTCCAGTGGTTTAGGAGGAGATGTGGAACATACATACATAGATACATACATACAATAGGGGGGGGTTGCCCCTTAGGAGTGAAAGTTTTTAAAACCGTTTCTTAGTGAGCACCTAAGACCTATGATGAAGCTATGTTCAAAGTTTCATTGATATCCATTCAGTAGTTTTTGCTCTACGTTGATTCTATGTCAGTTAGTCAGGCAAACATTCCCCCCCCCTTTTCCACCCTTTAAAGGTCGAATTTCCAAAAATCCCTTCTTAGCGGATACCTACATCAAATAAGGAACCTACATGCCAAATTTCAAGTTTTTTCCTACGCGGGAGACTTCCACCGATGCTATGGTAACAAGAATCTATTCTATTGGGTTGCCATAGTAACCAGATCTAATAGTTGTTTAAGACCCAAAGGACCGCCCAGAGGATCGTATCGAAGAAAAACACCTGTCCTATGTTGGTTCTCCCGTTGCGTAAAATATTTGTGCCAAGTTTGGTTGAAATCGGTCCAGTGGTTTAGGAGGAGATGTGGAAGACCCCAAAGGACCCCCAAAAGGATCGTATCGAAAAAACACTTGTCCTATGTTGGTTCTCCCGTTGCATAAAATATTTGTGCCAAGTTTGGTTGAAATAGGTCCAGTGGTTTAGGAGGAGATGTGGAAGACCCCAAAGGACCCCCCGAAGGATCGTATCGAAAAAACACCTATCTTATGTTGGTTCTCCCGTTGCGTAAAATATTTGTGCCAAGTTTGGTTGAAGTCGGTCCAGTGGTTTAGGAGGAGATGTGGAAGACCCCAAAGAACCCCCAAAGGACCCCATCGAAGAAAACACATGTCCTATGTTGGTTCTCCCGCTGCGTAAAATATTTGTCGCAAGTTTGGTTGAAATCGGTCCAGTGGTTTAGGAGGAGATGTGAAAGATCCCAAAGAACCCCCCAAAGGACCCCATCGAAAAAACACCTATCCTATGTTGGTTCTCCCGTCGCGTAAAATATTTGTGCCAAGTTTGGTTGAAATCGGTCCAGTGGTTTAGGAGGAGATGTGGAACATACATACATTGACACAGGGGGGGGGGTTGCCCCTTAGGAGTGAAAGTTTTTAAAACCGTTTCTTAGTGAGCACCTAAGACCTATGATGAAGCTATGTTCAAAGTTTCATTGATATCCATTCAGTAGTTTTTGCTCTACGTTGATTCTATGTCAGTCAGTCAGGCAAACTTTCCCCCCCCCCTTTTTCCCCCTTTAAAGGTCGAATTTCCAAAAATCCCTTCTTAGCGGATACCTACATCACATAAGGAACCTACATGCCAAATTTCAAGTTTCTAGGTGTTATAGTTTCGGTGATTTCGTGATGAGTCAGTGAGTGAGTCAGTGGTATTTCTCTTTTATATATATAGATTAAGTATTATCAAATTTAAATCTTATAAAATAATTTAAATTCATCATCAAAATTCAATTACATAACATTGTAAATCAATCAAAAGTATTTAAACCTCTCAAATTACTTTAATTAAATCAAGTATCGAAAACACAACATTTTTAATTACTTTCACAACAATTGCACTTCATTATCACCTTTGTAATCATTTATTTAATCTGACAGAATATTATTATTATTAAAATCAATTTCTACGACATACACATTGTTTACATTACATACTTGTTACAATACGAACATAGTTAATTTCATTAAAATTTATTTACACATCTTCATCATTAATTGTTCAATTTACCACACTTCATTTCCTAATTCAGCAAGGTCATAACCACAAATTAAAATATTTAAAATGTCCATTTATTGATTTCTTATCTAACCGCGATCGTTGTATAATAGTCTTACCTTTGTATAACATTTCTCCTTCTTACTCACACTCAATTTATTATTATTATTATTATTATAATAACCCATATCAACATAATATTTGACACCATTATTACCTATTGATTCATAAAACCGGTCTACATTTGTGATTTCATTTCTGTCTCCGTCAGTATTTTTATTCAGCATCAAGTAATTTATTTTCTCATCATATTCATTTACTATACTCATTAAAACATCAGGTAAGTTATTATTATTTATACAGGTATCATCAAAATAATTGTCAATCTCTATCTTACAACGTAAGTATTTTATATCATTTATCTTCACCACTTCTAACCTCTCTTTCAGCTCATTATATTTTCTCTTTAACTGATATATTATTATCTCCCTATCTGCACACAACTCTCTCTCAAAACATCTTTCATCAACATAACACCTGTCACTACCCCCCTGAACTATCTCACTCCATGCAAAGGGCCACACAAACTTACTATATGTCTTGGCACTTCCAAGATCATCACAAAAAATAAAGGGACCATTTTGAGACACCATGTCTCCCACATAACTACTGGAGGAAACTCTGTCCTCATCAACAACCTGTGAAACCTCTGTTTCACCATAAACTTGGGGAAAATTTGCCCTTTGCCCTACATACTCATCTAATCTCTCTTGCCACTCTTTCTCCAATTCATCAACGCTAATTACTACTCCCATTACTCTCTCACTCTCACTCACTATCTCTATCTCATCACTATTCAATATTTTATTCTCTTCCACTATTTTGTCATTATTAATATTCGTAACATTGTCATCTAACTTCTTATTCATTATCTGATCTAATTTTCTGTCTAGATTTTTATTCTTTTCGTTAACCATCTTCTCACAATTATTATTTATAGATTTTATTATCTGTTCTTTCATATTATTAAAATTTGTATTAGTTACATTTACTCGCTCATTCAACTTGACATTCTGTTGTTTAATTTCATCTCGCATTAATTTTATCTCATTATTTTGTTCATTAAATTTCTCATTGACACTACTTTTAATTTCTTGGATTTCGTTTTTCTGTTCATCAAATTTGGTATTGACTTTACTGAAATTAGTTTTCATAAAATCAAATATGTCCTCTAATGACAATTCTTTTTCTTTTATGTTTGTTTTAGTTGTAATAGGAGTGGAATTTGCTCCCGCCTCACTAATTAATACAGATCCGTCTACATTACTGTCACTTATTGACAGTGACTCTGTTTGAATACCAGAATCGCTATTTATTTGACTTTCCGTCTGGCTGTCAGTGAAGCTGACTTCATTGTTACTATTTTCATTAGTATCCATTATTTATTCTTTATAATATTTGTCAACTTAATCTAATCAATTTACTTAATCATAACACCGTTTCAATCTTGTATAATTATCGTATAACATATCGTTCAAACTGTACGTACTTTACGCACTTTTAAGCAACCTTGAAATCAACTTGCATTTCCGTAGGTGCGGAATTTCATATATAACATTTATTTAATAAAATTCGTTCCTAGTTCGTGGCACCAATTGTGATGTTACGATTTTTTAAAGAATTATAAAATTTTTTCACCTACCTTAAATTCTGTCCAGGATCCCAGCACGAACTATGAATGCAAGCATGATTACAAGGTTACACTAATAACATGCGCAACTCTCATTTAGGATAAAACCATTAATATTTTATTGCTCTCTTTACATCAATCATTTCTTTTAGTTTGTAATTTCTTTCCAGATACTTAATGCGGAAACAAAATATTTCCTTGATTATTAGCAAAACAATCGTATTTAAATACAAATTAACACAAACACATTATATTTAAGAAAGCGGCCCAGCCTGCTCATACTCACATTCACACCATTAGAAAACCCCTTTTAAATATATATATATGCCCCATTTTATTCAAAATAATTATGTATTCGGTGTCATACTGTTACGCAAGGTTCCTGCCGGCCGTGTGGCTTCTCCTCGAGCTAGCGACGTGTCACTCACTCAGTTCTCTTTTGAAGTGTCCGAAAAGTTTATGTTGTTAATTTTTTAGATACTGCACTCACTTTCACATTTGTTTTAAATACTGCCCTCAATTTCGATTGATATTGAAACTTTATTAATGAGCCCCGTTTGATGGGCTGCCTGGCCAGGCTAAGCGTCGGTGAGGAACTGCGAAGAGTATCTGCCAAGTACCTCACTACCAAGGTTTTTTGGACAAGACGGAAAACAATGCCTTATGCGTTAAAGTCTTAGTCGTTGCCCACACAACACGTGTAACTCCCGTGTGTTGGACGTCGACGAAATCTGGTGTCCACTGTTTTACGTCACTGAAAAGGTGTGTCCTTACTCTTGCATCCGTCTTGTTCCACGCACATGTTGAACAAAATTCGCAAAAAGCCATTTTGCTCGACTTCTGTAAGCATCGGTTATGCGCTCCGCAGGTGTTTGTGCGCATTACACAGTACTGAGGTTCTGCGAATTAAACCGTTGTTGACAACACGCCACATTCCATTATAACGACTTCACCTCACAGCTCCTTTGTTTGAACTAAGCTTTTATTTAACACGTGGCTGGCCACACAGATGAAAACAAATTCATGCTTTTTAATAAAATAAAAAACCCCTTGTTTTAGCCCCGTTATAATACCCCCCCCCCCAATGAGAGATCTTCTGCCGAAACAGAAGAAATCTCATTGCTAAACCCCTAAGAGGATCGGTGAGGATATGGTGCCAACAACCCCCCATTAATTCTTAACACATCATGGGTAAACTACCCCCCTAGCTCGGAGACTATGGCCGGAGTACTGGGCGTGTACACATATTCACTAGTAGATTCTTTTATTTAAAATTCAGAAAATATTTACTTTTTTTAGCTTAAAATCAAAGTGTTATATTTCCATGACTCTTTCTAAAATCAAAAATAAAAATCTTTTGCATGAATCTATCCACTACATTAATTCTCTTCAATACTAATAACAACCCTAAAGAAAACAAATTGAATACCTTATTAAAACATGAATTCACTTACTCTAACATTTGTTTATACATATTCTAAACAATATAATTCAATAAAACACTATTAATATACATAAACAATAATATACTTAAAACTCAAACATCATCTATATGGCAGACGGAAGAAATAAAAAATTTTTTTTTTTTTTTTTTTTTATTTTAATTTATCAAAATATTATTTTTTTCCCATTTCGGAAAAAATCAAAATCATTTAATTCAATTAAGCGACCAAATTGCATCAATAAATTGCCAGAAACTGGTTTTGTCTATAACATCAACCATCAGCTGATTTCTCTGGGTCAAGTCAACGACCTTGACATACCTATGTTATACAAAGTTACATCATAAAATACATAAAACATCTTTAAAATTCTTTATCTTCAAACACAATACAATATAATAAAATAAAACATTTAAAATTAACATGGTTATTATTACAATAAACAATAAAATTTGCATTTAAATTTACCAAAATTACATACTTTATAGCTTTACATTATTCTCAAACTATTCAAAATCTGTCACTTGTTTCAATTTTACATTTTGACTATGACTTTCTTTCTTTAATATTCGCAATCTCAATTAGTTTGGGTGACTTAATTATTTATAATAACTTGATTTACAACTTGGCATTGGTATATATAATCTTACCCCCCTCTGACTCTTAACACTCACGTATGGCTTTAACTAACATGACACCCATTTATAAAAAACTTCTATCAACCATTTTCTACTCCCAACTTACTACTCTAACTCAATTCGCATTATTCTACCCTTATAAAAAAAAAATACTCTCTACCCCTTTGTACTCAGGATGTGTGTTCCCTTCCCAGTGCTCACTCCCTTATGTTGGTTCCTGGACTCCCCCTAGGTAACCCTTTCCGGCGCTAAACGGTCCCTTCCCGCCACAACGCCTGTCGTTGCGGACTCCTTATTACACCACCCCCCTTACAAAATCACCATCAACTAATTACTCTCCCAAAACAACACTTTCATCTGCCAAATATCTCCACTTATTTATTAACTCAATATATCAATCATTACTCTACATATTTTCCCCATATCTACTGTGCCACTATTACATCTCTAATTCTACCTTACATTTATTCATAACAACCGTACTTTATTCGACTCCCCTTTTAAATTCAACTCGGACTGATCTACATGTCCTAACAAAATAATAATCACCCAAATTCTACCTTTTACAAACCATTTAAAATTCTTAACTCCCTCAAATTATTTCCATCATTTAAATTAAAATCTTTTAACCACATTGAAATCATTATATTCAAACATTTAACTACCTTGAAAAAATTTTCAAATTACTATAAGTGATATACTACACAGCTGATCAGCTGATTTTCTTGGCAAGGTAAATGACCTTACTACTGACATATTTCAAAATGATACAAAGTTTTACTTTACATAAATTGCATTATAAAATTTATACTTACTGTATACCACTCATACACTGTCATAGACACAAAATATCAACACCAATAACTCCCTGTACCTTCTGAAACAATAACGATAATATGATTCCACAACTAAATACAATTTAACATTTATTTATTTACTAGCGGAATACCCGTGCTTCGCTACGGAGTTTCACGTTGTACGTAATTGTACAATTATTGCTCGCTTAATAGTATAGCATTAGATAGATTGTACAAATTCTCAACTCTTAGTTTGTTTATTTACATTCATAGCAACAGCTATTTATTATTTATTTCGAGAAAATCGTTAGAGCCGTTTCCGAGAAAAAAAAGGGCAGACATTTATTAATTAATTGAACTTCGAAATTTTCTCGACTGTAAGAACCTGCAAACAACGAAGTTTTTCAATTTAAAACAATGATTAAAAACTCAGAACTAAATGTATTCGGGGTTTCCAATAAACTGAGATGTCAACCACTTCATTTACAAAGTATGCAATTCCCGCGAGAAATTTCATTATTTGGTTTTTTGCCCCTTAGGAGTGAAAGTTTTTAAAACCGTTTCTTAGTGAGCACCTAAGACCTATGATGAAGCTACGTTCAAAGTTTCATTGATATCCATTCAGTGGTTTCAGAGATATCGTGATCAGTGAGGCAGTCAGTGGTATTTGGCTTATATAGATATCTATATCTAGCCGATTTACCCAGCATTGCTCGGGTTCATAATTTATTCATAGGCTCATAGGCACCAATTCTTGTTCTAATGTTATATTACTTGTATATTGTATAATCTTCCTTATATTGTTACGTTCGCATTCTCACTGGAGGAATACTCTGTAGCGCACCTGTTTAAGAACATGTCATAAACTGTATTCTTATATCTGGAGAAGAATTCTGTTGCGCGTGATGCTCCTGCTCGATTTCTAACTCTGGGAGAGGGTGAACAGCTAAATTAGTTTTCAATAAAATGTCTACAGTACTTGCACGCACTGCGTATTTACTGTCTTTTATAATTCATTGTGTTAATGTTGAAATAAGGCATTTGTTAAATTAGTCTCCTAAACTTATTCTAACAATACAATACCTCTATAGATTTCAGCTTATCAATTTTTAAATTCAAACTGAAGCAAGCGCATTTATATTGTCTGAGCTCTATGATCTGAATACATTCGCTATCAAAACTTTGTTTTTTGTACTCGCTTATAACTTACTTCGATCTTAACTTATCCACTTTTAAATTCAAACTGAAACAACTCTGAATTCACACACTATTAAGAAGTTTCTTAAGATGCATACACCACCTTTGATATCATAACCTATATCTTTATTTATAAGAACCGTGGACTCTGGCCCCGCCGTCTTTCGCGGGATCCGACCTAAGACTCCCCGGGTTCCGTGGATGAACTCTGGGAAGGCCCGTTGGATGACTCCTGCGCTATTTCCTATGCGGGTGACTTCCACCGATGCTATGGTAACCAGAATCTATTCTATTGGGTTGCCATAGTAACCAGATCTAATAGTTGTTTAAGACCCAAAGGACCGCCCAGAGGATCGTATCGAAAAAAAACACCTGTCCTATGTTGGTTCTCCCGTTGCGTAAAATATTTGTGCCAAGTTTGGTTGAAATTGGTCCAGTGGTTTAGGAGGAGATGTGGAAGACCCCAAAGGACCCCCTGAAGGATCGTATCGAAAAAACACCTACCCTATGTTGGTTCTCCCGTTGAGTAAACTATTTGTGCCAAGTTTGGTTGAAATCGGTGCAGTGGTTTAGGAGGAGATGTGGAAGACCCCAAAGGACCCCATCGAAGAAAACACCTATCCTATGTTGGTTCTCCCGTTGCGTAAAATATTTGTGCCAAGTTTGGTTGAAATCGGTCCAGTGGTTTAGGAGGAGATGTGGAAGACCCCAAAGGACCCCATCGAAGAAAACACCTATCCTATGTTGGTTCTCCCGTTGCGTAAAATATTTGTGCCAAGTTTGATTGAAATCGGTCCAGTGGTTTAGGAGGAGATGTGGAAGACCCCAAAGGACTCCATCGAAGAAAACACCTATCCTATGTTGGTTCTCCCGTTGCGTAAAATATTTGTGCCAAGTTTGGTTGAAATCGGTCCATTGGTTTAGGAGGAGATGTGGAAGACCCCAAAGAACCCCAAAGGACCCCATCGAAAAAACACCTATCCTATGTTGGTTCTCCCGTTGCATAAAATATTTGTGCCAAGTTTGGTTGAAATCGGTCCAGTGGTTTAGGAGGAGATGTGGAAGAACCCCAAAGGACCCCATCGAAAAAACACCTATCCTATGTTGGTTCTCCCGTCGCGTAAAATATTTGTGCCAAGTTTGGTTGAAATCGGTCCAGTGGTTTAGGAGGAGATGTGGAACATACATACATAGATACATACATACAATAGGGGGGGGTTGCCCCTTAGGAGTGAAAGTTTTTAAAACCGTTTCTTAGTGAGCACCTAAGACCTATGATGAAGCTATGTTCAAAGTTTCATTGATATCCATTCAGTAGTTTTTGCTCTACGTTGATTCTATGTCAGTTAGTCAGGCAAACTTTCCCCCCCTTTTCCCCCCTTTAAAGGTCGAATTTCCAAAAATCCCTTCTTAGCGGATACCTACATCACATAAGGAACCTACATGCCAAATTTCAAGTTTCTAGGTGTTATAGTTTCGGAGATTTCGTGATGAATCAGTGAGTCAGTGGTATTTCTCTTTTATATATATAGACTAGCAAAATACCCGTGCTTCGCTACAGAGTTTCACGTTGTACGTAATTGTACAATTATTGCTCGCTTAATAGTATAGGATTAGATAGATTGTACAAATTCTCAACTCTAAGTTTGTTTATTTACATTCATAGCAACAGCTATTTATTATTTATTTCGAGAAAATCGTTAGAGCCGTTTCCGAGAAAAAAAAGGACATACATTTATTAATTAATTGAACTTCGAAATTTTCTCGACTATAAGAACCTGCAAACAATGAAGTTTTTCAATTTAAAACAATGATTAAAAACTCAGAACTAAATGTATTCGGGGTTTCCAATAAACTGAGATGTCAACCACTTCATTTACAAAGTATGCAATTCCCGCGAGAAATTTCATTATTTGGTTTTTTGCCCCTTAGGAGTGAAAGTTTTTAAAACCGTTTCTTAGTGAGCACCTAAGACCTATGATGAAGCTACATTCAAAGTTTCATTGATATCCATTCAGTGGTTTCAGAGATATCGTGATCAGTGAGGCAGTCAGTGGTATTTGGCTTATATAGATATCTGTATCTAGCCGATTTACCCTGCGTTGCTCGGGTTCATAATTTATTCATAGGCTCATAGGCACCTATTCTTGTTCTAACGTTATATTACTTGCATATTGTATAATCTTCCTTATATTGTTACGTTCGCATTCTCACTGGAGGAATATTCTGTAGCGCACCTGTTTAAGAACATGTCATAAACAGTATTCTTATATCTGGAGAAGAATTCTCTTGCGCGTGATGCTCCTGCTCGATTTCTAACTCTGGGAGAGGGCGAACAGCTAAATTAGTTTTCAGTAAAATGTCTACAGTACTTGCACGCGCTGCGTATTTAACTGTCGTTTTATAATTCATTGTGTTAATGTTGAAATAAGGCATTTGTTAAATTAGTGTCTCATAAACTTATTCTAACAATACAATACCTCTATAGATTTCAGCTTATCAATTTTTAAATTCAAACTGAAGCAAGCGCATTTATATTGTCTGAGCTCTATGATCTGAATACATTCGCTATCAAAACTTTGTTTTTTGTACTCGCTTATAACTTACTTCGATCTTAACTTATCCACTTTTAAATTCAAACTGAAACAACTCTGAATTCACACACTATTAAGAAGTTTCTTAAGATGCATACACCACCTTTGATATCATAACCTATATCTTTATTTATAAGAACCGTGGACTCTGGCCCCGCCGTCTTTCGCGGGATCCGACCTAAGACTCCCCGGGTTCCGTGGATGAACTCCTCGGAAGGCCCGTCGGACGACTCCCGCGCTATTTCCTACGTGGGAGACTTCCACCGATGCTATGGTAACAGGAATCTATTCTATTGGGTTGCCATAGTAACCAGATCTAATAGTTGTTTAAGACCCAAAGGACCGCCCAGAGGATCGTATCGATAAAAAACACCTGTCCTATGTTGGTTCTCCCGTTGCGTAAAATATTTGTGCCAAGTTTGGTTGAAATCGGTCCAGTGGTTTAGGAGGAGATGTGGAAGACCCCAAAGGACCCCCAAAAGGATCGTATCGAAAAAACACTTGTCCTATGTTGGTTCTCCCGTTGCGTAAAATATTTGTGCCAAGTTTGGTTGAAATAGGTCCAGTGGTTTAGGAGGAGATGTGGAAGACCCCAAAGGACCCCCCGAAGGATCGTATCGAAAAAACACCTATCTTATGTTGGTTCTCCCGTTGCGTAAAATATTTGTGCCAAGTTTGGTTGAAGTCGGTCCAGTGGTTTAGGAGGAGATGTGGAAGACCCCAAAGAACCCCCAAAGGACCCCATCGAAGAAAACACATATCCTATGTTGGTTCTCCCGCTGCGTAAAATATTTGTCGCAAGTTTGGTTGAAATCGGTCCAGTGGTTTAGGAGGAGATGTGAAAGATCCCAAAGAACCCCCCAAAGGACCCCATCGAAAAAACACCTATCCTATGTTGGTTCTCCCGTCGCGTAAAATATTTGTGCCAAGTTTGGTTGAAATCGGTCCAGTGGTTTAGGAGGAGATGTGGAACATACATACATTGACACAGGGGGGGGGTTGCCCCTTAGGAGTGAAAGTTTTTAAAACCGTTTCTTAGTGAGCACCTAAGACCTATGATGAAGCTATGTTCAAAGTTTCATTGATATCCATTCAGTAGTTTTTGCTCTACGTTGATTCTATGTCAGTCAGTCAGGCAAACTTTCCCCCCCCCTTTCTCCCCCTTTAAAGGTCGAATTTCCAAAAATCCCTTCTTAGCGGATACCTACATCACATAAGGAACCTACATGCCAAATTTCAAGTTTCTAGGTGTTATAGTTTCGGAGATTTCGTGATGAGTCAGTGGTATTTCTCTTTTATATATATAGATTAAGTATTATCAAATTTAAATCTTATAAAATAATTTAAATTCATCATCAAAATTCAATTACATAACATTGTAAATCAATCAAAAGTATTTAAACCTCTCAAATTACTTTAATTAAATCAAGTATCGAAAACACAACATTTTTAATTACTTTCACAACAATTGCACTTCATTATCACCTTTGTAATCATTTATTTAATCTGACAGAATATTATTATTATTAAAATCAATTTCTACGACATACACATTGTTTACATTACATACTTGTTACAATACGAACATAGTTAATTTCATTAAAATTTATTTACACATCTTCATCATTAATTGTTCAATTTACCACACTTCATTTCCTAATTCAGCAAGGTCATAACCACAAATTAAAATATTTAAAATGTCCATTTATTGATTTCTTATCTAACCGCGATCGTATAATAGTCTCACCTTTGTATAACATTTCTCCTTCTTACTCACACTCAATTTATTATTATTATTATTATTATAATAACCCCTATCAACATAATATTTGACACCATTATTACCTATTGATTCATAAAACCGGTCTACATTTGTGATTTCATTTCTGTCTCCGTCAGTATTTTTATTCAGCATCAAGTAATTTATTTTCTCATCATATTCATTTACTATACTCATTAAAACATCAGGTAAGTTATTATTATTTATACAGGTATCATCAAAATAATTGTCAATCTCTATCTTACAACGTAAGTATTTTATATCATTTATCTTCACCACTTCTAACCTCTCTTTCAGCTCATTATATTTTCTCTTTAACTGATATATTATTATCTCCCTATCTGCACACAACTCTCTCTCAAAACATCTTTCATCAACATAACACCTGTCACTACCCCCCTGAACTATCTCACTCCATGCAAAGGGCCACACAAACTTACTATATGTCTTGGCACTTCCAAGATCATCACAAAAAATAAAGGGACCATTTTGAGACACCATGTCTCCCACATAACTACTGGAGGAAACTCTGTCCTCATCAACAACCTGTGAAACCTCTGTTTCACCATAAACTTGGGGAAAATTTGCCCTTTGCCCTACATACTCATCTAATCTCTCTTGCCACTCTTTCTCCAATTCATCAACGCTAATTACTACTCCCATTACTCTCTCACTCTCACTCACTATCTCTATCTCATCACTATTCAATATTTTATTCTCTTCCACTATTTTGTCATTATTAATATTCGTAACATTGTCATCTAACTTCTTATTCATTATCTGATCTAATTTTCTGTCTAGATTTTTATTCTTTTCGTTAACCATCTTCTCACAATTATTATTTATAGATTTTATTATCTGTTCTTTCATATTATTAAAATTTGTATTAGTTACATTTACTCGCTCATTCAACTTGACATTCTGTTGTTTAATTTCATCTCGCATTAATTTTATCTCATTATTTTGTTCATTAAATTTCTCATTGACACTACTTTTAATTTCTTGGATTTCGTTTTTCTGTTCATCAAATTTGGTATTGACTTTACTGAAATTAGTTTTCATAAAATCAAATATGTCCTCTAATGACAATTCTTTTTCTTTTATGTTTGTTTTAGTTGTAATAGGAGTGGAATTTGCTCCCGCCTCACTAATTAATACAGATCCGTCTACATTACTGTCACTTATTGACAGTGACTCTGTTTGAATACCAGAATCGCTATTTATTTGACTTTCCGTCTGGCTGTCAGTGAAGCTGACTTCATTGTTACTATTTTCATTAGTATCCATTATTTATTCTTTATAATATTTGTCAACTTAATCTAATCAATTTACTTAATCATAACACCGTTTCAATCTTGTATAATTATCGTATAACATATCGTTCAAACTGTACGTACTTTACGCACTTTTAAGCAACCTTGAAATCAACTTGCATTTCCGTAGGTGCGGAATTTCATATATAACATTTATTTAATAAAATTCGTTCCTAGTTCGTGGCACCAATTGTGATGTTACGATTTTTTAACGAATTATAAAATTTTTTCACCTACCTTAAATTCTGTCCAGGATCCCAGCACGAACTGTGAATGCAAGCATGATTACAAGGTTACACTAATAACATGCGCAACTCTCATTTAGGATAAAACCATTAATATTTTATTGCTCTCTTTACATCAATCATTTCTTTTAGTTTGTAATTTCTTTCCAGATACTTAATGCGGAAACAAAATATTTCCTTGATTATTAGCAAAACAATCGTATTTAAATACAAATTAACACAAACACATTATATTTAAGAAAGCGGCCCAGCCTGCTCATACTCACATTCACACCATTAGAAAACCCCTTTTAAATATATATATATGCCCCATTTTATTCAAAATAATTATGTATTCGGTGTCATACTGTTACGCAAGGTTCCTGCCGGCCGCGTGGCTTCTCCTCGAGCTAGCGACGTGTCACTCACTCAGTTCTCTTTTGAAGTGTCCGAAAAGTTTATGTTGTTAATTTTTTAGATACTGCACTCACTTTCACATTTGTTTTAAATACTGCCCTCACTTTCGATTGATATTGAAACTTTATTAATGAGCCCCGTTTGATGGGCTGCCTGGCCAGGCTAAGCGTCGGTGAGGAACTGCGAAGAGTATCTGCCAAGTACCCCACTACCAAGGTTTTTTGGACAAGACGGAAAACAATGCCTTATGCGTTAAAGTCTTAAGTCGTTGCCCACACAACACGTGTAACTCCCGTGTGTTGGACGTCGACGAAATCTGGTGTCCACTGTTTTACGTCACTGAAAAGGTGTGTCCTTAATCTTGCATCCTTCTTGTTCCACGCACATGTTGAACAAAATTCGCAAAAAGCCATTTTGCTCGACTTCTGTAAGCATCGGTTATGCGCTCCACAGGTGTTTGTGCGCATTACACAGTACTGAGGTTCTGCGAATTAAACCCTTGTTGACAACATGCCACATTCCATTACTAAGCTTTTATTTAACACGTGGCTGGCTACACAGATGAAAACAAATTTATGCTTTTTAATAAAATAAAAAAACCCTTCTTTTAACCCCGTTACAGTATTTGTAATCAGTACTTTAATGTAATGGTTACTCTTTTAATGGTTTCTTTCAAATACCGATTTAGAATATCTCTAATAAAGAGTAATTACTCAGTTGGCAGCATTGCCATTACTTGTTGGCAAATATGCATAACAACAAACAATACTAGTGAGTTTAGACAAGTAGATTCATTCATATGTGTGTTAGTTTGCAGTGACTTCTTTAGTGATCTGAAGCATTTACTGAATAATTCCAGTTACTAATTGTTCAGTGAATGTCCATATGGAGACTATGAAACTGATATGTTTTATCTATAAAATTGTTGTTGTTGTATGCACATGATAATTTAATGTTTTTGCTTTTTCTTTTGGGGTACTGCAGTGTCACAATGCTTATGTGTAATCTGCCATTGTATTTTAATTTACCTGCTGTCTTTCTGTATCCTGCTGTGCTGTTCTTTACACTTCTGTATGTTTTACATATCCTGACTTGAGAAGCATATCATGTGTCCTTATTTCTCTTTAGCCTGCATGTACAGTTTGTCCCTATATTTTTCTTTAATTGAAGTGTGAACTTATTCTCAATGTTCTGAAATCTGTCTGGTGTATGGCAAACAGTAGAGGTGCCTGTCAGTCTGTTCGTCTCTCTCTCTCTCTCTCCTCCCTCCCACTTTCGCCTGCTTTCTTTGAAGCTTAGCCATAAAACTTTTCTTCAAAAATCTCTAAATTCTCAATACTATGATAATTATAATTGTAAATTATAATTATAAGATTATAATTTTATAATGACAAATTACAAAAAATTATTATATCAAAATTGTGATGGCGTGGACAAGTAAAGACGCGCGCGATATACCACCCGATCATATTAATCACATTTGTCATCCAAATAGAAAAGTTGGACTTGTTACTTGTTTAATATGTGATAGTGTTTTCTGCAAGTCTGATTTTATAAGAGAAGTGAACGAATGAAAAGGATTCTTTCTCTCTAGACACATAATTGTGTGCCCTGTACATCTTAACCTATCTTTTGTTGACATTCAACCATGTGACCAGGATACTGATATTGAAAATAGTAATGTCCAAAAAAAATTATTAATTATTCAAAAACATCTAGAAAATATTAAAAATGGTCTAAGTGTGACTCAAGATGGTGTAAGTGATAATATGGATACAGATGATAAAGGTAAGGATGATGATGCTATATCTATCGTATCAATTGCCAGAGAAAAAAATAAAAACCGTAAGTGTGAACAAAATTTTGAATGTGAGGATTGTCAGGACTATATAAGAGAATTAAGCTATGAAAAAAAATGAATAGTGAATTAGTGAAACAAAATAAAGAGCTACGTGAACATAACCATGAGTTGCGTGAAAATAACAGTTTCTTAAGATCATCTGCTGTAAATGTTGAAAAAAATTTTGTAGACATTAAAAATTCGTATGCTGATGCTGTGCTAAATTTACCTAAAAAGCAAGAATGTGCTCGTTTGACAATAAAGCCAAAGGAAAATTTCAAAGGCGATGCCCTAAATATTATCAAAGTGCAAATTTCAACCAAAACTAATGCCAAAGTTTTAAAAATTAACAAAGTCAATAATGGTACAGTTTTTCTAAAGTATATAAATGAGCAAGATTCTGAAAAAATACTAAAGTTTATAAACAGTGAAAACAGTGAAATATTGACAGCTGAAGCATGTGTTAAAAAAAAATCCGCAAATAAAAATAACAAACATATCAGAAGATGTCGATAAAGTAGAACTCTAGAACAATATCATACGTAGAAATGAATTACCATCAAATAGTGTAAACATTGTTCACAAATACAGAGAAACAATAATCATGCTGCGCTAGCAGAAGTAACCTCTGATGCATATGCCAAGGTAATGAAGAATAAATCTGTTTTTATTGGATGTGAAAACTGCAGAGTGTATGACAATTTTAATATCAAATGTTGTAAAAACTGTTGTGGGTATAACCATTCATTGAGAAAGTGCAAAGACACTTTTAAAAGACAACAATCATGCTACAAATGTTCAGGTAACCATGATGCTACTGATATAAATAAATGTATTAATTGTATTAACGCTAACAAATACTTAACTAAAAAAAGATCCATAGATCATTCTGCAAATGATATTCAAAACTGTGAAAGTTTTAAAGTAAGATGGGAGCAGTATGTTTGTGATATAAACTACCCCTGGAAACCAGAACCTCCATTTAATTACGTTACAACTAGTTGATTAGATAAAATTTTGTATTTAAAAAGAAAAAAGAAAAAGAAAAAATCAAAACTAACCTATAAATAAATTTTTTTATGGAAATACAAGAATATAACCGTAATGATGAATTAATTTTTAATAGTACAGAAGAGATAAATCTTAACCCCATTTTTTGTGACTCTGAGCTTCTGACCCTACATGTCAAAATCAGAAGTATACAGAAAAATATATTAAAACTTGAAACTATGTTAAGTTCTTTTAAACATAAACCAGATGTGATAATATGCACTGAAGCTTGGCTCATGGATAATATCAACCTTATAAATATAACAGGTTATACACATTTTAAAAATAACAGCAGAATAAATAAAGCAGATGGAGTGATTATTTGTGTAAAAAGTAACCTACAGTATCAAACCATTAATGAACAATTTAATTATTTAAAAATCACTAGTCTGCTCATACAATTAACAAATAAAAGTATTTTCAAAATTTCTGGACTATATCGTTGTCATGATTATGAGATTGACAAATTCATTAAAGATCATGAAAAATTTATCTTAAGTAACAAAACTGTTGCAAACCACATGATTTTGGGTGATGTTAACTTAGATCTCATTGAGTTTAATGAAAAAACTGAGGATTATTTCTACCAATTACTGCAAAATGGTTATGAATCGATGATAAATACTTGTACTCATCCTATAAAGAATTATGAAGATGGAACTTGCATTGACCATATTTTCATGAAAGGAATATACACAGCGAAATCTGGCAAATTAATTGACTCAATCACAGACCACTACCCCGTTTTAATATCACTACATGGAAACAACATAAAATGCAAACTTACAGTATCTTTTGAAATGAACAAAAAAAGATTTTTGGAGCTGTGTGCTTCAGAACAATGGCAACAAGTCTGTAATACACCAAATAACAATGAAGCACTAGAATTGCTAATAAATAAGATTCAAACTATCAATGAACTTTCACACAAAACTAAGCCAAAAATTTAAAAACCAAGAAAGACCTGGATTACCCCTGCTCTCATTAATTCAGTTAATAACAAAAACAAATTATATAAAGCCTGGAAGAATAATCAAGACGACTTGCTAAAAAAAGAGCTGTACTTAAATTACAAAAAACGACTTAAATCATTACTTAGGACTGCTAAAAATAGGCATGAAGAAAAACAACTACAAAACGCTGATTCTAAAAAAATGTGGAGATATGTCCATCTAAAATTGGATCGTAATTCAAAAAATAGACAAATAAATGATATTTTGATTAATAATAAACTAAACAGCAATGATTGGACAAAGGCTAATTATTTTAATGAATTTTTCAGCACAATAGTATCTAGGCTGGATAGAAGTGCGACTCCTCCTATTCTGCAGCATGAAATACCAGATATATCAATTAATCAGCATACTATGTTTCTAACTCCAACAAATGAGTCAGAAGTTTACCAAACTATTCGTGAACTCAAAAATAAATCTGGAGGGTGTGATGACATTCATGCCTATACAGTTAAGCTAGCTACTCCGTTCATAACTCCTGCTTTGACTCACATTATTAATACTGCTATGATACAAGGTACATGTCCATATCAATTTAAGAAAGCTGTAATTTGTCCTATATATAAGGAAGGTTTAAAAAGTTTGGTTAACAATTATCGACCGATCGCACTGATATCAAATTTAGCTAAGATTTTTGAAAAAATTATTTTTACCAGATTATTTAAATTTGTAAAGAAACATAACCTGTTAAGTGCTAAACAATTTAGCTTTCTCGAGAAGAAAGGTACAGATGATGCTATAGCCCTACTTAGCAAATTTATTCATGAAAATCTAAGTCTTAGCATACCAACTGTTGTAACTTTTTTGGACTACTCCAAAGCTTTTGACACTGTCGATCATGGCATACTTATATCCAAATTACAGAATATGTAAGCTGTAAGGTGTAAGCTTATCCCTGATAGCTAGTTATTTACATGACAGGACACAAGTTGTAAAGGTGAATGGGACTAGAAGTCAGCCTATTAAAACAAATGTTGGAGTGCCCCAGGGCTCTATATTAGGACCTTTATTGTTTATTTTATATATCAGTGACTTACTAGTGTTACAAGATGTATTAATGGCATATGCTGATGATACAGCAGTACCAATGAAAGCTAAAACATCGCCTGAACTTGCAACAGATATGTCAACTAAATTAGATATTATATACTCTTGGCTCTATCACAATAATCTAGTACTCAACATAAGCAAGTCTGCCTTTATCACCTTTGGAAATTATAGAGACTCTGTTCCGCATGACTTAGAAATCAAGATAAATGGTCAAAAATTGAAAAGAGTTAAAACTAGTAAATATCTATGAATAATATATGACTTTAATATGAAGTGGGATGTACATGTAAGCTAACATTGTAAAAAAAAAAACAAATACTTAGTCTACATTTTTACAGACTTAAACAAATTTTATCAAAAAAGCAACTACTACAAATATACTATGGACTATTCCATAGTGTGGCAGGGTATGCTATCATAGGCTGGGGGGGGGGGGGTCTATATAAATCATCTCTAGACGCTTTGGATCGGCTGCAAAAGTGTATTCTTAAAATTATAGGAGTCGATGAACAAGATTCGGATAAACCATTAAATATTAAACAAGTGTTTTTAGTGAATTCTATAGTTTATCAATACAATGATCTAAAAAGTGAGTTTTTACAAAATCAAATCAACATACGGTATAAAAGTATTATATTGCCGCGACACCTATTAAGTATTGGGCAAAGAAGCTATGTGTATTATGCCATAAAATATTTTAATGAATTACCTAATGAACTGAAAAATCTTAAGTGTAAATATAAAACTGCTAAAAAAAAAAATCAAAGAAAAAATTAGGAACATTGTTATTGATTAATCAAAAAAATAGTCTATTATGATATGGACCTGTTTTCTCTTTTTTTTCATTTATTTATTGAATTGTATTATAATACAAACTAAAATTTTGTTTGAAATTGAAAAATACTTTATTTTTAATATATTACTATGGTCGGTGAGGTAAAACTCACAATTAGTATTAAGTATATAAATATTAATTTAAGGACCAACCTATGTACGGGCATTTATGCCCCCTATAGGTCCTTTTTTTATATAATTTTTATTATATGTAAAGGAAAATTGGCAATAAATATTATTATTATTATAGAATAATAAAAACAGCGTATGTAAGAGTGCTGTTCCATATCCAGTTTTGCGTGTTATAAATCTGATTTTTTTTTCAGGTGGAAAATTTGTGAAATGAATAAATATTGCTGTTATCGTTGCTGCAGTTGTATGTTTATTAGTTTACGTTCGGACACTGTAGATGAACATTTTGCACAGGAGCATGAAGTTGTTCGCTCAGACTTTGTTAACAAACAGCTTACAAAAAGACAGATTAAGTGTATTGGCTGTGATAATATATTTTTCTCAAAACATGCTTTACAGGTAACTCATTATATTGTCAGAATAATAAAATAATAGAAAAGAATATTATTGTAACTTAGTAGAAACATTTTTGGGATGCAATTTATAAATGCAATCAAATTATGTATTGCAACAGAACACAGGATGATAAGATATGCTGTTTATATCAGAGTACATGAATGACAAGCATTTTCTTGTTTAAATTTGTTTTGTGTAATATTTTGTTTTTTAGTCATAAGTTTTGTATTTAAAAAATGATAAGCATATATGTTACACCAAACTCTTCATAAAAAATTGTACTATATTGTCATGTATTTTTAGTATGAAATGGTGCACGTGTGCGGGTGTGATAATCTGTGATCGATATAGCGGCAGTGGTAGTTAACCGATTTACATGAAAATTTGACAAGGAATTATTTAAATAAATAGCTTCGATTTGTGTATACTCTGAGGGTTGTAATTATTGTAGAAATATGATTTTTTAAGTAAAGCAAAACTCAAGTGTAACTCTTATCAATGATAGGGTAATAATAATTGTAGATAATTTCCATGCAGGACTATGCAAAATTATACAACGTTTTTCATGAATTTTGTGTATCTGGTTGTTCCATCAATCATGTGACTTGGGCTTGGCCTATCAAATTACACCAAATTCAGTGAGATTCATACGTTGCAGAGCTAGGTTGAACACAGTCTGTCTGTCGACATTGCTAGGGGAAGTTGTGCCCGAGTAAGAGAGTTGTTCTCTTACAAATGTAGGAATATTTTATATAAAGTAAACTATAAACCTTGTAATTCTTAACGAAGTTTTGCGGTAAGAACCAAGAGGATAAATAATTAAGTAAAATTTAAAATAAAATTCAGTGCTGTGTCGTGTAAGTTAAGATGTCCGCATAGGGAACTTAAAGACACTACAAGATATCGTGGAAGCAGTTAAACATAACTACAAGACTCTGAAATATCGCCGCTGGAGCTGCTTGCTGTACAAGGACGACGAGACGAAGAGGACACCAGGAAGGAGTGAAGCTGTAGAAGAGGATGACGAGACGGGACCGACGAGACGAGAGGAGGACGTTGCAGCAAACAAGTAAAAGCGATTTATATTAATCGAACAATACAAACAATTTAATATACTATCAATACATGACAATTTAAAAAACATTATACATCTTTATAAACAATATTTGTATGTAATAAATAATATTTCATCTCCTCCATAATAGACTTTTATTGATTTCTACACACTCACAATATCCTTATTAGAATAATAAAGTTTGATCTGTTGCAGTATATTAACATTTTTGCTATGAAATTTATGAATACAATCAATTTATGTGTATATAAGAACTATGTATGCAAGAATGTTGGAAGAGAAAATATAGTAAATAAAATATTAATCCTTGTTTACATCATTCAAGTTAGAGGTAAATGAAGCTTGCTAATTGTTGATGTACTGCTGTTCAAGTGCTGTTAATCAGGTTGCAATAACTGCATTCCAGACTACCAGATTATGGTCACCTCTTGGCCATATAAAATCCCCTACCCTACCATAGAAAATGCCATATCTGCCCCTGAAAATTATATGTCTATCTTTAAAACCAAGTTAAAATAGATAGGGTTATCAATGCAGACAGGGTTATCAGTGCCTGCTTTTGCCTAGCCTACTTTCCTCTGAAATGTCACAATGATCCTGCAGCCAGATAAAACCCCCAAGCTCACTGACAACCTTCAGTCTATTATCTTGCTGTCAGCTGAATCATAAGTTTTTGAATCCTTGTACAGGAGCGAGTACTGGATCACCTAAAATATGTTGATATTATTGTCCCTGAACAATTTGGGTTTCATGCTGGGCATTCCTCAATACATCAGCTGATACATTTTGTGAGGACAACTGCTGAAGCCTATTGCCTATTGCCCAACAGGTGGTCATGAGAACAGACTGTTGCCGTATTTCTTGATGTCAAGGAAGCCTTTGATTGTGTTTGGCACCCTGGACTCCTGTACAAATTTATGGAATTCTGCTTCTGGCCTGCAATGTTCATCTGATCACTACCTTTCTGCAGGAAAAGCAATTACCACTGGAGTACCTCAGAGCAGTGTCTTAGGTCTCCTGCTTTTCTCTGCGTACGTCAATGACATGTCCAAGTTACCTGAAACCCAATTGATCATGTTTGCTGATGACATGGCTGTGTGTGCTGCCAGTTGTAGTGCTGAAATTGTTGTTAACTGGCTCCAGGACCGGCTTCATGCAAACGTTAAGCGGACAGAGAAATGGAGGATCTCCATTAAACATAGGGAGGAGCACAGCTGTAGTCTTTTCCAAGGTGCAGAAGGCTCCCTCCCAGACTATACCTAGGTGATACTTGACTGCAGTGGTCTCACAGTGTGAAGTACCTTGGGCTTCACCTCGACAGCAAAACCTGGTGAAGTTACATTCAGAGCAAGTAGGCCGCAAAACTACCTGTCATTTGTATCAACTCAAACTCCTGCTCTGCAGCAATTCAATTTCCCACCACCTAGGCAAACTCACCGTTAACCATGTATGTGGCATCGTTGGTTACCTATGCAATCCATTGTGGGGCTGGCTACTTGGTGGCAACGAGTCATAAGCGAAGGCTTCAGTTGAATTGTTGTTACACTTATCTTTTATCAGCTGACTACCACAAATTGTATTGCTTGAAATAAATTGACACTCTCACTGACTTTTATAGTTGCAGAAGATCAAGTTAAATTATTTTCTTTTGTTTCTTGAAAAATGTGATTTTCTAATTTACTTCTGTACATAGATTTTATTTGTTTTATATTATGTGTCAAGTGGTTGAACCCAGTGGCAGCTGGTGGTTCCAAATTTTGATGGTTGCAGTAGCTGGTTGAATGGATGGGAGAGGGGTTAAAAGACATTGAACTATCATAATCACAGTTTGATAATAACAAATTATAACGGAATTATTATTACTCAAATTAAATTAATTTATTACTCAAACAACAGATAACGTTTACATTGAATGAACATAAACATTAAACCTGACACAACTTATAAATCAAGAAGGCTGTGCTGATTTCATACACAAAGTTGCGCTACAGCACTTGGAGCTTTGCAGAAACTTTGCAACCACCAAGATTACATTGGGAACATAAGACATTTGTGAAGAGTACTGCACGTCCTTCCGTATGTTTCAATAGTAAGCTCTGCCATTTACTATTGAAGTTGCAAGCGGTCTACAACCACCAGCCTGTGCACCACATTGAATTGTATGCGAACATTGCCGCATAGAATCTGATACACTCTCCGTTGAAATTTATGACACTTTTAGCTGCTTAATGTTTTGGTATATTATTTTGTAGCTTAATTATTGTATATTGGTGGTTGTGCAACGTTGCAACTATAACACCAGCCACCACTGGTTGAACCATGCTTGTGATATCACACAGGCTCACACTTCACTACTATTTCATATATTTTCAGCAAAAAAATAACATCGTTGTGATGCTGCAGTCACAATTTTCAACAGACATTCAATCCCCTTTACAACCTTTTTCTTGGTCCCAAAAATGAAGAGCTTGTTAAAAGGGTCTTCAATGTTTGCTTTTTTAAAATGGGTTTGTGACCATACAGGAGTCAGAATCATTTTGTGAGATGAAGGCTATACCAAAACGAGTGTTCCACAAATGTTTTGTTAACTAGAAGAATGTTGGCATCAGTGTATTCTATCTGATGGTGATTACTTTGACTTTGAAGGAGGACAATATCAATATTGAATAATAAATACTTCTGAAAAAAATTCTCATTTTTATCACACCTTCTATGCTTTACATATAAATTGTTTCAATATCTTGTGTAGGGACATAAATTGTTGCCTTTTAAGTGACTAATTAACCTTTAAAACAGCCATATTTAATTATGAGAACAACTTGGTTTGTCACATGGACAAGGTCAAGTAAAATGAGTTGACAGAGATTGAGGAAACACTAGCATCTTTTCTTTCACATGAACTGATATGTTGGTTGAGGGTGATTACAACTGAGCCCTCACCAGTTTTAATTTAGTTATGACACTGGAATAGCTTACAAACTGATCTCTGAACATAGCTTGTACATCTTTTTATTGGACATTGATTTACCAAGTTTGACAGCAATCTGTTGCTGCACTGTAAACAAGTAACAAACTTTGTGGACAGTCTTGTTCATGATTTAAATTTCTAATTGTAAGCAGACTTGTAAAATATGAACACATTCAGATTTCATATTTGTTTTTCATAAATTTGTATGATATACATTGAATTTTCACAATGTTCCAATAGATTTGTCTGGCATCCTTAAGAATTTGTGTTCTGTCTTTGATGTTCTGATATGGAATGACTTTTTCAGGGAATAAACACAATTCAACATGGGACCTAATTCAGCACATTTCATCATGTCATTCTAGTATATATAAAAACCTAAGAATTACCATACAGTCTGTGTGTGTGTGTGTGTGTGTGTGTGTGTGTGTGTGTGTGTGTGTGTGTGTGTGTGTGTGTGTGTGTTGTATCATGAATATTAATATTTCACACACACACACACACACACACACACACACACACACACACACACACACACACACACACACACACACATGATACTACATGATTCCTGTTTCTACAGCCTCTGAAGTAATATAAGAGATAAGTTTCCACATGTTTACAATATGAATTTAACGTTTTTTCTTTGTTTTTAATCCTTCATGTTACAGTTATGCTTTCATTCTGGCATCTGTCATTCCATTTTAAAATGTAAAGCAGATGTTTTGAGGTTGATATATACATAAACTTTTTAGGTGCACCTTCTACAAGATCACTCTGTTTTTGGATCAGAATTACCAGGATTACTTAATGTAGTTATGACTGCTAACAAAGTTATCAGGGAGTACAAACATACTACTGGCAAGTATTGTATAAATTGAACATATTTTACAAAATAATTTATTGTTAGGATAAATATTCATTTACTTGAGAAAAGTATACTTAAGATAATAATTGGGTTTCATTTATTAGTGAATAAATTAATTTGTTTGTGAGGTGTGTGTGTATTCTTACATTGTATATAATTTGTCAGTTTTATGCCTAAGTTATTAGAAATGCAAGTAGGTTTTACTGAGCGTAGATTTTCTCAGGATGTGCTGATAGGCGCGAGTCCACTTTTATCCTAGGACACATCCTATTGCCAAGACATTTCCTGATTAAACAATATGATCCTAAAATCAGATGCTGTGTTTTGATAGTGCTGGTGCAGTGTAGATTCAGCTAGTCCAATGATGGCTGCCTTCTAAGAATTAACAAACCTGTTCTTGTTCTTCTTTTAGCAATGATATTATTATATTTTTAAGAAACAGCAAGCAACTTCTGTGAGACAATTTAAACCAGGTGTAAGGTGGTAGGATACGTCACTAGGGAGGGCTCCGAGGCACCATTCTATCTGAAAAATAAATCAAAGAAGAAATGAAATGTACCAAGCATTTGTAAATTCATACCAACTTTCTCATCTTCTTTGTAATATTATTTTTCTATTTTAATAAAGAAATTACTAAAACAATCACATCAATAGTAAGCCTGATCAGCAGGTACAATTACAACAGAAAGTTTGGTAACATGAGCCATGATGTCATTCTGTTATGAGATAGCTGATTGCAGAAAACTAGTTCTTTAATGCATCATAGAGTGTCACTGCTGTTAGCTAGATGATCATTTTCTATGTATTGTAAAGGAGTGAGTGCAAGACACAGCCAGCAATGTGTATGTATTTTGTAATGTACCCTGTAGGTTTTTACTTGAGTTTTCGATGGAAATAAAATATATGATTTTTGTTCATTATCAAAAAAGATTGAAACATCATCAGCAACTCTAATTTAAATTTGTCTGCTGCAAGAAAGGGCAAAAAGAAAAAAAAATTGTGCAAACTGTTTTATAAGAATGTGTATGATAGAACATCATGAAGTGTTACTCAGTAATTGTTTATTAAAATGAATATGATTATATGTAATGTTTGGTCCAGGGAATCGTTTAGTGTACTTAGGCAGAGAACGGTGGGCAAATACAAATAACATAATGCGTAATTCAAGTAAAATATAACATTATTTATTTTCCTTTGGGAACATAAAAAAGATCATGAACACACTTATTCCGCCTTAAGGCATAAAACTGATTATCAACAAACTACGACATCAAAATACTACTACGTATATCAAAATTACGCAACTCAACACTTCTTGTTAGACCTATATGCATATGCTTCACACACAATCGTACACATTTACTTATTTTTTGATTTTGTTTAGCTCAACTTTGTAATTTATGAAAAAGCCAGTATTTTAATTATTTTTGAAATGTCTACTTTCCTGTTGATGCGTAGAAGTTCGACACCTGGGGCGTCTCCTCGTGGCGTGCACTGTTTGCTGTTTTATAGTTCTCACTTTCACATTTTACGGCCGACCTGTCAATTTACTGTAATTAGTCACTATTATGGATGAATATTTAGCCAAGAACTGTTTGTATTTTGAAATATATATAAATTCACATTTTCAGATTTACGCTTTGTGCGGTTTATGCGGGCGAAAACGGTACTCAGCCGGCGGCAAGCGGAACTGCCCACGTTCGCTTTGTTTAGATTTTGTTTGCCGACTGGCGTTCAGTGTTACAAATTTCCGTTTGGTTTCGTCTTCAAACTGGTTCACCCCGCTCCCCGCTATTCGTCTCGTCCTCAGTATTGTAACTTTCCGCTGAGTTGGGTATCACCTTTTTAACTCGTAATTAGCTGTTTCTCGTCAACAACGTACTGGCGGAATTAATCACTGGCTATAAATAGATTTTCGTCTTTTGCTGCATAACCATACATGGTCATGAAAATATTTACTGGCTATCGCGTCACCTCAAAGGGGCCTCATCTTTACATGTTATAGAATTTATGAAATTACACAATAATATTTAGGTAAATTTAGACTCATTACAATCACGGAAATATGGGTGCAATGAAAGAAACCCTTCATTTGGTTTTGTATGTTTGTTCTTTGATGGTGATGAAGCTATTCAAGAAACGATGTTGAGTGAGTAGTTACATCTTATTTTGTAATGAATAAAAACAGAAATGCTATAAAACTCACAACAATTTCATCACATTTTGGTTGCTAAGAAACTCCAGCATTTTTACTAATTTTAGTACTAATTTGAGTACAGCATATGCATAAACTATTCAAAAACACAATTACAAAGTAAAAACAGCCAAGAGATTCTTTCTGTAACAATAGTCTTTGTAAAACATTTTATGTGTATGATTTTTTCATTTACGCCATAACAAAAAAAGACTATTGTCCTTTTTTTTTTTTGAGTTGGTAAGCCTAGTGCTGAAGTAACCACCAATGGTGGTACAGTATAAATAAGATTTTCAGTGCATGCTTGATGTGTGCCAAGAACATACTACAAAGGATAAAGATTTTTTCTTGTTAGTGCATCTTCATTTCCTTTGTATGAATTAAATGGTCTTGTTCGTGAGAGCTTTTGGAACTTTTCAACTCTGGAAAGCAAGGCTCACACAACCAGATTAACATCATGTTTTGAAACAGCTTTATCTGACTTTACAAAATAATTCATCTAAACTGATTGCATAGATATAAACCAAATATGCAAAGGAAATAGTGTTAATTGCAGACATGATAGTGTAAATATTAACATATCTGTAAAATGAAAAAATGTGTATTATGTTTTCTTTTAACCTCACCACTTAAAAAAATTGCTTGAAAAAGCTTCTTCTAATCCAGGTGTGATATAGTTTTTCCCAGTTTAGATGTTGTTATATACTTCTTTCTTCCATTCTTCATCATAGTGCCTATAATTAGCTTGTATATTAATAAAGTTGTTAATTGTATTAAATAATATACAATGTTGTAACTTTTACAATTTCATTAATATATGAACTAATAACAAACTCTCACTTACCTTGAACTATTTCTTATTTACTTGTTCGACCAGATCATCTAGTGGTGGAAACCCTTTTTCGTATAGCGAATTTACCAGCACAGAAAATGAAGTTAGGTGGTTGAAATGATTATTCTAACACACATATAGTAAGTTGAAATAAAATATTAAGATATTCATGTTATATTCCCATTTACATAAAACCTCCTCCACTCTTTACATATTTCTATATCTTTACTTTTCATATTACTGTAATGGTCTCTACAGGGACATTGTCCACTAACGTATGGAGTACGTTATCTAAATAAATTTATATAAATAAGAAACACATGTTGAAATAAAAACAGCTTAACTTATACTACATTTACCTATTAAGACAACCCAGTATTTGCTCATACACTTCAGTCATACTTTTACCCCATTTATTTAAATTTAGCGCTTTTGTAAATTTTTTATATAGTAATTGGTTTATGTTATTCTGTTACTTGACTGGCGGCGTCCCTGCAGACCACGGGTTGCACTCCGTATATTTTAGTTCGTCCAAATTGTTCACTGCATTTTTGTTTGATGTTACACTGTCGAATTATTCAAAGTTAATTGTTGCCCATTTAGTTGTAGTTTTATTCACATTTTTATTCCACTTTAAATTATAGTTTAGACCACATTTTTGAAAGTTTTAATAAATTTTCGGCTCGCGAGCCTGTACACTGAACCGCGCGGTTCCGAAGTTATATGACTACAGACGCCGAATTCGACGCTTCCAAGATGGCCAAAACGTTCTCCTGCTCGCCAGCTTGCTTTTTGATAGGCCGAACAGGCGTCAAGTGATATCTCATTAAGCCACGCTAATTACTGTAGATTCGCTCTGACTGACTAGTGAACCTCATACGTGACAATTTTCGTGTGAACGTTGGCCGACACCTGCGCTCATTCGCGTTAATTCGCACCCTTGTTGATAACTGACATTCCTGTACCATTTTGTACCTCACACGGAGCTATAGTCCGTTAACCAAATATACTCTGGTTATGAAAAAAACTTCAGATCACAGACTCCTTCATTCTGTAGCGTTAAATACTGGATTGCCTTTAGCAAAGTACTGGGTGCGTACACATGTGCCTTATTATTTTAAACATAACACTATCTCCAAATATTGTAACGTAATGAAAATACGGTCCCCTACGTTACGTAAAAAATTTATAATTCTCAAACTAAAAAATAAAAAAAAATAATAATTGTCCGTAGTAATAAAAGGTCAGAAAAGTAAACCATTATTAAATGAATAAATAATCCCTAAATAAGAATACAAGGTAAAAAGAAAAAAATAAGAATGTTTATAAATACAAACTATTAAGTGTTCAGTGAAAAGGGTAAACGATAAACATAATGACAAGTAATGTGAAACATAACATAGACAGTTTTAGAATAATTAATGAATTAACTGAGAGGAGACTAATTAATTAGTGCATAATTTATTTTATAAAAATGTGCATGTTATTATGTTTTATCATGTTGTTTTATTATCATGGTATTTATATTGTTTTTTGTATGTAGCAGGTGAAGCAATTGTTTTAAGAGAATATCAATTAACTGATGTTAATTTCATTTTTATGTTAAAAAATATATCACCATCGAACTGGTGTTCAACTTTCACTAAGATTAAATATTTTGTATACATGTACTTAGTTAGTATGTGGATTATAATTGTAAACTTGGCCAGAAAGGCAATAATTGTTAATATGATACCAAAGGGTTTATTGTAATTACGTTATAAACAAATGAAGGGTTCTATACTAATATAGGTAATAATAAATTAAAATCAGAATGAGATAAAAATGTAATGATAGGCCATAAACCAGTGACATTGTATAGGAAGTCAGGTCAGAAAAGTTAGGTAACAAAATGAGTAAAAACACTAAGTGTAATGTAATAAGTTAGGAGAAATCAATAGTAGTTATTGATAGCAGATAAGTAACTTCAATTAAAATAAAATCTTAAAATGTAATAGAACAATTATGCCTAAAAATAATATTTTGTAATGAGAAAATAGTACTTGTTAGACTAAGTAGATTAAGAGGAAACGATAGCAAAATGTATATAATTTAATAACAAAAAATATGTAAAGGTTTAATATGATATAATGTAACTTTAGTAAGGGAGTGTTTTATTAAGTGCAAGAACATTGTTTAATTATGGTTCTAGGATTATAAATATTATGCAATAAGAGAACAAAGACTGGTTGTGAAGACGACAAAATGGAATAAAATTTGTTTATTCGATTATTGAATTGTTATCCATGAATGAGGACAGTTTAGTTTTTATGAACCTAGAAAAAATGAGAAAATTATATAGAATAAATTAATGAGTCAACAAAATTAAATAATAACTAACAAAAGGAGAGCTCGCTGACTTTTGACGGTCATATGTAAAAGAGTACAATTAAGCCTATCAATTAAAATTGACGAAAGTCTAAAGGAAGGACTTTACCAATTAAACACAGTAAAAGGAGTAATCATTAAATTTAAATAATAGACAAATGAAGATAAATAACTACCTGAATGAATTAAAGTAATCCAGTATTCTAAAGGACGAAAGAAGAAATTAAAATTGTACTTGAACCTCACTTTTCATGACTCGATAGAGAAAACATATTCCGACACAAAATACAGTGGAACCCGTAACCACAAGAACTGGACATTGGCGAAGAGTAAGGATTGGCATTTCTGCATCATCCCAGGACCAAGACACCAAACTTTATTTCGAAACTGGAGTGAAGACTGGCGAGGATTTATACATCTGTATCTTGGCGTTGATCAACCATCTCGAAGCACGAGGTTATCTGGGCATGGCCATTACAAGTAACTGTGTCATCGGACGGTAAACTTTACTTATTTTAAATATTAATTAATAAGAATTTAGTAATAGATTGTAATACCTTGTAGTCCTATTTTTGCATTTTTCTGACCTTACTAATAGTCAAAAGAACCTTCATACCCTGTGTTTAAGAAAAACAATAATAAATAAAAGTAATGTATAAACCTGAATTCGATAGTTGATCGATTCATTCCAGTACGATCGATTTTTGTATCTTAGTGAAGGAAGAATATTTGTTTTCAAAGAAAAAATATAAAATAAAGAATCATTCTTGAAATTGGCGATTTCTTATTATTTGTATAATATTTAGTGCATGTTGAATGAGTTGTAATTTATAGAGAGAGTAACGAGAGAAGTACAGTAAGCAGAACAACTAACCTACAATAACCAGCTGACTGTGAACCACAGCGCTAGCCCGCGGACAGCTGTTGAATTCCAAGAGAAGAGAAACTTATTTAAGTATTTTACTCTCCTCTCTCAACACTTGATGCAGACTAGGCCTGAATAATAACCATAGAATTACCCAATAAATCAACTGGTGTTGAACGTTATTAATTCAGAATGTACTAAATTATTATATAATATTGAGATATTCTTAATATTTGATTAATATCACCAATTAAAAAATATTATTTCTTCACAAATAACCTGACATTGCGGTGCTTAAGAGAGACCACTTATCACTTCATAAATATTAAATAAACACAAGACAATCAATTTAAATAATAACAAAACATTTATTAAAAAAAAAAAACATAATTGGTTTACAAATTAGCTCACAACAGTGGAGTTTAAGATATAATTATATATAAGGCATATGATAAGATCGGAACTCGGATAAAGGTTTAGTAACAAATTGGCACTCAACTTGTAGGGCTTGAGTTAAGTAAAACGTCGATTCCATAACTATTACTTAACTTGAGCAGGCAACTATTAGAGGCACAGATGCATACCAGAGGGGTTTCTAAAAGGATGGCGAAGGAGTGAGAAACGGAAGAAGATAGACGGGAAGAAGAAATAGAAGTAGTCACGGACAGTGAAATAGAACAAACGATGGGTAATAAAGAAGAAACTGAAGTCGTTAGGGACACGGAAAAGGAAATGATAGAAGAGGATGCCCAAGGGGACCAACCAGATAAATTCGCCCAAAAAGAAGACATGAGCATGCAGGAGATGTTGAGAATTATAATGGAAAGCAATAAACAAACAAATGATAAAATAGATGAAAAATTTAGGAAACAGGAGGAAAAAATAATAAAATAGATGAAAATTTTAGGAAACAGGAGGAAAAATTTAATAAAATAGATAAAAATTTTAGGAAACAGGAGGAAAAATTTAATAAAATAGATGAAAATTTTAGGAAACAGGAGGAAACCTCAAAACTAATGAACGAGAAGTTTGAGAGGAACAATGAGAGTTTAAAACAAATGAAGGAAGTGATCAGACAAATAAATGAAGAGAATTTAAAGCGGATTAATGAAAGAATTGAGAATGTCCATGTGACAATTAACCAAAAGGTTGTAACGGGCCAAATTTGCGGGTTATTTTATTTTATTAAATTTGGGGTTTTATTAAAATATTTGTAAATTTATTTCCCATTGTGACAGACCACGTGTTGTAAAAACAGTGTTGGAACAAAGCAGTAATACGTGTCCATAGTTGTGCAATCGGTAACCAAGAATTCACCCAGCCTTCATTTCCAAGAACTTTGTGAATGTGTGGCAGCGCGCCCACATGCATCACACGAGCATACGCGCGGACCCACGCCACTGTGAACCACCAAAATGGCTAAGTGAATAATTTCTGTTCGCCTCCTTTACTAAATCGACGGATGTAAAACTTTAAGTCACGCCCATCTTGTGACGTCAGCCAGTGCCTAGCGAATATCTTACACTAACTGCACACAAATAACTACACGGGTTTGAATAGGATTTATAAGCGTCGAAGAACCACAAGGCATTGGTTTCCACAACAAAAGATGCAATCAAGTTAGCGGCACATGCTATGCCGTTCTGCGTGGTCCGACACAGACAGTATCAGCCGCTACAACCCCATGGGGCTACTTTTTTCAAAATTTTAAAATGTACCAGTAAAAAGGTGAATTAACAGTTTCAAACAAGTGGCAGTGATGTGAGTCAACGGAAGGACACCAACTCGTATATTGTTCGCGGGACGTCAATGAAGTTATACATGAAATAAATCGAGGTTGCGTGGACGCCTCGTGCCGGCTTGGGGTATATGTTTCAATTTATATAGTAATGGGGACATATTTCAATAATGGGGGTTTTTAAATAAGAATGTGTGAGAGAGAGAGAGAGAGAGAGAGCAGACTGGGCTATCCTTATAGTTATAAGTAATATAATTTATTTATGACCATATAAAACGTATTGAAAAAATGTATGAAAATTTTAAATAATTTGAAAATTTTATTGGAAAAAGAATAGTACAACCTTTTTTAATAGTTGCTCATTAAAAATATTAATTCTCTTCAAAAAATGAGTAGAGTACATTATTACAAAAAACCCGTAACACATGTTTGTATCTTACGTTCGTGCGAGAAGAATCCTGGACCCAGAAAGAATCTTTGCAGGTAGGTGAAACAAAATTTATGTATTGATATATTGTAAAAGTGTAATTAACGTCACAATGGCGCCCGAACAGGGACAGTTTTTATGAATTAAAAAATTAAGTAAAAACCGCACCTACAAAAAAGATACAAACGCGTGTTTAAGGTTAGCGTAATAAAGTAGAAGTGCGTCATTTACGCAAAAGTGACATGAAATAGAAAGTGTATTACAAAAAATCAAATTAATTAAAGTATTCTAAGTATCAAGTATAAAATAAGAAATGGCAGATAATAATGAAGTCAGCTTCTCTGACAGTCAGACCGAGAGTCAAATAAATACTGACTCCGGTATTCAAACAGAATCAATGTCAATAGATGAGCATAATGTAGAAGTATCTGTAATCAGTATGCCGGGAGCAATTTCCACTCCCGTGACGATTAAAACAAACACAAAAGAGAAAGAATTGTCATTAGAAGACATATTCGATTTTATGAAAAATAATTTCAGTAGAGTGAATAACAAATTTGATGAACAGAAAAACGAAATTCAAGAATTTAAAAGTAGTGTAAATGAGAAATTAGATGTACAGAATGACAAGTTTGATGCAATTGACAAAAAATTTGAGAGTCGTTTTAATTCTAATGACGAAAAATTTGATAAAATAGACCGTCGTTTTGACGTTCAAAATAGCAATTTTAATAAAAAAATTCGAAGAACAGAATATTCAGTTGCAGCAGAGTATTAGTGTATAATTTGATGAATTAATAAATGAATAAAAGTATATAAATTAATAATGTACAAGAAAAGAATAAATGTTTAGAAAATACCAATGAAATAATAAGAAGTAGTTTGAATAAACTAGAACAGAGTAAGAGCAATACAAATGAAAATTGTAATGACGTGTGTGAAAATGTGGTACTAGATGAAGAGTTAACAAATGATGACGATGATGTTGAAAATAGTATTGAGAATAGTAATGTATTTGAAGAAGTAGTATCAGAGAGTGATATGTTGAAAATAAATGATGAGCGTACTGATGAAGTTATGGAATATAATAATGAAATGTTGATGAGTGTTTATGAGTTAGAGAGAGAGTGGAAAGATAGTATAGTGGTAGAATGGGGGCAGAGGGTAAATTTTCCCCTTATTATTTATGATGAACCAGAGGGTTCACAAGTGTTGTTGAAGGGCAAGAGTCCCATGTTAATAGAAGATTTGAGTTGTTTATTGTTGTTGTATAAGTTTGTACCCTCTGTCTGGAGTAATATTGAGAGTGTGATATGGTATTATAATGAGAGAGAATTAGATAGCGAATTGTATGTTGAGAGAGAAACAGAATTGTATGAATTAAATAGAGATTATGATGAGTGGAAAGAAAGGTTAGAAGTGTATTTAAATAAGAATGATTTAATTTATAATAAAAAAGTAACTGACCCGATATTGGAAATATTTACTAATGGAGACTTAACAGAAATACTTAATGTTGACTTGTTTCATGATTATTTTGATAAAACGGATGAATTTGATTTTTGTGGTTATGACACACGAGATAGTAATATGTGTATCAATAAAATTGAAAAGTGCTATCTGAAACAGAGATTAATTTTCGACGATGGAGGCTAGACTATAAAACAATTAATGGACAATTATAAATATTTTTGTTTTATGGTTTTTGACCTTGCAACTTTGGACATTGAAGTGTGATATAACTGAATAAATAATGATGACGATTTGTAAATAAGTGTTTAATAAATTTATTTGTGTGTATTGTAAAATGTTAAGTAAACAATGTGTATGCAGGTAATTGTTGTAATAATAATATTAATATTTTGCAATTTAAATAAATAACAATATTAATTTTGGAGACAGTAATTGGCTAATTGTAATTGTTTTGATAGCAATTGAACTTGTATTTTCAATAATTAATTTAATTAAAATAATTTGAGATGTTTTAAGTATTCCGATGGATTTGAATGTTATATAATTGAATTTTCTAATGAATCTAAATTATTTTTCGAGATGTGAATTGGGTAATTAACTGTTAAATTGTGTGATTTAAAATAACGTTTTGTTAAATGTTTCAGAGGTTACGTGAAAGTATTGGTGTATGGTGTATGTATTTTGTGTATGTCAGTTTAAATGGACTGTAAGTATAAAATTGATTATACTAATTAAATGGAATAAAAATGTATACAGATGTTTAACTTAATTGAAAGAATTTTAAATGTAGTAATGAAAGCAACTTGAGATAATAATTTAAAAATAATAATAACTGAAATATAAAGAGAAACAAAGGTTAACAATAAGAAATTTAAAAAATTTTAAGAAATTTAATGGTAGAAAATTATGAATGATTTAAATGATGATGAATAAAATGGTTAATGAAAAATGTCACATTAGAATGTTGTATATAAAAAATTTTACTATTTAGTTATTAAGGCGCTATTGCTGGGGTGGCCTGTGCCCCGTAGATAGTGGAATGGGTTGGGGGTAACAGTGAGTGTTACCTCCATCGGAGGCCAACATGGCGAAAATGTGCGGCACACCTTTTTGTACAATTGTACCATGATAAACTTTCGTGCCGTACATAGTGATGATGATGATGATATAGAACAGGCATTGAAGTGAAAGTTTGATTTCCCCGACTTTTCGGGCGATTACTGCCTTACCAGCACTAATCGTGGTTTTGGCTAGCGGTCAGCTATGGCCATAATCAAGTCCCTTGACCATAGCTGATTTGAAATTGGTTTATAATAGAAATTAAATGGGGGGTGAAACTAGGGGAAATCCAGGAACTATGGAACAGTGGCTGCCACTCTGTCCGCGTGGGGACAGCATAGCCAGGTGGTAGACCCGTCTTAAGGGCTTTTCAATATAAAACAAGGATATGTCGATATCCACAATCTTTAAAATGTAAAGCCGAAGCAAAGACACGGAGATGTCAAATTCCTCCAACTATGCAGTCTTTGTGAAAGCAAATGGGCGCTACAGTCCTACATAAATTACAATAGTGTGTGTGGATTAGGAGGTTGCTCAGATGAGCGACGTATTTAAATTTTGTAAATTGAAAATGATAACTAAATTTTGCTCTCATAAAACGCTTGTATTCTGTTTTGATAAATAGGGGTTCATACATTCAGTATACTGTATTCATTCTATTTTAGCAATGTGTCATTTTATTGTAGTAGGTTAGATATAAGGATTGATAAAAAGTATGTGTTTTATATAATTTGTGATTTTAAAATGAGTATAACCAAATAAATAACTAAACCGACTGGCAGGCGGTTTACATAATTGTACCAGAGTCAGAAAGAGGGGAAACATTGATGGTAAATGTAAGGATTGATAACCATATGTATTTCATAGAATGTGTATAATTTTGAAATGTTTTTTCACTTGGCTAGGAATATCAGCTGATCAGTAGTAAAATGTCACTGTTAAATTGTTTATTAATGGTCAAGGTAATTAATGTTAAATATAATGTTTAATGTGCTAAAGATGCTATTTCAAATGATGAGAAAAGTAATTTAATGTAGTGAAGATTTTAAATGATTTGTAAAATAATAAGAGACAGATTGTGGGTGATTAATATTTTATTGGGACATATAGATCAGTCCAAGTTAAAGTTAAAGTTAAAGGGGTAGTAGAGAGAAAAATGTTGTTTTGGAAGTAATGTAATGTTGTGGTGAGTTAATGTAATAGAATTTGAGAAGTATTGATGTTGACACAGTAGATATGGGAATATATGTAGAGTAATGATTGATATATTGATATTATAAATGATGATGTTATTTTGTTGTAGTTGAAGTGGGGTAAAAAGAATGAGATTTGGGGATGGCAATTTTGTAATAGGGGATAGTGTAATGTGGGAGTCCGCAACAAAAGGGTTGGGACGGGAAGGGACCGTTTGGCGCCGGAAAGGGTTACCTTAGGTAGAATCCAGGAACCAACATAAGGGAATGAGCTTTTGGGTGGGGGGGAACACTTATCCTAAGTACAAATGGTTAGAGAGAATTTTTTTATATATATTGAGAGAATGATGTAGTTTGAGTTTAATGATAAGTTGGGTTTAGAGATTGTTTGATAGATATTTTGATAGAGATGGGTGTCATATTGGTTCAAGTTGTTAAGGCTATTAGAGTCAGAGTGAGAAAGATTATATATGTATACCTGCCAAGTGGCAGATCAGGCTAGTATAAATAATTAAATCACCCAAAGTAAGGGAAAGTGAGAATAATAAAGAAAGAGATTTAGAATAAAAATATAAAATTTGATTGAAACCAGTGACAAATTTTTGAGAGGGTTTGAAAATAATGTAAAGCTATAAAGTGTTATTTGAATAATTTAAATATCAATTTGATTGTTATTTATAATAATATTTTGTTATTTTGAATGTTTTATTTTATTTTGTTTTATGTTTCAAGATAGAATTTTACTGATGTTTAATGTATTTTCAAATGTAACTTGTGTATAAAGTATGTAGGTCAAGGTTCTTGACCTGACCCAGTTTTGATCAGCTGATGGGTGAGGTCATATACTAGGGACATTTAGCAAGGAAGTGGAGCCAATTTTGTTTTTAATTAATTGGAATAATTTTAAATGATTTCAATATGGAAAAAGGAAACTTTTTTGAAAAAAAAAAAAGTTTTTGATTTTGCGCCTGCCAGCTAACGGATATTTTGAACTTTGATGTTATTGTTTGTGGATTATTGTAAACATACAAAATAAATCGAAATATATTAATAAATAAAAATACTGCCAGAACTTACCTGTACTCATTCTCAACTACTTACCTCGTATTAAATTTTATCAGAAGACCAGAGTCGCCACGATATTTGTATAGATTAAAATATCAAAAACTTACACACTTTACCTTAATAAAAAAAGGGACAATTTAGCAATCTGACCACCCCCGATAATAATTCAGAAGATACCCGGAACGTTTAGATGAATCTTGCAGCACAGAAATGAGAAAGTGGTAATGACGAAATAACTTAGACTAACACATTGTTATACTGTAAACTAAATAATTTTAATTACTCAAAACCGTTTTATGATCATTACAAGAACACTACAAGACTAATTTTGAAATATATTTGTTGGTACCATATTTAACTCTTATTACTTATAAGACAGCCCATTCTGCTCACTCTCTCTTTCACACAGTTTTATACTTTACCCTTCCTGGTAATTTATTATTAAACGTAATTATTTCCATAACTGTTCACTGCCGCGATTACACACAACACGTGGTTTGTTCACCCGCGCTTCCAAAGTCCGTAATTTAACTGTTGTATTGTCCGCCGTTCGTCCCCAGTTGTACACTTGTTCAAATCCGTTAATTCCGCGGGTCCCGGTCGGTCTTAACGATATTATTGAATTAGTCGCATTTTATAAAACTCCACCGACCGGGCCCAAAAAAACTGTCAGCGTCTGTTAATGAAGTCGGTTTCTCGTGGACTGGGCCAAGCGTCCCTCGCATGCGGACGGATATTAATGCCTCCCAGCGAACGAATTTCGTCGTCGCTCATAGCCTGAGTTGGTGCAGTTTGTTGGCTATGAGCATGATACATAGCAGTATTTTAGTCCTGTACGCCGACGATATCTAGATGCTTATGGCTCAACGTCACAAAATAGGCGGGCCTTAAAGTTTCATATCCGTCGCCTTAGTCAAAGAGGCGAAACAGAAAATGGTGTGCTCGTCACCATCTTTGCGGTACAAGTAGCGTGGGTCCGCGCCCCTGGATGTATAATGCGTATGGGCGCGCTGTCACACACAAACAAAGTTCTTGGAAATGAGGCTTGGTAAATTCTTCTACCGATTGCACAACGGGATATTGCGTTGCCGCTTTGTTACAACACTGTTCTATTCACCACGTGTTCTGGTCACCGTTGAAATAAAATTTCACAAATTTTTTAGAAATCCCCGAAAATGTAAATAAATAAAAATACCCAAAATTTGGCCCGTTACAATACCCCCTGAATGAGAGGTATTCTGTCAAAACAGAAGAAATCTCATTGATAAAACCCCTAAGAGGACTGGTGAGGAACTGGTTCCAACAACCCCCTTGTTGTTCTTACACTTCATGGGTAAACGACCCCCCTGGCTCGGCGACTATGGACGCATCTGAACGAGATCACTGGACTTCTCTGTGCGAGATCCCAACACCGAAAAATCGAACAGACACGCACCACAGCGCACCTCACCTTCTATCATGCTACCCCAAAAATCCAAATCCCTGGCTTAGATGCCAGATCCTCAACCGATATGTTTCCCCTTATTTGCAAACTGGGCTGCCTTTAGCAGATACTGGGCTCACGCACACACTGATACTACATATTATAAAATGAAAATATTCTTAAAAAATTTACTAAGCGAAAAATCATTAGCAGTTTTGCTTGAAAATTAAAACCCAAATTTTGCATCTATACTGAATAATTCTCGCCATTAATTTTTTTTTTGTTATTTAAAATAAATCAATTGAACATTTCTTAAAAATAAGAACATCCTTAACCTAACATGGATTACACCTAGAATCTAACAATACAATTCAATAAAATAATTCAATAATAATAAACACGGTTAGTACATAAACAATAAAATAATTAAGGTTTAAAAATATCCATTATCTGGCAGGCGCAAAATCAAGAAATAATTTTTTTTTTTTTCAAAAAATTTCCAAAAAAAAATTTTTAAATTCAAAACAATTAAATTTCTTAAAATTTTTCTTTTTTCCATATAGAACTCATTTAAAGTTTGTTCAAATTAATTAAAAACCAAAATTTTAAGTAACTTCCTTGCTAAACATGCCTAGTATATGACCTCACCCATCAGCTGACCAAAACTGGGGCAAGTCAAGAACCTTGACCTACATACGTTATATACAAGTTATATTTGAAAATACCTTAAACACCTGTAAAATTCTATCTTGAAACACAAAATATAATAAAATAAAGCATTTAAAAGAACAAAATATTATTACAATTAACAATCAAATTGATATTTAAATTATTCAACATAAACACTTTATAACTTTACATTATTTTCAAACACTATCAAAATTGTCACTGGTTGCAATTAAAATTTTTATATTCTTATTACAAATCTCTTTCTTTATTATTCTCCCTTTATCGAATTACTTTGGTGACTTAATTATTGTAATAACTCGATTTGCCACTTGGCATGTACATATACACTCTTTACTTCTTTGACTCTAATACCACTAACAACTGTAACTAACATGACACCCATCTCTATCAAAACATCTATCAAACAATCTCTAAACCCAACTTACCATTAAACTCAATTCGCCACCTTCTCTCTATATATATATAAAAAAAATACTCTCTAACCCTTTGTACTTAGGATAAGTGTTTCCCCCCCCAAAAAAGCTCATCCCATTATGTTGGTTCCTGGATTCTACCTAAGGTAACCCTTTCTGGCACCAAACGGTCCCATCCCGAACCCAACCATTTTGTTGCGGACTCCCACATTACACTACCCCTATTACAATATTGCCATCCCCAAATCTCAATCTTATTATCTCACTTCAACTACAACAAAATAACATCATCAATAATGAACATCAATATATCACTCAAAACTCTACATATATTACCCACAACTACTGTGTCAACATCAATACTTCTCAATATCTATTACATTAACTCACAACAACATTACATTAATTCAAGACAACATTATTTTTCTCTCTGCTACCCTTTTAACTTTGACTTTAACTTGGACTGATCCACATGTCCCACAAAATATTAATCACCCCATTTATCTTTTATTAACTTTCCCAAATTATTACTTTATTTCTCCCTTTATCAAATTACTTTTCTCATTATTTTAAATAGCATCTGTAATACATTGAAACATTACATTTAACATTGATTACCTTGAACATTTACAACCAATATAACAGTGACATTTTACTACTGATCAGCTGATGTTCCCAACAAAGTGAAAACACATTTCAAAATTGAGCAAATTACATGAAATACATATTTTTAGCAATCCTTACCTCTACCCTCATTGTTTCCCCTCCTACTGACTCTGGTACTATGTTAACCGCCTGGCAGTCGGTTTAGTTATCTACTTAGTTTCAAAAATACACAAATTATATAGAACACATATTCTTATCAACTCTTACCTCTAACACAATAAAATAATACATAGAACACAATAAAATATAGAATGAACACCTTATACTGAATGTATGAGCACATATTTACTTGAGCGGAATACAAGCGTTTTTATTAGAGCAAAATGGATTTATCATTTTTTAATTTACAAAATTTAAGTACGTTGCTCATCTGAGCAACCACCTGGTCTACACACACTATTGTAATTTATGTAAGACTGTTGCGCCTTTTTGCTTCCACAAAGACTGCATATTTGGAGGAATTGGACATCTCTGTGTCTTTGCTTCGGCATTTACATTTTAACATTTGTGGATATCAACATATCCTTGGTATATATTGAAACGCCCTTAAAACGGGTCTACCACCTGGCTATGCTGTCCCCACGCGGACAGAGTGGCAGCCGCTGTTCCATAGTTCCTGGATTTCCCCTAATGTCACCCCCATTTAATTTCTACTATAAACCAATTTCAAGTCAGCTATGGTCAAGGGACTTGATATGGCCATAGCTGACCGCTAGCCAAAGCCACGATTAGTGCTGGTAAAGCAGTAATCGCCCGAAAAGTCGGAGAAATCTAACTTTCATTTCAATGCCTGTTCTACATCATCTTTGTTATGTATGGCACGAGCGTCTATCAGGGTACAAATTGAATTTGTACGAAAAGGTGTACCGCACATTTTCACCATGTTGGCCTCCGATGGAGGTAACACTCTCTGTTACCCCCAACCCATTTCACTATCTGCTAGGGCACAGGCCACCCCAGCAATAGCACCTTACTAACTAAATAAAATTTTATATAAAACATTGTAATATGACATTCTCACCAATCATTAATCATTTAACTCCTTCATCACCTTAAAATTTTCAAATTCATTATTAATAATTATTATATTATCTTTTCAGTTATTATTAAAAAATTTTTAATTATCATTTTTATTTAACACAATTATTTCAAATCATCTCATTATTGAATTAAATCTTTTCATTTGAGTTACACCTGTAAACATTTTTATTATAAAATTTTATACTTACAGTCCATTTAAACTGACATACACAAAATATATACACCGTACACCAATACTTTCACGTGACCTCTGAAACATTTAACAAAATGTTATTTCAAATCAAACAATTTAACAGTCAATTACCAAATACCTATCTCGTAAAATAATTTAAATTCATTAGAAAATTTAATTATACAACATTTAAATCAATCAGAAAATTTAAAACATCTCAAATTATTTTAATTAAATTAATTATTGAAAATACAAATTCATTGCTATCCAAAACAATTACAACTCATCAGTTACTGTCTTCAAGATTTATTCTGATATTTATTTAAATTGCAACCATTAATATTATTATTACAACCCTCTACACACACTTGTTTACTCAACATTCTACAATGCACACAAATAAATTTACTACATTTCTATTTACAAACTTTTGTTATTAACTGTTCCATTTTTTCACACTTCATTGTCCAAGTCTGCCAGGTCAAAACCACAAAACAAAACATTTATAATTGTCCTTTATTGTTTTATAGTCTACCCTCCATCGTCAAAGATTAATCTTTGTTTTATATAGCACTTTTCAGTTTTATTGACCCACATATTGATACTTTGTGTGTCATAACCAAACAATTTCAATTTATTCGTTATATCATAATAATCATGCACCAAGTCTACGTTAAGTATTTCTGTTAAGTCTCCATCAGTAATTATATTCATTATCGGGTTAGTTACTTTTGTATTATCAATCAAATCATTATTATTTAGACACACTTCTAACCTTACTTTCCACTCATCATACTCTCTATTCAATTCATACAATTCTGTTTCTTTATCAACATACAATTCTCTTTTTAAATCTCTCTCATCATAATACCATATCACACTCTCAATATTATTCCAGACAGAGGGTACAAATTATACAACAACAATAAACACTTCAAATCTTCTACTAACACGGGACTCTTGCCCTTCAAAAACAACACTTGTGAATACATTAAATCATCATCATAAATAATAGGGGGAAAATTGACCCTCTGCCCCCATTCTACTACTATATTCTCTTTCCTCTCTCTCTCTAACTCATAAGCACACATCAACATTTCATTATCACATTCCACAACTTCATCATTACTCTCAGATACTACATTTTCAATTACATCACTATTCTCAATACTATTTTCATTATTTTCAACATCATCGTCATCATTTGTTAACTCTTTATCTAGTATTATATTTTGACACATGTCATTATAATTTTCATTTGTATTACTCTTGTTTGTATTCATCACATGTACTCCCATTCGCTCGATACTCTGTTCCAATTTATTAAAACTAGTTCTTATTGTTTCATTGCTATTTTCAACACGTTTATTCATTTCTTGTATATCATTTTTTAATTCATTAAATTTGTCATTAAATTTATGATTTTGCATTTCAAATTTAATACTTTGTTGCTCCAAAATTAATTGCAACATATTCATCACTTTCTCATCTCTATCTATCTCTTGTTTACTTTGGACAGGTGTTGATAGACTTTCTATCCGGCTGTCAGATAAGCTGACTTCATTATTATCTGCCATTTCTTACTCTTTATAATTGATACTTGTGCGTAAATATAATATAATCAATATATAATATACGGTATAACCAATTTTGCGTGAATGACGCACATTTATTTTATTCCGCTAACCCTAAAACACACGTACGTAATTATCTACGATAAATATTTTTACAAGTTCGTCATTACCACATCCTATTTTCTGTGCTTTAAAATAGGTCTATCTCGTATAAATAAAATTAAACGAAAATCCTGGCAGCGTGAGCCATTTGTAAACATACAAAATAAATCGAAATATATTAATAAATAAAAATTCTGCCAGAACTTACCTGCACTCATTCTCAACTACTTACCTCGTATTAAACTTTATCAGAAGACCAGAGTCGCCACGATATTTTTATAGATTAAAATATCAAAAACTTACACACTTTACCTTAATAAAAAAAGGGACAATTTAGCAATCTGACCACCCCCGATAATAATTCAGAAGATACCCGGAACGTTTAGACGAATCTTGCAGCACAGAAATGAGAAAGTGGTAATGACGAAATAACTTCGACTAACACATGGTTATACTGTAAACTAAATAATTTTAATTACTCAAAACCATTTTATGATCATTACAAGAACACTACAAGACTAATTTTGAAATATATTTGTTGGTACCATATTTAACTCTTATTACTTATAAGACAGCCCATTCTGCTCACTCTCTCTTTCACACAGTTTTATACTTTACCCTTCCTGGTAATTTATTATTAAATGTAATTATTTCCATAACTGTTCACTGCCGCGATTACACACAACACGTGGTTTGTTCACCCGCGCTTCCAAAGTCCGTAATTTAACTGTTGTATTGTCCGCCGTTCGTCCCCAGTTGTACACTTGTTCAAATCCGTTAATTCCGCGGGTCCCGGTCGGTCTTAACGATATTATTGAATTAGTCGCATTTTATAAAACTCCACCGACCGGGCCCAAAAAAACTGTCAGCGTCTGTTAATGAAGTCGGTTTCTCGTGGACTGGGCCAAGCGTCCCTCGCATGCGGACGGATATTAATGCCTGCCAGCGAACGAATTTCGTCGTCGCTCATAGCCTGAGTTGGTGCAGTTTGTTGGCTATGAGCATGATACATAGCAGTATTTTAGTCCTGTACGCCGACGATATCTAGATGCTTATGGCTCGACGTCACAAAATAGGCGGGCCTTAAAGTTTCATATCTGTCGCCTTAGTCAAAGAGGCGAAACAGAGAATGTGCTCGTCACCATCTTTGCGGTACAAGTAGCGTGTGTCCGCGCCCCTGGATGTATAATGCGTATGGGCGCGCTGTCACACACAAACAAAGTTCTTGGAAATGAGGCTTGGTAAATTCTTCTACCGATTGCACAACGTGATATTGCGTTGCCGCTTCGTTACAACACTGTTCTATTCACCACGTGTTCTGGTCACCATTGAAATAAAATTTCACAAATTTTTTAGAAATCCCCGAAAATGTAAATAAATAAAAATACCCAAAATTTGGCCCGTTACATTATTAGTATTTTTATTGAATTGTATTGTTAGAATATAGGTGTAATCACATGTTAGGTTAAGGATGTTCCTATTTTAAGAGATGTTTAATTTGTTTATTTTCTAATAACAAAAAACTAATGAAGAGAATTATTCAGTATAGATGCAAAATTTGTGTTTTGATTTTCAAGGAAAACAGCTAATGAATTTTAACTTAAATAAATTTTCGAAGAATATTTTAATCTTACAGTATGTAGTATAAGTGTGTGTGTGAGCCCAGTAACTGCTAAAGGCAGCCCAGTTTGCATATAAGGGGGAACATATCGGTTGAGGATCTGGCATGATCTAAGCCAGGGATTTGGATTTTTTGGGGTAGCATGATAGAAGGTGAGGTACGCTGTGGGGCATATCTGTTCGATTTTTCGGTGTTGGTATCTCGCACAGAGAAGTCCAGTGATCTTGTTCAGATGCGTCCATAGTCGCCGAGCCAGGGGGGTCGTTTACCCATGAGGTGTAAGAACAAGATTGGGTTGTTGGCACCAGTTCCTCACCGGTCCTCTTAGGGGTTTTAGCAATGAGACTTCTTCTGTTTCGACAGAAGACCTCTAATTGGGGGGGTATTGTAACGGGCCAAATTTGCGGGTTATTTTATTTTATTAAATTTGGGGTTTTATTAAAATATTTGTAAATTTATTTCCCATTGTGACAGACCACGTGTTGTAAAAACAGTGTTGGAACAAAGCAGTAATACGTGTCCATAGTTGTGCAATCGGTAACCAAGAATTCACCCAGCCTTCATTTCCAAGAACTTTGTGAATGTGTGGCAGCGCGCCCATATGCATCACACGAGCATACGCGCGGACCCATGCCGCTGTGAACCACCAAAATGGCTAAGTGAATAATTTCTGTTCGCCTCCTTTACTAAATCGACGGATGTAAAACTTTAAGTCACGCCCATCTTGTGACGTCAGCCAGTGCCTAGCGAATATCTTACACTAACTGCACACAAATAACTACACGGGTTTAAATAGGATTTATAAGCGTCGAAGAACCACAAGGCATTGGTTTCCACAACAAAAGACGCAATCAAGTTAGCGGCGCATGCTATGCCGTTCTGCGCAGTCCGACACAGACAGTACCGGCCGGTACAACCCCACGGGGCTACTTTTTTCAAAATTTTAAAATGTACCAGTAAAAAGGTGAATTAACAGTTTCAAACAAGTGGCAGTGATGTGAGTCAACGGAAGGACACCAACTTGTATATTGTTCGCGGGACGTCAATGAAGTTATACATGAAATAAATCGAGGTTGCGTGGACGCCTCGTGCCGGCTTGGGGTATATGTTTCAATTTATATAGTAATGGGGACATATTTCAATAATGGGGGTTTTTAAATAAGAATGTGAGAGAGAGAGAGAGCAGACTGGGCTATCCTTATAGTTATAAGTAATATAATTTAATTATGACCATATAAAACGTATTGAAAAAATGTATGAAAATTTTAAATTAATTTGAAAATTTTATTGGAAAAAGAATAGTACAACCTTTTTTAATAATTGCTCATTAAAAATATTAATTCTCTTCAAAAAATGAGTAGAGTACATTATTACAAAAAACCCGTAACACATGTTTGTATCTTACGTTCGTGCGAGAAGAATCCTGGACCCAGAAAGAATCTTTGCAGGTAGGTGAAACAAAATTTATGTATTGATATATTGTAAAAGTGTAATTAACGTCACAAGGTGGATAAAAACAATGAAGGAAGGAAACAAGAAATAGCCGAAACAAATGAAAAGTTAGAAAAAATCAATGAAACAGTGGTACAAGTCCGTGAGGAAATACAAAATGAAATAAACAACGTCAAAAATGAAAATAAAAAGATGGTTGAAGGACTCCAACAGGAAACTGTAGAAAAATGCGAGCAGATTAAGCAAGATGTACATCAAATTCGGGAGGAGAATAAGGAAGGAATAGCACAGGTACATACTGACATTGGCGAACGAATGGAAAGAGTATATAACAACCTAAACAATGTCGAAAGCCAAGTGAGTGCAAATAAAGAGAAGATCGAGGAAATCCGTCGACGCGAGATACAATTACAAGAAGAAGTGGATTCATGGCGGGATAGAACATGTCAAAATACTTATATCACCAACAACGATAACCGAGAGTTAATCAATTTTAGGAATTACAAACGTAACCCCATGGAGTTCCTGAAGAGGGTAGAAGAGATGATAGCAAGGAATAGAGAGACCCGGTGGAATGTTAGCCGAAGAATGATTGATGAGATGTTCAAGGATACCCACGTCAATTGGTGGATGGCAGTGCGTCCCGACATCCAAAATATAACAGAATTTAAAAAACAGTTTAGGGAGAAGTATTGGTCGGAGTCGACCGAAAATATGGTGAGAAATAACTTAAGTAATGGTCGGTATGAGGCATACGCAGGACAGTCTCCAACATCATACTTCCTAGGCAAGGTGTGCATGGCCCGTAATCTGGAGCCCAGAAATCCCGAGGAGTGCTTAGTGATACAACTATCATACCATTACGAGGAAGGGATAAAGAACGCCCGAATATATAGCCAGATTAAGACAATCCAAGCTATGGCTAACTTTCTAGAGAATTATGAGCATGAGGGACAGTATCAACGGAACCGCATAATGAATACTAAATACAATAGGTACAACGGCAACGACCCTCAACAAAATCCGAATAGGAATAATAATCCTCAAACAAACCAAAATGGTAACCAGAATAGAATCCATAATAACAACCCGAATAACAATCAAAGGAATAATAATTATCGGGGTAATAACCATTATAATTACCACGATAATCGGCATAATCGAGGAGACGGGGACAACCGACACATTAACTACCGACACAACGTGAATTATATATACTCACGACCTTAAGGTAATCAGAGGCGGTACTACCTGAGGACACACACGAACCACAATTATTATATCCAGTCACAACGCGATGACGATCACCAATACGGAGGAAATTGTAGACCAGTGGATAACAATCCTGGGACCAGACAGGAACCACTACTGAACCAACCACAAAACTCACAAGAAAACAGGGAGGATGAGGGAAGCCCTCATTTAAACTAACAGAGGCAGTGAGAACTGAAGACCACCCATCACTGAACCAATCTCTTGGGGAAAAACAACAAAATTCAAAAAGGATGTAAGGACAACTTACTTAAGATATTTCGAAACAATATAATTTAAGATAAACAACAAAATTCAAAAAGCCTTAAGGACAACTTACTTAAGACATTTCGAAACAATATAATTTAAGATAAACAACAAAATTCAAAAAGCATGTAAGGACAACTTACTTAAGATATTTTGAAACAATATAATTTAAGATAAACAACAAATCACCAAGAGAATGTAAGAACAGACTACATAATTTATTTATAAACAATATGATTTAAAATAAAACCCCAAAATTCCAAAAGCATGTAAGGACAACTTACTTAAGATATTTCGAAACAATATAATTTAATAAACAATAAAACAACCAAGAGAATGTAAGAACAGATTACATAATTTATTTATAAACAATATGATTTAAAATGAAATAATAGAAAAAAATAATATTTTAATGGGAACAACAAGAAAAAATAAATAAAAACAATAAATGGTAATGTCAATTTATTCATGTTTAACGTACCGAGTCACTATATGGTTAATATAATTAAATTACCTTATTGACCATATTGAGTCCACCTTAGTGACACTAGCTGCTGTCGGTTAATGACGCGTTTCGGGATAAAATCCCATCTTCAGATACACAATTATCAAACTTTAAATGTATACCACAATTTGTGGTTTGTCATAATTTTAAAATATTTAAACTCTTCAAATAAAATATATACAAACAAAAACGTAACAACGGAATCGTTCAGAGCGTCCGCATGCATGCACGCTGTATTACGACTTCCTCACGACTGGCTATACTTATCGTTAAACCGTATAGCAGTGTCAAACAGGTTATTAGAACCGAAGTTCATTTGATCGTTTAATATGTTATTTTTGGTCATTGCGTTTTTTGTAGCTTTGTATATTTCGAACTCCTCTAGACTATCCATTAATTTACCCTTCTTGCAAGTATGCAACGCCACGAAATTGTTTTCGAAACTATTATAACTATGATCATTTTCTATTAAATGTTGTGCATAACTGGAAATATTATTATTTGTTTTTGGAATGTGCTCTAAAAATCTTGTGTAAAAATCTCTGCCGGATTGGCCAATGTAGAATGCTGCACAATTATCGCATTTAATTTTATAGACACCTGATTTATTTTTTAAAGGAATATTTATTTTAGTTTTGAAAAAATTTTTTAAATTATTACAGGTTTTGAATGAAATAGTATAACCTTTACTTTTAAAAACAGATTTTAAAATATTTGGCAACAAGCCAGTATAATTAGCTGAAATGAATTTTTTATGGTTTTTATTATGTTGGTTAATAATATTGGTATTTTTATTTTCTAAACGTTTTTTATGTTTCATTATCATTTTATCGACTATTACTGGCCTGTAACCATTATTTAGAGCTATTTGTTTTATAATATTTACTTCTTGATCATAGTCTTCGTTATTAAGGGGAGCACTAAGTAATCTGTCAATAAAGCTGTTAAATGCAGCCATTTTTTGGGCTGGAGGATGAAATGACTTAGCATGTATAACCGTATCTGTGTAAGTGTGCTTTCTGTATATTTTGTATGTCAGTTCATTACCGTTATTCGTTATGGTTAGATCCAAGAAATTAATATTTTTGTTATTTTCAATTTCCATAGTGAATTTTATTGTCTTATGTATTTTATTTAAATAATTATTAAACGACTCGAGCTGTCTATTGTTACCATTGAAAATAACAAAGGTGTCATCCACATATCTTGAATAATATACTATTTTTTTGTCAAAATAATTGTTTTTTAAAATTTTAGTATTTTCTAGATGATTCAAATAAATATCAGCAAGGATACCTGAGACTGGAGAACCCATTGCTAGGCCCTCGTTTTGTTTGTAGTATGAACCATCAAACGAAAAATAGTTTTGATTAAGTACTATTTCTAGTAGTAACATTAGCTGATTAATTTTCTTTATTTCTAAGGTATTATTATTTATTAAATTTTGTTTGAGTATTTTTAAAGTTTCAGCTATTGGGACATTGGTATACAGATCCACTATGTCAAGTGAAGCTAGCTTGTAACTATGCTTAATATTAATATGATGTAATTTTTCAATAAAATCTTTATAACCTTTTATACTCTGGTTATTATCTAAGCTTATATGTTTTTTGATTATTTTAACCAAGGTTTTTGCTACTTTATAGCTTGGAGCGGTTGTATAATTTACTAAAGGTCTAATTGGTGTGTCTTTTTTGTGTACTTTGGGTAGACCTTTTAAGCATGGTGCACTAGCTTTTATTGGTTTCAGTGAATAGCATATATGTTTCTCAAATCATATATGTTTGCCAAATATTTTAAAATCTGTTTTTAAAAGTAAAGGTTATACTATTTCATTCAAAACCTGTAATAATTTAAAAATTTTTTTCAAAACTACAATAAATATTCCTTTAAAAAATAAATCAGGTGTCTATAAAATGAAATGCGATAATTGTGCAGCATTCTACATTGGCCAATCCGGCAGAGATTTTTACACAAGATTTTTAGAGCACATTCCAAAAACAAATAATAATAATTCCAGTTATGCACAACATTTAATAGAAAATGATCATAGTTATACTAGTTTCGAAAACAATTTCGTGGCGTTGCATACTTGCAAGAAGGGTAAATTAATGGATAGTCTAGAGGAGTTCGAAATATACAAAGCTACAAAAAACGCAATGACCAAAAATAACATATTAAACGATCAAATGAACTTCGGTTCTAATAACCTGTTTGACACTGCTATACGGTTTAATGATAAGTATAGCCAGTCGTGAGGAAGTCGTAATACAGCGTGCATGCATGCGGACGCTCTGAACGATTCCGTTGTTACGTTTTTGTTTGTATATATTTTATTTGAAAGATTTTAAATATTTTAAAATTATGACAAACCACAAATTGTGGTATACATTTAAAGTTTGATAATTATGTATCTGAAGATGGGATTTTATCCCGAAACGCGTCATTAACCGACAGCAGCTAGTGTCACTAAGGTGGACCGAATAAGGTAATTTAATTATATTAATGGTAATGTGCTCAGACAAGAAGGTAAAATAAGAAGAACAATGGATAATATAATGACTATTATTACAATGAAGCTAAAGAATGATAATAATTAATACAGCTACAATTTAGAATTTCTTGGAGTTGAAAATGATAAAGGAAGAAATAGTACGAAGAACATCTGTCACAAGAAAGAAAGTCAAAAGGATTTAAAAATAATGCCTGTCAATAATGTTATCTGAAAATAGCTACAAAAAATAAGAAGGAATCAAGAAGAAAAAAGAAATATATAATTAAATGTAAACCGCAGCAGCGTGAAGAATCCCAAAAGTGTTTATTATTAGTCAAAAAAATTGACTATTATGGTATTATTTCATTTTTATAACTGTCTGTAGATGAATTCCAGCAGTATTATATTTAAGTGTAGTATGGCCAGCAGAGTATGTAGCCAAAAGTGCCCTCTGGACTGCCCCAGCTCACGTGTTAGGGAATGTTAGGGAAATTGAATATTTAAGGGATAATAAAACAGCTGAGAAGATTGATATCAGATTCCAGAAGTATGAAGGAAGAAAACAGAAAGAAGATAGCAGACAGAAGCTCAATTGAGAAAGCACATTTATAGAAGTAAATAGAAATATTGTTATATTAATTATTTTAATGTATTTTTATTAATATGTAATATTAGTAACTTTACTTTTAAGCACGATCATCTCCTTCGGGCGCCATCTTGTTGCCAACACAAGAAAATCAAATTTGCTCACCTTTACGGGCAGAGTTCATTTAAGCGAACCAGAAGTAGCGGAATTTGTTATCTGAAATAATTTACTCTTGCTTGAAATGTTTACCAATGACATTACCTTTTATTGTCGTATTACGTACAAATGAATGTGACTCTATCTTGCGAAACAAGCATGCTACTATACGCCACGAGGCGTTGCGCCATGTGACGCAGTTCCACTATTCAAGTTAAAATTCCCCTTAAACATTTCACAAGCCCTCCAAAATAACATATTCAATTATATTTTATTGATATCATTATTAAAATAACTTTACAACCCAGCACTTATTTAATATAGTTAGATATTCTCTCATTCACTCACGCTCGCATTCTTATGGTACAATTTTCTTTTAATTTTTCCCAAATTGAGCTCATTTTATTAGTTATTTAGTAACCGAAATTTTGTATTGACCCTTATTTATATTTTTCTAGTACCCCCATTTGTCACTTAGCTGAAATCAGTCCTGCAGACGTCCCATCGCTGAACTCGCACTATTAGATGTTAAAATTTTACCGTACTTTGTTTTACGTTTTACATGGTTTAACGTTGAACTGTTAACTCACTTTATACAAAATACTTCACTTTTACATTGTACGGGCGGACGTCCGAGACTTAGTTTTGTAAAATTTAGATATACAGCCGGCCGGCTTAACGGATGTTTTGTGACTGAGAATGATTTGCAAGGCTTCATTTCCGAGGTGGGGAGTAACTACGTCACCAGTCTCTTTGTGTAGAGGCCCACACCTTAGCTGTTTACAGGCACGTTTTATTACGTTTTACATACTTTTGGATGACGTATACATGGGTGCATTCGTCGGACACATACTTGTTGACACATTCGTCGGACAAAATGATGTTGTTGTTTCTGCGCGTATACTCCCGACCTTGACGCAATTTCTGTCCACTCGATATTGCGTAGTTGGAAACCTTCATAAAACTTTACTAGGTTTGAATAAAAATACAATTTAAATTGATTATTCCCCAAAACACAGTAGGGCCAGAATTGTACTGTTACAAAACCCCCTCAATGAGAGGATTTATGATGAAGCATAAAAACTCTCATTGACACACTCATACTTCCTAAAGGGATCAGCTAGGATATGTCGCCACAACCCCCTTACTGTTTATATAAAAAAAATATAATAACATACCCTTTGTCCAATGATGGTGACAGTACCTGCATGACCTTACTGGACTTCTCCGAAGAGATCCCAACACCGCAAGGCCAATAGGCATGTAACGCTCCTGCTCTGACGCGCTGGCCAGCTCAGGATCGCTGTCACAGCGTCACCCGACACTGAAACAACAAATCAAAATAGTGGCCTGGTATAATACCATATCCCTAACTGATCTGTTTCCCCTTAGCTATGTGCTGGTTTGTATTAAGAAGCACTGGGTTTTCCTTAACTCTTAACACCTAGGTGATTACAAGAATTATTATATAGACGTTCCATTCTCTTATTTCACTACCATTTACATTTATAAATTTTTTGACTCCAATCAATAATAATTAATCCCTTCCCATTAACAAGAAGAAATACAAATCTTTATACTAATGCAATAATACTTTCAAAATATTTAAACACATAATCAAAATTTACTCAAATAAAATTATCTATATCTCCCTCTTTCTACAATTCTGAAATATTTTCTTTTTTATAAAATATTATTATTATTATTATTATTATTAACAGAAATTCTATTTATCCGGCGCTGTTAATAATAATCATCCCCTTTTCTCCTCCACACAGACTATTTCTTAATACATAATAAACATAATACATCATAATAGACATTGTGATTATTACATTAAAATAAACAACTTACATTTAAGCTTGACCAAAATTTACACACCTTACAACTTTAAATTTGCGTCTAAAATTACAAACATTACATTTTAATTTCAATGGAACTTTTATTAATTAGCCATCAATTATTTACTATTTTTACTACCATTTAATTCTTCACAATTTCAAATTTAATAGTAACATTCATGTTACATTATATTTCATTTCTTATTACCTTTCTATTATGAATTTTCTACTTAACCCTTCACATTTTGATCATTGATTATTCTGGGTGACTCCTGTATTCACTATGCTTTGACTTATCGAAATGGCATTAATATTTATAATCTTACTCCCTTTCTTCCTACTAACAACAACCACTAACAACCAGATTTACATAGTATGACACCAATCTCTCAATTATAACCCCCTCCAACACTAATTCTGTTTGACTCCTTCACCTCTTAAAATAAAATAACTAATACCCTCTTTGTACTAGGATGTGTGTTCCCAACCTGGCCATATACATTCCTAACCCTTTGCCCCCACCAAATATCGGCAAACACTTCCTTAAACTACTCTATCACTTGCCACAACGCCGCACGCTGGTCTACTAGCCACGCCGCACGCTGATCACTCCTTACACCACTACCCTTACTACAAAATATCACAATCAACAAATATATTTACCATTTACTTTACTCACCTTCTCTATATATAATCACTAACACCACTGTGTCCCTAAAATATCTAATACTCCCTTTGTGTGTTACTGGTATTTCAAACTTCTTATTTATCTAACTCCCATTAACTTTAATTGACTAACTCAAATGCCTTTATTTTAATAATTATCACCCAGGCTCTATCCCTTTTTAACACTTTACATTTCTGTGATCATTGACAATTGCATTAGAAAATTCATCCCTCACCTACTAATAACAATACATCTCAATATCCAAATATATTACATGCTTAATCATTTATTATTCATTAGAATCTAAATCTCATAAAATCATTTAACTTTATTATCAAACTTTCTTTTATACAACCTTAATTAAGTAATTAATCTTCAATTATTTAATTCAATTATTTAAAATTCCAACATTACTTTCATCACTTGTTTAGTCAAAAAAAAATGTTAATTGTTATTATTAAATCAATTAAACTATAACTTCTTATGACATACATGGTTTACATAAAATTACATGTAATACACACATCAAGAATACACAAATACATTGACATTAATACACCAAAAAAAATATACAATCCAACTTATTATTTGTTCCTGTTGACCAAAATCAGTTCATAAAACAATCTGTTTCAAAACCACTGTTCACATAATTAAATGTTCATAAACAATAAAACACTCTATCCTCCATCATCGAACAACAGTCGAATCTTAGGTCTACATACGTTATTTTTTATTGAAAACATTATATTAGCATCATTAATATAATACTTATTTAAATTGTTGTATTCTTCCACAAAACTCATAATTAATAGGATTACTCCATATCATTACATCATACAACTTGTCACGATCGGGTATTGTCCTGTCACCTTTAGTATTATCTGTCTTGATTAGGTAAGTTATAAAGTCATTACTATCGTCATCATAGTTATCTACTACTACACCCTTTACTTCACAAGGTAAGTACTTGTTATCATTATTATCATCATCTACTATTGCTGCTATCTCAGCTTTAATACAAGGTACGTATTCACTATAATTATCTACCATCTCTACCCCTAACCTTTCTACAAACTCTTCATAGTTTCTATTTACTTCAAAAATCTCTATCTCTCTCTTTCTCTCGCAATACCACTCTCTCTCAAAACATCTCTCACCATAACACCAAGTCACACTCTCTCTCTCAATGTTTGCAGGGGACACTAACTCATAATTACTGCACACCTATGAAGTGCACAAAAAACCCAGGGAACTCTATTTGCAGACACTTTGTCTCCCAGATATACACTGAAGGAACTCTCGTCCTTCCTAAACACATGTGAAGCCTTTACTTCACCCCCTACTACACCATTAAGGGAAAAATGTACCCTCTGCATCCCCTCTACAAATATACTTTCTCTCCACTTTCTCTCTAACTCAATACACACTAACCTCTCGTCATTATCATCTTCTACTCTCTCTAAAATTTCGTTATCACTATCAATATCCACACAATTATTTTCTAACACCATATTTTTATTTGTATTGTCATAATTCTCAACACCACGTACCTTATTATTTGTCATCTGACCGTCTTTATTTACGTTTAGTTTACCTGTTTCTCCACTATCTATACCCCCCTTTTATTCTCGTAATTTTCGTCTACTTTATTCTTTGGTCTATCGAATTTCTCATTTACTAACGCTACTATTTTTTCTTTCGTTTTATCGAAACGTGCATGCATTTCATCAATTCGTTTGCTAAAGTTAATGTTTCGTTTTTCGATTTCATTTTTCATTTCATTGAAATTATTTTTAATTTTATCCTTCTGTTCATCGAATTTATTATTTATTGTCTCAAGTTTGTTACTTTGTTCATCGAATTTATTATTAAAACTACTCTTAATTTCTTTAATTTTGCTTTTTTGCTCATCAAACTTCTTGTCAAATTTATCTAGCATTACATCAAATTTCTTGTCTATTTTTAACAGTAATTGCATCATTGCACTAATCTCATCTGTTTTATTTTCGTACCGAGTTGAGATGGGTGTTAATTGAACTGTATTTAATTGGACTAATTCGGTGGCACTGGATTCACCGATCTGGCTAATTGGGGTTAATTGAACGCCCATCTCACTCGTAAATGTTTCGTCAGTGACGCTGACGTTTTCGTCATTATTTTTATTAGTACTCATTTTGCTTATTTATGACACATGCATGCACATAATCTTATAACATAAACCCTATCTTTACGTCTGTATTTACGTATCTTCAAATTATATATTACTTCAGGTAACTGTTCCGCTCTTTCCAGTAGGCTTACTCCACATAAAATCACATGATATGTCGAGTCCCTGTTCCAGAAGCCATTGTTATATTAATTATTTTAATGTCTTTTTATTAATATGTAATATTAGTAACTTTACTTTTAAGCACGATCATCTCCTTTGGGCGCCATCTTGTTGCCAACACAAGAAAATCAAATTTGCTCACCTTTACGGGCAGAGTTCGTTTAAGCGAACCAGAAGTAGCGGAATTTGTTATCTGAAATAATTTAATCTTGCTTGAAATGTTTACCAATGATATTAACTTTTATTGTCGTATTACGTACAAATGAATGTGACTCTATCTTGCGAAACAAGCACGCTACTATACGCCACGAGGTGTTGCGCCATGAGACGCAGTTCCACTATTCAAGTTAAAATTCCCCTTAAACATTTCACAAGCCCTCCAAAATAACATATTCAATTATATTTTATTGATATCATTATTAAAATAACTTTACAACCCAGCACTTATTTAACATAGTTAGATATTCTCTCATTCACTCACGCTCGCATTCTTATGGTACAATTTTCTTTTAATTTTCCCCAAATTGAGCTCATTTTATTAGTTATTTAGTAACTGAAATTTTGTATTGACCCTTATTTATATTTTTTTAGTACCCACCATTTGTCACTTAGCTGAAATCTGTCCTGCAGACGTCCCATCGCTGAACTCGCACTATTAGATGTTAAAATTTTACCGTACTTTGTTTTACGTTTTACATGGTTTAACGTTGAACTGTTAACTCACTTTATACAAAATACTTCACTTTTACATTGTACGGGTGGATGTCCGAGACTTAGTTTTGTAAAATATAGATATACAGCCGGCCGGCTTAACGGATGTTTTGTGACTGAGAATGATTTGCAAGGCTTCATTTCCGAGGTGGGGAGTAACTACGTCACCAGTCTCTTTGTGTAGAGGCCCACACCTTAGCTGTTTCATCGCAAATTCCACCTGCTTATATTTGAAGGTTGCTCAAAATCAGGCAACCGTTGGTTCGTGGGGCCGTGCCAACTTATGCACTACTTACAATAATTTTGACCCACGAACCTTAGGGGTCCCCCTCCCGTTCTAAAAAAAAATTAAATTTCTAATTGATACCAATTTTGTGAAGGCAGACCTTCATCGTTTTCACTGCCAAATGGAAGCTACCGCCAACCATGGTCCGCCTCCAAACAGCCAAAACCCACGGTCAGGGTTGGTAAGTCCGTGACCGCCCAAAAATGGGGGAGGATCCCTTCTGAAAACATATAAGACATATTAAATTCATTAAACTTGATTTAGTATCTATTGTGACCAATATCGTTTTAAATTTGTTGCATTATGTGTACCCACTAATTCTCTTGTTTCCTGGTTTTGCAAAACATATGCATTGTCCATTTTGACTCCTATCACTTCGTATGGTCCTTCATATAATGAAAAGAACTTCTTCATTTCCTTGTCTTGAGCACTTGACAAGTCATGCCGCTTCACCAACACTAACTGCCCTATCTCATATTTCACACACTTACCTTTCATATCGTGCCTCTGTTTTCTCTTCTCTCCTTTTGTTAATAACCTCTCGTTAGCTAACCTCAACTTTACGTCTTGATTGATTGTATTCACTTCCGGTGGATAGTCGAACAACTGCTCTAAAATCTTGGGTGGACGTGTTCCTCTTACCAACTCGTAAGGTGTGAATCCTGTCGACTCGTGCGTTACTTAGTTCAGCCAGTTCTCAATTTTTTGAACGTATAAGGGCCACTCGCTATGTTTGGCGTGACAGTAAGCTCAGAAAATCCTGCCTATTTCTCGCATGACCCTCTCTGCCTGGTTGGACTGTGGATGATATACTGCAGTGTGTTTTGAGATGATGCCTTCCCATCCGAGTGTCTGACGCCATTTTCCACTGATGAACTGTGGTCCGTGGTCTGATAGTATTACTTTTGGTTTTCCGATGTTGACCACGTAGTCGCGTGTGATTTTCTCGCTCAGCACCTTACCTGTAGCTCTCTTCACGCTATATAAGCGGACATATTTTGAAAAAGTATCAAGCACAACGAATATATACATAACACCGCCTCTACCCTTTGGCAATGGGCCATACAAATCTACTGCCACCAAGTCAAATGGTTTCTCAACTTTAATATAGTTCAATTCCCCTTCTACCCTATAATTTACCACTTTAGATTTCTAGCATAGCTCACAACTTCTAAGTATATTTCGCTCCCGTCTTTCCATATTTCTAAATATACAAGATTCTCTCAATACACTCGCACACTTCTTTGCCCCAAAATGTCCATACCTATAGTGACAGTCCCACACTATTTTTTCTGTCAATCCGGTATGACTAACCTCCAATCCCTTTCTCTACCCTCTACCCTTTTAAATAAACTCCCATTAAATACTTGGAAATATTGCCTATACCCAAACTCATCTAACCCCGACTCTACGCTAGTTATGATTTTGTTTACTTTGCTATCTGCTCTCTGCATTAGGTTTATGTCTTTTAACTCCTCCCCAAAAAGTCTATCTTCCCTGGCAATCTGTAAATCTCTATTTCATTAATATCTCTACCTGTTCTATTTCTATCTGTGTCTACCCGTGATAGTGTGTCTGGCACCCGGTTCTCTACCCCCTTAATATATTCCCAAGAGAAATTATACTCTTGGAGAGCTAGCACCCACCTGGTTATCCGGCTGTGTGTGAGCTTACAGGTGTTCAAAAATGACAGAGCTTTGTGGTCCGTCCTTATAATGGTGTTACTCCCCAGCAGATAGGTCCTGAATTTCTTAATGGCAAACACGATGCTGAGAAGCTCCTTCTCGGTAGTGGTGTAGTTTCTCTCAGCCGCTAGCAGTGTCCGACTGGCGAAAGCGATGGTATGGTGTTCTTTAGTGTCATCGTCCTGGTATAGTTCGGCTCCCAAGGCTATTGCTAGCGTCCGTCTGTAAATAAATAATTGTTATTGAAATTTGGGTGGTTCATCAAAATCATGTTGGCGAACTTACTCTTAATTTCACAGAAAGCCTCCCTTTCGTTTTCCCCCCATCTCCATTGTTTATTTTTCTGCAACACCGCACTAAGTCTTGCTGTAGTCTGGGCATAGTTTCGCTGGAACTTTCTGTAAAAGTTACATAAACCAAGAAAACTTTGTAGCTGATTTATGTTTTTTGGCTCCGGAAACGTCATGATGGATTCCACTTTGTCTGGATTAGCCCGGATTCCTGTGGGTGTTATGATGAATCCTAAAAAATTTATTTCCTTCTGTAAAAACTTAGATTTCTCCCAGTTGACAGACAACCCCCCTTTGTGCAGTTTGTCTAACACATATTCTAAATGTTCCATGTGTTCTGAGAACGTGCGTGAGGCTATCAGTATGTCATCCACATAAATTGTCAAAAAAAATCTAAATTTTGTGGCTGTAGGATTTCATCTAAACATTTTATAAAACAGGCCACACTGGTATTCAGCCCGAAAGGTAACCGTTTAAATTGGTAATTTTTTCCATTGAAAAGGAACGCTGTATATTTCCTACTTTCACATGCTAACGGGACTTGCCAATACCCCGCGGTTAAATCAAATGAGGTCATATATTTAACTCCGCTAAATTTTTGAAATATCTCATCTATTGCTTCGGGTGATTCTCGATCCGGAATAATTATTTGATTGATCCTGCGGGCGTCTAAACATAGCCTGACTCGACCATCTTTTTTGATAACTACTACTAACGGGTTTGAATACGGTGATACTGATCGCTCAATTATGTCCCCCTCTAACATTTTATCTAATTCAACCTGAACCGCTTTTCTCTTCGAATATAGCACTGGATAACTTCTTTGTACATAAGGTGCGTGTTCCCTCACCTTTAATTCACATTCATAATTTCTTGCCCTCCCGGGTATATCGGCAAACACTCCTCTAAAACACTCTACTACTCACCACAACGCTTCATGTTGAGAACTCCCTACTACGCCACCCTCACTACAAAATTTCACCGCTCTATCCTCCCAAATTCGTTCTTCACTCATGTCACCCCCCTCTCACTCTCTCTACATACACACATATTAACTTCCGTTTCTAGTTTACTAACCCGATTTAGTATCACCTTAACTCCCGAAATTCTCACTGTTCTATTACCCGCTCAAAACTAATCTGAACTGGTTCGACATCATTATTCAGCAATAACAACCGCTTCTGAAAATCAATTACCGCTTTATGCTTTATCAAAAAATCATTCCCCAGAATAACCTCCAGATTTAACCCTCATACTACTAAAAATGTATTATCATATTCTACCCCTTTAATATCCATATTCAAATGTACTTGTTTAGTTACACGTTTACTTCTGACCCCTGTAATACCTACAATAGTCACCCCCGCAACTGGTAAAGATGGGATATTTTTGTTTGTTTCTTGCAATTCCCCTAGTATGTGTTCGGAAATAACAGAAACTTCACTACCTGTATCTACTAAGGTTTTTATTTCCTTACCTTCAATTTTGATTATTACTTCTGTTAATCCAGTCTCCCATCTTTTTGCTCTGTCATCGTCTTCCGCCATTAACTCCTCCGACAAGTCCGTTATGATGATATTATTCTGATATCGTTCGTCGCCTTGGACCCCAGAGTCCTCCGTCGACAATGGCTGGGCCCGGTTCCCCATTGTCTCTTCTAGTTTCCCGTAGAGGTACCCGCCACAGCTTGGGCATATCCACCCCCGCTCTGGTTGACATTCTCATTTCCTCTCGGCACTCCTCCTTGGCCATCTCCTCTTCGTTGATACGTGTGGTTGTTATGCTCAGGTGGTGTTCCATGTCGCGGACCCGGTCTCTCTCTCTCCTACATCTAAAACAGAAACTCTGAGTGGCATAATTCTCGCTTGAACACCCCGTACACCTCCACACGTTGCCTCGATTATTTGGTTCTCGTCTGGAGTATGCCTGCCCATGTTGCGGCCCTTTCTGCTGTGCGTGGTTCCCTTCGTGGTTTGTACTCTGTTGGTTATGACGTCGGCTCATTTCTCGGTCTCGTATGTTCTGAAACACATCTAAAATACTTTCTAACTCGCTAATAGTTGCTACCTCCCATGTCATCAATGTTATCTGCACCTCCCTTGGCAAGTGCTTACTTATATGCCTCATGAAGGACCTGAATGGGAATGGCGGTTCTAGGTATTTCGCCTCACTAAATATTTTCATTACATACCCCGTTATGTTATTATTGGGTCCCCCAAAATTCCCAGTTCCCATAATTCTGCTGCACAACACTTCTTGGTCTTCCTCAGACCAATATTTATCTCTGAATGCGACCTCGAAACTTTCGAAACTCCCCCACTCTGTCTTGTGCACCTCGGCCCATATTTCCGAACTACCCTTGAAACATTTTAAAATCTTTAACAGCGGTACTTCCCAACTACTGGTATTAAATTTGTTAAACTCCATCACTCTATTTAGGAATTGCATTGGGTGTACTCTCCTATTATCACAACTAAAAGGTTCTAATTCGACTTCACTGCTTACGTCGCAAGTCATAATTACTCGTTCGGTAACGATATTAACTTGTTGGCTGATGGCCATACTCAATTCGTTTTTTACATTCATAATATTCTTTACAACGTTTATAAATTTATTGTAATTACCATTTTCAAAGTCACTTATTGTATTTTGTATGGTTTGAAATTCGCTCTTACAACTATTTTCTATCTCACTTATTTTATGGTCATTGCTTTCAGTTTTATTCATAGCATAACTAATTTTACATTCAGTATTAGCATTGCATTCATTCATCTGTTTCTCGACATTTGTGTTTATTACACTACATTGTTCCATGATTTGCTTTTTTACTTTATTTGTCATTTCATTTTTTATATCAGAAATACGGCACTCTAATTGCTCGTTCATAGACTCTGTCAATTGTTCTTTGACATTTTCACAACGTTCATCAATACGTTTACATAATATGTTCCTCAGATAATCAAACTTTACATTTATACTACTCTCAAACTTAACATTCTGTTCTTTAAGTTCTTTAAAATTAGTATCATTTTTAACATTCTGTTGTTCACATTTTATTTTCTGTTCGTGGATCTCACTTTTTAATTCATCAAATTTGTTATTCTGTACATCGAAACTAATCTTTATTTCCTTAATTTCATTATTGAAATCACTATTTTTTACCATATTTTCAGACATTGTTTGCATAAGGTTGAATATGTCATTCATCGACCACTCTTTTTCTTTTATTTTAGTCACTACGGGAGTAGATTTTGCTTCTGCATTATTTATTATAATGGACTCAGTTACAGATTGAATACTCGAATCAGCTGTTTGGCTCGACTGACCTTCTAACTCGCTCACACTCTGTGACGGGTTCATTGACCCAAAACCTCTTTCACTCATAGCCAAGTCTATTAAATTAATTTCTTTTTCGTTCTTAGACATTTTATTGTTATTATTTACTGGTTTACTAATTAATTATTAAATCTTACTTGTAATCGAACATGCACAATTTATCAACACCTCGTAAACTTTACCTCACAAAACCTTATTATGCATATGTTACGTAAATTTTTACGTAAGTTATTCTCGATTTCCGCCAACCCTATTCCATTCTCTGTGCTTTAAAATAGGCCAATTTGGGATAAATATAATATTTATTCCAAATCCTGGTCTAGCCGCACCATTGTAACTTTTACGTTTTCATCAATATATTAACTAATAACAAACTCTCACTTACCTTGAACTATTTCTTATTTACTTGTTCGGGCAGATCATCTAGTGCTGGAAACCCTTTTACGTATAGCGAATTTACCAGCACAGAAAATGAAGTTAGGTGGTTGAAATGATTATTCTAACACACATATAGTAAGTTGAAATAAAATATTAAGATATTCATGTTATATTCCCATTTACATAAAACCTCCTACACTCTTTACTCTACATATTTCTATATCTTTACTTTTCATATTACTGTAATAGTCTCTACAGGGACATTGTCCACTAACGTATGGAATACGTTATCTAAATAAATTTATATAAATAAGAAACATGTTGAAAGAAAAACAGCTTAACTTATACTACATTTACCTATTAAGACAACCCAGTATTTGCTCATACACTTCAGTCATACTTTTACCCCATTTATTTAAACTTAGCACTTTTGTAAATTTTTTAATAGTAATTGGTTTATGTTATTCTGTTACTTGACTGGCGGCGTCCCTGGAGACCACGGGTTGCACTCCGTATATTTTAGTTCGTCCACATTGTTCACTGCATTTTTGTTTGATGTTACACCGTCGAATTATTCAAAGTTAATTGTTGCCCATTTAGTTGTAGTTTTATTCACATTTTTATTGCACTTTAAATTATAGTTTAGACCACATTTTTGAAAGTTTTAATAAATTTTCGGCTCGCGAACCTGTACACTGAACCGCGCGGTTCCGAAGTTATATGACTACAGACGCCGAATGCGACGCTTCCAAGATGGCCAAAACGTTCTCCTGCTCGCCAGCTTGCTTTTTGATAGGCCGAACAGGAGTCATGTGATATCTCATTAAGCCACGCTAATTACTGTAGATTTGCTCTGGCTGACTAGCGAACCTCATACGTGACAATTTTCGTGTGAACGTTGGCCGACACCTGCGCTCATACGCGTGAATTCGCACCCTTGTTGATAACTGACATTCCTGTACCATTTTGTACCTCACACGAAGCTATAGTCCGTTAACCAAATATACTCTGGTTATGAAAAAAACTTTAGATCACAGACCCCTTCATTCTGTACCGTTACAATGTATTATTTGATTTTATACCAAGTGTGTTTTTACCTTTTGATAATATTTACCTATATTTTTTTTAAATGTAGTTTGTAAATCAAACAGGGCACTGGAGTAGCACATTGGAGGCTGGTGTTGTTGCACATTTGGGGCGTAGACTGTGGGGATCATCATCGCTGCTTGTACAAGCTTGTTTAAACTCGAGTCCCCATTTACAAACCATTGTTTTTGGAGGTGCAGCATCTTCTCCGTTTCATTTTGAATTTCCATTGGGACAAGACCTTCTTTAGCAAATACTTCTATCACAGCGTATCTGACTTTGTCCTTTTGTCAAAACATGCTTGAAATTTCAAACAGCTGGTAAATAATGAATAATTGACAGATGCATATGGAAATTAACAGGTGTTTACATGAAATGTGATTATTACAACAGACTAAACATTTTAATTCTACTGGTAAGCTACTAAGCTACAGATGTCGCTTCATGAACTTTTCAACTAATGCCCATATTGTTCAGTTTTCACTTAAATTATGTTATTAATAAAAAACATTGTTTTTCTAGATTTAATTAATTATATACAGTATATATAGTTTGGACTAAATTAAAATTCGCTAATCAGTTAATTTTGAAATGTTGCATTCTTTTCTTTGTCAGTCAAACTACATTTTTAAAAATTAATATTTAAAATTCATTGTGAACCACATTAGTTAAAAAGAGAGAATCATATTCTAGGAACACAAGAAATTAAATTTGTAATCTTGTACAAACTTGTAATCTAAGATTAGGGGCTTCATTATTTAGATTTTCAGATTAGCTTATCAGTATGTAAGTTTATGTGTTTTCTTTTAAATTGTACATACTTTCATATATACCTATACAATACACTGCATACAGTTACAGGTAATACTTGTTTCTCTATAGATAGCTACTGTGGAGATTTTTTCAACATGTTTTGATTTTTATATCAGCCTATTTGTATATTGTTATGACATCACAGAACGATCTACATGTTTATCGAATGTTCCAGAGTGATCTGGAATGTAACATGTGTGGCGTACATGCTTGTAGACGCATTTGGTAGACGGTGCGAGAATTCTCTCGGCCGCTCTCACTGTGTCACGGCCGCAAGCAATTACATCGTAGTTTAAAGGTAATACGTAGTATGTGGAATCGTCTAGATTTTCGGCGGCTATAAATACAATTACTCAGGGACGCTCAGTTTAGTATAGTGGCGATATATTTACATTGCGGTACGAGAGTTATTCTCTGGCGATATTACTGTGTGCATTCAAATGGTTATTAGTAAAGTGTTGTGTTTTATAATCGGACGGTATATTGTAATACAATTGTGTTTTAATATTAGTGACATTTATTTGCGTGTGAACAATTTTTTTACTTCCATATTCCTTAAGGAATGGAAGTATGGTGATGGCAAAAAAAATCGTGTTCGAGATTATTGCAGATTCTGATTCTACTACACTCAAAACATGAAAAAAAGTCGTTTTCCGAAAAGTGTCTGTGTGTGTGTGTCTGTCTGTGTGTCTGCTGTAGATTTTTTTTCTATGGCAAACGATAACTGCCGCAAATTCAAACAGAATCAAATAATTTTTTGCATACAGCCCTGATTTGTAGAGTACTCAAGACCTATTGTTTTTGGTGAAGATCGGTTGAGGGAAAGGGGTAGTTTACCTGCAACGGTTTTTTTTTATCAAGGGAAATTTTTTTTTTTTTTTGGCAAACGATAACAGCCGCAAATTCAAACAGAATCAAATAATTTTTCGCATACAGCCCTGAATTGTAGAGTTCTCAAGACCTATTGTTTTTGGTGAAGATCGGTTAAGGGAAAGGGGTAGTTTACCTGTAACGTTTTATGTTTTAACAAGGGTATTTCCTATGGCAAACGATAACAGCCGCAAATTCAAACAGAATCAAAAGATTATTTGCATACAGCCCTAAATTGTAGAGTTCTCAAGACCTATTGTTTTTGGTGAAGACCGGTTAAGGGAAAGGGGTAGTTTACCTACAACGTTTTTTTAACAAGGGTATTTTCTATGGCAAACGATAACAGCCGCAAGTTCAAACAGAATCAAATAATTTTCTGCATACAGCCCTGATTTGTAGAGTACTCAAGACCTATTGTTTTTGGTGAAGATCGGTTGAGGGGAAGGGGTAGTTTACCTGCAACGTTTTTTTTTCTATGGCAAACGATAACTGCCGCAAATTCAAACAGAATCAAATAATTTTTTGCATACATCCCTGAATTGTAGAGGTCTCAAGGACTTTCGATTTTGGTGAAGATCGGTTAAGGGGAAGGGGTAGTTTACCTGCAACCTTTTACGTTTTAACAAGAGTAAAGTACTTGAAAATTTATTTAAACTTTTTGAAACAATGGTAATTGTTGAAAATAAAATAATTTTGTTGCCAGGTAACAAAAATAAAGTCATTTTGATTATAAAATATAAATATTTACAAGAAAAGAATTTTCAGTTTTAAAAATTTAAATATATTTTTATAAAACAATGGGTTCTTCATTGAGGTGGGGACTTGACGACAGTGACAGGGCTTTCCACCAAATTCAGCAGAGTGACAGGTAGGCCCAACTCTGATTGGCTCCTCAGATTTCCCCAGCGTTAGTAGGTTCTATGAAAATATTTTATTTCAAAAATTATTTTAAATATAAATCTTAGATATGTTTTATAAATCTCATGTTTTATGTTTTAACATGGGTAATTTTTTATATGACGAACCATAACTACCGTAAATTCAAACAGAATCAAATAATTTTTTACATATGTGCCTGAGCTATAGAGAACTCAATGTCTGTTGATTTTGGTGAAGATCGGTTACGGGGAAAGGGCAGTTTACCTGAAACATTTTTTGTTGTAACATGAGTAAAGTACTTAATTTTGATAAAGTATCCTGATAAGATCTTAATAATCCACTGTAGAAACGTAGATGAAATATCTATAAATGAAGAGGCTAGTTGAACGGGCTGGGGGTAATTTTCTATAAATCAAAATTATAGTTGAAGGGGGAGGGGATAATTTTTTTTTATATGTGTACTACGTTATTGGCAACAAAGAAGTATTTTTTTGTTAAAATTCCTTCCCTGGCTGTTTGGCTGAAAATGATTTTAAATATAAATCTTAGAATATGGAAGTCATGTATGGTTCTCCATACCGATATTTATTTGATTTGTTATAAGAGACTGTGTTGTTAATTACGAACTGTTTAACTGTAAAAATTAAAGCTGGTGATTAGTGACTTAATTAGTTTCTTGTACTTATTTTGTTTTCCACTGTACCTACGACGATCAAGTAGACCGTTGAAACAGTGGTGTCAGAACTGGGATAGAACAGTTAACAGTGGAAACAGTGGACACTTTGTACAAGACAAGTGTATTTTGTAATTAATCAGAAAACAATGGCTGCCAGTCAGATGTGGAAATTTACAGGCGCTGCTGTTACAGACAGAGAAACGACAGGATGAGAAATGCAGGCAGGAGGCGGAAGAAGCAGAAAAATGACAGGATGAGAAACAACGACAGGGTGCAGAGAAAGCAGAAGAGAGACAGAAAACCCTCCTGCTGGAAGCAGAGGAAAGACGCAGACAAGAGACGGGAGATGCGGGAAAATGACAGGATGAAAAACGTAAGCAGGAAGCAGATGACATCAAAGCCTTAATTCATGAACAAAAGCAGATGCAAGAACATACTACAGCAGAATTGAGTCTCCTACGTGGTGATGTAGGTGAATTACGAGGTGAGCTTAATAATCAGATTATCAGAATATCTGACGTAGAAGAATCAATGTCAAATAAAATAGCGGAAGTAGAAAAATCTGTCTTGAGTGTGGAAGTAGCTACGTCAACAAAAATAGAAGACTCGATTACAAATATAAAAGAGCAGATTAAAAATGACGTCGAGCAGTGCCTGAATTTACAACCAAAACAACTTTGGGAACAGACTGTACCAATGATAAAGACAGAAAAAGACGCAGAAAATAAGTTAATAGAGAAAGTTACTTTGCCTGCAGGAGGGACAGTTCATATCAAAGCTCCAACCTTTGACGGAAGCAGTCACTGGGCAACGTACCTCCGCCAATTTGAAGCTGCTGCATGCGCAAATAATTGGACAGAGAAAGACAAGGCAGTCTCACTCGTTCTCGCATTAAAAGGACCCACGGCAGAACTACTACAGAAAGTGCCACCTGACAGCCAGAACATCTATGCCGAGTTGATAAAAGCTCTAGAATTACGGTATGGTGATAAACATTTGCGAGATGTGTACTGCACCCAGTTGAGAGCAAGGCGACAGCATTCCGGGGAGAGCCTTCAAGAGTTTGAAGCAAGTATCGACAGACTAATTAGACCGGCCTATCCTGAAGTGCCAGACGATTTTCGAACGAGTTTTGCAATGCAGACATTTACTGACAGTGTCTGTAAGCTCCCGACCAAATAATTGGACAGAGAAAGACAAGGCAGTCTCACTCGTTCTCGCATTAAAAGGACCCACGGCAGAACTACTACAGAAAGTGCCACCTGACAGCCAGAACATCTATGCCGAGTTGATAAAAGCTCTAGAATTACGGTATGGTGATAAACATTTGCGAGATGTGTACTGCACCCAGTTGAGAGCAAGGCGACAGCATTCCGGGGAGAGCCTTCAAGAGTTTGAAGCAAGTATCGACAGACTAATTAGACCGGCCTATCCTGAAGTGCCAGACGATTTTCGAACGAGTTTTGCAATGCAGACATTTACTGACAGTGTCCGAGATAACGAACTGCACCAAGTGTTACTAATGGCAAGACACCAGAACAGTGCGGACACCCTGGTACATGCTTTGCAATTTGAGGGCGCCAAATCAGCGTCTGGTTGGACAAGTCATAAAGTGCACGCTAAAAGATCACGACGGCACAGACGATGAGGAAGAAGAACAAGGAACAGAGACTAGACGGTCGGCGCCACAGAATATAATAAGAAAGGATGCAAGACCAAAGTGTTATAGATGTGGGAAACCTGGACATCTACAACGAGATTGTCGGGTTAGAATTCAGCAGCAGGGAAATGAGCAATAGTCGGTACAACGGGACGTATGCTGACTAACTGGAGGAACGAAGCTCCTAAACAATACGCAATTTCTACACTTCAGAAAAACAGCGGGAGCTTGGTAGTTACCGGATTTGTTCAAGAAAGGCCAACCTTTGTGTCGATTACAGTTGACACAGGCGCAACAGTTTCTATTGTGCGCCCCGACGTAGTGAAAGATCTCAAGCCAATCTGGTGCTCTTGCAGCTTGCGAACAGCTACTGGACGGCCTGTAAAAGTGTATGGAAAAGTGGAGATACACCTACGCCTCGGTCGACTTAGGTTTAATCATCAAGTACTTGTTGCAGACATTGTGGATGAAGCAATTCTTGGTGTGGACGTTAAGAATGCATACGGATTTATAGTTGACTTCAAAGACAATGTCTTGAGAATTGGAGGTGAAGAGGTAATGCTATCAACAATGATGACAGCAGAAAAATCGATGGACGTCATAAACCAAGTGGCCGTAACTTTTCCGCCAAACTCCGAAAAGATCATCATGGTTAGAACCGAGGTAGATACTAGGGGCAACCAGTGCTCTATATTCGAACCCCAGGTAGTCAGCACACCGGGCCTACTAATTGCCAGAAGTTTAGTAAAACCTGACGAAACCAGAAATTTACCTATTAGAGTGGCGAATATTTTGGATCAAGATATCACTTTACAAAGCAATACGCTCCTAGGCAAATTCACTCCTGTGGCCTCGGTAGCCGGAATAATGCAACGAAGATCCAGTGCTTCGGATAATTCCAAATTACCAGAGGAACTGCAAGAATTATTGAACAGATCTTCTAACAACCTCTCAAGTGGTGAGGTAATAGAACTTATACAGTTTTTACACGAATTCAAAGATTGTTTTGCAGTTTGGGGACAGTTACTGGGAAGAACCTCTCTTGTGCAACATCGCATCAATACCGGGGACACAACACCGATACGCCAACCTCCTCGAAGGCTTCCATTATCTAAACAAGAGGAAATGTCTCGGTTAGTACAGTACATGTTGACAGAGGGAGTAATCGAACCTTCGTCAAGTGCTTGGTCTTCTCCTATAGTGCTGGTAGCGAAGAAGGATGGTGGATTGCGTTTCTGCGTAGACTACCGGAGGTTAAATGACATTACAAAGAAAGACTGCTACCCATTACCTCGTGTTGACGATACACTAGACACGTCCGGAGCACAGTGGTTTTCCACATTGGACCTGAAGAGTGGATATTGGCAAGTTGGTCTTCATCAAGAAGACAAGGAAAAGACCACTTTCTTGACCCCAAGTGGCTTATTCCAATTTAACGTCATGCCATTTGGATTCTGTAATGCACTGGCAACATTTGAGAGATTGATGGACCTGGTACTCCGAGGCCTGACGTGGAAAACTTGCCTTGTTCACTTAGACGATGTCATAGTGATCGGGAAGACTTTCGAAGACCATTTGGGAAACCTTAAGGAAGTTCTAACTATAATTCACGGTGCACAACTGAAGCTGAGCCCGAAGAAGCGTTCTCTATTCCAAAAGGAAGTACAGTATCTGGGCCATCTGGTTTCGGCATCGGGTGTTAGCATGGATCCTAATAAAGTAGACACCGTAAGAGACTGGCCAGTTCCAAAGAGTAAACACGAAGTTTGTAGTTTCCTGGGATTATGCTCATATTACCGACGTTTTATGAAAGGCTTCGCTACTATTACTAAACCACTACATGAGCTAACGGAAAATAACCGAAACTTCTAGTGGTCGAGAGAGTGTGACCAAGCATTTTGGACTTTGAAGATTGCATTATGTTCGCAGTCAATTCTCATTTTTCCAGCTTCCGAAGGGAAGTACATCGTAGACACAGAGCCAATAATACTGGTCTAGGAGCAGTTTTGTCTCAAGTGCAGAACGGTGAAGAACGAGTAATAGCGTATTACAGCAAGACGCTTTCTAAACCAGAGAGAAATTATTGTTTTACAAGGAGAGAGTTGTTGGCAATTGACAGAGCTTTGGAGCACTTCCATAAATACCTCTATGGGAGAGAGTTTTCAGTACATACCGACCATGCTGCTCTTGCATGGCTCTTGAGATTTAAAAATCCGGAAGGCTCGAACGTCTGCAAGAGTACAACTTCAAGGTACAACATCGATGGGGGCACCTGCATGGTAATGCAGATGGTTTATCACGAAGACCGTGCCCGGAAGACTGCCGACATTGCCACAAAAAGGAAGAACAAAACTCAAGCGAACATGTTCAACCCATCACGGTAGATTTCCTGGCAGACGACTGGACAACACAAGACTGTCGACAAGAACAGATGACTGATGAAGACATCGGACCGATCTTGACAGCAAAAGAGGAAGGTCGCTGCCCGGATTGGCAAGATATCTGCCATGGTTCTGAAGTGCTGAAGGGCTACTGGGCACATTGGGAATCTCTCACCTTAGAAAACGGATTGCTGAAAAGGGCTTGGGAAAGTGCAGATGGACGAGACGTGGTCATGCAGTTGATAGTTCCCTGAAGTAAAGTGCAGTCTGTTTTGAAGGAGGTGCATGATGGAACATCTGGAGGTCATTTTGGCGTTAACAAAACCCTTGACAAAATACGGAAGCGATTCTATTGGCTTCATCTTCACCACGACATAGAGGAATGGGTTCGGACGTGTGAAATATATGCTGCAAGCAAGGGCCCACAAACCAGAAGCAGGGGAAAATGAGACAGTGTAACGTTGGACTGCCTTTCAAGAGAATTGCCATGGACATTGCTGTACCATTCCCAGTTACTGACAAACCGGTACATCATGGTTGTAGGTGACTACTTTACTAAGTGGGTGGAAGCCTACGCAATTCCAAATCAGGAGGTTACCACTGTGGCAAGTCAGTCCCAAGGGCCACAGAACTATTCCTCGCAATTAGAAAACCAACTGCGAGAAATGAATCACTTGGTAAGAGGACGGCTGAAGATTGCCAGTGATAAAATAAAAACTTGGTATGACATTCGCAGCAATAGTGTGGGTTTCCAAGAAGGAGATCGGGTCTGGTTGTTCAACCCATAGCCCATCGTGGTCACTCACCTAAGTTGCAGACTAACTGGGAAGGACCCTATACTGTGAAAAAAAGAATCAACGATGTTGTTTATCGCATTCAACAGGAAGGACAGGGAAAGTTCAAGGTCATCCACCTAGATCGCCTGGCTAAGTATTACTTCAGAGACGGTTTGCCAATTCGGGACGAACAGGCTTAAGGAGGGGGTAGTGTTACGACATCACAGAACAATCTACATGTTTATCTAATGCTAATGTTCCAGAGTGATCCGGAAAATAACGCGTGTGGTGTGCGTCCTTGTAGACGCATTTGCTAGATAGTGCGAGAATTCTCTCGGCCGCTCTCACTGTGTTACGGCCGCAAGCAATTACATCGTAGTTTAAAGGTAATACGTAGTATGTGGAATCGTCTAGATTTTCGGCGGCTATAAATACAATTACTCAGGGACGCTCAGTTCAGTATAGTGGCGATATATGTACATTGCGGTTCGAGACTTATTCTCGGGCGATATTACTGTGCGCATTCAAATGGTTATTAGTAAAGTGTTGTGTTTTATAATCGGACGGTATATTGTAATACAATTGTGTTTTAATTGCGTGTGAACAATTTTTATTTGATTTGTTATAAGAGACTGTGTTGTTAATTACGAACTGTTTAACTGTAAAAATTAAAGCTGGTGATTAGTGACTTAATTAGTTTCTTGTACTTATTTTGTTTTCCACTGTACCTACGACGATCAAGTAGACTGTCGTAACAATATGAAAGTTTCCCACTTCATGAAATGTCTTGGCAAAATAATCTATATATCTAAGTAATAAAATATTATTTAGGAATAAATTTATGACTTTTAACCCTTTCTTATGTATGCAAAAGCCTAATGAGATTATATCTGTTCCCCAGACGCATAAGACACCATCTCCATTTTTTATAAAATAGCGCTTTTTATATAGTGTTAATGTACAGACTGCCCTCTTTCTAGTAGTATGTAGCACTGTCTTCTAGTTATTTTTATGCAGCCAATACGCATGTTTAAAATAACACTTTCTCATATTGCTTCTTGAAGCAAACAACATGTTTTTTAGCTATCCTGTAAAGTACTGTGTATGTTACATGGTGTCTTCTTATGTCTCTGGTGCACAGATATAAAAACTGTAGTTTGCAAACTTTTAAAAGAATAAAATTAATGAGTATTACAGATTAATTTTCCCATTCCAGTCTGTTTCTGTAACATACAAGTATTTGTATGAAAATCAACGTACTGAAAACTTTTACACTCTTCAATGACTTTTATGTATCATTGGTATGATTACTATCTCATTTTTAAACTATCAAATTGATTTGGGTTTTTGATTAGCATGTTTAGAATTTAATAATTTTTATAAACGTACACTTTTGTGTTACTCTGCAACCTTTCTTTCTTTTCTTGATCTAACAGTTTTTATAATTTTGTAATATACATTTAACATTTACTTCTTTCCCACATCTGAACATGTCTATAAATGTTCCCACATTTATAAATGTCTTAAGTAAGTAACTAATTAGATTTCTATTACCCACTTTGAGAAAATGACTGAAATGAGTATCTGATAGTTACAGAATTAACTAAAACATATGATGTAGTAAAAGCAATTGTTGGTGGTTAGTTAAAACAGTGTAGTAGATGGAACTAGAATTTCCCACTCACCTCAAAACTTCTAATGAGTAGCCAATATTGACATGCCAACATTCTCCTTTAATTAAGTATTATTACAAAATATTGTAAAATTGAGATCACGTGAATTTCTTGCTAATGGTGTTACAGATATTTTGTGATTTATATATACAGTGTGACATATATCATTGGTGTTTCTGGTAATGGTATTTTTGATTGTTTAGTTGTAAACGAGGGAGTACCTGCAACTGTAACAGACGTAGCTACTACACCTGTCTCAGTGCATAGTACTAGTACTACTACCGCAAGTTTACAGCCTGCAGTTTCTAAACACGTACCGTCTTTCTCCACACCATTATTTTGCCTTTTTGATAATGTGTCCAATTTTGCAAGTATGTATATTTTTGTTTTGTTGGTTCATTCACGCACTTATATTAGTGATAAATTGTAACTTTCCTTGTGAACACTTACGTTTCTTAAAGTCCTCGTACGTTTCGGTGTGTTATTCACCTTCTTCAGCGAGGAAACGTACGAGGACTTTAAGAAACGTAAGTGTTCACAAGGAAAGTTACAATTTATCACTAATGTATATTTTTATCTGCATTTCATTAAATATGGACTTATCATATAAAGCATTGTTGTCTTTGTTAAGGTATAAAAAAGTATAAAATATGTTGTTTCAGTGTAGGGAGGCAGTATTATATTCAGGACCCTGAAGATAACAATATCCTGTATACAACTGTCGAAACATTGTTACACAAATTAAAATAAGAAAATATACATTCTTGTAAAAACAAAAATATTTATTTGAGTGTATGTGTTCACATTTCATGTTAAAATATACAATTTGTGTATTCTTATTTGTTACCAGTGTTCTAGTCAGGGATATATTAGTTTATTTAAGTTGAATTGTGGTGTCGTAAAAAAATAACATAAGTTTGTATATAAAATACATAGTGCTAGTATTTACTGCCATCATCATCATCAATATTATTCTATGATTATTATTACAGTCAACTCCTGATTATCCGGGATAATCACTGGCAAGGTGATCACGGATAAGTCAAAATTCCGGTTAAAGCAAATATTTTAACCTAGTGCTTAAATGAAGGTCTTAGTTAAAAATAAAATATGTGCATACAATAAAGTAGTACATACCTTTTATTACACAATAAAAATTAGTCAAATCACGTTTTTATCAATTAATATAGTATATTTACAAGCCGAACAATATGTACAAAGTCAATGTTTATACACGCTGAAAATAATCTGGTAATAATTTTTGCTTCTTAGCACTTGCTGTTTTCTTTAAAATAGACGACCTTATTTTGCGTAAAACCAACTTGTCGCACAACAAAGTGTCTTCTTGTCCTTCTAGATAGTCAAGAAGCCCCTCCACGTAATTGAGTGCTGTCCCATGTGTGACTTTGGGCTCAGAAACACATTTGTCACTCCCCTCCCCCTCGTCATCACTACCACTCTCACTTTCTGCTACGCCCTGTGCGCGCATCAATATTTCGACGTCTGTCAAAACCTCAAACGCAGGCATGTTAGCGTCGACTTCAAACCTCTCGTTTATGTTATCTTGGTCAACGTTTTCATCACCTGGGACAGTGTTTGCGAACTGGGCCAAGTCAGCTGTGGTTGCAACGTCATCCTCAAACCCAGCAAACTCCTTATCTTCCGATATGTAGGGAAATATTTTTTTCCAAGACTTTGTCATCGTAGTGGGTTTAACTTTGTCCCACACAGCCGCACTCTCGCAGATCGCGTCCAGAACACTTAGTCCCTTGGCAGGGTCTTCAAATCTTTCCCTTCCTCTATAAACTTTCTCAAAATTCTTGACCGATAGTTACGTTTTACAGTAGCTGTTACCCCTTGATCCATTGTCTGGATCAAGGCTGTAAAATTGGGCGGCAAGTATTTAACAATGATCTGTCCGTCGTTGGATCTGAGCAACATTTCACTTGGATGTGATTTAGCATTGTCTAATACTAACACTGCTTTTGGGGGAAGTGCATGTGATTTTAAAAACTCTCGAACTTGTGGACAAAACTTATTGTGGAACCAATCATAAAAAATGTCTTTATTCATCCAACCTTTCTTTTGATTGTAGTAAATTACAGGCATATTCACTGCTTGTGTTCCTTAAAATGATCGTGGTTTCTTTTATTTTCCTATCACTAGGAGCTTAAGTTTATGTGTCCCAGTCGCGTTAGAGCAACACATTACCGGTATTCGTTCCTTACTAACTTTGTGTCCCAGCGCACTTTTTTCATTTTTAGAAGCTAAAGTTTTCGTCGGTAAGCACTTCCAAAATAATCCCGACTCGTCGGAATTGTAAATTTGTGCTGGTTCTAAATTTTCGTCCAAAACAAACTGTTAAAGTCTTTGCAAAACTGTTCTGCTGACGTTTGATCGCCACTCAATTTTTCTCCGCAAATTTCCAACTCTCTTATGCCGTGACGTTGTTTGAAACATGTCAGCCAGCCAGATGATGTGTCGAAATTTCCTTCTAGACCTAAAGCTTCGAAAAAAAAACAGCTTTTTCGGCGCATATTTGTCCACTTACAGGATTCCCTTGTGCTCGTTGATTATTGAACCACTCGAGTAAAGCTCGGTCCAAGTCTTCGTACATTGACTTCTTCATAGTTTTCCATTTCTTCATGCCAGATGATGAGTCAGAATAACACACAAATTTTAAAAGTTCCACCTTTTTCTTAACCAAATCACGAATTGTTTGATCACCAATTCTATATTCGTCCTTTAACGATTTAACAGTTTGGCCCTTCTCATATTTTTCTATAATATCTAGTTTTCTGAATCGATAAAACAATCCTTTTATGGTTTTATCCATTTCGAAACTAGAATCGTAAACAAAACATGCAACACAATAAAACAACACGTGAGGGTAAACAATTCGGTTAAGCACGAGTCACAATGCAACGAATGACTGATTGGACTGTGAAGGTCAAACTCGGCACACCCCGCTACACTCTGTTTGCGCCTAAAGCCAGTTCGCGCTAAGATGAGCCGTGCAATTTGATGCAGTATGATGCGTCTTCTAATCGCGCACGCGCGCAGTGTTAAGAGGCTGTTAAATTGTATCATAACACATTAAACAGACTGTCATTTGCTTATAATAATTACACCTAGTGATTTATTTGCTACAGTACAACACTGAAAATAATAGGCTTAAGAATACTGTAATAAAGTCATTATAAGCATAGTATGTATCAATATTTTTGCTAAAACTACAGTTTTTTGAAATCATATATTTTTCCCGGTTGATCCGCAACCCGGTTGACCCGATCCCAGAAAATCGGGAGTTGACTGTATTATATTTAGAATGTTATTGTCATTATTATTGTTATATCAATAATAATTTCAGATAAAGACAACCCACAACTTGCAGCTGTAAAAAAAGACACAGAAAATGTCACGACTAAGGAAGAAAGTGAAAATGTAAAAAAAAAGCGACAACCTCAGAGTTCTCAGAATTACAGACGTATTAAGAGTAAATTAAAGGTTGATGATATTAAATTAGAAATAAAAGATACAATTCAGAAGTAAGTACCAATACAAAATAATATATATGATTATTTCAGTATAAATTTTATATTCATACAGTTACATTTTTCAAATTAAAAGTGTCTGATAAAATTATTCTGTTTTTATTTTGAAGCAGTAGCTGCTGTGCCTTCTACTAAATCCACCACACATTTGTATGTTTTTAATAATACTTTTATTCTACATCACTTTTATAATTTCTGTAAGAGATGTGGCATCACTTTCAAACAATTGAAAGTTTCAATCATTTAATAAAATTTATTGAATTTATAACACTGCGTTTTTCTTACCTTTGGGCTCCAGAGTCGTATAGACGAAATACTTGCAGAAAGGTTATATGGGTTTGCGTGCAAAATAATTATGCTAAACACAGTCTTTCAGATTCTAATAAATTCTGTCTCTTTTATTATCAATAAAGCACAACTTCTCTAATTTACTTTATGAACTAATAGCACAACAGATTATTGTATTTTTTCTGTCTCTACCTTTTCTGTCATTGATGTTACAACTTGTTCTCAGATTACCGAGAAAAATTAGATGTTTTCATGCTAATCGCTTATTCTCTAATAATAATTGTCACACAAAAACAAGTATACATAAAAAACTTTCCTTAACTATTTCTTGATTTCTTAATCAATTCTACTTAACGAACCAGTACTCTTTTTATATCTTTTCCCCCTCTCTTTCTTTTATAAAAGCCCCTTTCCCTTAGAGATCTCTATTGTTTAGGGTTATATATAAAATTTGCCTTTTATAATGAACAATCACCATTTATTTTAATTGGTTTTAGTATAAATATTCAGTGTTTTTAGTTACCCATCTGCTGCGTGTTCATGTGGTTTGTTGCACAGACTCGTGTTGGCCGCTTTGTTTGTTCGAACGCACTCCCGCAAATGTTTATATTGAGCTTATTGTATCTTTGATTAAACTTTCAATCATTACTTGGATTGAATATCTATACACATGGTAATATATAGTCGGCCGACTTTAATTGGCTCAAGCACTGTTTATTTTAATTAGTTGGCTGACAATAGTTCTAACACTTTACTAGATAGGCCGGCAATGTTTCCGGCCCATCTCACACATCCGAGGCCACCGTTTTTCGTGAACTTGTAGACGACTGTACTCTGCTACTGTCTGATGCAAACTGGGGTGACAATGTGTTTTACTGTGATTCACAAAAAGACTGAGCTGGCAAGCTGTTGCGTAATACGTCTGGCTGGTGTAACTATATGTTTATTGCTGATAATAAAACATACAATATACGATATACGATATAAACAATGTTTTCAAAAGTCGGGCGCCATCTTGATTAGCAATATAGACGTAAATAACTTTGTAATTTCACTTACCTTTCAAGGTCACTATAGGGCAGGAATTCGTTAAGCGAACTTTTGATTAGCGGAAATTGTTATGTGAAATAATAAAATACCTGGTTAAAATTGTTACCAATGATATACCCTATTTATTTTACTGTAAGTACATCTTACACAATCAGCGAACTTTAAACCCTCCAAAATATCTACAAGTAAACATGAAACATTGGATATGTAATTATGAAATATTATATAATAGATTATTAAACATAGATATATACCTCGCACAAACCAGCACTTAGAGAATTTACGACATTCTCTCCCTCTCACTCTCTCTCTCACGCTGTGGTACAATTTCTTATTTTTTACTGAGCTCATTTTAAAATTTTAAATAAGATTGAATTGAATTGAATTGAATTCATTTTAACAGTGATTGAATTTTGAGTTGGTCATTATGTTGAATTATATTGTTTTACTTGAAACTAAAAAAATGATGTTGGAACGTTCTCACCCAATTTTTTGGATAGGTCTCACCGCACTACTAGGGTCGTCCGGTCGTGCAATCTGTTCCTTCTTTACATCGTGTTAATGGCCCACACCGTCGTGTCTGCCCACGAAAACACTTTGGGCAGATCCTACACGCACAACGCTTTTTGGACGATCCAACGGCCGATGACACCTGTTCAAATTCTTTAATGCCCCAACATTTCCGATATTTTATGTAGTTAATTAACCACTTTTAGTGGTGTAAAAGTTAAATTTCACACTCGGTGAACTGTTTGCCGGCCGGCTGCGTTCACACTGTAGAAGAAAATGACTCAGATTCTTTGTCCCATATAGCGTAGGTGGGGCGAAAACTACGTCATCAAGCTACTATTCATCTGTTTACAGCTTCAACTTGTTTACGGAAATACATTCCTCGTCGCTGGCGTCATCAGGGATAGGCACCTTATCTCAGTATGCGACATACGTTTTTTGCTGTATTTCTTGTTTTTTGCGATGAAAACAGTTAAAATCTTGTCAATTCACTTTTGCGTTTATAAAATATTTGTATAGTCCACTCACCGAAACTTTACAGAGATTATTAAATGTTTAATTAATTATGACCAAATTGTTAAAAAATGAAGGAATACAATACTTATGGTCTTTTATACCATGTTTTTGTTAATTTAAGATTGTACCAGAATTGTACCATCACAAAACCCCCTCAATGAAAGATTTTGTACCGAAGCATAAAAACTTTCATTGACCCATTCATACTTCCTAAAGGGATCAGCCAGGATATGTCGCCACAACCCCCTTACAATTTATACAAAAAGAAAATCAATAACTCACCCGTGGTCTGATAACGATGACAGTACCTGCATGACCTTACTGGACTTCTTCGAGATCCCAACACCATAAGGCCAATTAGGCGCGTAACGCCCCTGTTCTGACGCGCTGGCCAGCTCAGGACCACCGTCATAACTAGGGATTGCAATCTGGAAAAACGGACCGGGAATCCAGCGGATCCGGCATCATTAAACCTTTATCGGATCCGACACCAATATACCGGATCCATTGACCGGGTCCGGTGTTAGCAATTTATGACAAAATAATAGCGCTGTTGCAAGATTAGGTGCTTTAAATGCGATACGCGTGGTATGTGTGCATGCGTGCGAGTCGTTCGACGCTGAGACGCTCCGCGCCACTACGCCGCGCAGCCCCCCTCTCTCCGCAACACGCCAGCTGATCAGTTCAGTATTATTCGCCTCGCTCGAGACAATAAATATGTGTTTGGTTATGTCGGTGCTTCGTCAAAATGTAAGTAAATATATATTATTTTTTTGTATTTACGCTAGCGATAGTATCTATTGAAAAGTGTTTTATTCAAATGGAAATAGACATTGTTTTTGCTCAATCGACAAATAAATTTTGTTGACTTATGAGTGTGTGAATGATATAAAAGATCATTAAATAAATAAATAATGCTGGATAGTTTACACAAATTGTCTGAATTATTAGACTTCGAAATGAATTAAATTGAGTTACGTTACGTACGAACAAAAATTTAAATTAATATTGTAATTAAATATGTTTTGTCTTTTGTTTGTTACAGGTATTACTCGTAGTATACTAATTTATTATTAGTTTATCCTAGTTGAAAAAAAATTATAAAACATGTCACTTTCAAAAACAAGTCAAAATGAGGAGGATTATGGTGGGTACAGTGAGAAAACTATATGGCATTATTTTAAAAAAATGCAAAAAGACAAGTCTGTAAACGCTGAATGCATATTGTGCTCAAAGTTAATAAAAATAAGTAAAGGTTCTTATAAAGGATTAAGAACACATTTGAGAACAAAGCATTGCATTTGCATTGATCAAAGTTCTGAAAATAGCCAATTAAAACGTCCGAATTCTGATTCATTCTCTAAACCATCCACATCAAGAACTGATTCAGATAATATTATTTGTGAGGAAGAAATCCCCAAGAAAAAGTCTAAAATAATAGACAATTATTTTCAAAAGGAAAACTCGATGGAAAAGATGATCTCGAGAATGGTCTGTAAAAATGGTATGCCCTTCAATTTATTTTGTACATCGCCAGATTTGAGATATTTGTTTAGAAAAAGCGGATTTCAACTTCTTAATTCACCAAATACTATAAGATCTATAGTAACAAATTTCGCAAATACCGTTAAAGCAGACTTGATAATTGACTTCGAATATCTTAGGAAACAAGGAAAACGATTCTCTTTGAGTTTTGACGAATGGACTTCCCAAAAAAATCACTGATATTTGAACCTAAATTTACACCACAAAGAAAAACACTTTAATCTGGGCTTGATTAGAATCCATGGTTCGTGTACTGCGGAACATACTATCAGTCTAATAAAAAATCGCTTAAAAATCTTCGGTCTTGATACTGATAATGATATTATGGGCATGAGTACTGACGGCGCAAGTGTTATGGTCAAAGTAGGTAAGCTCATGAATTGCTATCAACAACTCTGCTTCGCATATGGGTTACAATTAGCTGTGGTCGATGTTTTATATAAAAAAAATGAAGAGAAGGTAGAAAACCGCCTAGCAACAACGTCAACAACATCTAATGAATCAGATACAGATACAGATGACGAAGACACAATGAATGATGAAGAACAACTTGAACAAGGGGTTATAGTTACAATAACGGATCCTGGGGATCCTTATCTTTCTAAGGCTGAAGTAATTCCTAGATTCAATGATATTCTTCAAAAAGTGCGAAAAGTAGTAAAGCTGTTCAAAAGGTCGCCTACTAAATACGATATGTATCTGCAAAAGTATGTGAAAGAAGATATAGGTAAGAATTAAGCCTGATGTTGGATTGCCGCACACGTTGGAATAGTCTTCTCTCTATGATCGAAAGATTTTATAAGCTGAAAGTGTGTGTCGATAAAGCTTTAATAGATATAGGATCTGACATTAAATTTAGTGACCTTGAATGGTCGAAAATAAAAGATTTGATTGACAGTTTGCAGCCATTTAAATTGGCTGTAGAGGCCCTATGCAGAAGAGATTCGACCCTGTTAACTGCTGAAACAACACTAAAATTTGTTTTAGAGAAGTTGCTCACTCATGACACGGTGTTAAGTAATGAATTATATGAAGCACTATGTACAAGGATTAAAGAACGCCGCACTGTAGTATCAGGAATATTAATATATTTACAGAATCCAAAGAAATATCATGAAAATCTAAACGGATCCGATGATACATTTACTATGCCAAAGAAAAAAGTCATACGATTAGAAATGAAAAAATCTTAGAGAGAGTTATTCAAGATGATAAGTCTAAAGAAAACGTGGAAGAAATAGTAGAGGAGAATGTTGATTCACCATTACTAAAGAAAGATTTGACATTACAGGAAGAACTACAATTACAAATCCAGCAAGAATCCACATGTTATAGCATAAATACTAAAAGAAAAAGATTTTGATAAAGTACTAAAAAAGGAAATGACTGCGTTTGAAAGTGAAGGAGTTCGAGGAGAATACTTATCTACTATTCATGATTATTTGCTGACAATAAAGCCAACAAGTGTAGAAGCTGAAAGGGCTTTTTCGGCCGCAGGCTATATTTGTAGCTCCATTAGAAGTCGACTGGGAGATGACACAATTAACACTATTTGTTTTCTAAGATCCTTCTTTCAAAATCAAAATTGATTTTTTGATAATATATACACTGAAATAATTATTACTTAAAATAATTATTTATCGTAAGTTGACTAAATTAAAGAGCTATAATTATAATACAATAAAGATTGTGATAATTGTGCTATTCATCAGACAAATTCATCAAATCATGATGGTGTCTGTCGTAACTATAAGACTTGTTAGTTAGCATTTTCAAATAAATACTTAAATAATTATTGTGATCTCAATTCTCATCTAAGTAAATTATGTAAGGTTAATTAAATTAGATTTTATAAAGTTACTTACTATGAAATTTAGGAAGTGGAAGATTGAACCACTCGTTACGTTGTTAAAATTTTACTAATTACTTACCCTACACTACTAGATTTTAATTGTTTGCTCGTTGTCTAATCTTAACATTGGAAATAAAGTTGATTTTATATATATATATATATATATATATATATATATGTTTTTTTTAATAAACTACCTATAATAAGTACAATTACACTCGATTAACTCATTAACAGTTCATTTTGAACCGAAAAGTGAAAATCATCCTGATTTGATCAATCCGGCCGGATCCGGCTGGATCGCTGGGAATCCGGTCGGATCCGGCCGGATTGCAAATGATGCCGGGTTGCAATCCCTAGTCATAACATCACCAAACACTGAAACAATAAATTAAAATATCAAAATAGTGGCTTGGTAAATTACTCTATCCTTAACTGATCTGGTTCCCCTTAGCTAGGTGCTGGTTTGTGCTAATAAGCACTGGGTTTGCTTGAATTACTAGAAATATAATATAAAAAATGTAACAAGAATTACATAGAATTGCCATTCTCTTTATGGACTACCCTGAATTATAAAATCGTTTCGATTCCCATTGATAATAATTAACTCTTTCTGTTTTATAATTATTATAATTATAAAAGAAACACATATTGATATAAAAAAGAATTTAATTTAATTATAAATGAAAACATGGAAATCCCCATATAAATCTCCCAAATATTCAAACATGGAGAAAAACAAATTATAGAAAAAACATCATTAAGAAAACCTTATTGAAATTAAAATTATTATTAAAATCATTACTATCATTATTAACAGGTAATAATTGGCGCTGTTAACAACATTTACCCCTCTTTCTCCTCCACACACACTATTTCCCCCCCTGAACTGTTGCGTTCAGTTGCCTCCACAAGGACTGAGGCAGAAGGAGTGAGCACTTTTTTCTTTTCTCTCTCCCATCCTTGCTTCAGCTTTATAAAACCTTCAGGGTATGTACCCCTACTGTTACTCTTATAATATGCCCCTAAGGTCTACCACCCCAACCGAGGTGAAGTAGCCTATGCAAACAAAGAATCTTAGATTCCCCTAAACCTCCCAATAAATTTCAAAATTTTAACCAATTTTATAGGCAACCAACCATGGTCAGGGTTACAATTGCTGGCCACAGCTGGTTGTCGTCCAGATCCACGATTAGTGTGGGTAAGACAGTAATCGCCCGAAATATGGGGAATCGCAATTATGTGACACATTGTGTCTTATGTAGTTCCAATTGGGACTACCCTATAACTAACAGGTTATACATAAATCCATTATAAGACTACCACATATTACAAACATAATGATAATGTTCATACAGCAGTCTCAATATATCACCATAGTAGCACTATGTCCTTTTAACCCCGTAAGGTTATTACTTCAATATAAAATTTAAACAGGAAAAATCAAAATTTAAATATCATTTAAAAATGTTATTTTTTTCTTTAGTTACATTAATAAATTTGTAGACACTTTCCAAGTCCCAACTTTCACTTTTCTAACACTAAGACCTTCTCACTATAGGATAACAATGGATCATCTTACATACCTAGATTATACATAAAAAAATAACTCCTTAATGAGTTAAAATATTAAGTCACAAAATTTTCCAGTTCTATTCTACAATTTCTAGAATAAAATCAAAATTCGTGGGAAAAATGCCAAACTTTTTTTTTTATATCCCACGAATTAGGGGTCCCCCTCCCCGTTCAACAATAAGATTAAATTTCTACTTGCAACCAGTTTTGTGTGGAGTAAGACCATCGTTGCTTTCACTTCCATATGTCAGTTCCGCCAACCATGGTCCGCCTCCAGAATTCCAAAATCCACGATCAGAGGTGGTGAGTCTGTGATCGCCCGAAAATGGGGGAGAGTCCCTTCTGAAAACAACAATAATACTAAATTAATACTCATACACTCGCTAAATAAATACAATATTTATAAGAGATACCTAAGATGACCAGTACAATTTTAAATTTGTAGCATTGTGTCTTCGTACTATCTCTCCAGTTACGTTGTTCTGCAACACATAAGAATTTTGCATCTTAATCTCTATTACCTCATACGGTCCTTCATATAAGAAAAAGAACTTCTTAATTTCTTTGTCTTGCACACTTGGTAAGTCATGCCTTTTTACTAATACCATTTGTCCTATATTATACTTAACCCACTTACCTCTTGCGTCGTGTCTACGTTTTCTTTGTTCACCCTTGCTGATTAAGTTTTCATTCGCCAACCGGATTTTAATGTTTATATCAGTTGTTCTGCTCTCAGGTGGACAGTCGAATAGTTGTTCCAAAATTCTTGGGGGGCGTGTTCCTCTTACCAACTCATGGGGTGTATAGCCGGTGGACTCGTGGGTGGTACTGTTTAGCCAAGTTTCTACCTTTCTTACATATAATGGCCATTCGCTGTGTTTAGCGTGACAATAGGCTCTGAAGATCCTGCCTATTTCTCTCATTACACGCTAAGCCTGGTTGGACTGGGGATGAAACACAGCCGTATGCTTCGTGAGGATGCCTTCCCATCCTAAGGTCTGGCGCCATCTTCCACTGATGAACTGCGGCCCATGGTCTGATAATATTACCTTTGGCTTACCCACGTTAATCATATAGTCTTTCGTCACCTTTTCGCTCAATACCTTACTGGTAGCTCTTTTCACGCTGTACAATTTTACATATTTTGAGAAAGTGTCAAGCAATACAAATATATAAACTACTCCACCTCTACCCTTCGGCAATGGTCCAAACAAATCCACAGCAACTAAATCAAAAGGTCTTTCTACCTTAATATAATTTAACTCACCTTCTACTCTGTAGTTAACCACCTTCGACTTTTGACACAAGTCACAACTCCTCAGCAGCTGTCTCACTCGCCTCTCCATATTCCTGAAAATACATGATCCTTTTAAAACATTCACACACTTTTTAGCCCCAAAATGACCATATCTTATATGACAATCCCAAATAATCTTCTCTTCCAACACTGCTGGCACCACTAATCTCCAGTCACGCTCACCCCCTACTACCTTCTTAAACAATAACCCTTTGTAGATTTTAAAATATTGATTGTACTCAGATTCATCCAACTCCGTCTCTAAACTGTGTATTATTTTTCCAGACTTACCATCTGCTCTCTGCATGGTTTTGATATCCTTCAGCTCTTCTCCAAAGATTCTGTCTTCTCTGCTAATCTGAAAAATTTCAATTTCTTTTAAATCCCTACCTGTTTTATTATTTTTGCAATCTACTCTGGAAAGAGTGTCGGGTACCTTATTTTCGGTTCCTTTAATATACTCCCACTCGAAGTTGTACTCCTGCAAAACAAGTACCCACCTGGTTAATCAACTGTGAGCAAGTTTACAAGTGTTAAGGAATGCCAAAGCTTTATGCTCGGTTCGAATAATCGTTTTGTTGCCTAAGATGTAAGTCCTGAATTTACTGACTGCGAACACAATACTGAGCAATTCTTTCTCCGTTGTTGTGTAATTCTTCTCTGCAGGCAACAATGATCGACTAGCGAACGCAATGTTCTGATGTTCCCTCTCCTCATCCTCCTGATACAGCTCTGCTCCTACAGCTACATTGCTGGCGTCCGTCTGTAAATAAAACATTTTATCAAAATCCGGGTGGTTCATCATAATCATATTACTAAATTTTCGTTTTATTTCTTCAAAGGCTCCACGCTCCACGTCTCCCCACTTCCATTGTCTGTTCTTCTGCAGTACCGCACTTAACTTTGCGGTTAGGTATGCGTAGTTCCTTTGAAATTTGCTATAAAAGTTGCACAGCCCAAGAAAACTCTGAAGTTGTTTGATGTTCCGTGGTTCAGGGAAGCGCATAATAGATTCGACCTTGTCCGGGTTGGCGGCAATTCCTTCCGATGTAACAATGAATCCTAGAAAATTAATCTTCGTTTGTAAAAATTTGGACTTGTCCCAATTTACGGTTAAGCCTCCCGCTTCTAATTTTCCTAACACATACTTTAAATGTTCTAAATGGTCTTCAAATGTCCGTGACGCTATTAAAATGTCGTCCACATATACTGTGAGAAAATCTAAATCTTTGGGTCTCAAAATTCTATCCAAACATTTAATGAAACTAGCTACGCTGGTATTTAGCCCAAATGGTAGTCGCTTGAATTGATAATTTTTTCCATTAAATAAAAATGCTGTATATGGCCTACTTACCTCTGCTAATGGCACCTGCCAATATCCGGCCGTCAGATCCAATGATGTCATGAACCTCACCCCACTAAACTTTTGAAAGATTTCGTTAATAGATTCCGGTGATTCTCGGTCAGGTATAATGATTTGGTTAATCTTCCTTGTGTCTAAACACAATCTTACTCCTCCATCCTTCTTAATTACCACCACTAATGGATTTGAGTAGTGAGATACTGACCTCTTGATGATCTCACTTTCCATCATCTTATCCAACTCCTCTTGCACCGCTCGTCTTTTAGAGTAAGGCACTGGATAGCTCCGCTTCATGAATGGTGTGTGTTCCTTAATCTGTAACATACATTCATAATTTTTTGCCCTTCCTGGAATATCGGTAAACACTCTCTTAAACTGCTCTATTACCTGCCATAACGCTATACGTTGGCCACTCCTTATCACCTCACCCCCACTACAGAATTCATCCGCCCTTATCTCCTGTACTTCATCATTAATATTGCTCATTTCATTATCAACGTCTTCGAAATACTCACCCTCTCTACAAAAATTTATTTTAGTATCTAAGTTATTCTCAACTACTCGCTTCTGTAACAATTTCACCCCGGTTGTTCTAACTTTATTTATCACATTTTCAAAATTAATTTTAACAGACCGATCACCCCCATCTAACTCCAACACCTTCTCTTTAAAATTTATTACAGCTTTATTTCTTTGTAAAAAATCATTTCCCAAAATGATGTCTAAACTTAACCCCTTGACTACCAAAAATGTATTATCAAAATTCATATCTCCAATTGAGAAACTTAAATGTATCTGTTTTGTTACCCTTTTACTACGTACCCCCGTAACTCCTATTACTGTAACCCCTGCTACGGGTAAAACTGGAGTATTCTTTTTAAATTCTTTCAATTCACTTAAAATGTTCTCGGCTATTACTGAAATTTCACTTCCTGTATCAACAAGTGTTTTAAATTTTCTATTTTCTATTGTTACCTGGATTTCCGTGAGTCCAGCTCTCACCTCCAATGTCGTGTTGCTCTCCTCCTCCAATAAGTCAGCAACAATATCCGTTGTTATTACGTTCGATTGTACATCCTCTATTGGTCGGACCTCATGTGCTTCCCTGAACAGTGGTCGGGTCCTATTTACCACTGTTGACTTTAGTTTTCCGGCTGTGGCCTGTTATTACTTGTGGAGGGTACCGGGTGTCCCCTTGTTGGTCCCTGATGGTGATATGGTGATCCTCTGATACTAGGTGCTCCTCTGTTCGTAGGTACGAATTGCTTTGGTGGGTTACTCCTTGGTTCATTTCTTGGCGTTTTGCATTGGTAACAGTGCTGCATGTTGGCACGATTTCCCTTCCTGTAACTAGAACAACTCCAATCGCCTGGTTGCTGTAAATCATTGCGAAAATTAAATTTATTACCATTATTATTGTAATAAGGCCTTGGCCGATTAAACTCAATGTTATGATTAGGTATATTTGGCTGAATGGGTCGTCTACCCATTTCGCGGTCATTGATGCTTTGTAGTATATCTAATACTTTTTCAAGCTCATCTAGATTTTCTATTTCTTTGGTCATTAGAGTAACCTGCACCTCTCTTGGTGAGTGCTTACTCACGTATCTAACAAATGACTTAAAGGGTATGGGCGGCTCTAAATATTTTACCTCATTGTACAATTTAGTTACATATATGGTAATGTTGTTGTTATTAGGGTTACGTCCCATGAAATTACCCGCTCCCATAATGCGGCTTCTTAAAGTCTCCTGCTCTTCTTCAGTCCAATATTTACCCTTGAATGCTTTCTCAAAAGTATTATAGCAATCCCATTCTAACCTATGAGCCTCAGCCCATATGACTGAATTGCCCTTAAAACATTTAACTATTTTATTTAATTTCACTTCCCAACTACTACTGCTAAAATAATTGTAATCCCGTGTCTGATTTAGAAAACGCATGGGATGTATTACCCTGTTTTCATGACTAAAATTCTCTAGTTCTATTTCATTATAGAAATCCCTAGTTACTATTACCCTATCATTAATGCTTGAAATATTTTTATTAATTTCTCCCCGCAACTCATTTTTTACACTGGTTAGACTATCAGCAATTATATCATATTTATCATGCACATCCATATTATTTTGTATAGTTAAATCATCAATTTCTTTAATCTTACTTTGTAACAGACTGAATCTACTCTTGGTATTTCTTTCATGTTCTGATATGGTATTATCTATAGTTTCGATATTCTTTGTAATATCTATTACATTTAATTCAATTTTCTCTAAATGATTCTGCAAAACATTAGTTTTCAATTCTACTTGGTTACTCACTTCAACATTGGTTTTAACTTCTATCTGACTTTCTACCAAAGTTAAACACTTCTGTTGTATTTCTGTATTTTGTGACTCTAACTGACTTTTAACTGTATCATTAACTGTATCATTAACTGTGTCATAAATTAGATCAATTTTAGTATCTAAATTACTTATTTTATTATTGAATTTCTCATTTACAATTTCTAATGTGGTTTTCTGTATGTTATCACAACGTGTTTCTACTGTGTTAATTCTCTCCTCTAAGTGAAAATTTTGACCTTTAATTTCATTCTTTAATTCATTAAATTGTTTATCAAATTTGTCATTCAAATTGGTATATTTGATATTAGAATCGCTTTTTTGCTCATCTAATTTGTCATTTAGATTAGTAAATTTTTCCTCAAATTTATTTAATAATAGCTGCATCATGGCAGCCATACCATCTGATTTACTTTCTGAACCAGTTGACATGGATGACCTTCTCTGTCCCTACAAATACAACAGATACAGGCGTATTTACCTCGTCAATCTGACTAGTTGGAGTTGGTTGAACATCCATCTCACTAGTCAAATTTACATCAGCTGTACTGATTTCTATTGTAATATTATCATTAGTACTCATGTTTGCGATTTTATAATACACGCATGTATACAATCGTATAACATAACCTCGTAAAATTTGGTTATGTTTACATATTACAATTTGGTGTTTATAACCTCAGATAACTTTTCCGCTCTCTTTGTAGGCTTACTCACATAAACTTTTATGTCAGGTCCCTGTTATTACGGGCGACATTTGTAACTATATGTTTATTGCTGATAATAAAACATACAATATACGATATACGATATAAACAATGTTTTCAAAAGTCGGGCACCATCTTGATTAGCAGTATAGATGTAAATAACTTTGTAATTTTACTTACCTTTCAAAGTCACTATAGGGCAGGAATTCGTTAAGCGAACTTTTGATTAGCGGAAATTGTTATGTGAAATAATAAAATACCTGGTTAAAATTGTTACCAATGATATACCCTATTTATTTTACTGTAAGTACATCTTACACAATGGTGCGTTCAGCGAACTTTAAACCCTCCAAAATATCTACAAGTAAACATGAAACATTGGATATGTAATTATGAAATATTATATAATAGATTATTAAACATAGATAACCCAGCACTTAGAGAATTTACGACACTCTCTCCCTCTCACTCTCTCTCTCACGCTCTGGTACAATTTCTTATTTTTTTACTGAGCTCATTTTAAAATTTTAAATAAGATTGAATTGAATTGAATTGAATTCATTTTAACAGTGATTGAATTTTGAGTTGGTCATTATGTTGAATTATATTGTTTTACTTGAAACTAAAAAAATGATGTTGGAACGTTCTCACCCAATTTTTTGGATAGGTCTCACCGCACTACTAGGGTCGTCCGGTCGTGCAATCTGTTCCTTCTTTACATCGTGTTAATGGCCCACACCGTCATGTCTGCCCACGAAAACGCTTTGGGCAGATCCTACACGCACAACGCTTTTTGGGCGATCCAACGGCCGATGACACCTGTTCAAATTCTTTAACGCCCCAACATTTCCGATATTTTATGTAGTTAATTAACCACTTTTAGTGGTGTAAAAGTTAAATTTCACACTCGGTGAACTGTTTGCCGGCCGACTGCGTTCACACTGTAGAAGAAAATGACTCAGATTCTTTATCCCATATAGCGTAGGTGGGGCGAAAACTACGTCATCAAGCTATTATTCATCTGTTTACAGCTTCAACTTGTTTACGGAAATACATTCCTCGTCGCTGGCATCATCAGGGATAGGCACCTTATCTCAGTATGCGACATACGTTTTTTGCTGTGTTTCTTGTTTTTTGCGATGAAAACAGTTAGAATCTTGTCAATTCACTTTTGCGTTTATAAAATATTTGTATAGTCCACTCACCGAAACTTTACAGAGATTATTAAATGTTTAATTAATTATGACCAAATTGTTAAAAAATGAAGGAATACAATACTTATGGTCTTTTATACCATGTTTTTGTTAATTTAAGATTGTACCAGAATTGTACCATCACACTGGGTAGACTCCAGACATCAAACATAAACAGTCTGCAATAACATTGTATGTGTGGCTGGTTACAATGGGGTACCCCTTAGGTGAATATTGACTACTTTAAAATTAAAACTGATTTACATTATTATCTTTAATATACAATTCTGTACCGTTACAATACCCCCCCCCATGAGAGGTTTTATGCCGAAGCATAAAAACTCTCATTGCCTAAAACCTAAGAGGATCAGTGAGGAGATGGCGCCGACAACCCCCCCTTAACTCTCTACTAAAATCATGGGTACAGTCCGGTGGCTGTAGCTGCACCCATCCGACCTTACTGGACTTCTCTGCTCGAGATCCCAACACCATAAAATCAGATAGGCACCCGCCACAGTATCACCTGACTGTAACATTTAAGCAAAATATCAACAACGGGCCTTCCATTACTCCATATCCCCAACTGATTCATTTCCTCTTAGCCGTACTGGTTCCTTGTTAGCAAAGTACTGGTTCGTTTTTACATAAAGTACTGGTTTCTTTTCTACAAAATACAATATGCATATGTCTACATAGCAATATAACCTTACTGTTTACTTACATTTATTTATATTGAATACATAAAAATCACATACCAGTTATATATTGTTAATTTTTTCCCTTAACAAAACATGGTTCCCTGCCAAAAGTACAAGTGGATTACATAAAATACAAATGAATCATAATAACATTACTATAGAGATTATTTATACCTGTTTACATTAACAGTTGTATACAAGAATTGTTTTATAAACACTAACTCAGTCTCAACATTCCTGATTACATCACCACTAGCACTTCCTTCAGTGTTCAATTTAAATGAATATTTTAATCATTGTGTTTTCATCAATTATTATTTATTTTACAATCACAGTCAAGATTCAGATCAAAATAAATTTAAACGCATCACTAAAATTCACATTGTTAAGTTAATCCAAGGCCAACTCAAATTTAATTTAGTCTCTTCATATGTTCAAAACAATTTCAGTTACTTTAATTACATTGTATTCAAAATGATTCTATAACATATAAAGCCCCAGAGGTCACTCACTGACTCACTGACTGACATAAATTCTAACCCATAAGGAAGCCTCGGAGCGAAAAAACACAAGAGACCTTTTTTATTTCCCGTCTGAAGTAACTTGGGGAAAAATTATAAAACCAAAGCTTTGTGCAACCGGAAGCCCGAAAAAACGAATTTCGTCTGACCGATTTTCATACCGGATATAAGGAAGCCTCGGAGCAAAAAAACGCAAGAGACCTTTTTTATTCCCCGTCTGAAGTAACTTGGGGAAACATTATAAAACCAAAGCTTTGTGCAACTGGAAGCCCGAAAAAACGAATTTCGTCTGACCGATTTTCATACCGGATATAAGAGGGGAGCCTATCTCGAGAACGGTTAGCGCTATCGAGCTGGGAGTAATTTTAATCCAGTCGGCTCGCCTGACTAAATGTAAACCGATTATTGGTTGTTTGAAATTTACGAATAACTTTATTGTTTCTTGTTTGTTTTATGGCCCAGTGGGGGACTGGTATTAGTTTCTTATCTTGAGCAGTTGTTTTCTGCAATAAACGTACCACTTACCATGTATTTAAATGTAGAAATACAAAATGAAAGGTATTGTGCAATATTGCGCAATCGATGAGTCATCCTGTTATGCAGAATGTTACGCGATCGATATGACATCAGCATTGTCGTAAATGCGCAATGGTAGAATCTTCGGTATAATGCGCATCCTATCCCCTCTCGTTGTTGCGCAGTGTGAACTGTTTCAATCACTGCGCATCCCCCACTACCAATTCTCCCCACCACCGATCCTACCTTTATAAAGGCTTGCCTCCACATCGGAGCTCAGTGTGAGATCAGGAGCCGAAGAGTAAACAAGTAAAAAAGGGGGAACCCGTGCTACTTTGTTACTCAATTTTTTGAAATCACACTTTTCACTTCACTTCAACTATACGACTACAGCGAGGATCATCATGCAGGACATCTGAAAAACATTTTGCAGAGGAAAATTAGCAGCTGACAACTCAGAAGCTATCAGTTCCAGATTTCAAGACATCACGGTTTGCATTTCATCTATATTTCTGCGGTCTGGATCATCATTGAAGACATCTGATAACCTGACGAGGATTAGCAGGTGTAGAGGATCATATGTCATCAGTTCCAGATTATCGTATGAACAGGATTAACGCAGGCTGGCGATTTGGACACAGAGAGCTGAACTCATCCGAGAGGCGACTTTACTGATTTTCGATGAAGCGGCTATGGTGCATAAAAAACTAATCGAAATGTTGGACCGGTCTTTCAGAGACCTGATGCAAAAGGATGAGTTGTTTGGCGGTAAAATAATAATTTTCTCGGGAGATTTCAGGCAAATTCCTCCGGTAGTAGAAAATGCTAAGACAAATGCCGATATCGTTCGTGCGTCAGTTCGCGGATCTTATATCTGGAAAAAAGTTAAGTCGTTCACGCTTACAATGGCCCATAGGTTAACCGGTGAAGGATATTATGAAGAATTTTTAATGAAGATAGGTTCCGACTCCACCGAAAAACGCGAGCTCGACGAAGGGCGTAATTTGGAAAAACTCGTGGCACTACCACAGCTATCCTACGTGACTAAGCTTCGTGAATTGATCGACTTTGTTTTCACCAAAAAAATTTTACAGAAGCCTGATGTATGTGCAAAAAGGGTTGTAATATGCACTCTGAATAATAATGTCAAAGAAATTAACGGTATAGTATTACAGGCGCTCGACAGGGAAATTCAAAATTTATATAGTTTCGATAGTGTAGCCGAGGAGGACGGAGCAGGAATAGATGTTGACGAGTCCCTATTACATCTGGCTCAAGGGAAAGGAATTCCATAACACGTTCACAGGCTTAAGGTAGGATCGGTTTGCATGGTGATGTGAAATTTAAATTTTGATCTTGGCTTAGTCAACGGCACAAAAGTAGTTATCGTCGCAATTACTCGTCGACTTATCACATGCTGAAGAACAGGTTCTGACGAGCTATTTGGCATCCCAAGAATAAATTTTAAATTTCCGATCTTCCCAAATAGTCCCATTGGAATGTACAGGTGGCAGTTTCCCCTCCAACTTTGTTACGCGATAACAATCCACAAAAGTCTAGGTCAAACCATAGATTTCGTGGGATTAGATTTACGGTCCGACCCTTTTACCCATGGGCAACTTTACGTCGCGCTTAGCCCCGGGTAAGATCTCCGAAAAATATTCACTTACTTGTTCCTCCCGACCGGGTTATAGATGGCGTTCCTCACACAAGAAACATAGTTTATAAAGAACTATTATAAATAATGTATTCTCGGTAATAAGCTTTCCACCCTGTAAATATGTAATATAATAATGTTTAAGTTGTGTAATATTGAAGTTTGCATGTTAAAATAAGTGATTGTAAATATTCAGATATTGTAAATAAATAAATGACATTACCGAGAATACATTGTCTCCTGGCATAGGTTCGTTCGGAGGCTGTTGTAAACATGTACATAGCTCCCCCGACGTTCGTCAGATCTGGGCGTCCACTGAGGGGGTCTGGGGGCGAAGCCCCCAGTGAGCGGGGAAGCCGCGAGTCTACATTAATAAAATCCTCTCACATTAATTTTAACTCCATTACAATCACAACATTAAGTTATTTCACTATACTATTCACAAAAAGTTAACTCCATTTCATAATAAAATTTAAATTATTCATCAATATAAAATATTATTATTATCCATTCCATCCTACCTATAAACATTAGTCACACAAAACAAACATATACATTTTAACAGCATATCAGCTGATGCACTACCAGAATATCAATGTACACATTTATTTACAAATTTTTGTCACATCCAGTTATTAGTTACCACACTTCATTATCTAAATAAGCCAAGTAATTGCCATTAACTCAAATAATTAAATGTTCATTCAGTATTTCTCTAACCGCCGTCATCGAAAATTAGTCTTGTTATCACATTACACATTTTGTTTTTATTTACATTCATTATATTATTATTTTTAATATAATAACCATATAAATCTGTTTTTTCCATTTTACCATAAAATAATCCCTAGGGTTACCCCCCATTATTATTTCATCATAAGCCAAGTCTACATTATTATTTTTTGTCCAGTCTCCATTAGTATTTATTGTTACATCCAGGTGAGTTACATCATTATCCCAATTATCTGCTACTACAAGTACACTAACTCTCCCAACAGGTACATATTTATCATCAATATAATCATTGTCATTGTTTACTACTGCACAAGGTAAGTCTACATTGCTAATAATATAATAATTTCTCTCAATATTTATTCCCCCTACTAAACCTTCATAATCTCTGCTTAATCTGAACAACTCTTATCACTCTATCTTGCTCTTCATAATCACTCTCCCAGCCCAATTTCACATTCTCATTCCACACAGAGGGCAAAACCATTTTATTATAACACCATCTGGCCATACCAGATATATACAAAAACCTATTTTGACCATTTGCCGACCTATTGTCGCGCAGATGTCCTAGTGAGGATCTTTTATCCTCATGCACCACTTGTGAAGTCTTTGCTTCACATTGAACCCCAGAAAAATTTGCCCCCTGTTCACCCTCTACCATTAAACTATCTCTGTAATCCCTTTCTAAGTCATAAACACTAACTAGCAATTCCTGATTATCCTCAACTCTCATTCTATTCTCATTATCACCACTATTATTTAATATATCACCAATATTTTTATTCAATAATGTTTCATCATTACTTATTTTAACACTGCCACTTACCTTATAATTGATCACCTGATTTGTATTTAAACTATTACCATTACTATTCGTAATTATTTCTCCATTATAATTCCCACTTGTTTTACAGTCATCACTTACCTTGTTAACTGTTACTTCCTTGTTTATATTTAAACTAACCCCATTCTGATTATCATTTGTATTGACCTCACTTACCTCATTTTTTATCTCCACCGCACTTAAACTAGCATTATTTTTTGTAAAAGTGTCATCATTTTTACCTCCACTATCAAAACCACTCACCTGGTTTAGGTCACTTTCTTTATTTTCTGGTAACTTACATCTATTTCTTTCCCACTTCTTTCGTCAATACGTTTAAACAATTCGTTAAAACTACTTTCACATTTTATTTTCTGGTCATTTACGTTACTACTCAATTCATTCAGTTTTGCACTTACATCACTGCTTAATTTATCAAATTTTGTATTTTGTGCATCGAATTTATGATCATTTGCATCAAAACGTTTATTGATATTGCTACTTAGTGCATCAAATTTTTTGTTATTATCGTTAGACATTTGTTTAATCTCATCTTTTAAACTAATATTTTGGTTAGACATCAGTTTAATCTCCCCCATTATCTCACGCAACCAATTTCTCGTGTCATCAGTTTTATCACTGTCCCTGGTCGAGACGGGAGTTGAATGAACTCTCACCTCATCCATTACCGCTGATTCAGTCATTGACTGACTTTCCGACTCGTTCATAACAGTTACATCAGCTGTATTTATTTTATTCTCTGTATTTTCCATTTTATATATGATTACAACTTACATATACAATTGTACACACTTTAGCTTAATTTTGTTTTACCCCTTTCTCATCACAATCTACAATCATTTACAACATCGCCCCCACTCCCACATAACTCTTGTCTGCAACTTATGTATTAGGTCTAATCTGTGTGATTAAAAGAAATCACACAAATCGTCCAACTGTTTCGGGCGCCATTCAAACAATTGAAAGTTTCAATCATTAATAAAATTTATTGAATTTATAACACTGCGTTTTTCTTACCTTTGGGCTCCAGAGTCGTGTAGATGAAATCAGTTGCAGAAAGGTTATCTGGGTTTGCGTGCGAAATAATTACGCTAAACACAGTCTTTCAGATTCTAATAAATTCTTTCTCTTTTATTATCAATAAAGCACAACTTCTCTAATTTACTTTATGAACTAATAGCACAACAGATTATTGTATTTTTTCTGTCTCTACCTTTTCTGTCATTGATGTTACAACTTGTTCTCAGATTACCGAGAAAAATTAGATGTTTTCATGCTAATCGCTTATTCTCTAATAATAATTGTCACACAAAAACAAGTATACATAAAAAACTTTCCTTAACTATTTCTTGATTTCTTAATCAATTCTACTTAACGAACCAGTACTCTTTTTATATCTTTTCCCTCTCTCTTTCTTTTATAAAAGCCCCTTTCCCTTAGAGATCTCTATTGTTTAGGGTTATATATAAAATTTTCCTTTTATAATGAACAATCACCATTTATTTTAAATTGGTTTTAGTATAAATATTCAGTGTTTTTAGTTACCCATCCACTGCGTGTTCATGTGGTTTGTTGTACAGACTCGTGTTGGCTGCTTTGTTTGTTCGAACGCACTCCCGCAACTGTTTATATTGAGTTTATTGTATCTTTGATTAAACTTTCAATTATTACTTGGATTGAATATCTATACACATGGTAATATATAGTCGGCCAACTTTAATTGGCTCAAGCACTGTTTATTTTAATTAGTTGGCTGACAATAGTTCTAACACTTTACTAGACAGGCCGGCAATGTTTCCAGCCCATCTCACGTCCGAGGCCACCGTTTTTCGTTAACTTGTAGACGACTGTACTCTGCTACTGTCTGATGCAAACTGGGGTGACAATGTGTTTTACTGTGATTCACAAACAGACTGAGCTGGCAAGCTGTTGCGTAATACGTCTGGCTGGGCAGACTCCAGACATCAAACATAAACAGTCTGCAATAACATTGTATGTGTGGCTGTGTAACGGTACAAACCAAGAGGTTTAGTTTAATTTCCGAATAATTGTAACCAACCCAAGCTGAACGTTTTGATCACGAAATTTCGACTTTTGGAACACCTTGTAGTTCATGCATAACCAGCCGTACGAGGTACAAAAGCTATTAAAGCATCTGGGAATGTGTAAGAGCGCACACCTCGGCCAACGTTCACACAAGAAACGGCACGGACTTACATTCCTAAAAGCAATACCGAATACGTTGACGGCGATGCCTAACACCTGGGCGGTTAGGCAACCAACACACACCGTCAGTCGTCACGTAGCAGTTCTCTACAACTCAGCAACCGGTGCAGACGTAATTTCACAGTAGCCTCGGAAAAAACTTTGGTAGACCGAAAAAGTTAAAAGTAGGTCTACCAAAGAGCGTATCGTAATAAAACAACAGTAAACAGTGTTTCAACCGGACGAACAGTGTATAAAAGAGTGGAGTGAATGAAAACTGGGAGTTAAGTGAAGAAGATGGAGTAGACATAGTGCGCAATACCGGGGACTTCATACAGTTAAGTAAAAGTGAAATTTATAATAATTGGCCAAAAGTTTATAGTAAACATTAAATTCATAATGAGCTCAATAACGGGGGTTTATTCAAATACGTAAAGGGAATGAGTGTGTGTGTGTGTGAGCAAAACGCTGGGTTGTCTTTAATTAATTCATTAATATTATAATCTAGATATAAGAAATAAAATATGTTAAAATTTGTTGTTGGTAAAAAGGGGCTTCACCTCAATATCGAATACAGTTAATTTAAATGTTGGAGAATCGAGTGAGAAGTCATAATTGTAGTTGATTAGAAAGAAAGGAGAACAGAGAATGTCACAACCTAAAACAATAAATTAATACTTTATTTCACTTGATATATGTGTGTTAGAATAATCATTTCAAGTACCTAATTTCATTTTCTGTGCTGGTAAATTCGCTATACGAAATAGGGTTACACCACTAGACGATCTGGCCAGAGAGTGACAAATAGAAGGTGAGTGGGAGTTTAAGATCAATTGTAATTAATTAAAATATATAAAAAATTACAATTGGTGCCGTGACCAGGATGTAATATAATAAAAAGTTGTATTACACCGGCCTATTTTGACAGTGCAGAAAGTGAAATACGGTTATGAAAGCAAAATTTAATGTACGTAATTATGGTATAAGATTTATTTTATATATGTTATAGTATAATGTTTTGAAGGGAAGATGAACCAATTGTAATTATAATGTAAGTAAAAATAAGTTATAAATCAGTTAAAATGTCTGAACAAACAGAACCAAGCAATGTAACAGACGTAGATACGAGCGAAGGTGGCCTTGAACCACAGGCATGGAATGAAAGTGAAATGCGGACAGCTGTGCCAAGCGATGACAACAGCGCTGTTATAGAAACAGCTGTTGGCAGTAACGTAATAATTCATTCTACCCCAATTGCGACTCAGTTACAATTAAATGTTGATTCTGGAATTAAATTAACCCCAGTTTTAACAAATAAAAATAAACAATCTGATGAAATGGATATAATGAGTTTTTTACGAAAGATGGATAGTAAGTTTGAAAGTCGTTTTGATGCAAATGACGAAAAATTTGAGAGTCGTTTTAATTCTAATGACGATTTATTACGCAAAATGCGTAATGACATTAAAGAACAGAAAATAAGTTATGAACAACAGAATATTAAAAATGATATTAATTTTAAAGAACTTAAAGAACAAAATGTTAAGTTTGAGCAGAATATAAGTTTAAAGTTTGATTTTATGAGTAATGAATTATATAAACGTATTGATGAACGTTTCCAGATAGATACAAAACGAATAAAAGATGATGACAATGTTACAAGAAATACCGGTGAGTGTAGTGGGAATGTAATTAATAAAGTAACTGAGACCAAGGTGAGTACCGATAATTATAATGATGTGTTAACAAGTGATAACAATGATATTGAAAGTGATGATGTAATTGAAAATAGGGTAACAAAAAAATGATACAGTAGACAATAGTAGTAATATTGAGAGTAGAAAGTCAGTTGATGTTAGTAATGAAGGAGTAATGATTAGTATTGATGAGTTGGAGAAAGAAGGGAGAGATAATTTAAAGGGTGAACAGGGGGCAAATTTTTATGGGGTTAAATGTGAAACAGAGTTTTCACAAGTTGTTTATGGGGATAAAAGATCCTCACTAGGACATTTGGGTGACGATGTGTCGGCAAATGGTCAAATAAGTTTTTTGTGTTTATCTGGTAGGGCCAGATGGTGTTTAAAGAATTTTGTGGTATTGCCCTCTGTGTGGAATGAGAATGTGAAATGTAGTGAGAAGTATTGTGATGAAAGTAATTATAAGAGATAGAAAGAGTTAGAGTGTTTCAAGTTAAACAGAAGTTATAAAGAGTTGATAGAGTTTGAATATTAATATTATGGTAAATAATGTAGATTTACCTTGTACTGTAATAAACAATGTGTATATTGATGATAAATATTTACCTGTTGGGAGAAGTAGTGTACTGATAATGGCAGATAATTGTAATAATAACATAATTTACCTGGGAATAACAAATAATACTGACGGAGATTTGACAAAAAATAATAATATTGACAGGTTTTATGATTTGATGATAGTGGAACAATTTGAAGTATTAGAGAATTATTATATTAAAATTAATAAATTGAGTGTGGACAAGAACGATTTATATTGTAAATATATTAGATTATTATTCGATGATGGAGGCTGAACATAAACTGAATAAATGGACATTTTAAATATTTTGATTTATGGTTCTGACCTTGCTGACTTGGACAATGAAGTGTGGTAAATTGAATAATAATGACAAAAGTTTGTAAATAAATGTTTAGTGAAATTAATTGTGTGTATTGTAACCAGTGTATAATGTAAACAATGTGTGTAGGTAATGGTTTTAATAATAATGAGATTATTTCAGTAGACTAAATAATTAAGGAATTGTGTTGAAGTAAGGTAATTAAATATGTTGTATTCTTCGTATTGTTTAAATTAGCAGCCATCCTTACTATTTCTTTTATGAATTTGCTAACTGCTATAATTTTTATTGTTCGACTAAGCTTTTCGTCATCACTGACATCTTCAGGTCTTAAACAACGGTTGTTTAAGACCTGAAGATGTCAGTGATAACGAAAAGCTTAGTTGAACAATAAAAATTATAGCAGTTAGCAAATTCATAAAAGAAATAAAATATGTTGTTTTAATAATTAGTTGAAGTAAACAATTTGAATTGTTGAAATAAATTTGATTGATTTACAATGTTATATAATTGAATTTTCTAATGGATTTAAATTATTTTATGAGATGTAATTATATCAATTGTAATTAATTAAAATATATAAAAAATTACAGCTGGTTACAATGGGGTACCGCTTACGTGAATACTGACTACTTTAAAATAAAAACTGATTTACTTTATTATCTTTAACATACAATACTGTACTGTTACAACTTTCATTATTTTCCCGTTCTGAGGAAGTTAAAGGAACAGCCCAATTAAAGGAAGAGGCTATTTTTATAAGCTTCAACACAGCTTCTGCTTGTGGGTTTTTTAATTTCCTCTTTTAGGTGCACTTCAATGCTAATAACATATTTTAAAAGGTTTCATGTTAATACTAACTAATACACAATACACAGACAATACAGTAATGTTAGAAACAGACATTACTATAGAAAAAAAAACTATGCTCAACAATAGTTGCAACTGTAGAAATGTAACAGCCATTCATGGTTGCTGAGCTGCACAAGCACAAGCACAAGAATTACCCCCACGTATGTTGTCTAGAGGGTTGTGAGGGGAGATAACAGTTCACTGTCTCACTAATTCTCTCTGTGTCACACACATGCTTCTAATGTTCTCACTACCTTTGTTGCAGCCGATTTCACACTATGAAATACTGTACAAGACCGTTGTGCGCATGTGCAAAATGAACAAAACTTTTGTTAGCCTTGAAACGAGGTGTTTGGCCATTGTGCATCTTGAGCTCAACGTTCATTTCCTATCATCAGGTTTCTACCAATAATACAATGACACTTAATGACAAAATATTAACAATTGAGCAACAAGACACAAACAAAACAGGTACATATCACGAGATGCAGCCTGGTGCTTGAGGAGTGGGCAGGAGAGAGACAGAATGTCTTGCAGTCCCCCGCCACTCCTCTGGGCTCTGGCTCAAATCATAATATATAACTATGTGATACAGGCCGAGCTGGTAGCCTTGGTCCATTCTTAATTGGAACCTCCATCCTATTGTGCAATTAACCAAGTAATTTATACTCTCAGAGTACATCATTAGGTAAAATAACAGTAAAAAAAAGTATTTGTTTTTTATGTTAGTTTTGGTTTTACTTAAGTTCAGTGGTTTATACCCATTCTTAAAAAATTAAGGGAAATGTTTGCACAGATCCTCCTACTCCTCAGCCACCCCCCAATTGCGAGCCCTGCAGACCTGGCAGTTACACCACTGATAGAGAATATCAAACATTCCATTGGTTGAAGAGTAAACTAAAACATAATATTTTGCCTGTATCGTTAGCACTATAAATTTTCGGAATCCTGAACTTCTATGAGAGAAGTAACTTCTGTAAGCTGTAGTAACCAAAATTTATATAGTCCTTTTTTCAACTTGTGTGTCTCTTCATTTTTTCTATTAAACAAAAAGAATTTTTCATGGGTAACCAAAGCTCTGTTGTGTTTTACGTTCCTTCTCACAACAAACTTTATTCCTCTCTTTCATTAATTTCTTTTTTATTTAAATCGTCCACCTCTGCAACACTTAAAGACATCATCATAAAGAGTACAAATTTTCACACCAAATTGATGTTTTGTGTAATCACTTTTCACTATGGATAGGAAGTGAAACACCATATGTTCAGCTTGCAGTAAGATAGGTTAAAAATCATCTGAGGAACACTGATTGGTGTAGTTCCAGAGAAATTGGTGCATGCAAAAATGTTTATTTCACAATTGTTTCAATCGTTTGCTTCATAGAAAAACTGGGTAAGTTTTAGAATTCAGAAATACATAATTTAATTGAAACAGTCAAGCATTTAAAAAAATACATGGATATTTTATAAAGTAAGGATTTTACAGTTAAACTGTAACACCTACACTATCTGCACAATCATTAATATTTTCATAATTTCTCGTCTATAGCATGTGCACCATTTGCCCTACATTTGGAATCTAAATTTAATGATAATGTAACGACTGAATCAAACTAATTTAAGAAAATTTAATGTTATCTTCAGGTGTTCACTGAATGGCTGTACTGTTCGGTTGCAAGTACAATCAAATATGGATTATCATAGGAAATGTCATTCCGGAAACAGCTCTGAATCTGAGGCTTTCACTTGTCCAGAATGCAGTCATAAGTCACCCCATTGGAGTTCACTAACAATGCATTTATGGAAATTACATAATATTGATATGGAACTATTTTCATGTGATAAGTGCAATTATAAAACTAACAGGTAAATTTATGTTCATAGTTTTAAATTTCTAATACTTAAGAATTATTATGTTAAATACTGATTTCGTAAAACACCAACTAGTTAAAGAATGTGGATTAGTGGTACCTCAGGTAAATGAAAACTTTTATGAACCAGATGGCAATAGTTACCAACAGGTTAAAAATTATAGAGAAGTAGAGAATCAATAATTTATGTATACAGTAACATTTTAATTTTCTTTTCAGACTGTAATGACTTTGACATTGTATAAAAACAGATTGCTCCTACTAATTTTTGTGGTACATCGTTTATTTCCCAGTTAGCAGTTGTAATAGTGTTAAGAATAAGATGTGTGAAATTGAACTTTTTGTATTTTAATGTAAAATTGTGTGTGTGTGTGTGTGTGTGTGTGTGCGCGCGTGCGTGCGTGCGTGCGTGTGTGTAAAAAAGATTACAGTTTTCATCCTCCCCCAACCATTCTCCAACAACATCATCAGTAACTTCTTCGCAGCCTTGAATTTTCTTCAATAAGTCCACCTCTTCTCTGGTTTCAAAAAGTGATCGTCGAGTTATACGGAATGTCGAGAAATCGGGAGGCGAGTTAGTGGTATTCTACTGTAATAACAAAGCAGGACAACAAAGGAAAAGCAGACAAATTCAAACAGTGAGAGAAGAAGTGGAACAGCTACAAAACAGGAACACAAAATGTGCAGATGATAGTGTTAACTGAAAATACTTGCACTACAGGGAATAAAATGAAAGTCTGTAGAAAAATAGACAAAGATGAATACGTAATATGCTGTAGTTGAGAAGGCAGACAAGGTAAAAGAGGTACGGCCTTTTGATTATACCAACAGCAAGAGACATTATACAAGCTACCTGTGTAGATGACATAGCCATTCTAGCTTCATACAAAAACACTGTCTTTCCCTCCATATTCCTACAGAACAATGCTTGAAAAATAGAAGAAGAATTGGTATATCAAAGCTAATGCTTCCAAATTGGTTCACATCATATTTACTTGCAAAATAAATACTTGTCCTTCAGTTATGCTGAATAATTGCATTCTGCTCCAAAAGGATGTGGTAAAATTCTAGACATACACCTCAATAGAGGCTTAACCTGGGTGAAGTACGAGGGCTGTTCAGAAAGTAAGTTCTGATAGGGTATTAAACGAAGCTAAGAATATATTTACAAAACATTTTTATTTCTATTTGAAGCACACAAAGCACACACCTTAATCTAAATTTGTATATAGTTTTTGTCATTTTTGAAACACTTTTCATAGCGACATTGACACCTTCATCATTGAAATTTCCTGCCTGTGACTTGAACCATGTATTAACAACTTTTTTGACATTGTTGGCCACAATGTGTAAGACCCCCACTTAGTGTAAGGTCTGGGTTGTAAGGGAGACGATTAAATTGTTGCCAGCCAAACTTTGTGAGGAGATGTTGCATTGCAGCGGCTGTGTGTGTGTGTGTGTGTGTGTGTGTGTGTGTGTGTGTGTGTGTGTGTGTGTGTGTGTGTGTGTGTGTGTGTGTGTGTGTGTGTGTGTGTGTGTGTGTGTGTGTGTGTGTGTGTGTGGTTCATAGGAATGTCCTGGGTAAGCATCCTTTGTCACGCTGAATAGGACTAAGCAAAAAAGTCATATCCATCTTGTACCATTGAATCGCTCACTGCTTCTTCTCCACAAAAATATAAAAAACCTGACAGTGAATTTCAATTGTTTTAATGCCTTTCGCATTCAAGAAATGAGTCACATATCTACTTTAAGACACGGTGGGTGTCACAGATTTCTTTGACATTATAAACATGTCCAACGAAGCTTGCTCAGTGCACAGTTGTTTACAAATAGTGTTGTTTGCTTGCCAACGAATCAACAAACTGGCTGCACATACGCAACAGCATGATGGTATCGATACCGCAGCAATATTTGAAAATGGAACGTACTTTTTGAATAACCCTCATATATATACCAGAAGAGACGTCAACTTGGCCTAACTTACAGAAAAATGAACTGGCTCCTTGGTAGCTTGCCTCAGTTATCCCTTGCAAACAAAGTACTTTCACATAAAACTATAATTAAACTTATATTGTCATATGGAATACAACTCTGGGGATCTATGAGTTACTTAAATGTCATAAAGATTTAGTACTACAAATCTAAGCTCTTTAGAAGAACTGCTGATGCCTCTGGTTTGTCTAATCTTGTTTTGTAGATTTGTGCCCAAGAATATGCCAAATAATCTGTATAATATCTGAATTGATTAGGTGTTCATTCACATGAACTGGCTCTGAACCAGTCCAGCAACAAAGGAAGAGACTGAAGAATTATGTAACCATATGACCTAGCTCACAGACATTAAAGTTGTATTGTTCACAGTATAACATTTTGTAAACATAAATTATGTTTTCGTGTTAACTGTATTAGTTATTGTGAAGCTATATGTTGGATGTTAACTATATGCTCATGACTGTGTCACATGATCACTATCAAATTAAGTTCTTATTGTTTTGTGAAAGATAGATTGTACTAAATATCACTATAATATTGACGACTCGGAACACAAAGTTTTTTATAAGTAAAAACGTAAAGTTTTACCTTACAGCCTAAACCGGCTTTCACCTATAGAAGGCTTCATCAGAGGCTGTCGTTAGTAGCGCTGCTCGTCTTGTTGTTGGCGACGAGAAAGTGTTTCGAAAGATTGAAGCTGTGTGTGTGTGGTGAGATGTGTTCGAATAATGCGTGCGATTTGAACTGTGTCTGTTCGTTTAGGATGTCGTTTTTATTTGTTTTTGTGTGTTTGTATATTTCTAATTGTTCTAGAGTGTCTAGTTTCGGCCTTTTGTGTGTACGTGTAGTATGTAACAATTTGTAAACTAAATTGTTCAAATTGCAGTAAATTCTACATAGGCCAGACAGGACGTAGCTTCAAACAGAGATACATTGAACACACAAAAGCACTCCACACCACTACAGAATCTACCTTCGCAAACCACCTCATTGAAGCAAACCACACATATAAAAACATCGACAATAACATGAACATACTACACGTACACACAAAAGGCCGAAAACTAGACACTCTAGAACAATTAGAAATATACAAACACACAAAAACAAATAAAAACGACATCCTAAACGAACAGACACAATTCAAATCGCACGCATTATTCGAACACATCTCACCACACACACACAGCTTCAATCTTTCGAAACACTTTCTCGTCGCCAACAACAAGACGAGCAGCGCTACTAACGACAGCCTCTGATGAAGCCTTCTATAGGTGAAAGCCGGTTTAGGCTGTAAGGTAAAACTTTACGTTTTTACTTATAAAAAACTTTGTGTTCCGAGTCGTCAATATTATAGTGATATTTAGTTAAGCAACGGACACGTCATGGACAACGAAATCCAAGAAATAGATTGTACATTTCATGGCTGTTAAATTAAAAATATATACAGTGGAACTCGCAAATAACGAACTCACTTATTACAAGAACTCAGATGTAACGAGTAAAAGTACGAGATTTGTTTGGTTTTGTATCATAGTAATGAAAATTAAACTCCCTTTCAACAAGTAGGAAACATTAGGGACTTGGTTATAGCGAGCATTTTATCGTAGGATTGTTCAAACATTTATTACAATATAGCATTTTAAACATTCGTTTAAAATCATGAACGCAATTTATTGAAACTAATAATGTAAGTCATGAATTAATGGAATATTTAAATAAATTATAAAACTGTTTTGACATCTCTACATATACAAAATAACTAAACAAACAAAAATAGAGGACATTCTTAGGTTAATTAAGTTCTGTGTGTGAAATATAATTTTGACGATTCCATTTAGAATGAAGAACAAAAAGACAAATAAATTAGAGTGAATTTTCTTGTAATTTAAAAATAAATATTGTACATGTGGCATAGAAAGTATTGCGTTTTTTGCCAAATAGCAAATTTTGCCTGACTTTTGGTAAGTTTTTACTACACAGTTACTTTTACTATATTTCCCGAATACACTGTATGCCAATATTCAGCAAAGAATGTTAGCATCTAAAAAATGTTTTTAAGTATAAATTTCACTTTTAAGCGTAGAATGTAAAACATGTGAAAATTTTATTGTGCAAAACGTATTCTATAGTAAACTTTTTTTGCTGTGTGCTCGATAATTATGGTACAAAAATTTAAGCTTGCGAGTCAACAACTCGGGTGTAGGGAGCACCCGGTTTGAACGAGCACATTTGTCCGGTCCCTTGAATCTCATTGTAAGCAAGTTCCACTGTATATGTATATTATATACAGTGGAACTGAGGACATACACAGAAATAAAAATGGAAGAGTGCCTGTATGGATGTAGAGAGGGTAGATCAACAACAGATGTGATCCATATGATGACACATTTGATTGAAAAATGCTACAAGTATTATAATCCAGCTATGTGTTACATTTTTGGATTTTAGACAGGCCTTTGATAGCCTAGATAAGCAGGCAACCCTAGAAGACGTAGTTGCATTACAAGTACCACAAAAAGCTGATGCAGAAAGGACAAAAGGACTTCCGGAGGAAGCAGGGTGATATGTGTCTACAATCTACAGCTTAATGCAGTAATGAAGCATGGCCTTGTCTAATACAAAAAGGATGATAATAATAATACAATTATTTCAGATAATAGTTTATGCCAGTTATACACCAATAATTGTAAGGGACAACCATGAATGCAGCATTCAGTAAAATTGTTAAGGAAGTCAAGAAAAGGGGCTGGAAATCAATGAGAAGACGCAAGTATTGAGCAGTAATAGGGAAGAAGAGTACACAGCCAGGGAAAATAAAGGTGGCTAAATCAAGGTTTGAAGGGGTGGACAATGTTTAATATTTAGGTGGAGTAGTTGATAGGAAGAACAAAAGGAGCTAGGACATTGGCCAGTGAATATACAAAATTATTACCTTATTATAGAACAAAGGCAAAGATCTACAGCAGTGCAGTTAGACTTGTAGTGATGCATACAGCAGAGACAATGTGCCTTATAAAGAGAAACTGAAAAGGTTTCAAATTAAGAAAAGAATATGTGGTCTACAGATAGTACAACAGGAGTGCAGAACTTTAATGAGTATCTAAATGGACCAAATGTTAATTTAAACAATGGAAATAAAGTAAGGTACATTAAGGCATAAAGGATAAGATGGTTCAATCATACCTATAGAATACAAGAGAAGGCGATTAAAAGACTCAAGGAGTGAAAAACCAAAGGGAGTGCAGAGTGGAGAAATGGATGAAGAATTAAGTTAGAAAGACCAAGTTAGGGAGAATAAAGGGAAGTTGGGAATAAAAGAATGGAGAGAAAAATACCAGGACATATAAAATGAGAGATACTGCATACAGTGTAAAACATATACAAATTTATAGCCCACAAACAAGAGGGAAGAAAACAGGCTGATATCCTGCAGAAAAATGGGATCTTAAGGGTTCTTAAAGAACACCTAAAACTCCTCCAGTGGAATGAAGGCATATTATTGTTACTGTTGTAACGTGACAGTTCCCTTAAAATAAATATTAAAACTCATACATGTTGAAGAATAGACATATGCCAAAGTGCATAACCTAACTAGTTACTAAAGCCAGTTGAAGTACAAAATAATAGTAAAGTACTAAATTTATTTTGCAAGTTATATGTCTTAATATGTTTGGTTAAGATTATAAAACTGATATATAATAATCAAGGAAAGTATATATGTTTGATCAAAACATTGTGACACTTATTTCAGTTAAATACTTTATATCATATTGTATTCAAAATAGGTAAGAGCCATATCACATTAGGTATAAATGATTAATATTATATTATGAAGGGAAAGTGTGTTAATTCAGGAATCAGTTATATGAAACAATAATTGTGTATCAGTAGGTATAAAACTGTAACTAGAAATTATGACTTGACTAGGTATTTGTGTTTACATATTCTAAAAGAACATAATGGCAATTAAAGGGGAAAGAAGACTAATACCAAAATGTTTTAACTAAATTTTGTTATATAAAACTTGTGTGATTATTAGTAAGAATACTGAACTAACTATTGTATTATAGAGTTTGTCAGGATGACAATCATTAGGTTTGAGGAATTACCAAGATGGTTAATTAAATCATGTTATATAATATTTGTGTTAGTAGTAGTATAAATCATGAACTAACCAGGATATTAGGGAGTATGTCATGATGATTATTATGTCAGATAAATAAGGAAATAGTTTAGTTAAATGTTATTCTATAAAACTTGTATTTATATTAGGGTAAGTTGTAAAATAACTGTATTACGGTAGAGTGTGATCCATAGTATGTTTATATTTTATAAATAAGCAATGTGTATTAAGAAATTAATGATGTTAAAGTGTACATAAGACAATATTATGTTTGTACCAGAGTCAGTAGGTTTTATAAGACAGTGATGTTAACATTTGTCATGATCAGTACTGATATCAATTTATTTAACTATTAATATTATATTTAAAGTAAATAGAAATTGTTTTATAACATTAAGGGTACAGAAGGGGTACTTTTAAGCATAAAACATAAATTTAGGTCAAAAATCAAAAATGTAACATATAAAGATACTGAACAAAAACCTATCTTGTGAGGTATCAAAATGATCAGTGAAAAAAGCGGATTTCATTGATGACAATATCATTAACATTGTATCTAGCATAAGATGGGAGTTTTGAAATTAGTATTTGGAGGTATATTTGAACTAGAAAAACCAACACCATCAAATGACAATGCCTAAGGCTTCGACCAATCGGAATTTTGCAAATTCTGTACCGAGAAGCCAGAAAAATTGACAAACAAGAGTTAGTTGATTGTTGAACCTTGAAGAGTTAAGAACGTGATCCCTGTAATACTTGTGGGCCATAAATTATTAGTAAGTCTCGAACGCAAGACAGGTTAGGTTACTAATATCTAATAGTGAGTTTTCATCCAGTGAATAATCAACCAAGTGACCTGTGAATAGTGACGTATACATATTAAATTGTGAAAATATAATACCAGAAATAGGAAAGTGTATAAAAAATTGGTGAGATTAATCCAAATTACAATTTCAAGATAACCCAACTGTGACACTGAATGCACACTATTTAATTATTTGAACAAACACTGAAAACACTGACACTGTTGTGATTTATTAGTTGTAAGATAATTATTTATTTGTACGTAGATTTAAGAAGTGAATTTGTTGTTAACCAAGAAAGTAACTGACGCTGTTAGACACTCGCGAAAACTTTCATTCCTTGGTTGTAAGCAAGTATTTATTTTATAGAATATATCGAAGAATTGTGATGTTTTGTACTTCACTGAGGACATTTTCGAAAAACTTATTGTAGTCAAAAGAACACACAATTTAAAATATTTAAGTCGAATTAACCTAAAAACTTATTCCCAGAGATTTTTCAATAGTGCCAACCTCTGAGCAATTAACTGATTAGCTAGGGTAACTAATGTTCAGAAAGTATTTATTTGTTTTATATTAAAGGAAAGGTTTAAGAAACCAAAAAAAGAATATTGAAGTAAACTGTATAAGAGCTGGTGTAATTATTTAGAATAATTAGCAATTTAAAGAAACTACGAGTGCTTACGCTGACAAAAATTGAGGCGAAATCTGGTACTGGGTTTGGGTATCAAAGTGAACCACAATAATATCTCAATTTTAAATTATTATTAATTTCAATCAATTCTTGAATTAATTATATATTCAAGAAGTAAATACCTAACTAATTATTTTTATATTGAATATAAAATACATAATTATCTCTACACCAGTTACATCAATTAAAAATCATTGCATTCAAAACTTGGCACTCCAACGAGAGTTGTTGATAAGAACACAGTTAATAAGAACAAATCAAATTTAAATAAAATAATTAAAAATAAATTAAGAAACACTCAGATTTTTATTTACATATTTGGCGCAAAAACGTGGGGCACTGATAATTTTATTTACATATGTGGCGCTTACAACATGAGGCGTTAAAGAAGAATTTATATACATCAATACGAATATCTAAAATATTACACTGATATTTTTATTTACACTGTATATTCACAGTTTACATGCAAACTTATAATAAGTGGCATATTTTAAAATTAATCTCTTTTTTTGTTTTATGCTTTTTAAAGAAAAGTAATTTTTTTTTTACTGAACAATTTTTACACATTATTCCTCTCTCCTCTCTATCCCTTTAATATGTGATATAATGCTTGGATAAAACTTGAGTAAACCCAGCTCTTACAATCTGGTTGGGTAAATAAATGTGTTAATAGACACATTTAGAGTCATACAGACTTAGAAACACGTGTGTGTGTGTGTGTGTGTGTGTGTGTGTGTGTGTGTGTGTGTGTGTGTTCACATTCTCTACCTGAAGTTGTAGATGTATTTATTATTTTAAACACACACACACACACACACACACACATGGGTTAGAGTTTTGTAATAGATAATCTTAGCCTTTTATATTGTAAACTTGAAAGATTGTATCATTAAGTCACAGCCGTAATTCCTGTTTGTTATAGTCACAGTAAATTGATGAATCTTCATAGAAGAATACATGGAGATGAGAGGCCATTTCTGTGTGATTTATGTGGTAAAGGCTTTAAAACAACCAAACAGTTGCGTAATCATAAGGTACGATTCCTCTTATATTTGGATTATACTGAAAACTAAATGTTTCATTGAAAGACTTATTGAAAGTACATGTTTATTTATTACCTTAAATTGTATGTTTGTATATCTCATACAATTAAAATTTATTAGGGTTTCAGCAATTATGTCATTTTTTATCATTTTGTTATGTATTTTTATTACCCAGCGTACAAAGTTATGGTGATCAAACTAATATTAACTGGATACATGAAGTTAGTATAATGTTCAACTGGCAAAATATTTAACATAAAGAGTACATGTAGCGCAATAAAGTTGGAACTAAAACCCAACATTTCAATTCTAGGACTCATGTAATTCATTCGTTACATAAGTTGGACAGCTACTGTGTATAGATATTTAAAGATATTTAACGATTATAAAAAAATTAAGCTCAGTAATAATATAAAAAATTAAGCTCATAATTACATATGAGTAATAATAACAGAAAATATGTGTGTTGATAAGCACTTAATAAACTGTTTAAGTAAACATGTTTTTCAACTAAACAAAGTTGTCTTTCAACCTTTTCTAGATTTGGGATGGAAAGGTGAGAGATTAAGTTTCATGGAACACATCCTGTTTTTTATTTTTCAGTTTATTTTTATATTTTATTGAATATTGAAAAGAACTATACAACTCTTCATCTGTACCATTTTTATGAAAAATATTTTGTCTGTATATTCTGTGTGGGATACAGTGTATAATTTCTATAGGTGCTAAAGTTTTGTTGTTTATGTTGGGAATTTTATGTACATATTGTATCTCCATCCTAATTAATTATCTATACTGAATTTACAAATTATAAACTGCAACCTAAATTAACACATTCAGTTCTCAACAGTAAAAAATTCATATAGTTAATTCTGAGTATTATTAAGTATGTTTTTAAAAAAAAGTTGGTTTATAGGTAAGGATATTAGATATAGGAACTAAGAGTAAACTATGTGGATGTGCTAACAAGTACCACTGAAGCTAGTATGATGCTGTGTGCCTGTTAGATTAAAGTAATTCATTATGGATCACCATCATTTAATTTTACGTTACTCAGAATAGCCTGTTATTTCTCATTCACATCCTACTGTTTCTTTATAGTCGAAATTATTATGTAATTTGTTTGTTTGTATTTAAAAAAATTAAATTTCTGATTTATAAACTATCTCCATAATATTAACAAATATTTTGAAGATACTGATAAATGTCAATTGAATCATTATAATATGAATAGAGTATCTGTTCTGTGTGTTAAATTTTAGTATAAAAATTATGTTGTTGTCTGAGAGTAGATGACGTTAACCATTATTGAACTGTATTCTTAATCTCAAAGTTAATTACCGGTTTCACCCGAATATAAGACGGCCTCACATGTAAAGGTGTTTTACAGGAAAACAAGGGCCTGCATATAAGACAACACTGAATTTTTTGATGTGTTGTATGAGAAAGATAATTAAATGGTCTAAATATCATACCTTGAAGTCACACTAAATAAATATGGCTATTTTACATTAAGGTCAAAATTATAAGTGTTGAAGTAGCTTACTGTTTTTAGTTCCAGTCATCATCCTTATTTTATTGTTCTTCTCCAAGTACATCTTCAGAATTAGTACTGGAATCAGATTCATAACTGGAGTCTTTCCACAAAATCAAAATGTTATCCTCACTCCCATCCATGTTATTAGAAACAAAACATTTTTTAAACCCCTTTACAATGGATTCACTTTTGATTTTTCCCCAGGCTGTGATTATCCACTAGGCCAGTAACTGTATGCTTAGTTTCTTCAACTTGCCTGTCAGAGTTAATGCATGGTTTCCATTAATTAACCAGTCACCAAGGTTCTTCCATAAGTAGTCTTTAAATGGTTTATTAACAACCACATCTAACACTTGAAACTTAGAAGTCATTCCCCCAAGGATTATAACAAGATCAGTGTTCATTTTTGCAACCAGCTTCATTATTTTCTCGCTTGTGTGATCATGAAAAGCATCAAGAATTAACATACCTCTCTGCCTAGTAAAGCGCCTGGTCGACGTCCCCAAACAACCGTAACCCAATCTGCCATAAGTTCTTCAGTCATCCACCCGTTTCCCTGTGCTCTAATAACAATCCCAGCTGGTAACTGTTCCTTCAGAAGCATTTTTCTCTTCAAAATAATGTACGGCGGAAGTTTTCTACCATCAGCCATTACTCCTAGCATCACAGTAATGCATGATTTTTCGTTGCCTGTAGATTTAATTATAACTGATTTTGCACCCTTTCTGTCCATAGTAACACTTGACGGCATATCAAAAAACACTGGTGTTTTGTCAGCATTTGCCATTTGGCCAAGCAGGTAACTGTGGGCTTTCCTCAGTTTTATAATATATCGCTGATAAGCAATCTATTTGTCAGTATAATCTTCAGGTAGGCATTGCGCAAGGGTAGTGTGATGTCGTAAACACAGACCCGAACTCCGCATCATGCATTTACACCAGCCCAAGCTTGCTTTAAATTCAGTTATTGGAATTTTCAACTCATGTGCCACCTCCAGTGCCTTCATTCTAATAACTTCTCGGCATATTGGATATCCTTGGTTTCGTTTCTCATGAATGTATTTGGAAACATTAAAAAAAGTCTGTCAAGATTATTCAATTTTCCAGTTTTATGTCCTCTGAATGCTTTTCTTGATGCACTGTTACTCTTAATCTTTTTGCCAACGCCGTACATTACATTTAGAAACTCCAAACTGTTCAGTAGCCTGCAAATTGTTTGTTTGTTTCACCTCACATATTACTCTTAATTTGAAATTCATCTCATAGCTTCTTCTTTCTCCCATGTTTATATGATACGCAGGGGACGCCCTCTGTTCAACACTATCCTTTACTTGTGGATTGGCCATTATTGTTTTAATGTCAGTGACCACAGATGCAGTATGGTACTTGAATACTGTAATTAATGCACACATGTGCGAATAGAGCAACGAACACTAAAATGGACACACATAATAATAGAACAACAAATACTACAACACACACACGCATTAATAGAAAAACACTCAACACACATGAATATTCACTTTGTTGACTTAACCTTAAAGTGAACAACTTTTAACGTCTGTTACAAAATACGGTACTTCAGCACAGTGGTGAAAGTGTGCTTGGGAGCTTGACCTTGAGCTCACCATAAAACGCACATGTTGATTCACACTACACACATGGCAAACCTGTCCATCTGGCGAGTGTTACAAAATACGCTATACTTTTGCAGGCACAAACATGAAATTTTTAAATGTTAGTTTGCACATATAAGACGAGTATGGTTTTTGGAACGGCATTTTAAGGAAAAAATCATCTTATATTTGAGCCAATACGGTATGTTGGTTATGTCCTGTAGCTATTGTTTTACTCAATGTAAAAATTTGTTACTTGCTGGTCTTTGAGGAACGCACCCAAAATTTCTAATCTTGTTAGTTTTCTGTAATTACCCCATGCAGATGTTAGGCCCACATGTGTAGTTTTCTTTGTTCAGTTCCAAGCCAATCATAGTCATTATATTTTTTCTATTTTAATTTGAATACACAATAATGCACATGTACATCTTGTTTATTCCCATCTATATCATTCCCTTTTACAAACCTCAGCGCTTCTTTTCTGTTAAATTTCATAACTGTTAAAATTTGTTACGTGCTGGTCTTTGCATGTAGCAGATTTTAAATTTAGTATATTCTGGTCTTTATGGATTTAAGTAGATATTATAATTAAAATATAAACATCTGTGTGTAAGCCCGCTTGTATGTTTGGTTTGTATATATGTATTGTATTTACATAAAATATACATACATAATTTCAAGATAACTTTTATACAGTTTATATGAATGTCATTATAATAGTAATAGAAAGTATTGTTAGTTTTGTTTTATCCAGTACACAGTGTAAATACTGTCGTATCACACATTATACTTAATGTTGTTTTCATGGTATTTGCTATGTCTTAATAGGCTATGCATAAAAAAAATCGAGCTAAAGGAAAGAATGAGGATGGTACTAGTCAGCAGAATTTCCCATGTGTTTTATGTGGACGAACATTTATAGACCGAAGAGTACTGAGACTGCATACAGAAAACGTACATAATAAGTTAAAATTATTTGTTTGCTCATTTTGTGAGCATGCTGCCTCTTCTAGAAGCTCATTGCGTATGCACATACGTCAGCACACAGGTATAACTTTGTTTTGTTCTGAATGTTAAGGTGTTTTCTTGTTTTATAAATGTAATAAAATAACATTCATAATAATAACAGGATAGTTAAAAATACTGCTGATGGTGTAGCTCAGAAGAAATATATTGTTATGCATTGAGAAAAATATAATGAATTACAGTGAATTTTATAGTTATCAGGGAGGAGGTATGCTTCCAATATAAAGGTTGTAATTTCAATTCAGGTACAATGTGGGACACCCGAGCCTCATCTCCTGTCAGTGTCAGGCTCAGAATTGCATCATCTTCTTCTGAATAACATATTAGAAATGTCAAAGCATTTTCAAGATGTTTGTTCTTGTGTTCTCTGTGATCATCTGGACACCAAACATGAACACACTTTGTGTTAATTTAGCTGACAGTTTCATACTGTACTGTGAAATTTCAGAACCTCTTAAGCAGAGAGCAGAAATTGTGACATATCTGTCCTTATGAATCTTTTCAGTGATACTATACACCAAGTCATCACTCACCAACCACAGTCATTACTTTGTGTTTCTTTTGCATGTACTCACATCGTTAACATCCAGAACCACCCCCTAACCATTATGTTATCACTCATCATATTGTAATATACACTTTACATATAATAAATGATGAATGTTGATGTACTGTATACTTCTACCATTCAAAAAATGAATTACAGACTAAATTTACAGTTAGCATTGTAACCGTACATTTATGAGCTGTTGATAATGATAATAATGCTCCACTGTTGTGAGCGCCAATTTGTAGTAAAACAAATATGAGCTGTTGATAATGATAATAATGCTCCACTGTTGTGAGCCCCAATTTGTAATAAACTAATATATGTGGTGTTTGTAAATTCTTCTGCCCCACGTTGGGCGCCAATCTGTAACCGTACGTTTATATCGTGTGTAAAATCTTTTAAATACTGGTTACAAAGAATGTTAATATGATGTCTCTTTACTTTATTTATATGCAGTAATTCTCTTTGGTGATGATAATTAGTAAATATTGTAACTAAAATCTTTGGTTACAATCCTAATCTGGTCTGCTTCCTTTTCTTCTAAGCCCCACTGTTGGGCTAGCCAAATTGTAACTAAACGTGTATCGTGGAAATAGTATTGTGTTACAAAATATCTTAAATATGTGTTCTTGAAAGAAATAAAATTGTTTGTTTAAACAAAAAAATTTTTTTTAATTAAAAATAATTTTTAATTTTTTTTTTTATTAATCAATTAATTGAGTTTCAAGACATATGAAATGTTTATTACTTAATTCGAAAGTTTTATAAGCCTTTGTGTATTTGTTAAAGAATTCCAGCCTCTTATAGGATTGTCTCCAGTTGCAATCGATCTTTGTTTACTTTCGGTTTGGAGGTTATCTTCCTTCTGGTGGTGAAATTCTTGTAGCAAATTATGTTTAAATTAAACTATTGTTAAATAGTTATATTTAGAAATGAAGAAAAAACTATTTTAATTGAAAGGTATTAATTATTTTATTAACAATCGATTATTTGGACTCTTGTCGATTTTTAAATCGATTCTCAGGGTATCGATGTTATTACAGATTTTTATATAAAGTACAAAGGTTCTTTGAACAGCTATTTATGGGAAAAGTCAGAGAAATAGGGCAGAGGTAAAAAAGTATAACGTTACAAGATAAATGCTTAAAATTAAAAGTACATACAGTAGACTCTTAACTATCCGACCTAATGTGGCGGTCGGCCGGGTCGGATAGCAGAAAAGTCGGATACACCGGAGCCGTAGGCATACCAGCGTCTGTAAGGTCAATGACCGCCACCACCCTGTTGCGTTGAATGTACTTGTTGCTATTTGGATGCGTACGTCATATCAGTTTGTCCTTATAAATGACGTACAGTAATAAATGAATTAGAAAGAAATGAAATAAGAATTCGCAACTACAGTATCTTTCACAAAACCTTTATTTGAAGGACGAAACAAAATGTGTAGTTAACAATAAGTTGAATGAGTTTTACTATGAGTTTTAATTTATACGAAAGCTTTCAACCAAATTAGTTGTTAATATAAATCAAATTATAATAACCTAAAACTACGTACTGTATAATGAAAGAACAAGTGAAACTTACATTGTCTAAGGTTTGAAAAAGTCTGTAATTGAGACCTGCTTCTTTCCTCGCATTAATTTCCTCGCCGCTATATCCTTCCACTTACGTAAACATATGATGTCTGCTGGTGTTGCTTCTTCTTGCTGGCCAATGTATTCCACTGCCGTCTCGATCGCCTTCAGGCCTTCGGAGTGGGTTATACGATCGGAGGGTTCATCACCTTGTTCCTCTTCAATTGGCTGTTCATTTAATACCATCGCTACAATATCTTCGTCTGCAATTTCTTCGATTTCGTCCTTTGCCAACCATTCTGTGATGTCTTCCAATGAAGCTTCCTCACATCCGGGAACTTTTTCTAACAGCGATACAAGCGCAGTGTTATCAGTTGCATTTTCCACATCACATTGCTGTTCTACCTCTTCCCACTTATCACTGGGTCTGTGATCCAGCAAAATTTTCCACGATCGCACAAGTGTTAAAGATGGAATTTCATCCCATGCCTCGGACACCCATCTGATGACGTCAAGCATGTCTACTGACTGTAGTGCCGTCGCAACTTCTGTATTATCAATTGTCGCGATGATATAGCTTAGTAGCCTATGTCGATATTTCTTTTTCAAAGCTTGGAGCACTCCCTGATCCATTGGCTGACATATAGATATAACATTTGCAGGCAAGAACAAAGCTTTTATGTCTCCATCTTTTAATTGGTCATTTGCTGGATGTGAAGGAGTGTTATCCAAAACTAAGATTGCTTTCCTTGTTAAATTGTTTTCAGCTAAATGTTTTTCAACTTGTGGCACAAATTCCTGTTCAAACCAATTTTTGAAAATTTCTCCATTCATCCACGCATTTTTTTGATGGGTATAATGCAGGGGCAAAGAACTTAAATCTTTAAGATTTTTAAAAGCCCTAGGCTTGCGAGATTTTCCAATCAAGGTCAGTCTCAACTTGTGGTTTCCGGTTGCGTTACTACAAGCTAAAACTGTAACGCGGTCCTTGCTCTTCTTGAACCCTGGTGTGGCCTTTTCCTGTTTAGACGCTAGTGTTTTAGACGGCAACATACAGTAATTCAAACCCGTCTCATCACAGTTGTACACTTGTTCTCCGGAAATACCTTCCTTATCAAGCAGGTCAAAAAAATGTTTTTTAAAGTCAGGGACAGCGTCCTTATTAGCAGACAATGCTTCACCACTAATCGTCATCTGACGAACACTAAAACGTTTCTTCCAGCGATCAAGCCACCCGTTACGGGCAGTAAACTCACCATCTTCTCCTTCGATCTGTTTTTTAAACTGAATCGCTTTTTCTTGGAGCAAGGGGCCTGAAACCGTCAATCCTTTCCCCCTCACATTTTCATACCACAGATATAAAGCCTCTTCAACTTCCACATGTTTTCCTTTTTGCATAGTTTTTCTAACTTTCACGCCACTGCCACTTGCTTGCTTAGAACACCATTTTTCATTCTCTGCGCGATTTCTTCGCCAATCACCCACAGTAGTTTTTCCAACTCCTAACTCCGGTGCAATTTTGTTTACCGACTCACCAGAATCCATTCTTTTTATTGCTTGCAGTTTTTCTTCCAAGGTTACTACCACTTTCTTTCGTTTGTCACCCATATTTCACTTAATTAAAATATTAAAATAAAATAAAATAAAAATAAAAAAATAAAAAATATAATTAAAATAAATTAAAATAAAAGCCACCAACAATACTGTATACACACTTTATAACAAATTAACAATCCACGAACGACTGAACCGCACGGACTGACTTCTGGATACAGACTGACTGATGCACCTGTTACACACTCAAGTAGGAACACGAAACTTTCCTGTCACAACATGAATCAATTGGTGTACTGTATTGGTAACTGGTGATTCACGTGTAAGCGCCTTCACCCGCGTGGCGGGATTGCTCACATGACGTTTGAAGGCGCTAGTAATCGGATTGGAAATACTGCATACGTACCGTACTCAAAAAATACTTCTTTTTTTTCACCAATACCAATAAAGATGTTTTCCTGTCGAATTTACGTCCTGGTGTCTGGAAATCTTCCTTCTGATGTTGGTTTAGTGTCTTTGGTTAAGTTTCAGTGTTGTATTTCGAAAATTAGTGTATTCATAAGTCTGGTTCACTTTTGTCGATCAGGCACTTTTGATGGTTAAGTTATATTACTGTTTTATTGAGTTTAAAATGTTATTTCACTGTAGTTTTGTGCTATACAATGTTTGTTCGGTGTTGGTAGTGTTTATGTCACTGTGTTGAGGTTGTAAAATGTTTTTTGCCGCCACTCGCGATTTTCACTCTCGGATCATACTATTGCTCACCATTACGGTATTCGAAACTAGGATAATACGTTTTAAATACTCGTGTCAAGTGTCCCGTACAACGTTCAATAATTAACTCTTTTACTTCCTTCACCTCCGACTAAAACCTTAGCCAAAGCAATATTATTCCTTACATTGTTCGAATTTTATTTTGCATTCTGTGCATGTAATAAAGTTACATTGTATAACTGCTTATACTTTGGTTATTATTCAAATTTATTAGCTAGTTGTTACTTACTTTTATCCTTCAGTTCATTCGGCGTATTTTGATATCAAATAATGCCGTTTTGATGATTCATCACTAGTAACATTTCTTTTATACGAACTTAAACTTTTAATCAATGATTGTACTGCATGGTTGCTCTGAATTAATTCTTTATTATTTTGCTTCCTTCGGATTTAAACATTTTATTATATTACTTTAATGATCAATTCGCCATTCATTTTTATGTGCTTATCTGTCACGCTACAATATTGTTTATGTAATTAAAGTGTGATAATTTAAATGGCTAATATACTAATCGCTGGTCGGTAAATGAATGTAGCCGTAGCGTCGATCCTGCAGTGGAACTCCTCTTCTTGGTTAAATGTCGTCAGTGTACGTACCGTCAAGTCTCGTCTGGACAAATAATTTAAAATAAAAACACTTTCACGTACCTGGTAGTAGTACTGGAAGTTCTGACGTTCACTTACCCAGAATAAACTGTCAAGATTTTCTTATGACCAGCTTACACTTTATAAACAAGGTTATACTACTCCTTGTATGCAATATGGGCGCCACATGGGTTTACTTTAGTAAAAGTTCCCATGAAAAAACAAATTGATAAATTTTAAAATTGTATAGGTTCACTTTATGCTTCGTTTAAATGCTTAGGGCATTTACAACAATTCAAATATAATATTGTAATATTTCTGCTCAAAGTTATTTCACTGTACTCTATACTGCATTTACTTATCTAAATGAAATAAATGTAACCAAAGTTTATACTGTATAAAATTGTGGGTTTATTTTACCCTTTAAAAACAACTCAAAAATAAAAATACAATTATTAATTTAACACAATCTTGACGTTAAGTTGCCCATCTACTATCTGGCCTAGCTCAGTTTAGAACAATAAAACTCTTATAACTATTAACAAATTTTACTTTTAATATATAATTTACCTCACGGGTAGGTTCTTTGAAATACAAATAGAATACTATTAATTGCCTTGACAGACATTAATATAATGATAATTCGTATTTGGCCTCTTTTTAAAAACTCGTAATTATTTTTAAGGTTAGCGATCGTTGCGCATACTTATATACTAACAAATATTATGATGCTTAATTCTAACACAAATATCTTACGTTGGATTATCTAATCCTCTAAATAAATTGATTCTGTGTATGTTATTAAAAGTTTTGTTGTCCTTGCGTCAGTACAATGTTGTTGAAAATTATGATCAGTGCAAACAGATAAACAATATAAATGGTCACTGTGTTACTTATTTCTTTTTAATCATATAGATTAAGAATTTAAAACACTTTAGTGATCGGATTATAATGATCACTGGTTAATTACACTTTATACGCACTTGGAACGAGGAATCTGCCCTCTTCTTAATAAAACTGGGCTATTTAACTTACTGGTTAATATACTCTCACTCGTTCCGAACACACGCACTAATTAAAAATATTCACTTATTACTGTCGAAGCACTTTCCGTGTGGTTAATCGCTGTATTGTTGACTGTTTTGAAGAATTTTGAAATATTTACTGTTATTAAACTATATTAAGTCATAAAAATGTATGACGCTGGTGAGCGGCGACTGTATAGCTCGAGGTGAGGTGGCGAATCTAACGAATTTCTCCGCGTTGCTGGTTATATACCCCTTCGCTGCATCGCGCTTAGAGAGAAAAGTCGTTTAGTAAACTCTTTTTTGATTGGCTCTGATAACCGTTACAATGACGTATTGTTTTTTCTAACGGCCACCGGAGCGAGCGTTGTACTCAACTGTCGATGTTGTCCGTATTACTTTGACAATTTCTTAATTTTAATAACAAATGATGCTAACACGCACTATGCACTTATTATAATCCCAGTCTCGAGGTTATTACCATCAAATTAAAGTTTAGTTTCTGTGCTTTAATTTGATATGGCTTAACACTGGTTTTAACCTCGTTTTCTCTGACAACGTATACAAATAATGTTTTGAAACATGGTTTCTCACTGTCGTCTGCTAGCAATGCATAATGCGATCGTTTCCTATCTTTTTACATTTAGTTATTTACACTGCGTTTTCTTTAGAACGTCATTGTTTGAACACTAATACATCTATGATTACAATTAAAAGCTTTTTATATCTGTACAATATTAATTCTTAACATAATTATGGTAATACGTTATTATAAAAAATCCTTATTCTCTAAATACATTTTGTCTGGGCTACTCAATTTAAAGTTATACACTAGTAATTGAGTGGTGTTATGTCACATCTCGTTTAATTATATTTAATGTTCAGTAAATTTAATGTTCACTAGGAGTCCTGTTTCCCTATTAACTTACTGACATAAATTTGTTTAGGCATGGTCTAGACACTTTCTTAGCACCATGTTTATTCCTTAATAATTATTACTAATTATATTGTTTCTAGTAAGGAAGTTGCTCATCTCTATAAGATTTCCTTTTATAACTATCTTTATCCACTAATGTTACTTCTGGACTTGTAAAGCTAGTTTTAATATACATTGTGGCCATAGCTATTCTAGTCATAGGCTTTGTTATTTACTTGTCATGGTTCTTTTACTTTCAGCCAAAATTCTGTTATTGTTATTACATTATTTCAGTCATTATTTAGTTAGTTTTACTTGTACATGACTCTACACTAATATCATGGACTGGCTCGTTTGACAGCTTATTGTGAACTTTGCATGTCCATTAGTTAAAGTCAGTCATTGTGTTTGTTGTAGTGTCATGCAGTGTATTCATCACTGCTTCTTGGGATCCTTCCTCTTCTTTCTTCTTTGCTGGTCCTTCTCTTCTTTGCTACATTCATTATAGATGATTCACTTTGATCACTTTAGTGTAATTATTTACCCTTCTGGTGAGTGTCTAGGTTATGTAACATTTTGTGGTGTTACATATACTCCCCTCTCAAAATTGATAATTTGAGAAAAGTTTTATATTTTGAAGAAATTATCACTTTATTTTGTTTCATCATACTATTACTGCTTCTTTCTGCATTAAGTTCAGTAGTCTGTTGGTGTGTTGCACTAGATTGAGTTCTTTGCTAGTATTATTTTTAGCTTACTAGTATTTTTCAAGTTTTTTATATTCTTAGTCATTCAGTTATATCGTATCATAGTTCTTAAATTAACAATTTCCCTGTTTTATAATAACACATTTTTCTTTCCATTATACACATTTTGATTCTAGTGACAAACTCTTTTGTTCTTTCATTTTACCTCACAGTTTTTTACTTAATCGTTGACATATTACAATTCAATTCCCTAATATTTATAGTGGGTTCGGAGTCAGAGGGGCTCTATTTGGCATCCATTCTCCGCCGTTCCTCAGCTATACATCCTCAGAATCAGAGGAATCTTCATCTCTGTCTGGGACAATAAAAAGTTGCACATAACAACAGTTACACTATCACAACACATAAAATATAACATATTTATTTTTTCAATAAGACATCATATTCAGTATAACATTCAAGGTATTAGAGGTTTCATTATTATCACTGTTCATGCTTTAACATTTTATCTAACATACTTCTCTTCACAGGTCATTATTTTATTTATAACTTGACATATTTGCTATATTATTTATCAGCCTTGTTGCTATTCTTCGATACTAGTTCGTTGTTTTGGTTATTTCACTGTTTTTAAATTACACACTTGAATTTATCACTATATAATTATGCAGTTGGTCTTTAAATTCCTCTTTAGTTCGCCATAGTTCACTCTTAACACTGTTTATACACTGGGTTTTTAACACTTTGTTCGTTATCTTCTTTGATTATCAGGGGTTTACAATATTCATTTGATAAACATTCTTGTTATATACAATATATGATAAACGTTTTTAGTATATACAATATGATAAACATTTTTCTTTATCATTTAATTACTATTCTCATTCCTTGTTAAATCCTTCTGCTGTATTACTCGCTTTGTTGTTTTTCTCCTCTGCTCCTTCAAGTGATGAGTGTTTATCACTTATTCTGGACGTTTAATTTCATTTATTGAAATTAATTTTGAAGGATTAGAGTAATATTATATTATTATTTGATAAACATTTTTGTTGTATACCTTATGATAAGCATTTTTGTTATATATAATATGGTAGACACTTTTAGCATATTTAATATGATAAACATTCTTCTTTATCATCTTCAACATTCTCATTCCTTGTTATAATCCATCTCTTTTCAATATTCGACGCTTGGTTGTTTTTCTCCTCTGCTCCTTCAAGTGATAGATGTTTACCACTTATTCTGGATGTTTAATTTCATTTATTGAAATTAATTTTGAAGGATTAGAGTAATATTATATTATTATTTGATACACATTTTTGTTGTACACAATATATGATAAACATTTTTGTTATATACACTATCATAAAATAGTTCACTCTTATAGTATAATATGTTCATTCAATAGTATATATAAGGGGGGTTTTTGTGCTTTCACCATTCTATTGGGCTTATTATGGGTCAATTACTTTTCATAGATTCACTTTTTATTGCTGTTTATAGTATCACTTATCTTGGTTTGTACACGTTATGATATTCTACATCTCATGATAAATCTTATTATACATAATATGTTTAATATTCTTTAATTAGTTTCGCATAAATCTGGACGTTTTCTATTTCCTTCTCATTTGGTTGCTTCTCTCGGTTATCATTGATATCTGTCCTTTTTCTTCAGTGGTTAATGGTTTCTAGGTTTAGCCATGGTCACTCATATTAGGTGTGTTTGTTGTTTGGATCATTTTTATTTTCGGGTGGTTCTCGGTACTGGTAATGTACCTCATTATCATTTGGTTCTTCCATTTTGCTGCGACCAAATCTTCAGCTACCTTATGCCCTTTCGTCTTCTTCTCCTCATTATCTTTGGTACCCATTTGTTTAGTGTTCTCCTGGTTTTCGTTATAATTAACTTCTGGTGTCTCTTCTAACTCTGGTTTGTTGTCTCCTGTCTTCTGGCTGGAGTTTTCCGTCGACTAGTTCTTTTCCTTCCGCAATTTTCTTATTGCTTGAGCGTATCCTCCAATGATCCGGTCCATTTGTTCCTCGTAATTTTCCTTCCTCTTGGGATGCATCTTTCTTCTAAGCACACTTACTTTAAATGCATTATGGCTTATGATTTTCTTCGTCGTAATACAGACATTCTTTTTGTCCCTCTTCATGAAGTTCCTTCTATATTCCTTCATAGAAATTCCTTCTCTGCGGTCGATGACTAGGAAGTTAATTATATTAATTAGACCACTTCACGTCATCTCTACTGTTTCCTTTGTAGTTCTCACTTTCTCGGGACGTATTATTCCCCTTATTTCCATCTCCTTCTCTCCCGTTTTCTTCATTATTTGGGTCTTCATTACACCTTCGGCGTCGATCTCCATGTATTGAATATTTTCTTTGTTCCTGTCGAGCTTGTTGTCAGATGATAATGTATTTGCGTCTTGTTCATTTTCTGCTTGTTTACCATTATTTTTAGTTTGCAAATTTGATTGTTCCACGATTTCATCACTTGGTGTTTCTGCTATCGTTGGTTCGCCATCGTTTTTCATTTCTTCCCTCCATAGTTGGATGATTTCTTCCCTCCATAGTCTAATATCGTTTGTCATTTCTTCTCTTGCCTTCTCAAAGCTATTCTCTACGTGTTGGGGAAACTGTTCCCTCATACATTTCACCATCATCTCCTAGAAACCTAGCATCTCTGTTGGTTCGGGTCCTACGGGTTGGTTTTCTACGGTGTCACCTGCGGTAGTCTCCCCTTCAGGCATTTTCGTGTCCTTGGTTTCTCTTAATTTTTTATTTACTGGCTCTGGTTCTTTATTGGTATGTTCTAAGATTACGGTTGGTCGATTGCCGTTTATTATTTCTTGGGTTGTTTCATTATTCACACCTGTTGTATCTTTATTATTATTTATTTTTTGGTGGGGGTTTTCCGTGTCCTTACCCATGGTTTCACAGTGTTCATTTAGAGATTCACGTATTTCATTATGGTTATCCTCCGTTATTGTTTCGATCACTGGGTCGGTACTTATTATTTCCTCCTCCTTTTTATTTTTATTGCCCTCTTGTTCTTGGGTATTCTTATCTATATTCTCTTGTAGTGGTTCCGTGGAATCTTTCTTGCTACGGTCGTTCTCAGATTTCTCGTTAAGGTGATTCTCATTTCCATCAGTATTTTCTTTATTTTTCATTAAATCTTCATTTATCGGTCTCTTCTCGTTTTTTAATTTCTTAGCCCTTTTCAATTCTTCTTCGAAAGCTTCCCTACATTTACGCTCATCTTCTCGTCTCTGGTTACGATAGCTCATTTCCTCTTCCTCCCGCTGCACTGCTTGGCTATAGAATAGTTCTTCGTTTCGTCTTATTTTCTTGTATCTCAATTCCTCTTCGAATGCTTCTTTTCTTTTACGCTCGTCTTCCCATCTCTGGTAACGCTAGTCCATTTCCTCTTCTTCTCGCCATGCTACTTAGCTATCAAACCATTTTGTATTCCAGTTCATCCTTCCTTGTCGGGTTTCCGCTCCGTGGAGTTTTGCAAAACCTTCTTCTATCTTACGTCTTAATTGGTCTGACTCCTCTCTCATCTGTCTCTTTTCCTCTTCCAGTTGTCGGCGCATTTTCTCACCATCTAAGTTCAATGCTCTGTATATTGGCTCCCAGTCCACTCTCTCCCTTCTCGTTCTATTTCTCCGGTACATCTTTCCTTCGGTGTTCGTTTGTGTACCTTCTCCTTGGCTGGCCTTGTATCTATTATCGTGTCTGTGTGTGTGAGGCGTGATTGTTCTACTGTATTTCCCGGGCTAATTTAATATTAAAAATTTATTAGTTTAATATTTTTAAAGCCACACTCTGTTGGTCGCCAATCTGTAACCGTACGTTTATGAGCTGTTGATAATGATAATAATGCTCCACTGTTGTGAGCGCCAATTTGTAGTAAAACAAATATGAGCTGTTGATAATGATAATAATGCTTCATTGTTGTGAGCCTAATTTGTAATAAACTAATATATGTGGTGTTTGTAAATTCTTCTGCCCCACGTTGGGCGCCAATCTGTAACTGTACGTTTATATCGTGTGTAAAATCTTTTAAATACTGGTTACAAAGAATGTTAATATGATGTCTCTTTACTTTATTTATATGCAGTAATTCTCTTTGGTGATGATAATTAGTAAATATTGTTTATGTAATTAAAGTGTGATAATTTAAATGGATAATATACTAATCGCTGGTCGGTAAATGAATGTAGCCGTAGCGTCGATCTTGCAGTGGAACTCCTCTTCTTTGTTAAATGTCGTCAGTGTACGTACCGTCAAGTCTCGTCTGGACAAATAATTTAAAATAAAAACACTTTCACGTACCTGGTAGTAGTACTGGAAGTTCTGACGTTCACTTACCCAGAATAAACTGTCAAGATTTTCTTATGACCAGCTTACACTTTATAAACAAGGTTATACTACTCCTTGTATGCAATATGGGCGCCACATGGGTTTACTTTAGGAAAGTTCCCATCAAAAAACAAATTGATAAATTTTAAAATTGTATAGGTTCACTTTATGCTTCGTTTAAATGCTTAGGGCATTTACAACAATTCAAATATAATATTGTAATATTTCTGCTCAAAGTTATTTCACTGTACTCTATACTGCATTTACTTATCTAAATGAAATAAATGTAACCAAAGTTTATACTGTATAAAATTGTGGGTTTATTTTACCCTTTAAAAACAACTCAAAAATAAAAATACAATTATTAATTTAACACAATCTTGACGTTAAGTTGCCCATCTACTATCTGTAGCCTAGCTCAGTTTAGAACAATAAAACTCTTATAACTATTAACAAATTTTACTTTTAATATATAATTTACCTCACGGGTAGGTTCTTTGAAATACAAATAGAATACTATTAATTGCCTTGACAGACATTAATATAATGATAATTCGTATTTGGCCTCTTTTTAAAAACTCGTAATTATTTTTAAGGTTAGCGATCGTTGCGCATACTTATATACTAACAAATATTATGATGCTTAATTCTAACACAAATATCTTACGTTGGATTATCTAATCCTCTAAATAAATTGATTCTGTGTATGTTATTAAAAGTTTTGTTGTCCTTGCGTCAGTACAATGTTGTTGAAAATTATGATCAGTGCAAACAGATAAACAATATAAATGGTCACTGTGTTACTTATTTCTTTTTAATCATATAGATTAAGAATTTAAAACACTTCAGTGATCGGATTATAATGATCACTGGTTAATTACACTTTATACGCACTTGGAACGAGGAATCTGCCCTCTTCTTAATAAAACTGGGCTATTTAACTTACTGGTTAATATACTCTCACTCGTTCCGAACACACGCACTAATTAAAAATATTCACTTATTACTGTCGAAGCACTTTCCGTGTGGTTAATCGCTGTATTGTTGACTGTTTTGAAGAATTTTGAAATATTTACTGTTATTAAACTATATTAAGTCATAAAAATGTATGACGCTGGTGAGCGGCGACTGTATAGCTCGAGGTGAGGTGACGAATCTAACGAATTTCTCCGCGTTGCTGGTTATATACCCCTTCGCTGCATCGCGCTTAGAGAGAAAAGTCGTTTAGTAAACTCTTTTTTGATTGGCTCTGATAACCGTTACAATGACGTATTGTTTTTTCTAACGGCCACCGGAGCGAGCGTTGTACTCAACTGTCGATGTTGTCCGTATTACTTTGACAATTTCTTAATTTTAATAACAAATGATGCTAACACGCACTATGCACTTATTATAATCCCAGTCTTGAGGTTATTACCATCAAATTAAAGTTTAGTTTCTGTGCTTTAATTTGATATGGCTTAACACTGGTTTTAACCTCGTTTTCTCTGACAGTGTATACAAATAATGTTTTGAAACATGGTTTCTCACTGTCGTCTGCTAGCAATGCATAATGCGATCATTTCCTATTTTTTTACATTTAGTTATTTACACTGCGTTTTCTTTAGAACTTCATTGTTTGAACACTAATACATCTATGATTACAATTAAAAGCTATTTATATCTGTACAATATTAATTCTTAACATAATTATGGTAATACGTTATTATAAAAAATCCTTATTCTCTAAATACATTTTGTCTGGGCTACTCAATTTAAAGTTATACACTAGTAATTGAGTGGTGTTATGTCACATCTCGTTTAATTATATTTAATGTTCAGTAAATTTAATGTTTACTAGGAGTCCTGTTTCCCTATTAACTTACTGACATAAATTTGTTTAGGCATGGTCTAGACACTTTCTTAGCACCATGTTTATTCCTTAATAATTATTACTAATTATATTGTTTCTAGTAAGGAAGTTGCTCATCTCTATAAGATTTCCTTTTATAATTATCTTTATCCACTAATGTTACATCTGGACTTGTAAAGCTAGTTTTAATATACATTGTGGCCATAGCTATTCTAGTCATAGGCTTTGTTATTTACTTGTCATGGTTCTTTTACTTTCAGCCAAAATTCTGTTATTGTTATTACATTATTTCAGTCATTATTTAGTTAGTTTTACTTGTACATGACTCTACACTAATATCATGGACTGGCTCGTTTGACAGCTTATTGTGAACTTTGCATGTCCATTAGTTAAAGTCAGTCATTGTGTTTGTTGTAGTGTCATACAGTGTATTCATCACTGCTTCTTGGGATCCTTCCTCTTCTTTCTTCTTTGCTGGTCCTTCTCTTCTTTGCTACATTCATTATAAATGATTCACTTTGATCACTTTAGTGTAATTATTTACCCTTCTGGTGAGTGTCTAGGTTATGTAACATTTTGTGGTGTTACCTATACTCCCCTCTCAAAATTGATAATTTGAGAAAAGTTTTATATTTTGAAGAAATTATCACTTTATTTTGTTTCATCATACTATTACTGCTTCTTTCTGCATTAAGTTCAGTAGTCTGTTGGTGTGTTGCACTAGATTGAGTTCTTTGCTAGTATTATTTTTAGCTTACTAGTATTTTTCAAGTTTTTTATATTCTTAGTCATTCAGTTATATCGTAACATAGTTCTTAAATTAACAATTTCCCTGTTTTATAATAACACATTTTTCTTTCCATTATACACATTTTGATTCTAGTGACAAACTCTTTTGTTCTTTCATTTTACCTCACAGTTTTTTACTTAATCGTTGACATATTACAATTCAATTCCCTAATATTTATAGTGGGTTCGGAGTCAGAGGGGCTCTATTTGGCATCCATTCTCCGCCGTTCCTCAGCTATACATCCTCAGAATCAGATGTAACAATAAAAAAGAGGCCAAAATATATAAAATAAATATATAACCACTACCAGGACTTACCTGCACGCAATTACAACACTTACCTGCTAAAATTTTACCAGAAGACCAAGATCGCCACGATTATTTTTTATAGGATAAAATATCGAAAACCTTTACACTCCACCTTAATAAAAACGGACAATTTAGCAATCTAACCCACCCAATTAATAATTCAGAAGATTCCGGAACGTCTAGACGAAATTTTTCAACACAGAAATAAGACAGTGGTAATGACGAAATAACTTAGTCTAACACATTTTTTCGGAAGTAACCATTATTTTTAATGAGCAATTATTTAATAAACATTTGTACAGTTAAATTTTTAGTATATTGCTTGAAAACTTTAGTACCTTTTTTCCCTATGTTTTGTCTGATTAGGATGTAATTATAAACTTGTGTAACTTAGTTATTATTACTTACTACTAGATAGACTGCCCAGTCTGCTTTTCTTCCTCTCTCTCACTCATTCTTATTTAAAACAATAAAAAAACTTTTATTTTTCTTTTATAAATTCACTTGTGTTTCTACGAACTTGCGGTCGCGATTCTGGCCAGACACGTGTCCTTCGTTAACCCGGTTAGTTGCCCGTTTATTCACTCCACTTCACTTATTGGAAACTAGTTATTTCCGTTAATTCCTCGGGTCCCGGTCGGTCCTACTGGATTAATTACATTTACGCAATTCGACCAAACCGGGCCCTAAACGAAACTGTAATTGTCAGTAGCGGTGTTGGCGTCCTGTTAACTGTATGGCGTCTCTACTTAAAGTCCACTGTCACGGAGAACGTAACAGGTACATCTACCTGTTCCTGTAGGGAAGTTGTTCTTCAATGCCCCGATGTTTTCGTCGTCGCTCCGGCTTCATTGTTGGGACGTAACCATTTCATATATGGAATGGAGCTAACATATGTGGATGGCCAGAGCTTAATATCGGGCTTGGCTCTGCTGATGTCATTGAAAAGACCGGATTTAGCCATGACTTCCTGCCGCTCAAACAGCACATTGTGGAATTTTATTCGTCCTAGGACATCCGGTTTTGTGGCTGGCTGCGTCACTCAGATGTGTAGTGATACAGTTGCGTCTGTGTGCTGTTTACACAAGTACAGAGTTCTTAGAATTTTGGTGGAGGTAAATGCTTCGCTTGCCGGCTTACACAATAACACCTGCGTATCGCTTTTGTCTCACTGTTGCTCAACATCGTGCTGTTGCATGGAAAATATCGTTGCAATGCGTTCTATTATAACGGAATAAATGTGGTTACCCAATAATTTTCACAACTTCTTTTTACAAGCCCGCACCAAAATGAAAGAAATAAAAATATAATTATCCCCTACTGTTGAAAATAAAAACACCCAAAATTTGACCCGCTACACAGAGGAATCTTCATCTCTGTCTGGGACAATAAAAAGTTGCACATAACAACAGTTACACTATCACAACACATAAAATATAACATATCATTTATTTTTTCAATAAGACATCATATTCAGTATAACATTCAAGGTATTAGAGGTTTCATTATTATCACTGTTCATGCTTTAACATTTTATCTAACATACTTCTCTTCACAGGTCATTATTTTATTTATAACTTGACATATTTGCTATATTATTTATCAGCCTTGTTGCTATTCTTCGATACTAGTTCGTTGTTTTGGTTATTTCACTGTTTTTAAATTACACACTTAAATTTACCACTATATAATTATGCAGTTGGTCTTTAAATTCCTCTTTAGTTCGCCATAGTTCACTCTTAACACTGTTTATACACTGGGTTTTTAACACTTTGTTCGTTATCTTCTTTGATTATCAGGGGTTTACAATATTCATTTGATAAACATTCTTGTTATATACAATATATGATAAACGTTTTTAGTATATACAATATGATAAACATTTTTCTTTATCATTTAATTACTATTCTCATTCCTTGTTAAATCCTTCTGCTGTATTACTCGCTTTGTTGTTTTTCTCCTCGGCTCCTTCAAGTGATGAGTGTTTATCACTTATTCTGGACGTTTAATTTCATTTATTGAAATTAATTTTGAAGGATTAGAGTAATATTATATTATTATTTGATAAACATTTTTGTTGTATACCTTATGATAAGCATTTTTGTTATATATAATATGGTAGACACTTTTAGCATATTTAATATGATAAACATTCTTCTTTATCATCTTCAACATTCTCATTCCTTGTTATAATCCATCTCTTTTCAATATTCGACGCTTGGTTGTTTTTCTCCTCTGCTCCTTCAAGTGATAGATGTTTACCACTTATTCTGGATGTTTAATTTCATTTATTGAAATTAATTTTGAAGGATTGGAGTAATATTATATTATTATTTGATACACATTTTTGTTGTACACAATATATGATAAACATTTTTGTTATATACACTATGATAAAATAGTTCACTCTTATAGTATAATATGTTCATTCAATAGTATATATAAGGGGGTTTTTGTGCTTTCACCATTCTATTGGGCTCATTATGGGTCAATTACTTTTCATAGATTCACTTTTTATTGCTGTTTATAGCATCACTTATCTTGGTTTGTACACGTTATGATATTCTACATCTCATGATAAATCTTATTATACATAATATGTTTAATATTCTTTAATTAGTTTCGCATAAATCTGGACGTTTTCTATTTCCTTCTCATTTGGTTGCTTCTCTCGGTTATCATTGATATCTGTCCTTTTTCTTCAGTGGTTAATGGTTTCTAGGTTTAGCCATGGTCACTCATATTAGGTGTGTTTGTTGTTTGGATCATTTTTATTTTCGGGTGGTTCTCGGTACTGGTAATGTACCTCATTATCATTTGGTTCTTCCATTTTGCTGCGACCAAATCTTCAGCTACCTTATGCCCTTTCGTCTTCTTCTCCTCATTATCTTTGGTACCCATTTGTTTAGTGTTCTCCTGGTTTTCGTTATAATTAACTTCTGGTGTCTCTTCTAACTCTGGTTTGTTGTCTCCTGTCTTCTGGCTGGAGTTTTCCGTCGACTGGGTCTTTTCCTTCCGCAATTTTCTTATTGCTTGAGCGTATCCTCCAATGATCCGGTCCATTTGTGCCTCGTAATTTTCCTTCCTCTTGGGATGCGTCTTTCTTCTAACCACACTTACTTTAAATGCATTATGGCTTATGATTTTCTTCGTCGTAATACAGACATTCTTTTTGTCCCTCTTCATGAAGTTGCTTCTATCTTCCTTCATAGAAATTCTTTCTCTGCGGTCGATGACTAGGAAGTTAATTATATTAATTAGACCACTTCGCGTCATCTCTACTGTTTCCTTTGTAGTTCTCACTTTCTCGGGACGTATTATTCCCCTTATTTCCATCTCCTTCTCTCCCGTTTTCTTCATTATTTGGGTCTTCTTTACACCTTCGGCGTCGATCTCCATGTATTGAATATTTTCTTTGTTCCTGTCGAGCTTGTTGTCAGATGATAATGTATTTGCGTCTTGTTCATTTTCTGCTTGTTTACCATTATTTTTAGTTTGCAAATTTGATTGTTCCACGATGTCATCACTTGGTGTTTCTGCTATCGTTGGTTCGCCATCGTTTTTCATTTCTTCCCTCCATAGTCTAATATCGTTTATCATTTCTTCTCTTGCCTTCTCAAAGCTATTCTCTACGGGTTGGGGAAACTGTTCCCTCATACATTTCACCATCATCTCCTGGAAACCTAGCATCTCTGTTGGTTCGGGTCCTACGGGTTGGTTTTCTACGGTGTCACCTGCGGTAGTCTCCCCTTCAGGCATTTTCGTGTCCTTGGTTTCTCTCAATTTTTTATTTACTGGCTCTGGTTCTTTATTGGTATGTTCTAAGATTACGGTTGGTCGATTGCCGTTTATTATTTCTTGGGTTGTTTCATTATTCACACCTGTTGTATCTTTATTATTATTTATTTTTTGGTGGGGGTTTTCCGTGTCCTTACCCATGGTTTCACAGTGTTCATTTAGAGATTCACGTATTTCATTATGGTCATCCTCCGTTATTGTTTCGATCACTGGGTCGGTACTTATTATTTCCTCCTCCTTTTTATTTTTATTGCCCTCTTGTTCTTGGGTATTCTTATCTATATTCTCTTGTAGTGGTTCCGTGGAATCTTTCTTGCTACGGTCGTTCTCAGATTTCTCGTTAAGGTGATTCTCATTTCCATCAGTATTTTCTTTATTTTTCATTAAATCTTCATTTATCGGTCTCTTCTCGTTTTTTAATTTCTTAGCCCTTTTCAATTCTTCTTCGAAAGCTTCCCTACGTTTACGCTCATCTTCTCGTCTCTGGTTACGATAGCTCATTTCCTCTTCCTCCCGCTGCACTGCTTGGCTATAGAATAGTTCTTCGTTTCGTCTTATTTTCTTGTATCTCAATTCCTCTTCGAATGCTTCTTTTCTTTTACGCTCGTCTTCCCATCTCTGGTAACGCTAGTCCATTTCCTCTTCTTCTCGCCATGCTACTTAGCTATCAAACCATTTTGTATTCCAGTTCATCCTTCCTTGTCGGGTTTCCGCTCCGTGGAGTTTTGCAAAACCTTCTTCTATCTTACGTCTTAATTGGTCTGACTCCTCTCTCATCTGTCTCTTTTCCTCTTCCAGTTGTCGGCGCATTTTCTCACCATCTAAGTTCAATGCTCTGTATATTGGCTCCCAGTCCACTCTCTCCCTTCTCGTTCTATTTCTCCGGTACATCTTTGCTTCGGTGTTCGTTTGTGTACCTTCTCCTTGGCTGGCCTTGTATCTATTATCGTGTCTGTGTGTGTGAGGCGTGATTGTTCTACTGTATTTCCCGGGCTAATTTAATATTAAAAATTTATTAGTTTAATATTTTTAAAGCCACACTCTGTTGGTCGCCAATCTGTAACCGTACGTTTATGAGCTGTTGATAATGATAATAATGCTCCACTGTTGTGAGCGCCAATTTGTAGTAAAACAAATATGAGCTGTTGATAATGATAATAATGCTTCATTGTTGTGAGCCTAATTTGTAATAAACTAATATATGTGGTGTTTGTAAATTCTTCTGCCCCACGTTGGGCGCCAATCTGTAACTGTACGTTTATATCGTGTGTAAAATCTTTTAAATACTGGTTACAAAGAATGTTAATATGATGTCTCTTTACTTTATTTATATGCAGTAATTCTCTTTGGTGATGATAATTAGTAAATATTGTTTATGTAATTAAAGTGTGATAATTTAAATGGATAATATACTAATCGCTGGTCGGTAAATGAATGTAGCCGTAGCGTCGATCTTGCAGTGGAACTCCTCTTCTTTGTTAAATGTTGTCAGTGTACGTACCGTCAAGTCTCATCTGGACAAATAATTTAAAATAAAAACACTTTCACGTACCTGGTAGTAGTACTGGAAGTTCTGACGTTCACTTACCCAGAATAAACTGTCAAGATTTTCTTATGACCAGCTTACACTTTATAAACAAGGTTATACTACTCCTTGTATGCAATATGGGCGCCACATGGGTTTACTTTAGGAAAAGTTCACATCAAAAAACAAATTGATAAATTTTAAAATTGTATAGGTTCACTTTATGCTTCGTTTAAATGCTTAGGGCATTTACAACAATTCAAATATAATATTGTAATATTTCTGCTCAAAGTTATTTCACTGTACTCTATACTGCATTTACTTATCTAAATGAAATAAATGTAACCAAAGTTTATACTGTATAAAATTGTGGGTTTATTTTACCCTTTAAAAACAACTCAAAAATAAAAATACAATTATTAATTTAACACAATCTTGACGTTAAGTTGCCCGTCTACTATCTGTGGCCTAGCTCAGTTTAGAACAATAAAACTCTTATAACTATTAACAAATTTTACTTTTAATATATAATTTACCTCACGGGTAGGTTCTTTGAAATACAAATAGAATACTATTAATTGCCTTGACAGACGTTAATATAATGATAATTCGTATTTGGCCTCTTTTTAAAAACTCGTAATTATTTTTAAGGTTAGCGATCGTTGCGCATACTTATATACTAACAAATATTATGATGCTTAATTCTAACACAAATATCTTACGTTGGATTATCTAATCCTCTAAATAAATTGATTCTGTGTATGTTATTAAAAGTTTTGTTGTCCTTGCGTCAGTACAATGTTGTTGAAAATTATGATCAGTGCAAACAGATAAACAATATAAATGGTCACTGTGTTACTTATTTCTTTTTAATCATATAGATTAAGAATTTAAAACACTTCAGTGATCGGATTATAATGATCACTGGTTAATTACACTTTATACGCACTTGGAACGAGGAATCTGCCCTCTTCTTAATAAAACTGGGCTATTTAACTTACTGGTTAATATACTCTCACTCGTTCCGAACACACGCACTAATTAAAAATATTCACTTATTACTGTCGAAGCACTTTCCGTGTGGTTAATCGCTGTATTGTTGACTGTTTTGAAGAATTTTGAAATATTTACTGTTATTAAACTATATTAAGTCATAAAAATGTATGACGCTGGTGAGCGGCGACTGTATAGCTCGAGGTGAGGTGGCGAATCTAACGAATTTCTCCGCGTTGCTGGTTATATACCCCTTCGCTGCATCGCGCTTAGAGAGAAAAGTCGTTTAGTAAACTCTTTTTTGATTGGCTCTGATAACCGTTACAATGACGTATTGTTTTTTCTAACGGCCACCGGAGCGAGCGTTGTACTCAACTGTCGATGTTGTCCGTATTACTTTGACAATTTCTTAATTTTAATAACAAATGATGCTAACACGCACTATGCACTTATTATAATCCCAGTCTCGAGGTTATTACCATCAAATTAAAGTTTAGTTTCTGTGCTTTAATTTGATATGGCTTAACACTGGTTTTAACCTCGTTTTCTCTGACAGTGTATACAAATAATGTTTTGAAACATGGTTTCTCACTGTCGTCTGCTAGCAATGCATAATGCGATCATTTCCTATTTTTTTACATTTAGTTATTTACACTGCGTTTTCTTTAGAACTTCATTTTTTGAACACTAATACATCTATGATTACAATTAAAAGCTATTTATATCTGTACAATATTAATTCTTAACATAATTATGGTAATACGTTATTATAAAAAATCCTTATTCTCTAAATACATTTTGTCTGGGCTACTCAATTTAAAGTTATACACTAGTAATTGAGTGGTGTTATGTCACATCTCGTTTAATTATATTTAATGTTCAGTAAATTTAATGTTTACTAGGAGTCCTGTTTCCCTATTAACTTACTGACATAAATTTGTTTAGGCATGGTCTAGACACTTTCTTAGCACCATGTTTATTCCTTAATAATTATTACTAATTATATTGTTTCTAGTAAGGAAGTTGCTCATCTCTATAAGATTTCCTTTTATAATTATCTTTATCCACTAATGTTACATCTGGACTTGTAAAGCTAGTTTTAATATACATTGTGGCCATAGCTATTCTAGTCATAGGCTTTGTTATTTACTTGTCATGGTTCTTTTACTTTCAGCCAAAATTCTGTTATTGTTATTACATTATTTCAGTCATTATTTAGTTAGTTTTACTTGTACATGACTCTACACTAATATCATGGACTGGCTCGTTTGACAGCTTATTGTGAACTTTGCATGTCCATTAGTTAAAGTCAGTCATTGTGTTTGTTGTAGTGTCATACAGTGTATTCATCACTGCTTCTTGGGATCCTTCCTCTTCTTTCTTCTTTGCTGGTCCTTCTCTTCTTTGCTACATTCATTATAAATGATTCACTTTGATCACTTTAGTGTAATTATTTACCCTTCTGGTGAGTGTCTAGGTTATGTAACATTTTGTGGTGTTACATATACTCCCCTCTCAAAATTGATAATTTGAGAAAAGTTTTATATTTTGAAGAAATTATCACTTTATTTTGTTTCATCATACTATTACTGCTTCTTTCTGCATTAAGTTCAGTAGTGTGTTGGTGTGTTGCACTAGATTGAGTTCTTTGCTAGTATTATTTTTAGCTTACTAGTATTTTTCAAGTTTTTTATATTCTTAGTCATTCAGTTATATCGTATCATAGTTCTTAAATTAACAATTTCCCTGTTTTATAATAACACATTTTTCTTTCCATTATACACATTTTGATTCTAGTGACAAACTCTTTTGTTCTTTCATTTTACCTCACAGTTTTTTACTTAATCCTTGACATATTACAATTCAATTCCCTAACATTTATAGTGGGTTCGGAGTCAGAGGGGCTCTATTTGGCATCCATTCTCCGCCGTTCCTCAGCTATACATCCTCAGAATCAGAGGAATCTTCATCTCTGTCTGGGACAATAAAAAGTTGCACATAACAACAGTTACACTATCACAACACATAAAATATAACATATCATTTATTTTTTCAATAAGACATCATATTCAGTATAACATTCAAGGTATTAGAGGTTTCATTATTATCACTGTTCATGCTTTAACATTTTATCTAACATACTTCTCTTCACAGGTCATTATTTTATTTATAACTTGACATATTTGCTATATTATTTATCAGCCTTGTTGCTATTCTTCGATACTAGTTCGTTGTTTTGGTTATTTCACTGTTTTTAAATTACACACTTAAATTTATCACTATATAATTATGCAGTTGGTCTTTAAATTCCTCTTTAGTTCGCCATAGTTCACTCTTAACACTGTTTATACACTGGGTTTTTAACACTTTGTTCGTTATCTTCTTTGATTATCAGGGGTTTACAATATTCATTTGATAAACATTCTTGTTATATACAATATATGATAAACGTTTTTAGTATATACAATGTGATAAACATTTTTCTTTATCATTTAATTACTATTCTCATTCCTTGTTAAATCCTTCTGCTGTATTACTCGCTTTGTTGTTTTTCTCCTCGGCTCCTTCAAGTGATGAGTGTTTATCACTTATTCTGGACGTTTAATTTCATTTATTGAAATTAATTTTGAAGGATTAGAGTAATATTATATTATTATTTGATAAACATTTTTGTTGTATACCTTATGATAAGCATTTTTGTTATATATAATATGGTAGACACTTTTAGCATATTTAATATGATAAACATTCTTCTTTATCATCTTCAACATTCTCATTCCTTGTTATAATCCATCTCTTTTCAATATTCGACGCTTGGTTGTTTTTCTCCTCTGCTCCTTCAAGTGATAGATGTTTACCACTTATTCTGGATGTTTAATTTCATTTATTGAAATTAATTTTGAAGGATTAGAGTAATATTATATTATTATTTGATACACATTTTTGTTGTACACAATATATGATAAACATTTTTGTTATATACACTATGATAAAATAGTTCACTCTTATAGTATAATATGTTCATTCAATAGTATATATAAGGGGGTTTTTGTGCTTTCACCATTCTATTGGGCTCATTATGGGTCAATTACTTTTCATAGATTCACTTTTTATTGCTGTTTATAGTATCACTTATCTTGGTTTGTACACGTTATGATATTCTACATCTCATGATAAATCTTATTATACATAATATGTTTAATATTCTTTAATTAGTTTCGCATAAATCTGGACGTTTTCTATTTCCTTCTCATTTGGTTGCTTCTCTCGGTTATCATTGATATCTGTCCTTTTTCTTCAGTGGTTAATGGTTTCTAGGTTTAGCCATGGTCACTCATATTAGGTGTGTTTGTTGTTTGGATCATTTTTATTTTCGGGTGGTTCTCGGTACTGGTAATGTACCTCATTATCATTTGGTTCTTCCATTTTGCTGCGACCAAATCTTCAGCTACCTTATGCCCTTTCGTCTTCTTCTCCTCATTATCTTTGGTACCCATTTGTTTAGTGTTCTCCTGGTTTTCGTTATAATTAACTTCTGGTGTCTCTTCTAACTCTGGTTTGTTGTCTCCTGTCTTCTGGCTGGAGTTTTCCGTCGACTAGTTCTTTTCCTTCCGCAATTTTCTTATTGCTTGAGCGTATCCTCCAATGATCCGGTCCATTTGTTCCTCATAATTTTCCTTCCTCTTGGGATGCATCTTTCTTCTAAGCACACTTACTTTAAATGCATTATGGCTTATGATTTTCTTCGTCGTAATACAGACATTCTTTTTGTCCCTCTTCATGAAGTTCCTTCTATATTCCTTCATAGAAATTCCTTCTCTGCGGTCGATGACTGGGAAGTTAATTATATTAATTAGACCACTTCGCGTCATCTCTACTGTTTCCTTTGTAGTTCTCACTTTCTCGGGACGTATTATTCCCCTTATTTCCATCTCCTTCTCTCCCGTTTTCTTCATTATTTGGGTCTTCTTTACACCTTCGGCGTCGATCTCCATGTATTGAATATTTTCTTTGTTCCTGTCGAGCTTGTTGTCAGATGATAATGTATTTGCGTCTTGTTCATTTTCTGCTTGTTTACCATTATTTTTAGTTTGCAAATTTGATTGTTCCACGATTTCATCACTTGGTGTTTCTGCTATCGTTGGTTCGCCTTCGTTTTTCATTTCTTCCCTCCATAGTTGGATGATTTCTTCCCTCCATAGTCTAATATCGTTTATCATTTCTTCTCTTGCCTTCTCAAAGCTATTCTCTACGGGTTGGGGAAACTGTTCCCTCATACATTTCACCATCATCTCCTGGAAACCTAGCATCTCTGTTGGTTCGGGTCCTACGGGTTGGCTTTCTACGGTGTCACCTGCGGTAGTCTCCCCTTCAGGCATTTTCGTGTCCTTGGTTTCTCTTAACTTTTTATTTACTGGCTCTGGTTCTTTATTGGTATGTTCTAAGATTACGGTTGGTCGATTGCCGTTTATTATTTCTTGGGTTGTTTCATTATTCACACCTGTTGTATCTTTATTATTATTTATTTTTTGGTGGGGGTTTTCCGTGTCCTTACCCATGGTTTCACAGTGTTCATTTAGAGATTCACGTATTTCATTATGGTCATCCTCCGTTATTGTTTCGATCACTGGGTCGGTACTTATTATTTCCTCCTCCTTTTTATTTTTATTGCCCTCTTGTTCTTGGGTATTCTTATCTATATTCTCTTGTAGTGGTTCCGTGGAATCTTTCTTGCTACGGTCGTTCTCAGATTTCTCGTTAAGGTGATTCTCATTTCCATCAGTATTTTCTTTATTTTTCATTAAATCTTCATTTATCGGTCTCTTCTCGTTTTTTAATTTCTTAGCCCTTTTCAATTCTTCTTCGAAAGCTTCCCTACGTTTACGCTCGTCTTCTCGTCTCTGGTTACGATAGCTCATTTCCTCTTCCTCCCGCTGCACTGCTTGGCTATAGAATAGTTCTTCGTTTCGTCTTATTTTGTTGTATCTCAATTCCTCTTCGAATGCTTCTTTTCTTTTACGCTCGTCTTCCCATCTCTGGTAACGCTAGTCCATTTCCTCTTCTTCTCGCCATGCTACTTAGCTATCAAACCATTTTGTATTCCAGTTCATCCTTCCTTGTCGGGTTTCCGCTCCGTGGAGTTTTGCAAAACCTTCTTCTATCTTACGTCTTAATTGGTCTGACTCCTCTCTCATCTGTCTCTTTTCCTCTTCCAGTTGTCGGCGCATTTTCTCACCATCTAAGTTCAATGCTCTGTATATTGGCTCCCAGTCCACTCTCTCCCTTCTCGTTCTATTTCTCCGGTACATCTTTCCTTCGGTGTTCGTTTGTGTACCTTCTCCTTGGCTGGCCTTGTATCTATTATCGTGTCTGTGTGTGTGAGGCGTGATTGTTCTACTGTATTTCCCGGGCTAATTTAATATTAAAAATTTATTAGTTTAATATTTTTAAAGCCACACTCTGTTGGTCGCCAATCTGTAACCGTACGTTTATGAGCTGTTGATAATGATAATAATGCTCCACTCTTGTGAGCGCCAATTTGTAGTAAAACAAATATGAGCTGTTGATAATGATAATAATGCTTCATTGTTGTGAGCCCCAATTTGTAATAAACTAATATATGTGGTGTTTGTAAATTCTTCTGCCCCACGTTGGGCGCCAATCTGTAACTGTACGTTTATATCGTGTGTAAAATCTTTTAAATACTGGTTACAAAGAATGTTAATATGATGTCTCTTTACTTTATTTATATGCAGTAATTCTCTTTGGTGATGATAATTAGTAAATATTGTTTATGTAATTAAAGTGTGATAATTTAAATGGATAATATACTAATCGCTGGTCGGTAAATGAATGTAGCCGTAGCGTCGATCTTGCAGTGGAACTCCTCTTCTTTGTTAAATGTCGTCAGTGTACGTACCGTCAAGTCTCGTCTGGACAAATAATTAAAAATAAAAACACTTTCACGTACCTGGTAGTAGTACTGGAAGTTCTGACGTTCACTTACCCAGAATAAACTGTCAAGATTTTCTTATGACCAGCTTACACTTTATAAACAAGGTTATACTACTCCTTGTATGCAATATGGGCGCCACATGGGTTTACTTTAGGAAAAGTTCCCATCAAAAAACAAATTGATAAATTTTAAAATTGTATAGGTTCACTTTATGCTTCGTTTAAATGCTTAGGGCATTTACAACAATTCAAATATAATATTGTAATATTTCTGCTCAAAGTTATTTCACTGTACTCTATACTGCATTTACTTATCTAAATGAAATAAATGTAACCAAAGTTTATACTGTATAAAATTGTGGGTTTATTTTACCCTTTAAAAACAACTCAAAAATAAAAATACAATTATTAATTTAACACAATCTTGACGTTAAGTTGCCCGTCTACTATCTGTGGCCTAGCTCAGTTTAGAACAATAAAACTCTTATAACTATTAACAAATTTTACTTTTAATATATAATTTACCTCACGGGTAGGTTCTTTGAAATACAAATAGAATACTATTAATTGCCTTGACAGACGTTAATATAATGATAATTCGTATTTGGCCTCTTTTTAAAAACTCGTAATTATTTTTAAGGTTAGCGATCGTTGCGCATACTTATATACTAACAAATATTATGATGCTTAATTCTAACACAAATATCTTACGTTGGATTATCTAATCCTCTAAATAAATTGATTCTGTGTATGTTATTAAAAGTTTTGTTGTCCTTGCGTCAGTACAATGTTGTTGAAAATTATGATCAGTGCAAACAGATAAACAATATAAATGGTCACTGTGTTACTTATTTCTTTTTAATCATATAGATTAAGAATTTAAAACACTTCAGTGATCGGATTATAATGATCACTGGTTAATTACACTTTATACGCACTTGGAACGAGGAATCTGCCCTCTTCTTAATAAAACTGGGCTATTTAACTTACTGGTTAATATACTCTCACTCGTTCCGAACACACGCACTAATTAAAAATATTCACTTATTACTGTCGAAGCACTTTCCGTGTGGTTAATCGCTGTATTGTTGACTGTTTTGAAGAATTTTGAAATATTTACTGTTATTAAACTATATTAAGTCATAAAAATGTATGACGCTGGTGAGCGGCGACTGTATAGCTCGAGGTGAGGTGGCGAATCTAACGAATTTCTCCGCGTTGCTGGTTATATACCCCTTCGCTGCATCGCGCTTAGAGAGAAAAGTCGTTTAGTAAACTCTTTTTTGATTGGCTCTGATAACCGTTACAATGACGTATTGTTTTTTCTAACGGCCACCGGAGCGAGCGTTGTACTCAACTGTCGATGTTGTCCGTATTACTTTGACAATTTCTTAATTTTAATAACAAATGATGCTAACACGCACTATGCACTTATTATAATCCCAGTCTCGAGGTTATTACCATCAAATTAAAGTTTAGTTTCTGTGCTTTAATTTGATATGGCTTAACACTGGTTTTAACCTCGTTTTCTCTGACAGTGTATACAAATAATGTTTTGAAACATGGTTTCTCACTGTCGTCTGCTAGCAATGCATAATGCGATCATTTCCTATTTTTTTACATTTAGTTATTTACACTGCGTTTTCTTTAGAACTTCATTGTTTGAACACTAATACATCTATGATTACAATTAAAAGCTATTTATATCTGTACAATATTAATTCTTAACATAATTATGGTAATACGTTATTATAAAAAATCCTTATTCTCTAAATACATTTTGTCTGGGCTACTCAATTTAAAGTTATACACTAGTAATTGAGTGGTGTTATGTCACATCTCGTTTAATTATATTTAATGTTCAGTAAATTTAATGTTTACTAGGAGTCCTGTTTCCCTATTAACTTACTGACATAAATTTGTTTAGGCATGGTCTAGACACTTTCTTAGCACCATGTTTATTCCTTAATAATTATTACTAATTATATTGTTTCTAGTAAGGAAGTTGCTCATCTCTATAAGATTTCCTTTTATAATTATCTTTATCCACTAATGTTACATCTGGACTTGTAAAGCTAGTTTTAATATACATTGTGGCCATAGCTATTCTAGTCATAGGCTTTGTTATTTACTTGTCATGGTTCTTTTACTTTCAGCCAAAATTCTGTTATTGTTATTACATTATTTCAGTCATTATTTAGTTAGTTTTACTTGTACATGACTCTACACTAATATCATGGACTGGCTCGTTTGACAGCTTATTGTGAACTTTGCATGTCCATTAGTTAAAGTCAGTCATTGTGTTTGTTGTAGTGTCATACAGTGTATTCATCACTGCTTCTTGGGATCCTTCCTCTTCTTTCTTCTTTGCTGGTCCTTCTCTTCTTTGCTACATTCATTATAAATGATTCACTTTGATCACTTTAGTGTAATTATTTACCCTTCTGGTGAGTGTCTAGGTTATGTAACATTTTGTGGTGTTACATATACTCCCCTCTCAAACTTGATAATTTGAGAAAAGTTTTATATTTTGAAGAAATTATCACTTTATTTTGTTTCATCATACTATTACTGCTTCTTTCTGCATTAAGTTCAGTAGTGTGTTGGTGTGTTGCACTAGATTGAGTTCTTTGCTAGTATTATTTTTAGCTTACTAGTATTTTTCAAGTTTTTTATAATCTTAGTCATTCAGTTATATCGTATCATAGTTCTTAAATTAACAATTTCCCTGTTTTATAATAACACATTTTTCTTTCCATTATACACATTTTGATTCTAGTGACAAACTCTTTTGTTCTTTCATTTTACCTCACAGTTTTTTACTTAATCCTTGACATATTACAATTCAATTCCCTAACATTTATAGTGGGTTCGGAGTCAGAGGGGCTCTATTTGGCATCCATTCTCCGCCGTTCCTCAGCTATACATCCTCAGAATCAGAGGAATCTTCATCTCTGTCTGGGACAATAAAAAGTTGCACATAACAACAGTTACACTATCACAACACATAAAATATAACATATCATTTATTTTTTCAATAAGACATCATATTCAGTATAACATTCAAGGTATTAGAGGTTTCATTATTATCACTGTTCATGCTTTAACATTTTATCTAACATACTTCTCTTCACAGGTCATTATTTTATTTATAACTTGACATATTTGCTATATTATTTATCAGCCTTGTTGCTATTCTTCGATACTAGTTCGTTGTTTTGGTTATTTCACTGTTTTTAAATTACACACTTAAATTTATCACTATATAATTATGCAGTTGGTCTTTAAATTCCTCTTTAGTTCGCCATAGTTCACTCTTAACACTGTTTATACACTGGGTTTTTAACACTTTGTTCGTTATCTTCTTTGATTATCAGGGGTTTACAATATTCATTTGATAAACATTCTTGTTATATACAATATATGATAAACGTTTTTAGTATATACAATGTGATAAACATTTTTCTTTATCATTTAATTACTATTCTCATTCCTTGTTAAATCCTTCTGCTGTATTACTCGCTTTGTTGTTTTTCTCCTCGGCTCCTTCAAGTGATGAGTGTTTATCACTTATTCTGGACGTTTAATTTCATTTATTGAAATTAATTTTGAAGGATTAGAGTAATATTATATTATTATTTGATAAACATTTTTGTTGTATACCTTATGATAAGCATTTTTGTTATATATAATATGGTAGACACTTTTAGCATATTTAATATGATAAACATTCTTCTTTATCATCTTCAACATTCTCATTCCTTGTTATAATCCATCTCTTTTCAATATTCGACGCTTGGTTGTTTTTCTCCTCTGCTCCTTCAAGTGATAGATGTTTACCACTTATTCTGGATGTTTAATTTCATTTATTGAAATTAATTTTGAAGGATTAGAGTAATATTATATTATTATTTGATACACATTTTTGTTGTACACAATATATGATAAACATTTTTGTTATATACACTATGATAAAATAGTTCACTCTTATAGTATAATATGTTCATTCAATAGTATATATAAGGGGGTTTTTGTGCTTTCACCATTCTATTGGGCTCATTATGGGTCAATTACTTTTCATAGATTCACTTTTTATTGCTGTTTATAGTATCACTTATCTTGGTTTGTACACGTTATGATATTCTACATCTCATGATAAATCTTATTATACATAATATGTTTAATATTCTTTAATTAGTTTCGCATAAATCTGGACGTTTTCTATTTCCTTCTCATTTGGTTGCTTCTCTCGGTTATCATTGATATCTGTCCTTTTTCTTCAGTGGTTAATGGTTTCTAGGTTTAGCCATGGTCACTCATATTAGGTGTGTTTGTTGTTTGGATCATTTTTATTTTCGGGTGGTTCTCGGTACTGGTAATGTACCTCATTATCATTTGGTTCTTCCATTTTGCTGCGACCAAATCTTCAGCTACCTTATGCCCTTTCGTCTTCTTCTCCTCATTATCTTTGGTACCCATTTGTTTAGTGTTCTCCTGGTTTTCGTTATAATTAACTTCTGGTGTCTCTTCTAACTCTGGTTTGTTGTCTCCTGTCTTCTGGCTGGAGTTTTCCGTCGACTAGTTCTTTTCCTTCCGCAATTTTCTTATTGCTTGAGCGTATCCTCCAATGATCCGGTCCATTTGTTCCTCATAATTTTCCTTCCTCTTGGGATGCATCTTTCTTCTAAGCACACTTACTTTAAATGCATTATGGCTTATGATTTTCTTCGTCGTAATACAGACATTCTTTTTGTCCCTCTTCATGAAGTTCCTTCTATATTCCTTCATAGAAATTCCTTCTCTGCGGTCGATGACTGGGAAGTTAATTATATTAATTAGACCACTTCGCGTCATCTCTACTGTTTCCTTTGTAGTTCTCACTTTCTCGGGACGTATTATTCCCCTTATTTCCATCTCCTTCTCTCCCGTTTTCTTCATTATTTGGGTCTTCTTTACACCTTCGGCGTCGATCTCCATGTATTGAATATTTTCTTTGTTCCTGTCGAGCTTGTTGTCAGATGATAATGTATTTGCGTCTTGTTCATTTTCTGCTTGTTTACCATTATTTTTAGTTTGCAAATTTGATTGTTCCACGATTTCATCACTTGGTGTTTCTGCTATCGTTGGTTCGCCTTCGTTTTTCATTTCTTCCCTCCATAGTTGGATGATTTCTTCCCTCCATAGTCTAATATCGTTTATCATTTCTTCTCTTGCCTTCTCAAAGCTATTCTCTACGGGTTGGGGAAACTGTTCCCTCATACATTTCACCATCATCTCCTGGAAACCTAGCATCTCTGTTGGTTCGGGTCCTACGGGTTGGCTTTCTACGGTGTCACCTGCGGTAGTCTCCCCTTCAGGCATTTTCGTGTCCTTGGTTTCTCTTAACTTTTTATTTACTGGCTCTGGTTCTTTATTGGTATGTTCTAAGATTACGGTTGGTCGATTGCCGTTTATTATTTCTTGGGTTGTTTCATTATTCACACCTGTTGTATCTTTATTATTATTTATTTTTTGGTGGGGGTTTTCCGTGTCCTTACCCATGGTTTCACAGTGTTCATTTAGAGATTCACGTATTTCATTATGGTCATCCTCCGTTATTGTTTCGATCACTGGGTCGGTACTTATTATTTCCTCCTCCTTTTTATTTTTATTGCCCTCTTGTTCTTGGGTATTCTTATCTATATTCTCTTGTAGTGGTTCCGTGGAATCTTTCTTGCTACGGTCGTTCTCAGATTTCTCGTTAAGGTGATTCTCATTTCCATCAGTATTTTCTTTATTTTTCATTAAATCTTCATTTATCGGTCTCTTCTCGTTTTTTAATTTCTTAGCCCTTTTCAATTCTTCTTCGAAAGCTTCCCTACGTTTACGCTCGTCTTCTCGTCTCTGGTTACGATAGCTCATTTCCTCTTCCTCCCGCTGCACTGCTTGGCTATAGAATAGTTCTTCGTTTCGTCTTATTTTGTTGTATCTCAATTCCTCTTCGAATGCTTCTTTTCTTTTACGCTCGTCTTCCCATCTCTGGTAACGCTAGTCCATTTCCTCTTCTTCTCGCCATGCTACTTAGCTATCAAACCATTTTGTATTCCAGTTCATCCTTCCTTGTCGGGTTTCCGCTCCGTGGAGTTTTGCAAAACCTTCTTCTATCTTACGTCTTAATTGGTCTGACTCCTCTCTCATCTGTCTCTTTTCCTCTTCCAGTTGTCGGCGCATTTTCTCACCATCTAAGTTCAATGCTCTGTATATTGGCTCCCAGTCCACTCTCTCCCTTCTCGTTCTATTTCTCCGGTACATCTTTCCTTCGGTGTTCGTTTGTGTACCTTCTCCTTGGCTGGCCTTGTATCTATTATCGTGTCTGTGTGTGTGAGGCGTGATTGTTCTACTGTATTTCCCGGGCTAATTTAATATTAAAAATTTATTAGTTTAATATTTTTAAAGCCACACTCTGTTGGTCGCCAATCTGTAACCGTACGTTTATGAGCTGTTGATAATGATAATAATGCTCCACTCTTGTGAGCGCCAATTTGTAGTAAAACAAATATGAGCTGTTGATAATGATAATAATGCTTCATTGTTGTGAGCCCCAATTTGTAATAAACTAATATATGTGGTGTTTGTAAATTCTTCTGCCCCACGTTGGGCGCCAATCTGTAACTGTACGTTTATATCGTGTGTAAAATCTTTTAAATACTGGTTACAAAGAATGTTAATATGATGTCTCTTTACTTTATTTATATGCAGTAATTCTCTTTGGTGATGATAATTAGTAAATATTGTTTATGTAATTAAAGTGTGATAATTTAAATGGATAATATACTAATCGCTGGTCGGTAAATGAATGTAGCCGTAGCGTCGATCTTGCAGTGGAACTCCTCTTCTTTGTTAAATGTCGTCAGTGTACGTACCGTCAAGTCTCGTCTGGACAAATAATTAAAAATAAAAACACTTTCACGTACCTGGTAGTAGTACTGGAAGTTCTGACGTTCACTTACCCAGAATAAACTGTCAAGATTTTCTTATGACCAGCTTACACTTTATAAACAAGGTTATACTACTCCTTGTATGCAATATGGGCGCCACATGGGTTTACTTTAGGAAAAGTTCACATCAAAAAACAAATTGATAAATTTTAAAATTGTATAGGTTCACTTTATGCTTCGTTTAAATGCTTAGGGCATTTACAACAATTCAAATATAATATTGTAATATTTCTGCTCAAAGTTATTTCACTGTACTCTATACTGCATTTACTTATCTAAATGAAATAAATGTAACCAAAGTTTATACTGTATAAAATTGTGGGTTTATTTTACCCTTTAAAAACAACTCAAAAATAAAAATACAATTATTAATTTAACACAATCTTGACGTTAAGTTGCCCGTCTACTATCTGTGGCCTAGCTCAGTTTAGAACAATAAAACTCTTATAACTATTAACAAATTTTACTTTTAATATATAATTTACCTCACGGGTAGGTTCTTTGAAATACAAATAGAATACTATTAATTGCCTTGACAGACGTTAATATAATGATAATTCGTATTTGGCCTCTTTTTAAAAACTCGTAATTATTTTTAAGGTTAGCGATCGTTGCGCATACTTATATACTAACAAATATTATGATGCTTAATTCTAACACAAATATCTTACGTTGGATTATCTAATCCTCTAAATAAATTGATTCTGTGTATGTTATTAAAAGTTTTGTTGTCCTTGCGTCAGTACAATGTTGTTGAAAATTATGATCAGTGCAAACAGATAAACAATATAAATGGTCACTGTGTTACTTATTTCTTTTTAATCATATAGATTAAGAATTTAAAACACTTCAGTGATCGGATTATAATGATCACTGGTTAATTACACTTTATACGCACTTGGAACGAGGAATCTGCCCTCTTCTTAATAAAACTGGGCTATTTACCTTACTGGTTAATATACTCTCACTCGTTCCGAACACACGCACTAATTAAAAATATTCACTTATTACTGTCGAAGCACTTTCCGTGTGGTTAATCGCTGTATTGTTGACTGTTTTGAAGAATTTTGAAATATTTACTGTTATTAAACTATATTAAGTCATAAAAATGTATGACGCTGGTGAGCGGCGACTGTATAGCTCGAGGTGAGGTGGCGAATCTAACGAATTTCTCCGCGTTGCTGGTTATATACCCCTTCGCTGCATCGCGATTAGAGAGAAAAGTTGTTTAGTAAACTCTTTTTTGATTGGCTCTGATAACCGTTACAATGACGTATTGTTTTTTCTAACGGCCACCGGAGCGAGCGTTGTACTCAACTGTCGATGTTGTCCGTATTACTTTGACAATTTCTTAATTTTAATAACAAATGATGCTAACACGCACTATGCACTTATTATAATCCCAGTCTCGAGGTTATTACCATCAAATTAAAGTTTAGTTTCTGTGCTTTAATTTGATATGGCTTAACACTGGTTTTAACCTCGTTTTCTCTGACAGTGTATACAAATAATGTTTTGAAACATGGTTTCTCACTGTCGTCTGCTAGCAATGCATAATGCGATCATTTCCTATTTTTTTACATTTAGTTATTTACACTGCGTTTTCTTTAGAACTTCATTGTTTGAACACTAATACATCTATGATTACAATTAAAAGCTATTTATATCTGTACAATATTAATTCTTAACATAATTATGGTAATACGTTATTATAAAAAATCCTTATTCTCTAAATACATTTTGTCTGGGCTACTCAATTTAAAGTTATACACTAGTAATTGAGTGGTGTTATGTCACATCTCGTTTAATTATATTTAATGTTCAGTAAATTTAATGTTTACTAGGAGTCCTGTTTCCCTATTAACTTACTGACATAAATTTGTTTAGGCATGGTCTAGACACTTTCTTAGCACCATGTTTATTCCTTAATAATTATTACTAATTATATTGTTTCTAGTAAGGAAGTTGCTCATCTCTATAAGATTTCCTTTTATAATTATCTTTATCCACTAATGTTACATCTGGACTTGTAAAGCTAGTTTTAATATACATTGTGGCCATAGCTATTCTAGTCATAGGCTTTGTTATTTACTTGTCATGGTTCTTTTACTTTCAGCCAAAATGCTGTTATTGTTATTACATTATTTCAGTCATTATTTAGTTAGTTTTACTTGTACATGACTCTACACTAATATCATGGACTGTCTCGTTTGACAGCTTATTGTGAACTTTGCATGTCCATTAGTTAAAGTCAGTCATTGTGTTTGTTGTAGTGTCATACAGTGTATTCATCACTGCTTCTTGGGATCCTTCCTCTTCTTTCTTCTTTGCTGGTCCTTCTCTTCTTTGCTACATTCATTATAAATGATTCACTTTGATCACTTTAGTGTAATTATTTACCCTTCTGGTGAGTGTCTAGGTTATGTAACATTTTGTGGTGTTACATATACTCCCCTCTCAAAATTGATAATTTGAGAAAAGTTTTATATTTTGAAGAAATTATCACTTTATTTTGTTTCATCATACTATTACTGCTTCTTTCTGCATTAAGTTCAGTAGTGTGTTGGTGTGTTGCACTAGATTGAGTTCTTTGCTAGTATTATTTTTAGCTTACTAGTATTTTTCAAGTTTTTTATATTCTTAGTCATTCAGTTATATCGTATCATAGTTCTTAAATTAACAATTTCCCTGTTTTATAATAACACATTTTTCTTTCCATTATACACATTTTGATTCTAGTGACAAAATCTTTTGTTCTTTCATTTTACCTCACAGTTTTTTACTTAATCCTTGACATATTACAATTCAATTCCCTAACATTTTTTAGTGGGTTCGGAGTCAGAGGGGCTCTATTTGGCATCCATTCTCCGCCGTTCCTCAGCTATACATCCTCAGAATCAGAGGAATCTTCATCTCTGTCTGGGACAATAAAAAGTTGCACATAACAACAGTTGCACTATCACAACACATAAAATATAACATATCATTTATTTTTTCAATAAGACATCATATTCAATATAACATTCAAGGTATTAGAGGTTTCATTATTATCACTGTTCATGCTTTAACATTTTATCTAACATACTTCTCTTCACAGGTCATTATTTTATTTATAACTTGACATATTTGCTATATTATTTATCAGCCTTGTTGCTATTCTTCGATACTAGTTCGTTGTTTTGGTTATTTCACTGTTTTTAAATTGCACACTTGAATTTATCACTATATAATTATGCAGTTGGTCTTTAAATTCCTCTTTAGTTCGCCATAGTTCACTCTTAACACTGTTTATACACTGGGTTTTTAACACTTTGTTCGTTATCTTCTTTGATTATCAGGGGTTTACAATATTCATTTGATAAACATTCTTGTCATATACAATATATGATAAACGTTTTTAGTATATACAATATGATAAACATTTTTCTTTATCATTTAATTACTATTCTCATTCCTTGTTAAATCCTTCTGCTGTATTACTCGCTTTGTTGTTTTTCTCCTCGGCTCCTTCAAGTGATGAGTGTTTATCACTTATTCTGGACGTTTAATTTCATTTATTGAAATTAATTTTGAAGGATTAGAGTAATATTATATTATTATTTGATAAACATTTTTGTTGTATACCTTATGATAAGCATTTTTGTTATATATAATATGGTAGACACTTTTAGCATATTTAATATGATAAACATTCTTCTTTATCATCTTCAACATTCTCATTCCTTGTTATAATCCATCTCTTTTCAATATTCGACGCTTGGTTGTTTTTCTCCTCTGCTCCTTCAAGTGATAGATGTTTACCACTTATTCTGGATGTTTAATTTCATTTATTGAAATTAATTTTGAAGGATTAGAGTAATATTATATTATTATTTGATACACATTTTTGTTGTACACAATATATGATAAACATTTTTGTTATATACACTATGATAAAATAGTTCACTCTTATAGTATAATATGTTCATTCAATAGTACATATAAGGGGGTTTTTGTGCTTTCACTATTGTATTGGGCTCATTATGGGTCAATTACTTTTCATAGATTCACTTTTTATTGCTGTTTATAGTATCACTTATCTTGGTTTGTACACGTTATGATATTCTACATCTCATGATAAATCTTATTATACATAATATGTTTAATATTCTTTAATTAGTTTCGCATAAATCTGGACGTTTTCTATTTCCTTCTCATTTGGTTGCTTCTCTCGGTTATCATTGATATCTGTCCTTTTTCTTCAGTGGTTAATGGTTTCTAGGTTTAGCCATGGTCACTCATATTAGGTGTGTTTGTTGTTTGGATCATTTTTATTTTCGGGTGGTTCTCGGTACTGGTAATGTACCTCATTATCATTTGGTTCTTCCATTTTGCTGCGACCAAATCTTCAGCTACCTTATGCCCTTTCGTCTTCTTCTCCTCATTATCTTTGGTACCCATTTGTTTAGTGTTCTCCTGGTTTTCGTTATAATTAACTTCTGGTGTCTCTTCTAACTCTGGTTTGTTGTCTCCTGTCTTCTGGCTGGAGTTTTCCGTCGACTAGTTCTTTTCCTTCCGCAATTTTCTTATTGCTTGAGCGTATCCTCCAATGATCCGGTCCATTTGTTCCTCGTAATTTTCCTTCCTCTTGGGATGCATCTTTCTTCTAAGCACACTTACTTTAAATGCATTATGGCTTATGATTTTCTTCGTCGTAATACAGACATTCTTTTTGTCCCTCTTCATGAAGTTCCTTCTGTATTCCTTCATAGAAATTCCTTCTCTGCGGTCGATGACTGGGAAGTTAATTATATTAATTAGACCACTTCGCGTCATCTCTACTGTTTCCTTTGTAGTTCTCACTTTCTCGGGACGTATTATTCCCATTATTTCCATCTCCTTCTCTCCCGTTTTCTTCATTATTTGGGTCTTCTTTACACCTTCGGCGTCGATCTCCATGTATTGAATATTTTCTTTGTTCCTGTCCAGCTTGTTGTCAGATGATAATGTATTTGCGTCTTGTTCATTTTCTGCTTGTTTACCATTATTTTTAGTTTGCAGATTTGATTGTTCCACGATGTCATCACTTGGTGTTTCTGCTATCGTTGGTTCGCCATCGTTTTTCATTTCTTCCCTCCATAGTCTAATATCGTTTATCATTTCTTCTCTTGCCTTCTCAAAGCTATTCTCTACGGGTTGGGGAAACTGTTCCCTCATACATTTCACCATCATCTCCTGGAAACCTAGCATCTCTGTTGGTTCGGGTCCTACGGGTTGGTTTTCTACGGTGTCACCTGCGGTAGTCTCCCCTTCAGGCATTTTCGTGTCCTTGCTTTCTCTTAATTTTTTATTTACTGGCTCTGGTTCTTTATTGGTATGTTCTAAGATTACGGTTGGTCGATTGCCGTTTATTATTTCTTGGGTTGTTTCTTTATTCACGCCTGTTGTATCTTTATTATTATTTATTTTTTGGTGGGGGTTTTCCGTGTCCTTACCCATGGTTTCACAGTGTTCATTTAGAGATTCACGTATTTCATTATGGTCATCCTCCGTTATTGTTTCGATCACTGGGTCGGTACTTATTATTTCCTCCTCCTTTTTATTTTTATTGCCCTCTTGTTCTTGGGTATTCTTATCTATATTCTCTTGTAGTGGTTCCGTGGAATCTTTCTTGCTACGGTCGTTCTCAGATTTCTCGTTAAGGTGATTCTCATTTCCATCAGTATTTTCTTTATTTTTCATTAAATCTTCATTTATCGGTCTCTTCTCGTTTTTTAATTTCTTAGCCCTTTTCAATTCTTCTTCGAAAGCTTCCCTACGTTTACGCTCGTCTTCTCGTCTCTGGTTACGATAGCTCATTTCCTCTTCCTCTCGCTGCACTGCTTGGCTATAGAATAGTTCTTCGTTTCGTCTTATTTTGTTGTATCTCAATTCCTCTTCGAATGCTTCTTTTCTTTTACGCTCGTCTTCCCATCTCTGGTAACGCTAGTCCATTTCCTCTTCTTCTCGCCATGCTACTTAGCTATCAAACCATTTTGTATTCCAGTTCATCCTTCCTTGTCAGGTTTCCGCTCCGTGGAGTTTTGCAAAACCTTCTTCTATCTTACGTCTTAATTGGTCTGACTCCTCTCTCATCTGTCTCTTTTCCTCTTCCAGTTGTCGGCGCATTTTCTCACCATCTAAGTTCAATGCTCTGTATATTGGCTCCCAGTCCACTCTCTCCCTTCTCGTTCTATTTCTCCGGTACATCTTTGCTTCGGTGTTCGTTTGTGTACCTTCTCCTTGGCTGGCCTTGTATCTATTATCGTGTCTGTGTGTGTGAGGCGTGATTGTTCTACTGTATTTCCCGGGCTAATTTAATATTAAAAATTTATTAGTTTAATATTTTTAAAGCCACACTCTGTTGGTCGCCAATCTGTAACCGTACGTTTATGAGCTGTTGATAATGATAATAATGCTCCACTGTTGTGAGCGCCAATTTGTAGTAAAACAAATATGAGCTGTTGATAATGATAATAATGCTTCATTGTTGTGAGCCCCAATTTGTAATAAACTAATATATGTGGTGTTTGTAAATTCTTCTGCCCCACGTTGGGCGCCAATCTGTAACTGTACGTTTATATCGTGTGTAAAATCTTTTAAATACTGGTTACAAAGAATGTTAATATGATGTCTCTTTACTTTATTTATATGCAGTAATTCTCTTTGTTGATGATAATTAGTAAATATTGTTTATGTAATTAAAGTGTGATAATTTAAATGGATAATATACTAATCGCTGGTCGGTAAATGAATGTAGCCGTAGCGTCGATCTTGCAGTGGAACTCCTCTTCTTTGTTAAATGTCGTCAGTGTACGTACCGTCAAGTCTCGTCTGGACAAATAATTTAAAATAAAAACACTTTCACGTACCTGGTAGTAGTACTGGAAGTTCTGACGTTCACTTACCCAGAATAAACTGTCAAGATTTTCTTATGACCAGCTTACACTTTATAAACAAGGTTATACTACTCCTTGTATGCAATATGGGCGCCACATGGGTTTACTTTAGGAAAAGTTCCCATCAAAAAACAAATTGATAAATTTTAAAATTGTATAGGTTCACTTTATGCTTCGTTTAAATGCTTAGGGCATTTACAACAATTCAAATATAATATTGTAATATTTCTGCTCAAAGTTATTTCACTGTACTCTATACTGCATTTACTTATCTAAATGAAATAAATGTAACCAAAGTTTATACTGTATAAAATTGTGGGTTTATTTTACCCTTTAAAAACAACTTAAAAATAAAAATACAATTATTAATTTAACACAATCTTGACGTTAAGTTGCCCGTCTACTATCTGTGGCCTAGCTCAGTTTAGAACAATAAAACTCTTATAACTATTAACAAATTTTACTTTTAATATATAATTTACCTCACGGGTAGGTTCTTTGAAATACAAATAGAATACTATTAATTGCCTTGACAGACGTTAATATAATGATAATTCGTATTTGGCCTCTTTTTAAAAACTCGTAATTATTTTTAAGGTTAGCGATCGTTGCGCATACTTATATACTAACAAATATTATGATGCTTAATTCTAACACAAATATCTTACGTTGGATTATCTAATCCTCTAAATAAATTGATTCTGTGTATGTTATTAAAAGTTTTGTTGTCCTTGCGTCAGTACAAGGTTGTTGAAAATTATGATCAGTGCAAACAGATAAACAATATAAATGGTCACTGTGTTACTTATTTCTTTTTAATCATATAGATTAAGAATTTAAAACACTTCAGTGATCGGATTATAATGATCACTGGTTAATTACACTTTATACGCACTTGGAACGAGGAATCTGCCCTCTTCTTAATAAAACTGGGCTATTTAACTTACTGGTTAATATACTCTCACTCGTTCCGAACACACGCACTAATTAAAAATATTCACTTATTACTGTCGAAGCACTTTCCGTGTGGTTAATCGCTGTATTGTTGACTGTTTTGAAGAATTTTGAAATATTTACTGTTATTAAACTATATTAAGTCATAAAAATGTATGACGCTGGTGAGCGGCGACTGTATAGCTCGAGGTGAGGTGGCAAATCTAACGAATTTCTCCGCGTTGCTGGTTATATACCCCTTCGCTGCATCGCGATTAGAGAGAAAAGTTGTTTAGTAAACTCTTTTTTGATTGGCTCTGATAACCGTTACAATGACGTATTGTTTTTTCTAACGGCCACCGGAGCGAGCGTTGTACTCAACTGTCGATGTTGTCCGTATTACTTTGACAATTTCTTAATTTTAATAACAAATGATGCTAACACGCACTATGCACTTATTATAATCCCAGTCTCGAGGTTATTACCATCAAATTAAAGTTTAGTTTCTGTGCTTTAATTTGATATGGCTTAACACTGGTTTTAACCTCGTTTTCTCTGACAGTGTATACAAATAATGTTTTGAAACATGGTTTCTCACTGTCGTCTGCTAGCAATGCATAATGCGATCATTTCCTATTTTTTTACATTTAGTTATTTACACTGCGTTTTCTTTAGAACGTCAGTGTCTGAACACTAATACATCTATGATTACAATTAAAAGCTATTTATATCTGTACAATATTAATTCTTAACATAATTATGGTAATACGTTATTATAAAAAATCCTTATTCTCTAAATACATTTTGTCTGGGCTACTCAATTTAAAGTTATACACTAGTAATTGAGTGGTGTTATGTCACATCTCGTTTAATTATATTTAATGTTCAGTAAATTTAATGTTTACTAGGAGTCCTGTTTCCCTATTAACTTACTGACATAAATTTGTTTAGGCATGGTCTAGACACTTTCTTAGCACCATGTTTATTCCTTAATAATTATTACTAATTATATTGTTTCTAGTAAGGAAGTTGCTCATCTCTATAAGATTTCCTTTTATAATTATCTTTATCCACTAATGTTACATCTGGACTTGTAAAGCTAGTTTTAATATACATTGTGGCCATAGCTATTCTAGTCATAGGCTTTGTTATTTACTTGTCATGGTTCTTTTACTTTCAGCCAAAATGCTGTTATTGTTATTACATTATTTCAGTCATTATTTAGTTAGTTTTACTTGTACATGACTCTACACTAATATCATGGACTGTCTCATTTGACAGCTTATTGTGAACTTTGCATGTCCATTAGTTAAAGTCAGTCATTGTGTTTGTTGTAGTGTCATACAGTGTATTCATCACTGCTTCTTGGGATCCTTCCTCTTCTTTCTTCTTTGCTGGTCCTTCTCTTCTTTGCTACATTCATTATAAATGATTCACTTTGATCACTTTAGTGTAATTATTTACCCTTCTGGTGAGTGTCTAGGTTACGTAACATTTTGTGGTGTTACATATACTCCCCTCTCAAAATTGATAATTTGAGAAAAGTTTTATATTTTGAAGAAATTATCACTTTATTTTGTTTCATCATACTATTACTGCTTCTTTCTGCATTAAGTTCAGTAGTGTGTTGGTGTGTTGCACTAGATTGAGTTCTTTGCTAGTATTATTTTTAGCTTACTAGTATTTTTCAAGTTTTTTATATTCTTAGTCATTCAGTTATATCGTATCATAGTTCTTAAATTAACAATTTCCCTGTTTTATAATAACACATTTTTCTTTCCATTATACACATTTTGATTCTAGTGACAAACTCTTTTGTTCTTTCATTTTACCTCACAGTTTTTTACTTAATCCTTGACATATTACAATTCAATTCCCTAACATTTTTTAGTGGGTTCGGAGTCAGAGGGGCTCTATTTGGCATCCATTCTCCGCCGTTCCTCAGCTATACATCCTCAGAATCAGAGGAATCTTCATCTCTGTCTGGGACAATAAAAAGTTGCACATAACAACAGTTGCACTATCACAACACATAAAATATAACATATCATTTATTTTTTCAATAAGACATCATATTCAATATAACATTCAAGGTATTAGAGGTTTCATTATTATCACTGTTCATGCTTTAACATTTTATCTAACATACTTCTCTTCACAGGTCATTATTTTATTTATAACTTGACATATTTGCTATATTATTTATCAGCCTTGTTGCTATTCTTCGATACTAGTTCGTTGTTTTCGTTATTTCACTGTTTTTAAATTGCACACTTGAATTTATCACTATATAATTATGCAGTTGGTCTTTAAATTCCTCTTTAGTTCGCCATAGTTCACTCTTAACACTGTTTATACACTGGGTTTTTAACACTTTGTTCGTTATCTTCTTTGATTATCAGGGGTTTACAATATTCATTTGATAAACATTCTTGTCATATACAATATATGATAAACGTTTTTAGTATATACAATATGATAAACATTTTTCTTTATCATTTAATTACTATTCTCATTCCTTGTTAAATCCTTCTGCTGTATTACTCGCTTTGTTGTTTTTCTCCTCGGCTCCTTCAAGTGATGAGTGTTTATCACTTATTCTGGACGTTTAATTTCATTTATTGAAATTAATTTTGAAGGATTAGAGTAATATTATATTATTATTTGATAAACATTTTTGTTGTATACCTTATGATAAGCATTTTTGTTATATATAATATGGTAGACACTTTTAGCATATTTAATATGATAAACATTCTTCTTTATCATCTTCAACATTCTCATTCCTTGTTATAATCCATCTCTTTTCAATATTCGACGCTTGGTTGTTTTTCTCCTCTGCTCCTTCAAGTGATAGATGTTTACCACTTATTCTGGATGTTTAATTTCATTTATTGAAATTAATTTTGAAGGATTAGAGTAATATTATATTATTATTTGATACACATTTTTGTTGTACACAATATATGATAAACATTTTTGTTATATACACTATGATAAAATAGTTCACTCTTATAGTATAATATGTTCATTCAATAGTATATATAAGGGGGTTTTTGTGCTTTCACTATTGTATTGGGCTCATTATGGGTCAATTACTTTTCATAGATTCACTTTTTATTGCTGTTTATAGTATCACTTATCTTGGTTTGTACACGTTATGATATTCTACATCTCATGATAAATCTTATTATACATAATATGTTTAATATTCTTTAATTAGTTTCGCATAAATCTGGACGTTTTCTATTTCCTTCTCATTTGGTTGCTTCTCTCGGTTATCATTGATATCTGTCCTTTTTCTTCAGTGGTTAATGGTTTCTAGGTTTAGCCATGGTCACTCATATTAGGTGTGTTTGTTGTTTGGATCATTTTTATTTTCGGGTGGTTCTCGGTACTGGTAATGTACCTCATTATCATTTGGTTCTTCCATTTTGCTGCGACCAAATCTTCAGCTACCTTATGCCCTTTCGTCTTCTTCTCCTCATTATCTTTGGTACCCATTTGTTTAGTGTTCTCCTGGTTTTCGTTATAATTAACTTCTGGTGTCTCTTCTAACTCTGGTTTGTTGTCTCCTGTCTTCTGGCTGGAGTTTTCCGTCGACTAGTTCTTTTCCTTCCGCAATTTTCTTATTGCTTGAGCGTATCCTCCAATGATCCGGTCCATTTGTTCCTCGTAATTTTCCTTCCTCTTGGGATGCATCTTTCTTCTAAGCACACTTACTTTAAATGCATTATGGCTTATGATTTTCTTCGTCGTAATACAGACATTCTTTTTGTCCCTCTTCATGAAGTTCCTTCTGTATTCCTTCATAGAAATTCCTTCTCTGCGGTCGATGACTGGGAAGTTAATTATATTAATTAGACCACTTCGCGTCATCTCTACTGTTTCCTTTGTAGTTCTCACTTTCTCGGGACGTATTATTCCCATTATTTCCATCTCCTTCTCTCCCGTTTTCTTCATTATTTGGGTCTTCTTTACACCTTCGGCGTCGATCTCCATGTATTGAATATTTTCTTTGTTCCTGTCCAGCTTGTTGTCAGATGATAATGTATTTGCGTCTTGTTCATTTTCTGCTTGTTTACCATTATTTTTAGTTTGCAGATTTGATTGTTCCACGATGTCATCACTTGGTGTTTCTGCTATCGTTGGTTCGCCATCGTTTTTCATTTCTTCCCTCCATAGTCTAATATCGTTTATCATTTCTTCTCTTGCCTTCTCAAAGCTATTCTCTACGGGTTGGGGAAACTGTTCCCTCATACATTTCACCATCATCTCCTGGAAACCTAGCATCTCTGTTGGTTCGGGTCCTACGGGTTGGTTTTCTACGGTGTCACCTGCGGTAGTCTCCCCTTCAGGCATTTTCGTGTCCTTGCTTTCTCTTAATTTTTTATTTACTGGCTCTGGTTCTTTATTGGTATGTTCTAAGATTACGGTTGGTCGATTGCCGTTTATTATTTCTTGGGTTGTTTCTTTATTCACGCCTGTTGTATCTTTATTATTATTTATTTTTTGGTGGGGGTTTTCCGTGTCCTTACCCATGGTTTCACAGTGTTCATTTAGAGATTCACGTATTTCATTATGGTCATCCTCCGTTATTGTTTCGATCACTGGGTCGGTACTTATTATTTCCTCCTCCTTTTTATTTTTATTGCCCTCTTGTTCTTGGGTATTCTTATCTATATTCTCTTGTAGTGGTTCCGTGGAATCTTTCTTGCTACGGTCGTTCTCAGATTTCTCGTTAAGGTGATTCTCATTTCCATCAGTATTTTCTTTATTTTTCATTAAATCTTCATTTATCGGTCTCTTCTCGTTTTTTAATTTCTTAGCCCTTTTCAATTCTTCTTCGAAAGCTTCCCTACGTTTACGCTCGTCTTCTCGTCTCTGGTTACGATAGCTCATTTCCTCTTCCTCTCGCTGCACTGCTTGGCTATAGAATAGTTCTTCGTTTCGTCTTATTTTGTTGTATCTCAATTCCTCTTCGAATGCTTCTTTTCTTTTACGCTCGTCTTCCCATCTCTGGTAACGCTAGTCCATTTCCTCTTCTTCTCGCCATGCTACTTAGCTATCAAACCATTTTGTATTCCAGTTCATCCTTCCTTGTCAGGTTTCCGCTCCGTGGAGTTTTGCAAAACCTTCTTCTATCTTACGTCTTAATTGGTCTGACTCCTCTCTCATCTGTCTCTTTTCCTCTTCCAGTTGTCGGCGCATTTTCTCACCATCTAAGTTCAATGCTCTGTATATTGGCTCCCAGTCCACTCTCTCCCTTCTCGTTCTATTTCTCCGGTACATCTTTGCTTCGGTGTTCGTTTGTGTACCTTCTCCTTGGCTGGCCTTGTATCTATTATCGTGTCTGTGTGTGTGAGGCGTGATTGTTCTACTGTATTTCCCGGGCTAATTTAATATTAAAAATTTATTAGTTTAATATTTTTAAAGCCACACTCTGTTGGTCGCCAATCTGTAACCGTACGTTTATGAGCTGTTGATAATGATAATAATGCTCCACTGTTGTGAGCGCCAATTTGTAGTAAAACAAATATGAGCTGTTGATAATGATAATAATGCTTCATTGTTGTGAGCCCCAATTTGTAATAAACTAATATATGTGGTGTTTGTAAATTCTTCTGCCCCACGTTGGGCGCCAATCTGTAACTGTACGTTTATATCGTGTGTAAAATCTTTTAAATACTGGTTACAAAGAATATTAATATGATGTCTCTTTACTTTATTTATATGCAGTAATTCTCTTTGTTGATGATAATTAGTAAATATTGTTTATGTAATTAAAGTGTGATAATTTAAATGGATAATATACTAATCGCTGGTCGGTAAATGAATGTAGCCGTAGCGTCGATCTTGCAGTGGAACTCCTCTTCTTTGTTAAATGTCGTCAGTGTACGTACCGTCAAGTCTCGTCTGGACAAATAATTTAAAATAAAAACACTTTCACGTACCTGGTAGTAGTACTGGAAGTTCTGACGTTCACTTACCCAGAATAAACTGTCAAGATTTTCTTATGACCAGCTTACACTTTATAAACAAGGTTATACTACTCCTTGTATGCAATATGGGCGCCACATGGGTTTACTTTAGGAAAAGTTCCCATCAAAAAACAAATTGATAAATTTTAAAATTGTATAGGTTCACTTTATGCTTCGTTTAAATGCTTAGGGCATTTACAACAATTCAAATATAATATTGTAATATTTCTGCTCAAAGTTATTTCACTGTACTCTATACTGCATTTACTTATCTAAATGAAATAAATGTAACCAAAGTTTATACTGTATAAAATTGTGGGTTTATTTTACCCTTTAAAAACAACTTAAAAATAAAAATACAATTATTAATTTAACACAATCTTGACGTTAAGTTGCCCGTCTACTATCTGTGGCCTAGCTCAGTTTAGAACAATAAAACTCTTATAACTATTAACAAATTTTACTTTTAATATATAATTTACCTCACGGGTAGGTTCTTTGAAATACAAATAGAATACTATTAATTGCCTTGACAGACGTTAATATAATGATAATTCGTATTTGGCCTCTTTTTAAAAACTCGTAATTATTTTTAAGGTTAGCGATCGTTGCGCATACTTATATACTAACAAATATTATGATGCTTAATTCTAACACAAATATCTTACGTTGGATTATCTAATCCTCTAAATAAATTGATTCTGTGTATGTTATTAAAAGTTTTGTTGTCCTTGCGTCAGTACAAGGTTGTTGAAAATTATGATCAGTGCAAACAGATAAACAATATAAATGGTCACTGTGTTACTTATTTCTTTTTAATCATATAGATTAAGAATTTAAAACACTTCAGTGATCGGATTATAATGATCACTGGTTAATTACACTTTATACGCACTTGGAACGAGGAATCTGCCCTCTTCTTAATAAAACTGGGCTATTTAACTTACTGGTTAATATACTCTCACTCGTTCCGAACACACGCACTAATTAAAAATATTCACTTATTACTGTCGAAGCACTTTCCGTGTGGTTAATCGCTGTATTGTTGACTGTTTTGAAGAATTTTGAAATATTTACTGTTATTAAACTATATTAAGTCATAAAAATGTATGACGCTGGTGAGCGGCGACTGTATAGCTCGAGGTGAGGTGGCAAATCTAACGAATTTCTCCGCGTTGCTGGTTATATACCCCTTCGCTGCATCGCGATTAGAGAGAAAAGTTGTTTAGTAAACTCTTTTTTGATTGGCTCTGATAACCGTTACAATGACGTATTGTTTTTTCTAACGGCCACCGGAGCGAGCGTTGTACTCAACTGTCGATGTTGTCCGTATTACTTTGACAATTTCTTAATTTTAATAACAAATGATGCTAACACGCACTATGCACTTATTATAATCCCAGTCTCGAGGTTATTACCATCAAATTAAAGTTTAGTTTCTGTGCTTTAATTTGATATGGCTTAACACTGGTTTTAACCTCGTTTTCTCTGACAGTGTATACAAATAATGTTTTGAAACATGGTTTCTCACTGTCGTCTGCTAGCAATGCATAATGCGATCATTTCCTATTTTTTTACATTTAGTTATTTACACTGCGTTTTCTTTAGAACGTCAGTGTCTGAACACTAATACATCTATGATTACAATTAAAAGCTATTTATATCTGTACAATATTAATTCTTAACATAATTATGGTAATACGTTATTATAAAAAATCCTTATTCTCTAAATACATTTTGTCTGGGCTACTCAATTTAAAGTTATACACTAGTAATTGAGTGGTGTTATGTCACATCTCGTTTAATTATATTTAATGTTCAGTAAATTTAATGTTTACTAGGAGTCCTGTTTCCCTATTAACTTACTGACATAAATTTGTTTAGGCATGGTCTAGACACTTTCTTAGCACCATGTTTATTCCTTAATAATTATTACTAATTATATTGTTTCTAGTAAGGAAGTTGCTCATCTCTATAAGATTTCCTTTTATAATTATCTTTATCCACTAATGTTACATCTGGACTTGTAAAGCTAGTTTTAATATACATTGTGGCCATAGCTATTCTAGTCATAGGCTTTGTTATTTACTTGTCATGGTTCTTTTACTTTCAGCCAAAATGCTGTTATTGTTATTACATTATTTCAGTCATTATTTAGTTAGTTTTACTTGTACATGACTCTACACTAATATCATGGACTGTCTCATTTGACAGCTTATTGTGAACTTTGCATGTCCATTAGTTAAAGTCAGTCATTGTGTTTGTTGTAGTGTCATACAGTGTATTCATCACTGCTTCTTGGGATCCTTCCTCTTCTTTCTTCTTTGCTGGTCCTTCTCTTCTTTGCTACATTCATTATAAATGATTCACTTTGATCACTTTAGTGTAATTATTTACCCTTCTGGTGAGTGTCTAGGTTACGTAACATTTTGTGGTGTTACATATACTCCCCTCTCAAAATTGATAATTTGAGAAAAGTTTTATATTTTGAAGAAATTATCACTTTATTTTGTTTCATCATACTATTACTGCTTCTTTCTGCATTAAGTTCAGTAGTGTGTTGGTGTGTTGCACTAGATTGAGTTCTTTGCTAGTATTATTTTTAGCTTACTAGTATTTTTCAAGTTTTTTATATTCTTAGTCATTCAGTTATATCGTATCATAGTTCTTAAATTAACAATTTCCCTGTTTTATAATAACACATTTTTCTTTCCATTATACACATTTTGATTCTAGTGACAAACTCTTTTGTTCTTTCATTTTACCTCACAGTTTTTTACTTAATCCTTGACATATTACAATTCAATTCCCTAACATTTTTTAGTGGGTTCGGAGTCAGAGGGGCTCTATTTGGCATCCATTCTCCGCCGTTCCTCAGCTATACATCCTCAGAATCAGAGGAATCTTCATCTCTGTCTGGGACAATAAAAAGTTGCACATAACAACAGTTGCACTATCACAACACATAAAATATAACATATCATTTATTTTTTCAATAAGACATCATATTCAATATAACATTCAAGGTATTAGAGGTTTCATTATTATCACTGTTCATGCTTTAACATTTTATCTAACATACTTCTCTTCACAGGTCATTATTTTATTTATAACTTGACATATTTGCTATATTATTTATCAGCCTTGTTGCTATTCTTCGATACTAGTTCGTTGTTTTGGTTATTTCACTGTTTTTAAATTACACACTTGAATTTATCACTATATAATTATGCAGTTGGTCTTTAAATTCCTCTTTAGTTCGCCATAGTTCACTCTTAACACTGTTTATACACTGGGTTTTTAACACTTTGTTCGTTATCTTCTTTGATTATCAGGGGTTTACAATATTCATTTGATAAACATTCTTGTTATATACAATATATGATAAACGTTTTTAGTATATACAATATGATAAACATTTTTCTTTATCATTTAATTACTATTCTCATTCCTTGTTAAATCCTGCTGTATTACTCGCTTTGTTGTTTTTCTCCTCGGCTCCTTCAAGTGATGAGTGTTTATCACTTATTCTGGACGTTTAATTTCATTTATTGAAATTAATTTTGAAGGATTAGAGTAATATTATATTATTATTTGATAAACATTTTTGTTGTATACCTTATGATAAGCATTTTTGTTATATATAATATGGTAGACACTTTTAGCATATTTAATATGATAAACATTCTTCTTTATCATCTTCAACATTCTCATTCCTTGTTATAATCCATCTCTTTTCAATATTCGACGCTTGGTTGTTTTTCTCCTCTGCTCCTTCAAGTGATAGATGTTTACCACTTATTCTGGATGTTTAATTTCATTTATTGAAATTAATTTTGAAGGATTAGAGTAATATTATATTATTATTTGATACACATTTTTGTTGTACACAATATATGATAAACATTTTTGTTATATACACTATGATAAAATAGTTCACTCTTATAGTATAATATGTTCATTCAATAGTATATATAAGGGGGTTTTTGTGCTTTCACTATTGTATTGGGCTCATTATGGGTCAATTACTTTTCATAGATTCACTTTTTATTGCTGTTTATAGTATCACTTATCTTGGTTTGTACACGTTATGATATTCTACATCTCATGATAAATCTTATTATACATAATATGTTTAATATTCTTTAATTAGTTTCGCATAAATCTGGACGTTTTCTATTTCCTTCTCATTTGGTTGCTTCTCTCGGTTATCATTGATATCTGTCCTTTTTCTTCAGTGGTTAATAGTTACTAGGTTTAGCCATGGTCACTCATATTAGGTGTGTTTGTTGTTTGGATCATTTTTATTTTCGGGTGGTTCTCGGTACTGGTAATGTACCTCATTATCATTTGGTTCTTCCATTTTGCTGCGACCAAATCTTCAGCTACCTTATGCCCTTTCGTCTTCTTCTCCTCATTATCTTTGGTACCCATTTGTTTAGTGTTCTCCTGGTTTTCGTTATAATTAACTTCTGGTGTCTCTTCTAACTCTGGTTTGTTGTCTCCTGTCTTCTGGCTGGAGTTTTCCGTCGACTAGTTCTTTTCCTTCCGCAATTTTCTTATTGCTTGAGCGTATCCTCCAATGATCCGGTCCATTTGTTCCTCGTAATTTTCCTTCCTCTTGGGATGCATCTTTCTTCTAAGCACACTTACTTTAAATGCATTATGGCTTATGATTTTCTTCGTCGTAATACAGACATTCTTTTTGTCCCTCTTCATGAAGTTCCTTCTGTATTCCTTCATAGAAATTCCTTCTCTGCGGTCGATGACTGGGAAGTTAATTATATTAATTAGACCACTTCGCGTCATCTCTACTGTTTCCTTTGTAGTTCTCACTTTCTCGGGACGTATTATTCCCCTTATTTCCATCTCCTTCTCTCCCGTTTTCTTCATTATTTGGGTCTTCTTTACACCTTCGGCGTCGATCTCCATGTATTGAATATTTTCTTTGTTCCTGTCGAGCTTGTTGTCAGATGATAATGTATTTGCGTCTTGTTCATTTTCTGCTTGTTTACCATTATTTTTAGTTTGCAGATTTGATTGTTCCACGATGTCATCACTTGGTGTTTCTGCTATCGTTGGTTCGCCATCGTTTTTCATTTCTTCCCTCCATAGTCTAATATCGTTTATCATTTCTTCTCTTGCCTTCTCAAAGCTATTCTCTACGGGTTGGGGAAACTGTTCCCTCATACATTTCACCATCATCTCCTGGAAACCTAGCATCTCTGTTGGTTCGGGTCCTACGGGTTGGTTTTCTACGGTGTCACCTGCGGTAGTCTCCCCTTCAGGCATTTTCGTGTCCTTGCTTTCTCTTAATTTTTTATTTACTGGCTCTGGTTCTTTATTGGTATGTTCTAAGATTACGGTTGGTCGATTGCCGTTTATTATTTCTTGGGTTGTTTCTTTATTCACGCCTGTTGTATCTTTATTATTATTTATTTTTTGGTGGGTGTTTTCCGTGTCCTTACCCATGGTTTCACAGTGTTCATTTAGAGATTCACGTATTTCATTATGGTCATCCTCCGTTATTGTTTCGATCACTGGGTCGGTACTTATTATTTCCTCCTCCTTTTTATTTTTATTGCCCTCTTGTTCTTGGGTATTCTTATCTATATTCTCTTGTAGTGGTTCCGTGGAATCTTTCTTGCTACGGTCGTTCTCAGATTTCTCGTTAAGGTGATTCTCATTTCCATCAGTATTTTCTTTATTTTTCATTAAATCTTCATTTATCGGTCTCTTCTCGTTTTTTAATTTCTTAGCCCTTTTCAATTCTTCTTCGAAAGCTTCCCTACGTTTACGCTCGTCTTCTCGTCTCTGGTTACGATAGCTCATTTCCTCTTCCTCCCGCTGCACTGCTTGGCTATAGAATAGTTCTTCGTTTCGTCTTATTTTGTTGTATCTCAATTCCTCTTCGAATGCTTCTTTTCTTTTACGCTCGTCTTCCCATCTCTGGTAACGCTAGTCCATTTCCTCTTCTTCTCGCCATGCTACTTAGCTATCAAACCATTTTGTATTCCAGTTCATCCTTCCTTGTCAGGTTTCCGCTCCGTGGAGTTTTGCAAAACCTTCTTCTATCTTACGTCTTAATTGGTCTGACTCCTCTCTCATCTGTCTCTTTTCCTCTTCCAGTTGTCGGCGCATTTTCTCACCATCTAAGTTCAATGCTCTGTATATTGGCTCCCAGTCCACTCTCTCCCTTCTCGTTCTATTTCTCCGGTACATCTTTGCTTCGGTGTTCGTTTGTGTACCTTCTCCTTGGCTGGCCTTGTATCTATTATCGTGTCTGTGTGTGTGAGGCGTGATTGTTCTACTGTATTTCCCGGGCTAATTTAATATTAAAAATTTATTAGTTTAATATTTTTAAAGCCACACTCTGTTGGTCGCCAATCTGTAACCGTACGTTTATGAGCTGTTGATAATGATAATAATGCTCCACTGTTGTGAGCGCCAATTTGTAGTAAAACAAATATGAGCTGTTGATAATGATAATAATGCTTCATTGTTGTGAGCCCCAATTTGTAATAAACTAATATATGTGGTGTTTGTAAATTCTTCTGCCCCACGTTGGGCGCCAATCTGTAACTGTACGTTTATATCGTGTGTAAAATCTTTTAAATACTGGTTACAAAGAATGTTAATATGATGTCTCTTTACTTTATTTATATGCAGTAATTCTCTTTGTTGATGATAATTAGTAAATATTGTTTATGTAATTAAAGTGTGATAATTTAAATGGATAATATACTAATCGCTGGTCGGTAAATGAATGTAGCCGTAGCGTCGATCTTGCAGTGGAACTCCTCTTCTTTGTTAAATGTCGTCAGTGTACGTACCGTCAAGTCTCGTCTGGACAAATAATTAAAAATAAAAACACTTTCACGTACCTGGTAGTAGTACTGGAAGTTCTGACGTTCACTTACCCAGAATAAACTGTCAAGATTTTCTTATGACCAGCTTACACTTTATAAACAAGGTTATACTACTCCTTGTATGCAATATGGGCGCCACATGGGTTTACTTTAGGAAAAGTTCCCATCAAAAAACAAATTGATAAATTTTAAAATTGTATAGGTTCACTTTATGCTTCGTTTAAATGCTTAGGGCATTTACAACAATTCAAATATAATATTGTAATATTTCTGCTCAAAGTTATTTCACTGTACTCTATACTGCATTTACTTATCTAAATGAAATAAATGTAACCAAAGTTTATACTGTATAAAATTGTGGGTTTATTTTACCCTTTAAAAACAACTCAAAAATAAAAATACAATTATTAATTTAACACAATCTTGACGTTAAGTTGCCCGTCTACTATCTGTGGCCTAGCTCAGTTTAGAACAATAAAACTCTTATAACTATTAACAAATTTTACTTTTAATATATAATTTACCTCACGGGTAGGTTCTTTGAAATACAAATAGAATACTATTAATTGCCTTGACAGACGTTAATATAATGATAATTCGTATTTGGCCTCTTTTTAAAAACTCGTAATTATTTTTAAGGTTAGCGATCGTTGCGCATACTTATATACTAACAAATATTATGATGCTTAATTCTAACACAAATATCTTACGTTGGATTATCTAATCCTCTAAATAAATTGATTCTGTGTATGTTATTAAAAGTTTTGTTGTCCTTGCGTCAGTACAAGGTTGTTGAAAATTATGATCAGTGCAAACAGATAAACAATATAAATGGTCACTGTGTTACTTATTTCTTTTTAATCATATAGATTAAGAATTTAAAACACTTCAGTGATCGGATTATAATGATCACTGGTTAATTACACTTTATACGCACTTGGAACGAGGAATCTGCCCTCTTCTTAATAAAACTGGGCTATTTACCTTACTGGTTAATATACTCTCACTCGTTCCGAACACACGCACTAATTAAAAATATTCACTTATTACTGTCGAAGCACTTTCCGTGTGGTTAATCGCTGTATTGTTGACTGTTTTGAAGAATTTTGAAATATTTACTGTTATTAAACTATATTAAGTCATAAAAATGTATGACGCTGGTGAGCGGCGACTGTATAGCTCGAGGTGAGGTGGCGAATCTAACGAATTTCTCCGCGTTGCTGGTTATATACCCCTTCGCTGCATCGCGATTAGAGAGAAAAGTTGTTTAGTAAACTCTTTTTTGATTGGCTCTGATAACCGTTACAATGACGTATTGTTTTTTCTAACGGCCACCGGAGCGAGCGTTGTACTCAACTGTCGATGTTGTCCGTATTACTTTGACAATTTCTTAATTTTAATAACAAATGATGCTAACACGCACTATGCACTTATTATAATCCCAGTCTCGAGGTTATTACCATCAAATTAAAGTTTAGTTTCTGTGCTTTAATTTGATATGGCTTAACACTGGTTTTAACCTCGTTTTCTCTGACAGTGTATACAAATAATGTTTTGAAACATGGTTTCTCACTGTCGTCTGCTAGCAATGCATAATGCGATCATTTCCTATTTTTTTACATTTAGTTATTTACACTGCGTTTTCTTTAGAACGTCAGTGTTTGAACACTAATACATCTATGATTACAATTAAAAGCTATTTATATCTGTACAATATTAATTCTTAACATAATTATGGTAATACGTTATTATAAAAAATCCTTATTCTCTAAATACATTTTGTCTGGGCTACTCAATTTAAAGTTATACACTAGTAATTGAGTGGTGTTATGTCACATCTCGTTTAATTATATTTAATGTTCAGTAAATTTAATGTTTACTAGGAGTCCTGTTTCCCTATTAACTTACTGACATAAATTTGTTTAGGCATGGTCTAGACACTTTCTTAGCACCATGTTTATTCCTTAATAATTATTACTAATTATATTGTTTCTAGTAAGGAAGTTGCTCATCTCTATAAGATTTCCTTTTATAATTATCTTTATCCACTAATGTTACATCTGGACTTGTAAAGCTAGTTTTAATATACATTGTGGCCATAGCTATTCTAGTCATAGGCTTTGTTATTTACTTGTCATGGTTCTTTTACTTTCAGCCAAAATGCTGTTATTGTTATTACATTATTTCAGTCATTATTTAGTTAGTTTTACTTGTTCATGACTCTACACTAATATCATGGACTGGCTCGTTTGACAGCTTATTGTGAACTTTGCATGTCCATTAGTTAAAGTCAGTCATTGTGTTTGTTGTAGTGTCATGCAGTGTATTCATCACTGCTTCTTGGGATCCTTCCTCTTCTTTCTTCTTTGCTGGTCCTTCTCTTCTTTGCTACATTCATTATAAATGATTCACTTTGATCACTTTAGTGTAATTATTTACCCTTCTGGTGAGTGTCTAGGTTATGTAACATTTTGTGGTGTTACATATACTCCCCTCTCAAAATTGATAATTTGAGAAAAGTTTTATATTTTGAAGAAATTATCACTTTATTTTGTTTCATCATACTATTACTGCTTCTTTCTGCATTAAGTTCAGTAGTCTGTAAGTGTGTTGCACTAGATTGAGTTCTTTGCTAGTACCGTATTTTCTCGCATAATTAACGCACTTTTTTGACGAAAAATACCGGCGAAAATTTCGGGTGCGTAAATTATTCAAGGATTTCAGATATACCCAAATTTCATTTCAAATTTATTGATATTTAAAAGATACATTAAATATATTATAGACAAAATCAGTTCAACTCATTGAAGTTATCGTCATTTGGCATAAAATTACGGTTGAGTTTTCTTCTGAACAATCAGATAGAGTACATTAGGCAAATTGGACACACAGTTTCAAGTACGGACACCGGAAAATATTCTTCCCGTCACGAGCTGATAGTACGACCTGAAGCAAAATAAATATGAATTAACGAAAGTACTAACGACGTAAGTAATAATGACATACCTGCTAAAAAGGAAGAAAAATAATCTTACCTTTTATAGGCTACCGAGTTGGTCGTCGCCACTGGAACTGCAGGAAGAATTGGTGCTGCTATCACTGCTCACATCTCTCCATAAGAAGTCATCTTCAGTCCCGTCTAACGCATTCGAGATTCCCGTCTTTTTGAAGCTCTTTTCAATCACCTTCGAAGAAATCATGTCCCAAGCGCGCAATATCCACTCACAAAGGAGTTCCACAGATGGTTTCTGAATTTTGCCTGTTGGAGTAAGTTCGTGCACATTTTCCGCCATCCAGCACTGATAGAGTTTTCGCACATTGTCCTTGAATGGTTTATTTATCGAAACATCCAAGGGTTGAAGTACTGATGTCAGTCCACCAGGAATCACAGCCAAATCGGTTTTCATGGTTTCCAATAATTTTTTAGTGTTTTCCGTCAGATGGCCACGGAAACTGTCTAACACGAGAAGAGCTGGGGACCGAAGGAGAGACCCCGCTCTATTTCCCCAAACCGTTCGTATCCAGTCTTCTACAAGTGACATGTCCATCCACCCTTTTTCTTGGACACGAACGTGGATCCCACGTGGAAATTTTACTTTCGGCATTGTTTTTCGCTTCAGGACAACGTACGGTGCAAGCTTTCTGCCATCAGCTGTTACAGCAAGCATTACCGTACACCGTTGTTTTTCACTTCCAGTAGTGCACACAATAACACTCGATGTTCCTTTCGTATCGATTGTTCGACTTTGTGGCATATCGAAACTGATGGGCGTCTGATCTGCGTTTCCTATCTGGGAAAGCAAATATTTCTTCGCTTTCCGTTTCCTAATCACGAAGCGATGAAAATCAATGACTTTTTGGTCGAAATCATTCGGCATTCTTTGACATAAGGATGTTCTTCTTCGAAGAGAGAGTCCATTTCTCTTCACAAATTTAATCACCCAGCCTCGGCTAACCTTAAAATTCGAGACACTGATCCCATGTGCTGCAGCTATTTCTCGTCCTTTAAAATACAGCATTTCGTAAGAAACGGCATATCCACCATTGCATAACGAAATCACATATTTCAGAAGATACTCCTCTACTTGCGGAAACTTGCCACTTTTTGGACCGCGAAATGCTTTACGAGACTTGTTGGTCTCTTGAAGGGCAATTTTCTGTTTTTGCCAGAACCGCAAGTTACACTCGGACACAGAATATTTGCAGCCTGCTGCCCTATTCCCATGTGTTTCAGCGTAAGCGATCACCGCAAGTTTATATGACGCAGTATTACTCGAATACTTGCTCATTGTGGATTAATGAACGACTTTGAGATCACAAAACATCCGTGTACCCGAAACACTCGTAAAATGAGTTTCTACCAGGCTGGAATAGATCGTCACTAATCACGTCTTCGCTGATTCACTCACCGGACTGAAATACCGCAGTGAGTAATAACAGGAAGTTGCACGAGGGTTTGAAATGCGAGGCTGCGCAATAGGAAAGCTACTACTTGACATCTTTATTTCGAACGCACCCGGAACTGCGTCAAATACGCAAATATTTCTTTTTTCCCACTTTGAACCCCCCAGAAATGGGATGCGTAAATTATGCGGGTGCGTTAATTATGCGAGAAAATACGGTATTATTTTTAGCTTACTAGTATTTTTCAAGTTTTTTATATTCTTAGTCATTCAGTTATATCGTATCATAGTTCTTAAATTAACAATTTCCCTGTTTTATAATAACACATTTTTCTTTCCATTATACACATTTTGATTCTAGTGACAAACTCTTTTGTTCTTTCATTTTACCTCACAGTTTTTTACTTAATCCTTGACATATTACAATTCAATTCCCTAACATTTATAGTGGGTTCGGAGTCAGAGGGGCTCTATTTGACATCCATTCTCCGCCGTTCCTCAGCTATACATCCTCAGAATCAGAGGAATCTTCATCTCTGTCTGGGACAAAAAAAGTTGCACATAACAACAGTTGCACTATCACAACACATAAAATATAACATATCATTTATTTTTTCAATAAGACATCATATTCAATATAACATTCAAGGTATTAGAGGTTTCATTATTATCACTGTTCATGCTTTAACATTTTATCTAACATACTTCTCTTCACAGGTCATTATTTTATTTATAACTTGACATATTTGCTATATTATTTATCAGCCTTGTTGCTATTCTTCGATACTAGTTCGTTGTTTTGGTTATTTCACTGTTTTTAAATTACACACTTGAATTTATCACTATATAATTATGCAGTTGGTCTTTAAATTCCTCTTTAGTTCGCCATAGTTCACTCTTAACACTGTTTATACACTGGGTTTTTAACACTTTGTTCGTTATCTTCTTTGATTATCAGGGGTTTACAATATTCATTTGATAAACATTCTTGTTATATACAATATATGATAAACGTTTTTAGTATATACAATATGATAAACATTTTTCTTTATCATTTAATTACTATTCTCATTCCTTGTTAAATCCTTCTGCTGTATTACTCGCTTTGTTGTTTTTCTCCTCTGCTCCTTCAAGTGATGAGTGTTTATCACTTATTCTGGACGTTTAATTTCATTTATTGAAATTAATTTTGAAGGATTAGAGTAATATTATATTATTATTTGATAAACATTTTTGTTGTATACCTTATGATAAGCATTTTTGTTATATATAATATGGTAGACACTTTTAGCATATTTAATATGATAAACATTCTTCTTTATCATCTTCAACATTCTCATTCCTTGTTATAATCCATCTCTTTTCAATATTCGACGCTTGGTTGTTTTTCTCCTCTGCTCCTTCAAGTGATAGATGTTTACCACTTATTCTGGATGTTTAATTTCATTTATTGAAATTAATTTTGAAGGATTAGAGTAATATTATATTATTATTTGATACACATTTTTGTTGTACACAATATATGATAAACATTTTTGTTATATACACTATGATAAAATAGTTCATTCTTATAGTATAATATGTTCATTCAATAGTATATATAAGGGGGTTTTTGTGCTTTCACCATTCTATTGGGCTCATTATGGGTCGATTACTTTTCATAGATTCACTTTTTATTGCTGTTTATAGTATCACTTATCTTGGTTTGTACACGTTATGATATTCTACATCTCATGATAAATCTTATTATACATAATATGTTTAATATTCTTTAATTAGTTTCGCATAAATCTGGACGTTTTCTGTTTCCTTCTCATTTGGTTGCTTCTCTCGGTTATCATTGATATCTGTCCTTTTTCTTCAGTGGTTAATAGTTTCTAGGTTTAGCCATGGTCACTCATATTAGGTGTGTTTGTTGTTTGGATCATTTTTATTTTCGGGTGGTTCTCGGTACTGGTAATGTACCTCATTATCATTTGGTTCTTCCATTTTGCTGCGACCAAATCTTCAGCTACTTTATGCCCTTTCGTCTTCTTCTCCTCATTATCTTTGGTACCCATTTGTTTAGTGTTCTCCTGGTTTTCGTTATAATTAACTTCTGGTGTCTCTTCTAACTCTGGTTTGTTGTCTCCTGTCTTCTGGCTGGAGTTTTCCGTCGACTGGTTCTTTTCCTTCCGCAATTTTCTTATTGCTTGAGCGTATCCTCCAATGATCCGGTCCATTTGTTCCTCGTAATTTTCCTTCCTTTTGGGATGCATCTTTCTTCTAAGCACATTTACTTTAAATGCATTATGGCTTATGATTTTCTTCGTCGTAATACAGACATTCTTTTTGTCCCTCTTCATGAAGTTCCTTCTATATTCCTTCATAGAAATTCCTTCTCTGCGGTCGATGACTGGGAAGTTAATTATATTAATTAGACCACTTCGCGTCATCTCTACTGTTTCCTTTGTAGTTCTCACTTTCTCGGGACGTATTATTCCCCTTATTTCCATCTCCTTCTCTCCCGTTTTCTTCATTATTTGGGTCTTCTTTACACCTTCGGCGTCGGTCTCCATGTATTGAATATTTTCTTTGTTCCTGTCGAGCTTGTTGTCAGATGATAATGTATTTGCGTCTTGTTCATTTTCTGCTTGTTTACCATTATTTTTAGTTTGCAAATTTGATTGTTCCACAATTTCATCACTTGGTGTTTCTGCTATCGTTGGTTCGCCATCGTTTTTCATTTCTTCCCTCCATAGTCTAATATCGTTTATCATTTCTTCTCTTGCCTTCTCAAAGCTATTCTCTACGGGTTGGGGAAACTGTTCCCTCATACATTTCACCATCATCTCCTGGAAACCTAGCATCTCTGTTGGTTCGGGTCCTACGGGTTGGTTTTCTACGGTGTCACCTGCGGTAGTCTCCCCTTCAGGCATTTTCGTGTCCTTGGTTTCTCTTAATTTTTTATTTACTGGCTCTGGTTCTTTATTGGTATGTTCTAAGATTACGGTTGGTCGATTGCCGTTTATTATTTCTTGGGTTGTTTCATTATTCACGCCTGTTGTATCTTTATTATTATTTATTTTTTGGTGGGGGTTTTCCGTGTCCTTACCCATGGTTTCACAGTGTTCATTTAGAGATTCACGTATTTCATTATGGTCATCCTCCGTTATTGTTTCGATCACTGGGTCGGTACTTATTATTTCCTCCTCCTTTTTATATTTATTGCCCTCTTGTTCTTGGGTATTCTTATCTATATTCTCTTGTAGTGGTTCCGTGGAATCTTTCTTGCTACGGTCGTTCTCAGATTTCTCGTTAAGGTGATTCTCATTTCCACCAGTATTTTCTTTATTTTTCATTACATCTTCATTTATCGGTCTCTTCTCGTTTTTTAATTTCTTAGCCCTTTTCAATTCTTCTTCGAAAGCTTTCCTTCGTTTACGCTCATCTTCTCGTCTCTGGTTACGATAGCTCATTTCCTCTTCCTCCCGCTGCACTGCTTGGCTATAGAATAGTTCTTCGTTTCATCTTATTTTGTTGTATCTCAATTCCTCTTCGAATGCTTCTTTTCTTTTACTCTCGTATTCCCATCTCTGGTAACGGTAGTCCATTTCCTCTTCTTCTCGCCATGCTACTTAGCTATCAAACCATTTTGTATTCCGGTTCATCCTTCCTTGTCGGGTTTCCACTCCGTGGAGTTTTGCAAAACCTTCTTCTATCTTACGTCTTAATTGGTCTGACTCCTCTCTCATCTGTCTCTTTTCCTCTTCCATTTGTCGGCGCATTTTCTCACCATCTAAGTTCAATGCTCTGTATATTGGCTCCCAGTCCACTCTCTCCCTTCTCGTTCTATTTCTCCGGTACATCTTTGCTTCGGTGTTCGTTTGTGTACCTTCTCCTTGGCTGGCCTTGTATCTATTATCGTGTCTGTGTGTGTGAGGCGTGATTGTTCTATTGTATTTCCCGGGCTAATTTAATATTAAAAATTTATTAGTTTAATATTTTTAAAGCCACACTCTGTTGGTCGCCAATCTGTAACCGTACGTTTATGAGCTGTTGATAATGATCATAATGCTCCACTGTTGTGAGCGCCAATTTGTAGTAAAACAAATATGAGCTGTTGATAATGATAATAATGCTTCATTGTTGTGAGCCCCAATTTGTAATAAACTAATATATGTGGTGTTTGTAAATTCTTCTGCCCCACGTTGGGCGCCAATCTGTAACTGTACGTTTATATCGTGTGTAAAATCTTTTAAATACTGGTTACAAAGAATGTTAATATGATGTCTCTTTACTTTATTTATATGCAGTAATTCTCTTTGTTGATGATAATTAGTAAATATTGTTTATGTAATTAAAGTGTGATAATTTAAATGGATAATATACTAATCGCTGGTCGGTAAATGAATGTAGCCGTAGCGTCGATCTTGCAGTGGAACTCCTCTTCTTTGTTAAATGTCGTCAGTGTACGTACCGTCAAGTCTCGTCTGGACAAATAATTAAAAATAAAAACACTTTCACGTACCTGGTAGTAGTACTGGAAGTTCTGACGTTCACTTACCCAGAATAAACTGTCAAGATTTTCTTATGACCAGCTTACACTTTATAAACAAGGTTATACTACTCCTTGTATGCAATATGGGCGCCACATGGGTTTACTTTAGGAAAAGTTCCCATCAAAAAACAAATTGATAAATTTTAAAATTGTATAGGTTCACTTTATGCTTCGTTTAAATGCTTAGGGCATTTACAACAATTCAAATATAATATTGTAATATTTCTGCTCAAAGTTATTTCACTGTACTCTATACTGCATTTACTTATCTAAATGAAATAAATGTAACCAAAGTTTATACTGTATAAAATTGTGGGTTTATTTTACCCTTTAAAAACAACTCAAAAATAAAAATACAATTATTAATTTAACACAATCTTGACGTTAAGTTGCCCGTCTACTATCTGTGGCCTAGCTCAGTTTAGAACAATAAAACTCTTATAACTATTAACAAATTTTACTTTTAATATATAATTTACCTCACGGGTAGGTTCTTTGAAATACAAATAGAATACTATTAATTGCCTTGACAGACGTTAATATAATGATAATTCGTATTTGGCCTCTTTTTAAAAACTCGTAATTATTTTTAAGGTTAGCGATCGTTGCGCATACTTATATACTAACAAATATTATGATGCTTAATTCTAACACAAATATCTTACGTTGGATTATCTAATCCTCTAAATAAATTGATTCTGTGTATGTTACTAAAAGTTTTGTTGTCCTTGCGTCAGTACAAGGTTGTTGAAAATTATGATCAGTGCAAACAGATAAACAATATAAATGGTCACTGTGTTACTTATTTCTTTTTAATCATATAGATTAAGAATTTAAAACACTTCAGTGATCGGATTATAATGATCACTGGTTAATTACACTTTATACGCACTTGGAACGAGGAATCTGCCCTCTTCTTAATAAAACTGGGCTATTTAACTTGCTGGTTAATATACTCTCACTCGTTCCGAACACACGCACTAATTAAAAATATTCACTTATTACTGTCGAAGCACTTTCCGTGTGGTTAATCGGTGTATTGTTGACTGTTTTGAAGAATTTTGAAATATTTACTGTTATCAAACTATATTAAGTCATAAAAATGTATGACGCTGGTGAGCGGCGACTGTATAGCTCGAGGTGAGGTGGCGAATCTAACGAATTTCTCCGCGTTGCTGGTTATATACCCCTTCGCTGCATCGCGCTTAGAGAGAAAAGTCGTTTAGTAAACTCTTTTTTGATTGGCTCTGATAACCGTTACAATGACGTATTGTTTTTTCTAACGGCCACCGGAGCGAGCGTTGTACTCAACTGTCGATGTTGTCCGTATTACTTTGACAATTTCTTAATTTTAATAACAAATGATGCTAACACGCACTATGCACTTATTATAATCCCAGTCTCGAGGTTATTACCATCAAATTAAAGTTTAGTTTCTGTGCTTTAATTTGATATGGCTTAACACTGGTTTTAACCTCGTTTTCTCTGACAGTGTATACAAATAATGTTTTGAAACATGGTTTCTCACTGTCGTCTGCTAGCAATGCATAATGCGATCATTTCCTATTTTTTTACATTTAGTTATTTACACTGCGTTTTCTTTAGAACGTCAGTGTTTGAACACTAATACATCTATGATTACAATTAAAAGCTATTTATATCTGTACAATATTAATTCTTAACATAATTATGGTAATACGTTATTATAAAAAATCCTTATTCTCTAAATACATTTTGTCTGGGCTACTCAATTTAAAGTTATACACTAGTAATTGAGTGGTGTTATGTCACATCTCGTTTAATTATATTTAATGTTCAGTAAATTTAATGTTTACTAGGAGTCCTGTTTCCCTATTAACTTACTGACATAAATTTGTTTAGGCATGGTCTAGACACTTTCTTAGCACCATGTTTATTCCTTAATAATTATTACTAATTATATTGTTTCTAGTAAGGAAGTTGCTCATCTCTATAAGATTTCCTTTTATAATTATCTTTATCCACTAATGTTACATCTGGACTTGTAAAGCTAGTTTTAATATACATTGTGGCCATAGCTATTCTAGTCATAGGCTTTGTTATTTACTTGTCATGGTTCTTTTACTTTCAGCCAAAATGCTGTTATTGTTATTACATTATTTCAGTCATTATTTAGTTAGTTTTACTTGTTCATGACTCTACACTAATATCATGGACTGGCTCGTTTCACAGCTTATTGTGAACTTTGCATGTCCATTAGTTAAAGTCAGTCATTGTGTTTGTTGTAGTGTCATGCAGTGTATTCATCACTGCTTCTTGGGATCCTTCCTCTTCTTTCTTCTTTGCTGGTCCTTCTCTTCTTTGCTACATTCATTATAAATGATTCACTTTGATCACTTTAGTGTAATTATTTACCCTTCTGGTGAGTGTCTAGGTTATGTAACATTTTGTGGTGTTACATATACTCCCCTCTCAAAATTGATAATTTGAGAAAAGTTTTATATTTTGAAGAAATTATCACTTTATTTTGTTTCATCATACTATTACTGCTTCTTTCTGCATTAAGTTCAGTAGTCTGTAAGTGTGTTGCACTAGATTGAGTTCTTTGCTAGTATTATTTTTAGCTTACTAGTATTTTTCAAGTTTTTTATATTCTTAGTCATTCAGTTATATCGTATCATAGTTCTTAAATTAACAATTTCCCTGTTTTATAATAACACATTTTTCTTTCCATTATACACATTTTGATTCTAGTGACAAACTCTTTTGTTCTTTCATTTTACCTCACAGTTTTTTACTTAATCCTTGACATATTACAATTCAATTCCCTAACATTTATAGTGGGTTCGGAGTCAGAGGGGCTCTATTTGACATCCATTCTCCACCATTCCTCAGCTATACATCCTCAGAATCAGAGGAATCTTCATCTCTGTCTGGGACAAAAAAAGTTGCACATAACAACAGTTGCACTATCACAACACATAAAATATAACATATCATTTATTTTTTCAATAAGACATCATATTCAATATAACATTCAAGGTATTAGAGGTTTCATTATTATCACTGTTCATGCTTTAACATTTTATCTAACATACTTCTCTTCACAGGTCATTATTTTATTTATAACTTGACATATTTGCTATATTATTTATCAGCCTTGTTGCTATTCTTCGATACTAGTTTGTTGTTTTGGTTATTTCACTGTTTTTAAATTACACACTTGAATTTATCACTATATAATTATGCAGTTGGTCTTTAAATTCCTCTTTAGTTCGCCATAGTTCACTCTTAACACTGTTTATACACTGGGTTTTTAACACTTTGTTCGTTATCTTCTTTGATTATCAGGGGTTTACAATATTCATTTGATAAACATTCTTGTTATATACAATATATGATAAACGTTTTTAGTATATACAATATGATAAACATTTTTCTTTATCATTTAATTACTATTCTCATTCCTTGTTAAATCCTTCTGCTGTATTACTCGCTTTGTTGTTTTTCTCCTCTGCTCCTTCAAGTGATGAGTGTTTATCACTTATTCTGGACGTTTAATTTCATTTATTGAAATTAATTTTGAAGGATTAGAGTAATATTATATTATTATTTGATAAACATTTTTGTTGTATACCTTATGATAAGCATTTTTGTTATATATAATATGGTAGACACTTTTAGCATATTTAATATGATAAACATTCTTCTTTATCATCTTCAACATTCTCATTCCTTGTTATAATCCATCTCTTTTCAATATTCGACGCTTGGTTGTTTTTCTCCTCTGCTCCTTCAAGTGATAGATGTTTACCACTTATTCTGGATGTTTAATTTCATTTATTGAAATTAATTTTGAAGGATTAGAGTAATATTATATTATTATTTGATACACATTTTTGTTGTACACAATATATGATAAACATTTTTGTTATATACACTATGATAAAATAGTTCATTCTTATAGTATAATATGTTCATTCAATAGTATATATAAGGGGGTTTTTGTGCTTTCACCATTCTATTGGGCTCATTATGGGTCGATTACTTTTCATAGATTCACTTTTTATTGCTGTTTATAGTATCACTTATCTTGGTTTGTACACGTTATGATATTCTACATCTCATGATAAATCTTATTATACATAATATGTTTAATATTCTTTAATTAGTTTCGCATAAATCTGGACGTTTTCTGTTTCCTTCTCATTTGGTTGCTTCTCTCGGTTATCATTGATATCTGTCCTTTTTCTTCAGTGGTTAATAGTTTCTAGGTTTAGCCATGGTCACTCATATTAGGTGTGTTTGTTGTTTGGATCATTTTTATTTTCGGGTGGTTCTCGGTACTGGTAATGTACCTCATTATCATTTGGTTCTTCCATTTTGCTGCGACCAAATCTTCAGCTACTTTATGCCCTTTCGTCTTCTTCTCCTCATTATCTTTGGTACCCATTTGTTTAGTGTTCTCCTGGTTTTCGTTATAATTAACTTCTGGTGTCTCTTCTAACTCTGGTTTGTTGTCTCCTGTCTTCTGGCTGGAGTTTTCCGTCGACTGGTTCTTTTCCTTCCGCAATTTTCTTATTGCTTGAGCGTATCCTCCAATGATCCGGTCCATTTGTTCCTCGTAATTTTCCTTCCTTTTGGGATGCATCTTTCTTCTAAGCACATTTACTTTAAATGCATTATGGCTTATGATTTTCTTCGTCGTAATACAGACATTCTTTTTGTCCCTCTTCATGAAGTTCCTTCTATATTCCTTCATAGAAATTCCTTCTCTGCGGTCGATGACTGGGAAGTTAATTATATTAATTAGACCACTTCGCGTCATCTCTACTGTTTCCTTTGTAGTTCTCACTTTCTCGGGACGTATTATTCCCCTTATTTCCATCTCCTTCTCTCCCGTTTTCTTCATTATTTGGGTCTTCTTTACACCTTCGGCGTCGGTCTCCATGTATTGAATATTTTCTTTGTTCCTGTCGAGCTTGTTGTCAGATGATAATGTATTTGCGTCTTGTTCATTTTCTGCTTGTTTACCATTATTTTTAGTTTGCAAATTTGATTGTTCCACAATTTCATCACTTGGTGTTTCTGCTATCGTTGGTTCGCCATCGTTTTTCATTTCTTCCCTCTATAGTCTAATATCGTTTATCATTTCTTCTCTTGCCTTCTCAAAGCTATTCTCTACGGGTTGGGGAAACTGTTCCCTCATACATTTCACCATCATCTCCTGGAAACCTAGCATCTCTGTTGGTTCGGGTCCTACGGGTTGGTTTTCTACGGTGTCACCTGCGGTAGTCTCCCCTTCAGGCATTTTCGTGTCCTTGGTTTCTCTTAATTTTTTATTTACTGGCTCTGGTTCTTTATTGGTATGTTCTAAGATTACGGTTGGTCGATTGCCGTTTATTATTTCTTGGGTTGTTTCATTATTCACGCCTGTTGTATCTTTATTATTATTTATTTTTTGGTGGGGGTTTTCCGTGTCCTTACCCATGGTTTCACAGTGTTCATTTAGAGATTCACGTATTTCATTATGGTCATCCTCCGTTATTGTTTCGATCACTGGGTCGGTACTTATTATTTCCTCCTCCTTTTTATATTTATTGCCCTCTTGTTCTTGGGTATTCTTATCTATATTCTCTTGTAGTGGTTCCGTGGAATCTTTCTTGCTACGGTCGTTCTCAGATTTCTCGTTAAGGTGATTCTCATTTCCACCAGTATTTTCTTTATTTTTCATTACATCTTCATTTATCGGTCTCTTCTCGTTTTTTAATTTCTTAGCCCTTTTCAATTCTTCTTCGAAAGCTTTCCTTCGTTTACGCTCATCTTCTCGTCTCTGGTTACGATAGCTCATTTCCTCTTCCTCCCGCTGCACTGCTTGGCTATAGAATAGTTCTTCGTTTCATCTTATTTTGTTGTATCTCAATTCCTCTTCGAATGCTTCTTTTCTTTTACTCTCGTCTTCCCATCTCTGGTAACGGTAGTCCATTTCCTCTTCTTCTCGCCATGCTACTTAGCTATCAAACCATTTTGTATTCCGGTTCATCCTTCCTTGTCGGGTTTCCACTCCGTGGAGTTTTGCAAAACCTTCTTCTATCTTACGTCTTAATTGGTCTGACTCCTCTCTCATCTGTCTCTTTTCCTCTTCCATTTGTCGGCGCATTTTCTCACCATCTAAGTTCAATGCTCTGTATATTGGCTCCCAGTCCACTCTCTCCCTTCTCGTTCTATTTCTCCGGTACATCTTTGCTTCGGTGTTCGTTTGTGTACCTTCTCCTTGGCTGGCCTTGTATCTATTATCGTGTCTGTGTGTGTGAGGCGTGATTGTTCTATTGTATTTCCCGGGCTAATTTAATATTAAAAATTTATTAGTTTAATATTTTTAAAGCCACACTCTGTTGGTCGCCAATCTGTAACCGTACGTTTATGAGCTGTTGATAATGATCATAATGCTCCACTGTTGTGAGCGCCAATTTGTAGTAAAACAAATATGAGCTGTTGATAATGATAATAATGCTCCACTGTTGTGAGCCCCAATTTGTAATAACCTAATATATGTGGTGTTTGTAAATTCTTCTGCCCCACGTTGGGCGCCAATCTGTAACTGTACGTTTATATCGTGTGTAAAATCTTTTAAATACTGGTTACAAAGAATGTTAATATGATGTCTCTTTACTTTATTTATATGCAGTAATTCTCTTTGTTGATGATAATTAGTAAATATTGTTTATGTAATTAAAGTGTGATAATTTAAATGGATAATATACTAATCGCTGGTCGGTAAATGAATGTAGCCGTAGCGTCGATCTTGCAGTGGAACTCCTCTTCTTTGTTAAATGTCGTCAGTGTACGTACCGTCAAGTCTCGTCTGGACAAATAATTTAAAATAAAAACACTTTCACGTACCTGGTAGTAGTACTGGAAGTTGTGACGTTCACTTACCCAGAATAAACTGTCAAGATTTTCTTATGACCAGCTTACACTTTAAAAACAAGGTTATACTACTCCTTGTATGCAATATGGGCGCCACATGGGTTTACTTTAGGAAAAGTTCCCATGAAAAAACAAATTGATAAATTTTAAAATTGTATAGGTTCACTTTATGCTTCGTTTAAATGCTTAGGGCATTTACAACAATTCAAATATAATATTGTAATATTTCTGCTCAAAGTTATTTCACTGTACTCTATACTGCATTTACTTATCTAAATGAAATAAATGTAACCAAAGTTTATACTGTATAAAATTGTGGGTTTATTTTACCCTTTAAAAACAACTCAAAAATAAAAATACAATTATTAATTTAACACAATCTTGACGTTAAGTTGCCCATCTACTATCTGGCCTAGCTCAGTTTAGAACAATAATACTCTTATAACTATTAACAAATTTTACTTTTAATATATAATTTACCTCACGGGTAGGTTCTTTGAAATACAAATAGAATACTATTAATTGCCTTGACAGACGTTAATATAATGATAATTCGTATTTGGCCTCTTTTTAAAAACTCGTAATTATTTTTAAGGTTAGCGATCGTTGTGCATACTTATATACTAACAAATATTATGATGCTTAATTCTAACACAAATATCTTACGTTCGATTATCTAATCCTCTAAATAAATTGATTCTGTGTATGTTATTAAAAGTTTTGTTGTCCTTGCGTCAGTACAATGTTGTTGAAAATTATGATCAGTGCAAACAGATAAACAATATAAATGGTCACTGTGTTACTTATTTCTTTTTAATCATATAGATTAAGAATTTAAAACACTTCAGTGATTGGATTATAATGATCACTGGTTAATTACACTTTATACGCACTTGGAACGAGGAATCTGCCCTCTTCTTAATAAAACTGGGCTATTTAACTTACTGGTTAATATACTCTCACTCGTTCCGAACACACGCACTAATTAAAAATATTCACTTATTACAGTCCAAGCACTTTTCGTGTGGTTAATCGCTGTATTGTTGACTGTTTTGAAGAATTTTGAAATATTTACTGTTATTAAACTATATTAAGTCATAAAAATGTATGACGCTGGTGAGCGGCTACTGTATAGCTCGAGGTGAGATGGCGAATCTAACGAATTTCTCCGCGTTGCTGGTTATATACCCCTTCGCTGCATCGCGCTTAGAGAGAAAAGTCGTTTAGTAAACTCTTTTTTGATTGGCTCTGATAACCGTTACAATGACGTATTGTTTTTTCTAACGGCCACCGGAGCGAGCGTTGTACTCAACTGTCGATGTTGTCCGTATTACTTTGACAATTTCTTAATTTTAATAACAAATGATGCTAACACGCACTATGCACTTATTATAATCCCAGTCTCGAGGTTATTACCATCAAATTAAAGTTTAGTTTCTGTGCTTTAATTTGATATGGCTTAACACTGGTTTTAACCTCGTTTTCTCTGACAATGTATACAAATAATGTTTTGAAACATGGTTTCTCACTGTCGTCTGCTAGCAATGCATAATGCGATCATTTCCTATTTTTTTACATTTAGTTATTTACACTGCGTTTTCTTTAGAACGTCAGTGTTTGAACACTAATACATCTATGATTACAATTAAAAGCTATTTATATCTGTACAATATTAATTCTTAACATAATTATGGTAATACGTTATTATAAAAAATCCTTATTCTCTAAATACATTTTGTCTGGGCTACTCAATTTAAAGTTATACACTAGTAATTGAGTGGTGTTATGTCACATCTCGTTTAATTATATTTAATGTTCAGTAAATTTAATGTTCACTAGGAGTCCTGTTTCCCTATTAACTTACTGACATAAATTTGTTTAGGCATGGTCTAGACACTTTCTTAGCACCATGTTTATTCCTTAATAATTATTACTAATTATATTGTTTCTAGTAAGGAAGTTGCTCATCTCTATAAGATTTCCTTTTATAACTATCTTTATCCACTAATGTTACATCTGGACTTGTAAAGCTAGTTTTAATATACATTGTGGCCATAGCTATTCTAGTCATAGGCTTTGTTATTTACTTGTCATGGTTCTTTTACTTTCAGCCAAAATGCTGTTATTGTTATTACATTATTTCAGTCATTATTTAGTTAATTTTACTTGTACATCACTCTACACTAATATCATGGACTGGCTCGTTTGACAGCTTATTGTGAACTTTGCATGTCCATTAGTTAAAGTCAGTCATTGTGTTTGTTGTAGTGTCATACAGTGTATTCATCACTGCTTCTTGGGATCCTTCCTCTTCTTTCTTCTTTGCTGGTCCTTCTCTTCTTTGCTACATTCATTATAAATGATTCACTTTGATCACTTTAGTGTAATTATTTACCCTTCTGGTGAGTGTCTAGGTTATGTAACATTTTGTGGTGTTACATATACTCCCCTCTCAAAATTGATAATTTGAGAAAAGTTTTATATTTTGAAGAAATTATCACTTTATTTTGTTTCATCATACTATTACTGCTTCTTTCTGCATTAAGTTCAGTAGTGTGTTGGTGTGTTGCACTAGATTGAGTTCTTTGCTAGTATTATTTTTAGCTTACTAGTATTTTTCAAGTTTTTTATATTCTTAGTCATTCAGTTATATCGTATCATAGTTCTTAAATTAACAATTTCCCTGTTTTATAATAACACATTTTTCTTTCCATTATACACATTTTGATTCTAGTGACAAACTCTTTTGTTCTTTCATTTTACCTCACAGTTTTTTACTTAATCCTTGACATATTACAATTCAATTCCCTAACATTTATAGTGGGTTCGGAGTCAGAGGGGCTCTATTTGGCATCCATTCTCCGCCGTTCCTCAGCTATACATCCTCAGAATCAGAGGAATCTTCATCTCTGTCTGGGACAATAGAAAGTTGCACATAACAACAGTTGCACTATCACAACACATAAAATATAACATATCATTTATTTTTTCAATAAGACATCATATTCAATATAACATTCAAGGTATTAGAGGTTTCATTATTATCACTGTTCATGCTTTAACATTTTATCTAACATACTTCTCTTCACAGGTCATTATTTTATTTATAACTTGACATATTTGCTATATTATTTATCAACCTTGTTGCTATTCTTCGATACTAGTTCGTTGTTTTGGTTATTTCACTGTTTTTAAATTACACACTTGAATTTATCACTATATAATTATGCAGTTGGTCTTTAAATTCCTCTTTAGTTCGCCATAGTTCACTCTTAACACTGTTTATACACTGGCTTTTTAACACTTTGTTCGTTATCTTCTTTGATTATCAGGGGTTTACAATATTCATTTGATAAACATTCTTGTTATATACAATATATGATAAACGTTTTTAGTATGTACAATATGATAAACATTTTTCTTTATCATTTAATTACTATTCTCATTCCTTGTTAAATCCTTCTGCTGTATTACTCGCTTTGTTGTTTTTCTCCTCTGCTCCTTCAAGTGATGAGTGTTTATCACGTATTCTGGACGTTTAATTTCATTTATTGAAATTAATTTTGAAGGATTAGAGTAATATTATATTATTATTTGATAAACATTTTTGTTGTATACCTTATGATAAGCATTTTTGTTATATATAATATGGTAGACACTTTTAGCATATTTAATATGATAAACATTCTTCTTTATCATCTTCAACATTCTCATTCCTTGTTATAATCCATCTCTTTTCAATATTCGACGCTTGGTTGTTTTTCTCCTCTGCTCCTTCAAGTGATAGATGTTTACCACTTATTCTGGATGTTTAATTTCATTTATTGAAATTAATTTTGAAGGATTAGAGTAATATTATATTATTATTTGATACACATTTTTGTTGTACACAATATATGATAAACATTTTTGTTATATACACTATGATAAAATAGTTCGCTCTTATAGTATAATATGTTCATTCAATAGTATATATAAGGGGGTTTTTGTGCTTTCACCATTCTATTGGGCTCATTGTGGGTCGATTACTTTTCATAGATTCACTTTTTGTTGCTGTTTATAGTATCACTTATCTTGGTTTGTACACGTTATGATATTCTACATCTCATGATAAATCTTATTATACATAATATGTTTAATATTCTTTAATTAGTTTCGCATAAATCTGGACGTTTTCTGTTTCCTTCTCATTTGGTTGCTTCTCTCGGTTATCATTGATATCTGTCCTTTTTCTTCAGTGGTTAATGGTTTCTAGTTTTAGCCATGGTCACTCATATTAGGTGTGTTTGTTGTTTGGATCATTTTTATTTTCGGGTGGTTCTCGGTACTGGTAATGTACCTCATTATCATTTGGTTCTTCCATTTTGCTGCGACCAAATCTTCAGCTACCTTATGCCCTTTCGTCTTCTTCTCCTCATTATCTTTGGTACCCATTTGTTTAGTGTTCTCCTGGTTTTCGTTATAATTAACTTCTGGTGTCTCTTCTAACTCTGGTTTGTTGTCTCCTGTCTTCTGGCTGGAGTTTTCCGTCGACTGGGTCTTTTCCTTCCGCAATTTTCTTATTGCTTGAGCGTATCCTCCAATGATCTGGTCCATTTGTTCCTCGTAATTTTCCTTCCTCTTGGGATGCGTCTTTCTTCTAAGCACACTTACTTTTAATGCATTATGGCTTATGATTTTCTTCGTCGTAATACAGACATTCTTTTTGTCCCTCTTCATGAAGTTGCTTCTATCTTCCTTCATAGAAATTCTTTCTCTGCGGTCGATGACTAGGAAGTTAATTATATTAATTAGACCACTTCGCGTCATCTCTACTGTTTCCTTTGTAGTTCTCACTTTCTCGGGACGTATTATTCCCCTTATTTCCATCTCCTTCTCTCCTGTTTTCTTCATTATTTGGGTCTTCTTTACACCTTCGGCGTCGATCTCCATGTATTGAATATTTTCTTTGTTCCTGTCGAGCTTGTTGTCAGATGATAATGTATTTGCGTCTTGTTCATTTTCTGCTTGTTTACCATTATTTTTAGTGTGCAAATTTGATTGTTCCACGATGTCATCACTTGGTGTTTCTGCTATCGTTGGTTCGCCATCGTTTTTCATTTCTTCCCTCCATAGTCTAATATCGTTTATCATTTCTTCTCTTGCCTTCTCAAAGCTATTCTCTACGGGTTGGGGAAACTGTTCCCTCATACATTTCACCATCATCTCCTGGAAACCTAGCATCTCTGTTGGTTCGGGTCCTACGGGTTGGTTTTCTACGGTGTCACCTGCGGTAGTCTCCCCTTCAGGCATTTTCGTGTCCTTGCTATCTCTTAATTTTTTATTTACTGGCTCTGGTTCTTTATTGGTATGTTCTAAGATTACGGTTGGTCGATTGCCGTTTATTATTTCTTGGGTTGTTTCATTATTCACGGCTGTTGTATCTTTATAATTATTTATTTTTTGGTGGGGGTTTTCCGTGTCCTTACCCATGGTTTCACAGTGTTCATTTAGAGATTCACGTATTTCATTATGGTCATCCTCCGTTATTGTTTCGATCACTGGGTCGGTACTTATTATTTCCTCCTCCTTTTTATTTTTATTGCCCTCTTGTTCTTGGGTATTCTTATCTATATTCTCTTGTAGTGCTTCCGTGGAATCTTTCTTGCTACGGTTGTTCTCAGATTTCTCGTTAAGGTGATTCTCATTTCCATCAGTATTTTCTTTATTTTTCATTAAATCTTCATTTATCGGTCTCTTCTCGTTTTTTAATTTCTTAGCCCTTTTCAATTCTTCGAAAGCTCCCCTTCGTTTACGCTCATCTTCTCGTCTCTGGTTACGATAGCTCATTTCCTCTTCCTCCCGCTGCACTGCTTGGCTATAGAATAGTTCTTCGTTTCATCTTATTTTGTTGTATCTCAATTCCTCTTCGAATGCTTCTTTTCTTTTATTCTCGTCTTCCCATCTCTGGTAACGGTAGTCCATTTCCTCTTCTTCTCGCCATGCTACTTAGCTATCAAACCATTTTGTATTCCGGTTCATCCTTCCTTGTCGGGTTTCCACTCCGTGGAGTTTTGCAAAACCTTCTTCTATCTTACGTCTTAATTGGTCTGACTCCTCTCTCATCTGTCTCTTTTCCTCTTCCATTTGTCGGCGCATTTTCTCACCATCTAAGTTCAATGCTCTGTATATTGGCTCCCAGTCCACTCTCTCCCTTCTCGTTCTATTTCTCCGGTACATCTTTGCTTCGGTGTTCGTTTGTGTACCTTCTCCTTGGCTGGCCTTGTATCTATTATCGTGTCTGTGTGTGTGAGGCGTGATTGTTCTATTGTATTTCCCGGGCTAATTTAATATTAAAAATTTATTAGTTTAATATTTTTAAAGCCACACTCTGTTGGTCGCCAATCTGTAACCGTACGTTTATGAGCTGTTGATAATGATAATAATGCTCCACTGTTGTGAGCGCCAATTTGTAGTAAAACAAATATGAGCTGTTGATAATGATAATAATGCTCCATTGTTGTGAGCCCCAATTTGTAATAAACTAATATATGTGGTGTTTGTAAATTCTTCTGCCCCACGTTGGGCGCCAATCTGTAACTGTACGTTTATATCGTGTGTAAAATCTTTTAAATACTGGTTACAAAGAATGTTAATATGATGTCTCTTTACTTTATTTATATGCAGTAATTCTCTTTGGTGATGATAATTAGTAAATATTGTTTATGTAATTAAAGTGTGATAATTTAAATGGATAATATACTAATCGCTGGTCGGTAAATGAATGTAGCCGTAGCATCGATCTTGCAGTGGAACTCCTCTTCTTGGTTAAATGTCGTCAGTGTACGTACCGTCAAGTCTCGTCTGGACAAATAATTTAAAATAAAAACACTTTCACGTACCTGGTAGTAGTACTGGAAGTTCTGACGTTCACTTACCCAGAATAAACTGTCAAGATTTTCTTATGACCAGCTTACACTTTATAAACAAGGTTATACTACTCCTTGTATGCAATATGGGCGCCACATGGGTTTACTTTAGGAAAAGTTCCCATCAAAAAACAAATTGATAAATTTTAAAATTGTATAGGTTCACTTTATGCTTCGTTTAAATGCTTAGGGCATTTACAACAATTCAAATATAATATTGTAATATTTCTGCTCAAAGTTATTTCACTGTACTCTATACTGCATTTACTTATCTAAATGAAATAAATGTAACCAAAGTTTATACTGTATAAAATTGTGGGTTTATTTTACCCTTTAAAAACAACTCAAAAATAAAAATACAATTATTAATTTAACACAATCTTGATGTTAAGTTGCCCATCTACTATCTGGCCTAGCTCAGTTTAGAACAATAAAACTCTTATAACTATTAACAAATTTTACTTTTAATATATAATTTACCTCATGGGTAGGTTCTTTGAAATACAAATAGAATACTATTAATTGCCTTGACAGACGTTAATATAATGATAATTCGTATTTGGCCTCTTTTTAAGAACTCGTAATTATTTTTAAGGTTAGCGATCGTTGTGCATACTTATATACTAACAAATATTATGATGCTTAATTCTAACACAAATATCTTACGTTGGATTATCTAATCCTCTAAATAAATTGATTCTGTGTATGTTATTAAAAGTTTTGTTGTCCTTGCGTCAGTACAAGATTGTTGAAAATTATGATCAGTGCAAACAGATAAACAATATAAATGGTCACTGTGTTACTTATTTCTTTTTAATCATATAGATTAAGAATTTAAAACACTTCAGTGATCGGATTATAATGATCACTGGTTAATTACACTTTATACGCACTTGGAACGAGGAATCTGCCCTCTTCTTAATAAAACTGGGCTATTTAACTTACTGGTTAATATACTCTCACTCATTCTGAACACACGCACTAATTAAAAATATTCACTTATTACTGTCGAAGCACTTTCCGTGTGGTTAATCGCTGCATTGTTGACTGTTTTGAAGAATATTGAAATATTTACTGTTATTAAACTATATTAAGTCATAAAAATATATGATGCTGGTGAGCGGCGACTGTATAGCTCGAGGTGAGGTGGCGAATCTAACGAATTTCTCCGCGTTGCTGGTTATATACCCCTTTGCTGCATCGCGCTTAGAGAGAAAAGTCCTTTAGTAAACTCTTTTTTGATTGGCTCTGATAACCGTTACAATGACGTATTGTTTTTTCTAACGGCCACCGTAGCGAGCGTTGTACTCAACTGTCGATGTTGTCCGTATTACTTTGACAATTACTTAATTTTAATAACAAATGATGCTAACACGCACTATGCACTTATTATAATCCCAGTCTTGAGGTTATTACCATCAAATTAAAGTTTAGTTTCTGTGCTTTAATTTGATATGGCTTAACACTGGTTTTAACCTCGTTTTCTCTGACAATGTATACAAATAATGTTTTGAAAAATGGTTTCTCACTGTCGTCTGCTAGCAATGCATAATGCGATCATTTCCTATCTTTTTACATTTAGTTATTTACACTGCGTTTTCTTTAGAACGTCATTGTTTGAACACTAATACATCTATGATTACAATTAAAAGCTATTTATATCTGAACAATATTAATTCTTAACATAATTATGGTAATACGTTATTATAAAAAATCCTTATTCTCTAAATACATTTTGTCTGGGCTACTCAATTTAAAGTTATACACTAGTAATTGAGTGGTGTTATGTCACATCTTGTTTAATTATATTTAATGTTCAGTAAATTTAATGTTCACTAGGAGTCCTGTTTCCCTATTAACTTACTGACATAAATTTGTTTAGGCATGGTCTAGACACTTTCTTAGCACCATGTTTATTCCTTAATAATTATTACTATGATAAAATAGTTCACTCTTATAGTATAATATGTTCATTCAATAGTATATATAAGGGGGTTTTTGTGCTTTCACCATTCTATTGGGCTCATTATGGGTCGATTACTTTTCATAGATTCACTTTTTATTGCTGTTTATAGTATCACTTATCTTGGTTTGTACACGTTATGATATTCTACATCTCATGATAAATCTTATTATACATAATATGTTTAATATTCTTTAATTAGTTTCGCATAAATCTGGACGTTTTCTGTTTCCTTCTCATTTGGTTGCTTCTCTCGGTTATCATTGATATCTGTCCTTTTTCTTCAGTGGTTAATGGTTTCTAGGTTTAGCCATGTAATGGGACATTTTGGCCTATTTTGTGGTAATAAAGAAATTTGTATTTTTTAATAAGAGCAAATAACATTTTTTATGGTAATTGGGACAAAACGTAACCGAAAGGTATATTTATTGGTAGCGACAGTGGTAGCACTGCTTGTGACATTATACATGAAAATTATTGAAACGACAAAATCAACAGACCGCAGAACTGCCAAGGTCAACCAATGACATACAAAAACAGTGTAAACAAGTTATGTAACGGCATCGGACGATTTTACGTCAGAGACGATCCCCGCTGTGGAATGCAGTTATGAAACAAAAACAGTATGCTGGCGTAGTAATACGAACCTCTGAACAATAAGAATTGGTCATATAACCACGGCGACTTTATAAAATAGTGCCGTTTGCCTCAGCAGTCTAACTTCACCACTCGCGCGAGTGACATACGTAAAAGTTCCGGAACGTAAATTGCGGGCGCCCGCAACCTATAAAATGTGAATAATATATATATAAAATGTAAATTAAACACTTAACGGTTAATACCGTTATTACCGTTATATCAAAATGTGAAATAAGTAATACAAACTCAATAGAATCAGTAAATTCAGTGAAAACAGCTAGCTATGTTGTGCGGGTAACACCTTCAGGACTCAATGAACAGATAAGTAATATATCGGGATAAAACAAAACTTTAAATGAAAATTCAAATATTCAATATTTAAATAGACGGAAATAAAGTTTTCAACATAAAATGAGATCTCTAAAGTAACTGTGTGTGTGTGCGTGTGTATGTGAGAATGTATTTTAGACAAAGAAGGCTTGTTTGTGTTCCCTTAGTAAATGTATTTTAAGAGCTTGTTATTGTATTGTGAGTAAGTAAATTCGTATATAAGAGATTCAAGGTAGAAACAATTATTATTCACTAACAAGTTTTGTCTGTACGATTTTATTTTGTAATAAATCTTAAGAATTATTTGGGTTGCAAGGGGTTGAGTAGAAGAAATATGAAAAATAATAAAGCATTAATAAAATTTAATTATTAATGAACAAATAAATGATTGTTGTTATTTCAGCAACCATATTCTGTTCTCCCGGTTCGCTGATTCGAACCTTGGTAAGTATATATAGTTTATTTCTTGTAGTTGGCAATACAAGATGGCGCCCGAAGAAATTATTTAGAAAGTAAACAATGAGTCAAAAGTAAAATCAATTATATTTTATTAATATCAATAAAAGTAAAAATAACAATTGGCTTGTGAACAGGGACATTTATATAAATATAATTATATAAATACGGCCTACTGGGAGAGCAGAATGGTTGTTTGGGAGTGAGAACGAATTTTTTTTTGTTTTGTATACGTAAAATAGACGTAGATATGGGTTATGTTTTGATAAAGGTAAAACATTGATGTTGATGTTTTGTAGCGGATAAGATGGTTGTATTTAATTAAAATAAAAAGGGTATTATATAAATAAATTTTGAAATAAATGAAGTATAAATAAGGTGCATAGGAGGTTACGAGAAGTAACGTAAAGCGTTATGTAAGTAGAATACATTGTTGTGTGAAAAGTAGATGTTATATATTAGTATTTTTATTTAAAGTAATAATTTTACTATTACAAAATGGAGAATCAAGAATTATTACAGAAAGCAAGAATAAATTTAGAAAGCACTCTTACAGAGTCAATGTTAACTGACAATGTATCGGCACAATCTACTCCGTCGACAACACGAGTTAAAGAGTTGTCGATGGACGATCTGTTTAATCTAATAAAAACCATGTCTGAAAATATAAATAGCAACGTGAATACAAAATATAAAGAACAACAAATTGATTCCAATGTTAAATACAATAAAATGAATGAGAAATTCAATGTTCAAAAGAATAGTTTGGATGAGTTAAAAAAACCAAATTAACGAAATTAATGAACATTTAAACCAAACTAATGACATAATAGAAGATAACTTTAACAGATTAGAACAGAGTGTTGAGAAGTTAGGTGACAATGTTATAAGTATGACAAATATTAAAAATGACGAAATAGTGGAAGATGTAGTGTTAAATAGTGAAGATAATGATATTAATTACAATTCTGAGAGTATAGTGGGGGTAAAGAATAATGGAGAGACAAATGATGAGAATATAATCAAAAATAGTACTGATGAAGTTCTAGAATGTAATAATGGAATGTTAATGTGTGTTTATGAGTCAGAGAGAAAGTGGAAAGAGAGAGTAGATGAGTATGTGGGGCAGAGGGTAAATTTTCCCCTTATTTATGATGAACCAAGGTGTTCAAAAATGTTATTGTTGAAGGGCAAGAGTCCCTTGTTAATGGAAGATTTAAGTTGTTTCCCCTTTTTGTATGATTTAGTATGCTCTGCATGGAGTGAGAGAGAAAGTGAGATATGGTGTTATGGTGAGAGAGGTTTAGATAGAGAGTTGTGTATTGAGAGAGAGATGGAGTTATATAAGTTAAAGAGAAATTATAATCAATTGAGAGAAAGGTTAGAGGGGGTGAAGATAAACCATATAAAATACTTACCTGTTGAAAGAGAGATAGAGAATTATTTTGATGATATCTTTATAAACAATAAACACTTACCTGATGTAATAGTAGAGGAATATAAAAATGATAAAATAGCTTACCTGACGTTGACCAATAATACTGATGGAGACTGGACAATAATAACTTATGTTGACAAGGCTTATGAAATATTAATAGGGAATAACCCTATAAATTATAATGGCATAATGAACGAATAAAGTTAATGGGTTATTATAATAATAATAATAACAAATTGTGTATAGATAACAATAATGCATGTTATAAATATATTCGTTATATATATGATGATGGAGGTTGTAATTTAAAAAATCAGTGAATGGACAATTTAAATATTGTAATTTATGGTAATGACCTGGCAGACTTGGACAGATGAAGTGTGAAAAAATTGAACCGTTAATGACGAATAATTTGTAAATAATTTCGTGAAATTGATTGTGTGTATTTTGATTATAACAAGTGTATAATGTAAACAATGTGTGTAGGTAATTGTTTTAATAATAATAAGATTATTTCAGTAGACTAAATAAATAATAAAAATAATTATGAAGACAATAATTAATGATTTGTAAATTTTGATAATAATTGAAATATGTTGTGTTTTAATAAGCAATTGAAGTAAATAATTTGAGATGTTTAAATATTGTGATTGAATGTTATATGTTTGAATTTTTATAAGGTAATTAAATTATTTGATGAGATTTCATTTTGATAACAATTAATAAATAAATAAATGTTAAATGGTTTAGTTTGTGGAATAGCATAATGGTTAAAAATAAATGTTAATAATGATTTTGAAATTTTGAGGAATCTAATGGCAACGAGGGATAAATAATGAAATGATGATATATAAAAGAGTTAATGAAAAATTTCAAACAAGAATGTTTATAAGTTTTTATATAAATTATTTAAAAGAGAATTGTTGGTTTGATGTGAATGTAACAATGCTAATAATCAAGGTTAATGTCTATTTGTTTATTATGTTATGTAATGTATTATACAAGATGTGTGGGTAATTTTGGGGGGTAGAGTGGTGTCTATAGAAGTGATTATAATAATGGAATGTAGAGACAGCAATTGTAGATATGGTTTAGTTTAGCTATTAAGTTGCTGTTGCTGGGGTGGCATGTGCCCCAGTAGATAGCGGAAAGTGTTGGGGGTAACAGAGAGTGTTACCTCCATCGGAGGCCAACATGGCGAAAATGCACGGCACACCCTTTTGTACAATTTTATATTGTAACTTGATAAATTGCCGTGCTGTGCAAATTAATGATGATGAATACATGCCTGAAGGAAGAGATGATTTCCCCGACTTTTCGGGCGATTACTGCCTTACCAGCACTAATCGTGGCTTTGGCTAGCGGTCAGCTATGGCCATATCAAGTCCCTTGACGATAGCTGACTTGAAATTGGTTTATATTAGAAATTAACGGGGGTGAAACTAGGGGAAATCCCGGAAACTATGGAACAGCGGCTGCCACTCTGTCCGAGTAGGGACAGCAAAGCCAGGTGGTAGACCCACATTAAGGGCGTATAACTATAGAACAAAGATATGTTGATATCTAAACCTTTCAAATGTAACGCAGAAGCAAGGACACGGAGATGTCAAATTCCTCCAAAACCTCAGTCCTTGTGGAAGCAACTGGACGCCACAGTCCAGGGGGGGTCATAGTGTGTGTGGCAGGGAGGTTATCCAGGGGGTAACGAATTAGAAATTTGTTGTATTTTAATAATGATGACTCGCTACTAAATAATTTTGTTTTAATTTGAAAAAATAGATGCACTAGATACTTCCTGTATTGTGTTTATTATGTCTTATTGTGTTAATTGCATGTAGTTATGTTAGGAATATAAAAATATAATAATATGTTAGAATAAGTTTTCAACGTGTTTATAGATTTTAAATAAAAATGAAATAAATTTGTGATAGTTAAAATTTTCAATGGGTTGTAAAAGATAGAAGTTGGGTGATAGTAATTGTTTGAGTAAAACGTTTGAGTTAGTCCAAGTTGAAAAATATTGGGGTATTAAAGAGAATAAGAGATGAAATACAAGTAATAGAGAATTTGAATATAAGTAGAGACACAGTTGTGGAGAATATATGTAGAGTTTTGAGCGATATATTGATGTTTATAATTGATGATGTTCTTTTGTTGTAGTTGAAGTAAGGTAATGAGATTGAGATTTTGGGGATGGCAATTTTGTAGTAGGGGGTAGTGTAATGTGGGAGTCCGCAACATAATGATAAGTTGGGATGGGATGGGATCGATTTTAGTGGGACGGGGCCGCCTTAGGTAGAATCCAGGGGCCAGATAAGGGAAATGAGTTTTGGGGGGGGGAAACACTTATCCTAAGTACAAAGGGTTAGAGAGTATTTTTTTTATATATCGAGAGAAGGTGGCGAATTGAGTTAAAATAGTAAGTAGTTAGAGGTAGAGAAGGGTTAGTAGATTTTTTGATAGAGGGGTGTCATACTAGTTAAAGATTTTGTAAGGAAGCGTTAGAGTAATAAAAGGGGTAAGATTATGGGTAAATGCCAAGTTGTAAAGTGAATTATGATGAATAACTGAGGATCACCCAAATTAATGAAATGGAATAATAATTGCAATGTTATGAAAAAAAAAAAAAAAATTTTGGAAAGAATTAATAAAAGTCAATTGAGATTAAAAGGTAACTTTATGATTTTATATGCAAATTTAATGATGTAAAGTGTGTAAATTTTTAAATAAAAATTGTTTATTTTAATGTAATAATAACAATGCGAATTATGAATATACTATGTTTCTTATGTTATATTGTGTTTGTTAGTGTAAGAGAATTTTATGAATTTAAATATTTTAAATGCAAATTGGGGATGAGAGAGATGTATAATATGGTAATGGGAAATGTTTATTTATATTCTGATGGGAATCAGGGCAATAATTTTGAATTTTGGGATAAAAGTTAACAAGAGAAAGTAGATAGAATGAGATTATGGAATTTTAAAATGGGTATCATGTTGTTAGGTATTCTGATATATGTTAGAAGTAAGTAAAAAACAAAACCAGTGCTTCTTAACGCAAACCAGCACCGCTAGGGGGAAACAGATCAGTTGGGGATATAGTGTTGTATAAGGCCACTAGTTGATATTTGATTTGTTGTTTCAGTGTTTGGTGATGCTGTGGCGGCGGACCTGAGCTGGCCAGCGCGTCAGAGCAGGGGCGTTGAGTATCTGTCTGACTATATGGTGTTGGGGTCTCGAGAGAGAAGTCCAGTATTGTCATTCAGGTGCGGTCACAGTCACTGGACCAAGGGTGAGTTAATTATATATTTTTTTTTTGTAAACCATACAGGGGGTTGTGGCGACATATCCTGGCTGATCCCTTTAGCAAGTATGAATGTGTCAATGAGATTTTTTATGCTTCTGTCAATGAGATTTTTTATGCTTCGGCATAAAATATCTCATTGAGGGGGTATTGTAACGGGACATTTTGGCCTATTTTGGGGTAATAAAGAAATTTGTATTTTTTAATAAGAGCAAGTAACATTTTTTATGATAATTGGGACAAAACGTAACCGAAAGGTATATTTATTGGTAGCGACAGTGGTAGCACTGCTTGTGACATTATACATGAAAATTATTGAAACGACAAAATCAACAGACCGCAGAACTGTGCCAAGGTCAACCAATGACATACAAAAACAGTGTAAACAAGTTATGTAACGGCATCGGACGATTTTACGTCAGAGACGATCCCCGCTGTGGAATGCAGTTATGAAACAAAAACAGTATGCTGGCGTAGTAATACGAACCTCTGAACAATAAGAATTGGTCATATAACCACGGCGACTTTATAAAATAGTGCCGTTTGCCTCAGCAGTCTAACTTCACCACTCGCGCGAGTGACATACGTAAAAGTTCCGGAACGTAAATCGCGGGCGCCCGCAACCTATAAAATGTGAATAATATATATATATAATGTAAATTAAACACTTAACGGTTAATACCGTTATTACCGTTATATCAAAATGTGAAATAAGTAATACAAACTCAATAGAATCAGTAAATTCAGTGAAAACAGCTAGCTTTGTTGTGCGGGTAACACCTTCAGGACTCAATGAACAGATAAGTAATATATCGGGATAAAACAAAACTTTAAATGAAAATTCAAATATTCAATATTTAAATAGACGGAAATAAAGTTTTCAACATAAAATGAGATCTCTAAAGTAACTGTGTGTGTGTGCGTGTGTATGTGAGAATGTATTTTAGACAAAGAAGGCTGGTTTGTGTTCCCTTAGTAAATGTATTTTAAGAGCTTGTCATTGTATTGTAAGTAAATTCGTATATAAGAGATTCAAGGTAGAAACAATTATTATTCACTAACAAGTTTTGTCTGTACGATTTTATTTTGTAATAAATCTTAAGAATTATTTGGGTTGCAAGGGGTTGAGTAGAAGAAATATGAAAAATAATAAAGCATTAATAAAATTTAATTATTAATGAACAAATAAATGATTGTTGTTATTTCAGCAACCATATTCTGTTCTCCCGGTTCGCTGATTCGAACCTTGGTAAGTATATATAGTTTATTTCTTGTAGTTGGCATTACAAGATGGCGCCCGAAGAAATTATTTAGAAAGTAAACAATGAGTCAAAAGTAAAATCAATTATATTTTATTAATATCAATAAAAGTAAAAATAACAGCCATGGTCACTCATATTAGGTGTGTTTGTTGTTTGGATCATTTTTATTTTCGGGTGGTTCTCGGTACTGGTAATGTACCTCATTATCATTTGGTTCTTCCATTTTGCTGCGACCAAATCTTCAGCTACCTTATGCCCTTTCGTCTTCTTCTCCTCATTATCTTTGGTACCCATTTGTTTAGTGTTCTCCTGGTTTTCGTTATAATTAACTTCTGGTGTCTCTTCTAACTCTGGTTTGTTGTCTCCTGTCTTCTGGCTGGAGTTTTGCCGTCGACTGGTTCTTTTCCTTCCGCAATTTTCTTATTGCTTGAGCGTATCCTCCAATGATCCGGTCCATTTGTTCCTCGTAATTTTCCTTCCCCTTGGGATGCATCTTTCTTCTAAGCACACTTACTTTAAATGCATTATGGCTTATGATTTTCTTCGTCGTAATACAGACATTCTTTTTGTCCCTCTTCATGAAGTTCCTTCTATATTCCTTCATAGAAATTCCTTCTCTGCGGTCGATGACTGGGAAGTTAATTATATTAATTAGACCACTTCGCGTCATCTCTACTGTTTCCTTTGTAGTTCTCACTTTCTCGGGACGTATTATTCCCCTTATTTCCATCTCCTTCTCTCCCATTTTCTTCATTATTTGGGTCTTCTTTACACCTTCGGCGTCGATCTCTATGTATTGAATATTTTCTTTGTTCCTGTCGAGCTTGTTGTCAGATGATAATGTATTTGCGTCTTGTTCATTTTCTGCTTGTTTACCATTATTTTTAGTTTGCAAATTTGATTGTTCCACGATTTCATCACTTGGTGTTTCTGCTATCGTTTGTTCGCCATCATTTTTCATTTCTTCCCTCCATAGTCTAATATCGTTTATCATTTCTTCTCTTGCCTTCTCAAAGCTATTCTCTACGGGTTGGGGAAACTGTTCCCTCATACATTTCACCATCATCTCCTGGAAACCTAGCATCTCTGTTGGTTCGGGTCCTACGGGTTGGTTTTCTACGGTGTCACCTGCGGTAGTCTCCCCTTCAGGCATTTTCGTGTCCTTGGTTTCTCTTAATTTTTTATTTACTGGCTCTGGTTCTTTATTGGTATGTTCTAAGATTACGGTTGGTCGATTACCGTTTATTATTTCTTGGGTTGTTTCATTATTCACGCCTGTTGTATCTTTATTATTATTTATTTTTTGGTGGGGGTTTTCCGTGTCCTTACCCATGGTTTCACAGTGTTCATTTAGAGATTCACGTATTTCATTATGGTCATCCTCCGTTATTGTTTCGATCACTGGGTCGGTACTTATTATTTCCTCCTCCTTTTTATTTTTATTGCCCTCTTGTTCTTGGGTATTCTTATCTATATTCTCTTGTAGTGCTTCCGTGGAATCTTTCTTGCTACGGTCGTTCTCAGCTGTCTCGTTAAGGTGATTCTCATTTCCATCAGTATTTTCTTTATTTTTCATTAAATCTTCATTTATCGGTCTCTTCTCTTTTTTTAATTTCTTAGCCCTTTTCAATTCTTCTTTGAAAGCTTCCCTTCGTTTACGCTCGTCTTCTCGTCTCTGGTTACGATAGCTCATTTCCTCTTCCTCCCACTGCACTGCTTGGCTATAGAATAGTTCTTCGTTTCATCTTATTTTGTTGTATCTCAATTCCTCTTCGAATGCTTCTTTTCTTTTACGCTCGTCTTCCCATCTCTGGTAACGGTAGTCCATTTCCTCTTCTTCTCGCCATGCTACTTAGCTATCAAACCATTTTGTATTCCGGTTCATCCTTCCTTGTCGGGTTTCCGCTCCGTGTAGTTTTGCAAAACCTTCTTCTATCTTACGTCTTAATTGGTCTGACTCCTCTCTCATCTGTCTCTTTTCCTCTTCCATTTGTCAGCGCATTTGCTCACCGTCTAAGTTCAATGCTCTGTATATTGGCTCCCAGTCCACTCTCTCCCTTCTCGTTCTATTTCTCCGGTACATCTTTGCTTCGGTGTTCGTTTGTGTACCTTCTCCTTGGCTGGCCTTGTATCTATTATCGTGTCTGTGTGTGTGAGGCGTGATTGTTCTATTGTATTTCCCTGGCTAATTTAATATTAAAAATTTATTAGTTTAATATTTTTAAAGCCACACTCTGTTGGTCGTCAATCTGTAACCATACGTTTATGAGCTGTTGATAATGATCATAATGCTCCACTGTTGTGAGCGCCAATTTGTAGTAAAACAAATATGAGCTGTTGATAATGATAATAATGCTCCACTGTTGTGAGCCCCAATTTGTAATAAACTAATATATGTGGTGTTTGTAAATTCTTCTGCCCCACGTTGGGCGCCAATCTGTAACTGTACGTTTATATCGTGTGTAAAATCTTTTAAATACTGGTTACAAAGAATGTTAATATGATATCTCTTTACTTTATTTATATGCAGTAATTCTCTTTGGTGATGATAATTAGTAAATATTGTTTATGTAATTAAAGTGTGATAATTTAAATGGATAATATACTAATCGCTGGTCGGTAAATGAATGTAGCTGTAGCGTCGATCTTGCAGTGGAACTCCTCTTCTTGGTTAAATGTCGTCAGTGTACGTACCGTCAAGTCTCGTCTGGACAAATAATTTAAAATAAAAACACTTTCACGTACCTGGTAGTAGTACTGGAAGTTGTGACGTTCACTTACCCAGAATAAACTGTCAAGATTTTCTTATGACCAGCTTACACTTTATAAACAAGGTTATACTACTCCTTGTATGCAATATGGGCGCCACATGGGTTTACTTTAGGAAAAGTTCCCATGAAAAAACAAATTGATAAATTTTAAAATTGTATAGGTTCACTTTATGCTTCGTTTAAATGCTTAGGGCATTTACAACAATTCAAATATAATATTGTAATATTTCTGCTCAAAGTTATTTCACTGTACTCTATACTGCATTTACTTATCTAAATGAAATAAATGTAACCAAAGTTTATACTGTATAAAATTGTGGGTTTATTTTACCCTTTAAAAACAACTCAAAAATAAAAATACAATTATTAATTTAACACAATCTTGACGTTAAGTTGCCCATCTACTATCTGGCCTAGCTCAGTTTAGAACAATAAAACTCTTATAACTATTAACAAATTTTACTTTTAATATATAATTTACCTCACGGGTAGGTTCTTTGAAATACAAATAGAATACTATTAATTGCCTTGACAGACGTTAATATAATGATAATTCGTATTTGGCCTCTTTTTAAAAACTCGTAATTATTTTTAAGGTTAGCGATCGTTGCGCATACTTATATACTAACAAATATTATGATGCTTAATTCTAACACAAATATCTTACGTTGGATTATCTAATCCTCTAAATAAATTGATTCTGTGTATGTTATTAAAAGTTTTGTTGTCCTTGCGTCAGTACAAGGTTGTTGAAAATTATGATCAGTGCAAACAGATAAACAATATAAATGGTCACTGTGTTACTTATTTCTTTTTAATCATATAGATTAAGAATTTAAAACACTTCAGTGATCGGATTATAATGATCACTGGTTAATTACACTTTATACGCACTTGGAACGAGGAATCTGCCCTCTTCTTAATAAAACTGGGCTATTTAACTTACTGGTTAATATACTCTCACTCGTTCCGAACACACGCACTAATTAAAAATATTCACTTATTACTGTCGAAGCACTTTCCGTGTGGTTAATCGCTGTATTGTTGACTGTTTTGAAGAATTTTGAAATATTTACTGTTATTAAACTATATTAAGTCATAAAAATGTATGACGCTGGTGAGCGGCGACTGTATAGCTGGAGGTGAGGTGGCGAATCTAACGAATTTCTCCGCGTTGCTGGTTATATACCCCTTCGCTGCATCGCGCTTAGAGAGAAATGTCATTTAGTAAACTCTTTTTTGATTGGCTCTGATAACCGTTACAATGACGTATTGTTTTTTCTAACGGCCACCAGAGCGAGCGTTGTACTCAACTGTCGATGTTGTCCATATTACTTTGACAATTTCTTAATTTTAATAACAAATGATGCTAACACGCACTATGCACTTATTATAATCCCAGTCTCAAGGTTATTACCATCAAATTAAAGTTTAGTTTCTGTGCTTTAATTTGATATGGCTTAACACTGGTTTTAACCTCGTTTTCTCTGACAATGTATACAAATAATGTTTTGAAACATGGTTTCTCACTGTCGTCTGCTAGCAATGCATAATGCGATCATTTCCTATCTTTTTACATTTAGTTATTTACACTGCGTTTTCTTTAGAACGTCATTATTTGAACACTAATACATCTATGATTACAATTAAAAGCTATTTATATCTGTACAGTATTAATTCTTAACATAATTATGGTAATACGTTATTATAAAAATCCTTATTCTCTAAATACATTTTGTCTGGCCTACTCAATTTAAAGTTATACACTAGTAATTGAGTGGTGTTATGTCACATCTCGTTTAATTATATTTAATGTTCAGTAAATTTAATGTTCACTAGGAGTCCTGTTTCCCTATTAACTTACTGTCATAAATTTGTTTAGGCATGGTCTAGACACCTTCTTAGCACCATGTTTATTCCTTAATAATTATTACTAATTACATTGTTTCTAGTAAGGAAGTTGCTCATCTCTATAAGATTTCCTTTTATAACTATCTTTATCCACTAATGTTACATCTGGACTTGTAAAGCTAGTTTTAATATACATTGTGGCCATAGCTATTCTAGTCATAGGCTTTGTTATTTACTTGTCATGGTTCTTTTACTTTCAGCCAAAATGCTGTTATTGTTATTACATTATTTCAGTCATTATTTAGTTAGTTTTACTTGTACATGACTCTACACTAATATCATGGACTGGCTCGTTTAACAGCTTATTGTGAACTTTGCATGTCCATTAGTTAAAGTCAGTCATTGTGTTTTTGTAGTGTCATGCAGTGTATTCATCACTGCTTCTTGGGATCCTTCATCTTCTTTCTTCTTTGCTGGTCCTTCTCTTCTTTGCTACATTCATTATAAATGATTCACTTTTATCACTTTAGTGTAATTATTTACCCTTCTGGTGAGTGTCTAGGTTATGTAACATTTTGTGGTGTTACAGCATTTCATTTGGTCAACTTAAACATACTGTGCATAGTAACAATTATAAACAAAGCCAACTTCAATACGTCTCCAGTATTTCTGAAGATAAAGGAAGATACTATACATTATAAAGTGGCAATTGTTGTGGCTGTGAGACATTGACACAAACAGAACTTAACTTTCTGGACAAACACAAGTTTATGAATGCTTTGAGAAAGTGAGATATTGATACATGTAGAGTGTATGCATGCTGTATAATAAGTGGGCATTTTACTTGAAATATTACATACACCAGCAAGTATATTCTTGTCACTCAAATACTGAGCTTAATATGTTCTTTCTTGCATCATTTAGTTCTTTTTACAATTCATTATAACTTCCTCTATCTTAATGTAATATTTTATAGAGTATTAATGCTCTTCATATGACATAGTGCTTTATTTTTGGTTATTAAGTCTCTGGTTGTATTGTTATTATTGTCTAATTGCAATTCAAAATATCGGTATGGAGAACCATACATGACTTCCATGTTCTAAGAATTATATTTAAAATCATTTACGAAATGAAATGTTTCCATAGAAACTACTTCTTTCCACTTATTGCTTCAGCCTTAACCACAATACTGTGGTCACTAACGTATACCACCACACGTTATCACACTCGATTTTCACTGATGATGGCAGTCGATGGCACTGCTGAAACATCTGGTTTTGCAGGAAACTTTGGTCTACGGCCAAACAGGATGGGAAGGAATTTTAACAACAAACTACTTCTTTGTTGCCGATAACGTAGTACATATATAAAAAATTATCCCCTCCCCCTTCAACTATAATTTTCATTTATAGAAAATTACCCCCACCCCGTTCATCTAGCCTCTTCATTTATAGATATTTCATGATGTACGTTTGTACAGTGGATTATTAAGATATTCTTATCAGGATACTTTATTTATCAAAATTAAGTACTTTACTCTTGTTACAACAAAAAATGTTTCAGGTAAACTACCATTTCCCCCTAACCTATCTTTACCAAAATCAATAGGCCTTGAGTGCTCTACAACTCAGGCACATATGTCAAAAATTATTTGATTCTGTTTGAATTTATGGCAGTTATCGTTCGTCATGAAATAATTTCTCTTGTTACAACATAAAATGTTGCAGGTAAACTACCCCTTTCCCTTAACCGATCTTCACCAAAATCAACAGGCCTTGAGTTCTCTACAATGTAGGGAAGTATGCAAAACATTATTTGATTATGTTTGAATTTACGGCAGTTATCGTTCGTCATAGAAAAAATTACCCTTGTTATCACATAAAATGTTGCTGGCAAACTACCCCTTTCCCTTAACCGATCTTCAACAAAATCAACAGACCTTGAGTTGTCTACAATTGAGGAAGGTATGCACAAAATTATTTGATTCTGTGTGAATGTGCGGCAGTTATCGTTCATCATAGAAACAATTACTCTTGTTAAATCATTAACAGTGGCAGGTAAACTACCCCTTTCCCTTAACAGATCTTCACCAAAATAAATAGGCCTTGAGTCCTCTACAACTCAGGCACATGTGTAAAAAATTATTTGATTCTGTTTGAATTTACGGCAGTTATCGTTCTTCATGAAAAATGTTCTCTTGTTACAACATAAAATGTTGCTGGTAAACTACCCCTTTCCCTAAACCGATCTACAACAAAATCAACAGACCTTGAGTTATCTACAATTGAGGAAGGTATGCACAAAATTATTTGATTCTGTTTAAATGTGTGGCAGTTATCGTACGTCATAGAAACAATTACTCTTGTTAAAACATAAAATGTGGCCGGTAAACTACCCCTTTCCCTTAACCGATCTTCACCAAAATCAACAGGCCTTCAGTATTTTACAATTGATGAACGTATGCAAAAAAATATTTGATTTTGTTTGTATTTACGGCTGTTATCGTTTGCCATAGAAAAAAAATTAAATTAAATTAAACCTTCGCTCAACAGTCCGTTAAGGACCAAGGCGTACCGCACGGCTTTTGTGTTAGTGTGACGGTGTATGGCTAGTACTACGCGCCACCAGCCGCTAGTTGTGGTATTCACAGCCAGGAGGCGGCGCTGTTATCTCAGCGCCTACTCAGTTTGCCTCACAACGCTGAGTGCACGCCGTACGGAACCTCCGCCGGGAATTGAGCCCGGGACCACGAGCGCATCAATCGCCCGCGTTAGCCACTAGACCACCTGGAGGCTCAGAAAAATATCGGTATGGAGAACCATACATGACTTCCATATTCTAAGATTTATATTTAAAATCATTTTCAGCCAAACAGCCAGGCTGTGTCTTACCTGCCTTTTTATTGCTGTATTAAATGAAAAATATTATATTACATTAAAATGAAAAAATTATAATTTTATTGCCTGGCAACAAAATTATTTTATTTTTAACAATTACCATTGTTTCAAAAAGTTTAAATCAATTTTCAAGTACTTTACTCTTGTTAAAACGTAAAAGGTTGCAGGTAAACTACCCCTTCCCCTTAACCGATCTTCACCAAAATCGAAAGTCATTGAGACCTCTACAATTCAGGGACGTATGCAAAAAATTATTTGATTCTGTTTGAATTTGCGGCTGTTATCGTTTGCCATAGAAAATACGCTTAATAAAAAAACGTTGCAGGTAAACTACCCCTTCCCCTTAACCGATCTTCACCAAAAACAATAGGTCTTGAGTACTCTACAAATCAGGGCTGTATGCAAAACATTATTTGATTCTGTTTGAATTTGCGGCTGTTATCGTTTGCCATAGAAAATAAAACGTAAAAGGTTGCAGGTAAACTACCCCTTCCCCTTAACCGATCTTCACCAAAATCGAAAGTCATTGAGACCTCTACAATTCAGGGAAGTATGCAAAAAATTGTTTGATTCTGTTTGAATTTGCGGCTGTTATCGTTTTCCATAGAAAATACGCTTGATAAAAAAACGTTGCAGGTAAACTACCCCTTCCCCTTAACCGATCTTCACCAAAAACAATAGGTCTTGAGTACTCTACAAATCAGGGCTGTATGCAAAACATTATTTGATTCTGTTTGAATTTGCGGCTGTTATCGTTTGCCATAGAAAATACCCTTGTTAAAAAAAGGTTGCAGGTAAACTACCCCTTTCCCTCAACCGATCTTCACCAAAAACAATAGGTCTTGAGAACTCTACAATTTAGGGCTGTATGCAAATAATCTTTTGATTCTGTTTGAATTTGCGGCTGTTATCGTTTGCCATAGGAAATACCCTTGTTAAAACATAAAACGTTACAGGTAAACTACCCCTTTCCCTTAACCGATCTTCACCAAAAACAATAGGTCTTGAGTACTCTACAACTCAGGGCTGTATGCAAAACATTATTTGATTCTGTTTGAATTTGCGGCTGTTATCGTTTGCCATAGAAAATACCCTTGTTAAAAAAACGTTGCAGGTAAACTACCCCTTTCCCTCAACCGAACTTCACCAAAAACAATAGGTCTTGAGAACTCTACAATTTAGGGCTGTATGCAAATAATCTTTTGATTCTGTTTGAATTTGCGGCTGTTATCGTTTGCCATAGGAAATACCCTTGTTAAAACATAAAACGTTACAGGTAAACTACCCCTTTCCCTTAACCGATCTTCACCAAAAACAATAGGTCTTGAGTACTCTACAACTCAGGGCTGTATGCAAAACATTATTTGATTCTGTTTGAATTTGCGGCTGTTATCGTTTGCCATAGAAAATACCCTTGTTAAAAAAACGTTGCAGGTAAACTACCCCTTTCCCTCAACCGAACTTCACCAAAAACAATAGGTCTTGAGAACTCTACAATTTAGGGCTGTATGCAAATAATCTTTTGATTCTGTTTGAATTTGCGGCTGTTATCGTTTGCCATAGGAAATACCCTTGTTAAAACATAAAACGTTACAGGTAAACTACCCCTTTCCCTTAACCGATCTTCACCAAAATCAACAGATCTTGAGAACTCTACAATTCAGGGCTGTATGCGAAACATTATTTGATTCTGTTTGAATTTGCGGCTGTTATCATTTGCCAAACAAACAAAATTACCCTTGCTAAAAAAAAACCGTTGCAGGTAAACTACCCCTTTCCCTCAACCGATCTTCACCAAAAACAATAGGTCGCGAGTACTCTGCAAATCAGGGCTGCATGCAAAAAATTATTTGATTCTGTTTGAATTTGCGGCAGTTATCGTTTGCCATAGAAAAAAATCTACAGACAGACGGACAGACAGACAGACAGACAGACAGACACACAGACACTTTTCGGAAAACGACTTTTTTTCATGTTTTGAGTGTAGTAGAATCAGAATCTGCAATAATCTCGAACACAATTTTTTTTGCCATCACCATACTTCCATTCCTTAAGGAATATGGAAGTAAAAAATTACCCTTGATAAAAAAAAAGTTGCTGGTAAACTACCCCTTTCCCTTAACCAATCTTCACCAAAAACAATAGGTATTGAGTACTCTACAAATCAGGGCTGTATGCAAAAAATTATTTGATTCTGTTTGAATTTGCGGCTGTTATCGTTTGCCATAGAAAAAAATCTACATATAAACACACAGATAGACAGACACACAGACACTTTTCGAAAAATGACTGTTTTACTTCCATATTCCTTAAGGAATGGAAGTATGGTGATGGCAAAAAAAATCGTGTTCGAGATTATTGCAGATTCTGATTCTACTACACTCAAAACATGAAAAAAAATCGTTTTCCGAAAAGTGTCTGTGTGTGTGTCTGTCTGTAGATTTTTTTCTATGGCAAACGATAACTGCCGCAAATTCAAACAGAATCAAATAATTTTTTGCATACAGCCCTGATTTGTAGAGTACTCAAGACCTATTGTTTTTGGTGAAGATCGGTTGAGGGAAAGGGGTAGTGTACCTGCAACGGTTTTTTTTATCAAGGGAAATTTTTTTTTTGGCAAACGATAACAGCCGCAAATTCAAACAGAATCAAATAATGTTTCGCATACAGCCCTGAATTGTAGAGTTCTCAAGACCTATTGTTTTTGGTGAAGATCGGTTAAGGGAAAGGGGTAGTTTACCTGTAACGTTTTATGTTTTAACAAGGGTATTTCCTATGGCAAACGATAACAGCCGCAAATTCAAACAGAATCAAAAGATTATTTGCATACAGCCCTAAATTGTAGAGTTCTCAAGACCTATTGTTTTTGGTGAAGATCGGTTAAGGGAAAGGGGTAGTTTACCTACAACTTTTTTTAACAAGTGTATTTTCTATGGCAAACGATAACAGCCGCAAGTTCAAACAGAATCAAATAATTTTCTGCATACAGCCCTGATTTGTATAGTACTCAAGACCTATTGTTTTTGGTGAAGATCGGTTGAGGGGAAGGGGTAGTTTACCTGCAACGTTTTTTTTTCTATGGCAAACGATAACTGCCGCAAATTCAAACAGAATCAAATAATGTTTTGCATACATCCCTGAATTGTAGAGATCTCAAGGACTTTCGATTTTGGTGAAGATCGGTTAAGGGAAAGGGGTAGTTTACCTGCAACCTTTTACGTTTTAACAAGAGTAAAGTACTTGAAAATTTATTTAAACTTTTTGAAACAATGGTAATTGTTTAAAATAAAATAATTTTGTTGCCAGGTAACAAAAATAAAGTCATTTTGATTATAAAATATAAATATTTACAACAAGAAAAGAATTTTCAGTTTTCAAAATTTAAATATATTTTTATAAAACAATGGGTTCTTCATTGAGGTGGGGACCATGTCACTCACTCCATCTCAAGCCTCTCCCATTTTGCAGAAAAAGAGGACCCTGTCAAGGCTGATACTTTGACGACAGTGACAGGGCTTTCCACCAAATTCAGCAGAGTGACAGGTAGGCCCAACTCTGATTGGCTCCTCAGATTTCCCCAGCGTTAGTAGGTTCTATGAAAATATTTTATTTCAAAAATTATTTTAAATATAAATCTTAGATATGTTTTATAAATCTCATGTTGTATGTTTTAACATGGGTAATTTTTTATATGACGAACCATAACTGCCGTAAATTCAAACAGAATCAAATAATTTTTTACATATGTGCCTGAGCTATAGAGAACTCAATGTCTGTTGATTTTGGTGAAGATCGGTTACGGGGAAAGGGCAGTTTACCTGAAACATTTTTTGTTGTAACATGAGTAAAGTACTTAATTTTGATAAAGTATCCTGATAAGATCTTAATAATCCACTGTAGAAACATAGATGAAATATCTATAAATGTAGAGGCTAGTTGAACGGGCTGCGGGTAATTTTCTATAAATCAAAATTATAGTTGAAGGGGAGGGGATAATTTTTTTTTATATGTGTACTACGTTATTGGCAACAAAGAAGTATTTTTTTGTTAAAATTCCTTCCCTGGCTGTTTGGCTGAAAATGATTTTAAATATAAATCTTAGAATATGGAAGTCATGTATGGTTCTCCATACCGATATTTTCATGTTTTGAGGGTAGTAGAATCAGAATTGCAATAATCTCGAACACGATTTTTTTTGCCATCACCATTTCTTTAAGGAACATGGAAGTAAAATTACTTTGATTGGCAGGTAAGAAAAGCATAAATAGAAATATTTTATTCATTTTCAGTATTTTCGTATTTCTATTATATATATTTAGTATATATTGAGTACAAATTTGTTATTGCATATGGACATACATAAATATCAGTTTCGAAAATATAATCACAAAAATAAAGTTTTCAAGTCTCTCAATGATATAATAAAACAAGCTGCTGTTGCTGAACTATTAGTTCACGAAAGGCATTCCAAAAAGTTGAAAGAAGTGAGTGAAATGCGTAGGCAGAGAAATTAAATCAGGCCGAGAGAATGATTAGGCAAGTTGGCAAGGGGTGTATTACCATATTAACACAGTGAATGGCTTACCTTTGTGAACAAAACTGAAAAATTGGCTAAATTGTATGATACATGATCCCTGTGAAATTAGGCATATATATGAAAAATGACAATATAGAATACTGAAACATATCTTCAAATATTGTGAAGTTACAATTAATTAATTTTTATTTGAAAACGATTAAAACACCCAAAAAATTTAACTTTCCCCTTTCTATGTTTTAATTCTTACCTTGATTGGGTCCAGGGTTTTTTGCACGAACTCACAACCTGTAAAAGTGGTTGCTGGGTTCTATGGCGTAATAATTACTCTAACACATATTTATTCTGGTGAAACAAATCTTATTTATTTAATCAGATTTAAACACTTCTTTCTATTAACTTATATTCCCTAATATTTACTATACTAATCCCTACTATTAAACCAGTACTTTTATTTGATTTTCCCCTGTTCTTTTTACATTGCTTTACCCCCTGTTTTTATTTATGAGCTCTTTAATATTTATTTTATTTCAGATCAAACTGATTGTTTTCTATATTGTACCTGTCCGAGTTATCCACTAACTCTCGCCATCTTCCTTACCGCACTTTCACTCCATCATTAAACACTGTTCGTTTACTGCACGTTTACGTATTATGTCGACTTTCTTGCCACTTTCCTTCCAAGTTTGTTTCTTTATGAATTGCTCCAATTTTGGTAGACCTCGGCTACTCAATTCACGCCGGTCTACCGAAATTCCGAGGCTGTGTTATTTGCGACTGTACCTTGTAATTGGTTGTAGCGAACTGCCCTGCTCTGCGACGACTGACTGTGTGTGTGCGCTTGGTTGCCTACCCACCAGGTGTTAGGCGTTGCTGTGAGCTCACACTCTGTGATCCTTTGTTCCCATCACATGTTCGGCTCTGGAATGTATGTACGTGTCTTTCACGCTGGGAAAGTTGGCCCACACATGCACGCGCACACATGAATATGCACCCTTGCTGATAGTCTGTATTCCTCTACCATTTCGTACCTCACACGGAGCTATAGTCGGTGACCCAAAAATAGACTCTGGTTAAATAAAAGCTTTAAATTGTGTACTCTCATTGTAACGTCTCTTCGCCGCGTTACAAATCCAGGGAACCCATCGTAATTAAACTCCGTTAATTAGATGGGCTGCCTACATTGTAATAGAATGTATCACAAATAATTAATATAACAAATTACTTACTAACTGTGTAAGGAAACAATGGCAAGGTATACAATTGATTTAAGCACTCCTCATATGTGTGTAACAAGAAGACTTCTCTTTATTTAACATTTAAAAACATTTACTGACAGATCCCATGACATTTCTAATTCAATTGTTAAGTTATTTGAAAGGTTTCTTTAAACTTTGGGATCAAAATTGATTCTATGTAGCTATACCTCGGATCCGGGTAACCTTTGGTATTTATTCATTAAAACTTTTAGTCATAATCAATTCATGATATTAGCTTGCAAGACTTTCTTTTATTCAACCATTGGAAGAATGGTATTATTGCTTGAATTATATTACTCTACATTAGCATATAAACTGTTACAACGTATGAAGTTAGAATAGTTACATGAAATTCTTAGATTTAATTTATAAGTCTTTACAAAGTTAATAGTTTCTGAAAAGTCTCTTTCATGATGTGTTGTGTAACAAATATTAGTAACCCTCGATAGACAGGCTATCGAGTCACCTTTTAATTGGTATGCAGAAGACTCGTCCTGGGGTATCCGTCTTGGGAAACAGGAACAGCTACGTCGTCATCTCGGTCTGGTCTTCGTCAGTAAAGGGCTTCAAAGTTCGCAGGTTGAACCTTCTACGATGATACTTGTAGATTTTCGGATGTCCTGATCTGCATATTCTGTCGCGTGTACTAGAGTTTGTGGCTTCTGATAGTTCACATCTCCAGGTATGACGTTGGAAGTGTTGTTAGTTCTTGAAGTTCGAAGTCATCTTGTGTTACACCTTTTTTACGTTTTGAGTTTTACACTTTAAATCACTTGTTTATTTACATAACCATATTAGTTAACACATCCAGATGCTTTATGCAGCTATTTCTGGTATACCATCTTAAGGTAAAACAAAGTATAGGTAACATATTTTAAGAGCACAGCTCTTACGTCTATACTGTACGAAGTCACCATTGCGAGAGAGCGAAATTCTGCTCCCTTCGCATGGTACTGGACAAAATGGTAGTGGGGGAATTACCGCGCGACAATATAGTCCCTGTCTCTCTTTATGTTAACATTTTTATTTATACAAACTATCCCTAAACAAATATACATAATTTAAATCAGTTGTTTTAGCGACTATCTGTATCTTCAGATTTTTAATTATTAACATTAGGTTTTTTTATCTTATTCTAACTTACACAAGACTCGGAAAACATGTCGAGTCTGGAATCAACAGGACAGCGCCTGCTCACAAGCAAAGGGTTAAATATGATATTAATAACTCTTTACAATTTATCTTTTTATTAGAGTATCTTCTAACTAACTAATTACTGCTTCCTCTCATACTGAGTACATACAGGTATTTTATATTAATACAGTGAGATTTAAATGGTTTAATAGCTCGCAACCTTAATTTTTAAAATTTTTTATTTTCTTGATTATTTCTTTTATTTAAATCGTCACATACTCCACCGCTTAATTTGCACGCTACGGTTTTTGGTTTTTTGAGTCTAACTCACAATTGGGGACTGGGAGTATGTTTAGTGTCGGTGTGTGAAGTTATTTATTATTATTAGTATTATTTATTATTAGTGCACAGTTTGTTTTCTCTAATTCTCTTTAAATGATTCTGTTCATTTAAATGATCGCCTTCGTGAAATTCCCTTTTTCTCACTTCTTAAGTACTAACTTACATTTTAATCTTAATACTAATTTCCAAACCTTAGATTGGAATGATCCCTACTTATCCGTAACTCACAACATCCCGGCCCGACTGACACCAGCTTACTCTAACTACTGAAGTTAGCTTTCAGCATTTATTAATGATCTTTGGCACCTGTCTGCCCTGTCATTACCCTTTCAGTCGGCGCCGTTGTGACCTGTTACGTTACATGTATAATCACTTCTTCATTATATATCATAAACTTATTTCTAATGTAATCTAAAGAGGATCCCATACTCCACTCTAGATCACTGTTTTGAGATAAGCGGAACCTCACGAAGATAATTCTCTTTTATCTCTTTAACTATACTTAAACAAACTATGCGGAAGGGGAGACACTTTACACAATGCATTGTCATACACACTAGGGGTGGTTTTCAATTGTTTAGGCTACCACCTTTTTCTCACAATTGGAAGGGTGCGTGGCTGCTTCCTACAATACTGAACACGCTTTTATTTTCTCTAACTGGCCACCCCTGCGGTGTCTACACTATGCAACTAAACCTTTGTTATTATTATTATTCTTTTCTCTTACTTACTTCTACACTTCACACAATTTTAGTTTACATCAAGATTTATTTAGACTTATTATTTAAAACAAATATTATTATTCACTTATTATTTATTGTTTACTTTGGGGAGATTACAGAAACTTCCTTAGAATTATTTACTATCTAATCACCATAATTATTTATCACACTTTAATTATTATTATAAATTTATTATTAAGTTAAGTTACTATATTATTTAATTGTCGTCACGGTGAACAATACTTGACCTACTATACTGTACACATTTATTACACATATATATAATAAATTCATAAGTAATCAATTTACACAAATTAGAAAAGAACAATTTCTCTTCTAAGGGAGAGACAGAAATCACACACACATTTTTTTTCAGGGTTAAATAGCCGATCAGCTGTTTTCTGGAATGTAGGTCACCCTCTGTATTTAGTTAACAAGGAACCGGTGTGTCTGTGAGAAAGGGGGTTTTACTCTTATTGTTCTCTACACAATGCGACTGAATAACACAACTACTTTATACCGTTATAAACGAGAGAAGGGGAGCACAATCTTATTCAACAAATCTAGTACTATTATTATTACGCTTGACAACACTTTGACTCCGTTCATTCATATACTTTTCTCAATTAAATAAATTACTTATTTGCTTCACAAGTTTTAAATCACGAACTTCTACTTAATTACCTTGGTCTACATTACATACTTTATTATTAACAAAGTTATTTTTAATTAATTTTTTTTTATAACACATACTAGTGTATGTAAGCTATATAGTTGGACATACACTGTGCAGAATGATTCAGGAAACAACAGGTCATGGATTGTCGTAAACAAACCTGTTACAGATTGTTCGGTTGACCAAAATTGTTATGTTTGGTCACAATTCATGTCTGCAAGTAATTATATCGAATAATGCAGGTTCCTACTGGCCTATAGAATGCAAAAGCTATATGCATTGTATGACGCTAAGGATATTTCACTTATACATACTATCATCTACGTAACTTAATACACTATTAAATATGTTTTGAACATTAAAGTTACTAAAGTAACTTTCTGAGTGCATAGATCAATATTATATATTTAGTTACTGTTCATACAAATTATCCACGCATAGTGATGTAATTTTGTTTGTGACACTCTATACACAAATAAAACTCTTTCCTTTGTTTCCTTTTTTTTTTAAAAAGAGAGTGACGCAATTTTGTTTGCGTCACGATGCTTAAAACACCTTTATAATAATTAGCAGAGTGGCGCACTTTTGTGACGTCTCTTCGCCGCGTTACAAATCCAGGGAACCCATCGTAATTAAACTCCGTTAATTAGATGGGCTGCCTACGTTGTAACAGAATGTATCACAAATAATTAATATAACAAATTACTTACTAACTGTGTAAGGAAACAATGGCAAGGTATACAATTGATTTAAGCACTCCTCATATGTGTGTAACAAGAAGACTTCTCTTTATTTAACATTTAAAAACATTTACTGACAGATCCCATGACATTACTAATTCAATTGTTAAGTTATTTGAAAGGTTTCTTTAAACTTTGGGAACAAAATTGATTCTATATAGCTATACCTCGGATCCGGGTAACCTTCGGTATTTATTCATTAAAACTTTTAGTCATAATCAATTCATGATATTAGCTTGCAAGACTTTCTTTTATTCAACCATTGGAAGAATGGTATTATTGCTTGAATTATATTACTCTACATTAGCATATAAACTGTTACAACGTATGAAGTTAGAATAGTTACATGAAATTCTTAGATTTAATTTATAAGTCTTTACAAAGTTAATAGTTTCTGAAAAGTCTCTTTCATGATGTGTTGTGTAACAAATATTAGTAACCCTCGATAGACAGGCTATCGAGTCACCTTTTAATTGGTATGCAGAAGACTCGTCCTGGGGTATCCGTCTTGGGAAACAGGAACAGCTACGTCGTCATCTCGGTCTGGTCTTCGTCAGTAAAGGGCTCCAAAGTTCGCAGGTTGAACCTTCTACGATGATACTTGTAGATTCTCGGATGTCCTGATCTGTATATTCTGTCGCGTGTACTAGAGTTTGTGGCTTCTGATAGTTCACATCTCCAGGTATGACGTTGGAAGTGTTGTTAGTTCTTGAAGTTCGAAGTCATCTTGTGTTACACCTTTTTTACGTTTCGAGTTTTACACTTTAAATCACTTGTTTATTTACATAACCATATTAGTTAACACATCCAGATGCTTTATGCAGCTATTTCTGGTATACCATCTTAAGGTAAAACAAAGTATAGGTAACATATTTTAAGAGCACAGCTCTTACGTCTATATTGTACGAAGTCACCATTGCGAGAGAGCGAAATTCTGCTCCCTTCGCCTGGTACTGGACAAAATGGTAGTGGGGCAATTACCGCGCGACAATATAGTCCCTGTCTCTCTTTATGTTAACATTTTTATTTATACAAACTATCCCTAAACAAATATACATAATTTAAATCAGGTGTTTTAGCGACTATCTGTGTCTTCAGATTTTTAATTATTAACATTAGGTTTTTTTATCTTATTCTAACTTACACAAGACTCGGAAAACATGTTGAGTCTGGAATCAACAGGACAGCGCCTGCTCACAAGCAAAGGGTTAAATATGATATTAATAACTCTTTACAATTTATCTTTTTATTAGAGTATCTTCTAACTAACTAATTACTGCTTCCTCTCATACTGAGTACATACAGGTATTTTATATTAATACAGTGAGATTTAAATGGTTTAATAGCTCGCAACCTTAATTTTTAAAATTTTTTATTTTCTTGATTATTTCTTTTATTTAAATCGTCACATCATCGGTTTGTACCGTTACAATACCCCCCCTCAATGAGAGGGTTTCTGTCGAAACAGAAAAACTCTCATTGCCTAAAAAACCTAAGAGGACCAGCAAGGATATGGCGCCAACAACCCACCTTTAATCCTTATTACAATCATGGGTAACTTACCCCCCTAGTCTGGTGACTGCGGCTGCACCTGCATGACATTACTGGACTTCTCTGTTCGAGATCCCAACACCATAAGGTCAGACAGGCACCCGCCACAGTATCACCAAACTCTATAACATTCAATAAAAAATATCAATTACTGGCTTTTCAACATACCACATCCTTAACTGACTTGTTTCCATTTAGTCGTACTGGTTTGCCTTTTAGCAAAGTACTGGTTGTATATCTCAATGAACTACTTAAATAAACAGTATTTCTTAACACATGTATCCTTAACCTGAACATATTACATTTTCCTGTATTATTTATTCCATATTATTTTTACTTCTGTAACCTATACAATATACATTTATCATTTAGGTTAGACACAACAAACAGAAAAACATAAATTTAAACTCCAAAATAATTCAACTTCATTTACCAACTCCAATTAAAATTCCATTTTGATTTTAGTTACCAAGGTAGATTACTATTGCCATCTATACACAATACATGTTCAGGATTCCTACACACTAACATAATACACATAGTACAACATAAACATTCATATTTAACATTGCTATCATTACATCGAGATAAACACTTCAAATTTAAGTTTAGTTTCAAATTCTATTAACTCTTTAACTTGTTACATTTATTATTACATTTCAATTATGAATTTCTATTAAGTATTTTCATCATCAATTGGTTCGAGTGATTCTCAGTCATTCACAATGATTTTATTTATTGAATGGGCATTAAATAACCTTACCCACCTTCTTCCTTCTAACGACCACTAACGGACTTGCATAGGGTGACACTGATCTCTCAATAATATTTACCTCCACTAAATTCTCTAACTCCACTTAAATCATTCTCCTCTTATTACAAAATACCTGATACCCTCTTTGTACCTAGGATGTGTGTTCCCTTCCCTTATACTCACTCCCTTATTAGTTCCTGGCCCCTCCCAGGTAACTCCGCCAAACCTCTTTAAAACTTTTCAGAAACGTGCCACAACGGCTTGCGTTGAGGACTCCCTACACCTCCACCCTCACTACAAAATTTATGTACCCTGCTCTCACCTATTTACTCTCCACTTTCATCACTCTCGCTTTCTCTACATACAATCACTCTCGCTACTGTGTCCCTACTACTGATCTGTTTCTGTATTCCTTTTTATTCCAAAAATTCTTATTTTGTCTAATACCCATTTAAAATTAACTTTGACTCAATGCCTTATTGAAATAATCATCACCCAAACTCCATCTTTTACAACATTTCACATCAAGTTAATCATTGAAAATTACATTAGAAAATTCATAACTACCTCAAATTAATTTAATCACCTAATTTAAAACCTTTTAAACTCATTTAATTTCATTATTAAAACATTTTACTTTACTTCCATTTCATTATAAAATTCCTACCTACATATGGTCAATCATTCAATCAAATAAAAACATGATTACTGTCATAAACTCAAAACTATAAACATGTATCACAACAAATATAATGTACATAACCATATGTACCTTCTGATACATTATAATAATAATATGACTCCACAATTACACACATTCTTTGTTTACTCATTTACTATAGAGTTCAAATCTCAGCAAAAGCATTTAAATTTATCACCAAAATTCATTTATACAACATTTTAAATTAATTAATTAACCTCCAATTATTTAATTCAATCAGTTTTTTAAAACACTAAGTTTTTAATCACCTTACTCCAAAACAATTACAATTCATTGAATTTCATTACAAACGCAATTACTCTCGTTATTTATTTAGTCTGGTATACCATTATTATTATTGTTATTATTATTATTATTATTATTATTATAAAATCAATTCTCCTTGCATACCCACATTGTTTACATGAAATACATAGTACAACATAACCTAATACACAAACACAATTAACCTCACTATAAATTTATCTACAATTTTTCGTCATATATTATATTGTTTACCACACCTCATTACATAAGTTAGCCAAGTCATCACCATAAACTAAAATAGTTAAATGTTCATTCACTGTTTCTAACTACCATCATCGAAAACTAGTCTTACTTTCACATAAATATTTTCATCCTTACTTACATACATATCGTTATTATGATTACAATAACTATTATCATCAATTGTATCACCATAGTATTTGACAACATCATTGCCTACTATTAATTCATAAAACCTGTCAACATTTGGTATGGTCAGTTCTCCCTTAGTGTTATTCGTTATTCCCATGTAAGTTATATCATCATATTTGTCTACTATATCAATCACATCACAAGGTAAGTGCTCATCATTGACAGTGGTATCATCAAAATAATCATCACCATTTACTACAACCGGTAAGTATATCATATAGTTTACTCCCTTAAATTTTAATCTCTTAACTAACCCCTCATAACCTCTATTTAACTTAAATAACTCTATCATTCTCTCTCTCTCAAAATATTTCTCATCATAATATCGGTCACAACACCTCTGAACTACTTCACTCCATGCAAAGGGCACCACAAACTTGCTATCACACTTCCTGGCTTTTCCAGGACAACTCCACAAAATTAAGGGACTATTTGAAGACACCTCATCTTCCACATAACCTCTGGAGGAACCTTTGTCCTCCTAAAACTTTTGTGAAAATCTTATTTCACAATATACCCAGGGAAAATCTGCCCTTTGCTCGCCTAACCTCTCTTCACACTCTCTCACAATTTCATCAACACTCGCTAACACTTCATTATTAAATTCTACTTCACCAAAAACTTCATCACCACTATTTGTTTTCCCTGTATCACTCTTAAATAGCTCGTTTTCCACTATCTTATCACTATTACTTATTAATTCCTATTTATAACTATCACTTACCTTATCTTCTTTATTTTCGTTTAATTGATCTTGCAATTGCTTTACCATAACACTAAAATGTTCATCAACTTCTTTTAAACTTTTATTAACATAGACATTTTGTTGTTTTATCTCATTTCTAATCTCATTCAACTTCTCACTAAAATTATTCTTTATCTCATTATTTTGTTCATTTAATTTCTCATTAAAATTACTCTTTATTTCATTATGTTGTTCATTTAATTTCTCATTAAAATTACTCTTTATTTCATCAAACTTATTATTTTGCTCATCAAACTTACAATCGTTTACATCAAAACGACTATTTATTATATTAAATCTACTTTCGCTTTTCATATCTTGAGCTTTCATAAGATTGAACAGGTCATCTAACGACACTTTACTGACCATAGGTGTCGACTTAGCGTTTACTCTGCTCATAATCATTGATTCGGTCTCGCTTAAGTCGCTATTTATTTGACTTTCAATATTGCTCTCAGTGAAGTTGACGTTCTCGTTATTATTTTCACTTGTAGTCATTTTTATTTAATTCGTAACTCTTATTTATAATACATAAACATACTATGTGATAACATAACCTACGTCTATTAAAACGTAGCTAAAAGTTTTCGTTCATTTACCCTAAACAACCCTTCTGTTACTCAATAATTATACCCATTAAATCAAAATACCCCACACAAAATCGTTAGCAATACGTAAAACTAAACACACAATAGCGCTACCAAAACATAACATTATTCAACGTAAATATATACGTAATACACCTTAACCCAGAAATCTTACATTTGCAAGTAAGTACAGTTCGTATCTAATACATTAATACAAACAGTCCGTGTTCGAGGTGCCAATTGTGAAGTTACAATTAATTAATTTTTATTTGAAAACGATTAAAACACCCAAAAAACTTAATTTTCCCCTATCTATGTTTAATTCTTACCTTGATTGGGTCCAGGGTTTTTTGCACGAACTCACGACCTGTAAAAGTGGTTGCTGGGTTCTATGGCATAATAATTACTCTAACACATATTTATTCTGGTGAAACAAATGTTATTTATTTAATCAAATTTAAGCACTTCTTTATATTAACTTATATTCCCTAATATTTACTATACTAATCCCTACTATTAAACCAGTACTTTTGTTTGCTTTTCCCCTGTTCTTTTTACATTGCTTTACCCCCTGTTTTTATTTATGAGCTCTTTAATATCTATTTTATTTCAGATCAAACTGATTGTTTTCTATATTATACCTGTCCGAGTTATCCACTAACTCCCGCCATCTTCCTTACCGCACTTTCACTCCATCACTAAACACTGTTCGTTTACTGCACGTTTACGTATTATGTCGACTTTCCTGCCACTTTCCTTCCGAGTTTGTTTCTTTATGAATTGCTCCAATTTCGGTAGACCTCGGCTACTCAGTTCACGTCGGTCTACCAAAATTCCGAGGCTGTGTTATTTGTGACTGTACCTTGTAATTGGTTGTAGCAAACTGGCCTGGTCTGCGACGACTGACTGTGTGTGTGCGTTTGGTTGCCTACCGGTCAGGTGTTAGGCGTTGCCGTGAGCTCGCACTCTGTGATCCTTTGTTCCCATCACATGTTCGGCTCTGGAATGTATGTACGTGTCTTTCACGCTGGGAAAGTTGGCCCACACGTGCGCGCGTATGCATGAATACGCACCCTTGCTGATAGTCTGTATTCCTGTACCATTTCGTACCTCACACGGAGCTATAGTCGGTGACCCAAAAATATACTCTGGTTAAATAAAAGCTTTAAATTGTGTACTCTCATCGGTTTGTACCGTTACAATATTCATTAAAACTTGTTAACAAAAGGCAAAAAAAGGGAACTAGACAATAAAGAGAAATGTCATTGTGGCATTATAACAAAGGGAAATTATGTAAATATGAGATAAGGTAATTAATTGGTACTGGTTAAAAAAAAAAATTTAGTGCACAGGATAAGGAGATTAAAAACTTTTTTCTGGTGTTTGAGGATCATGAAAATTCACTGAGATTAAACTAAATAATATTCGTGTTCTGCAAAATCCAGTTACCAAGAAAATAGTATTGGTACATTTAATGTCATTATTTTGAAAAATTATTAGTCAACCTGAGCAGAGGTATTTAGGTGAATATTGTAATGAAACGTGTTACGTATACGGAAAGAGATGAGAATAGGCCTATTTATAGTTTGGAATTTATTTCTACCTTCCTTCTGGGTAGCGGATTCCTTTAAAATAATGCCCCACGTTTGGACACCATCTGTAATGAAACGTGTTACGCTGCCAAAAATAAAGTGTTGATTTAAATTTGTTTATTGAAAAAGAACTGTTAAGAAAAATTTATTCTGAAAGGGTAAAAACTGCCTTGTTGCTGTAATCGATTTCAGCTTCGACCGGCTAGATGTCTTGTTCGCTGATTATGTAGTCTGGCTCGTTCGTTTGTCCACACTCCTTGCTGCTGCCTGTAATTTTTCTGAAACTGATCTAATATTCCTACAAATAACAACTCTTTTTAATCAGATTGATGATATTTATTCTTATTTCAGTTATTCAAAATAAAATAGTCGACTTTTTGGTCGAACAAGGTCATAGTCGGGTCGACTCGGTTGCTCAATTCGATTGTGCAAGGATACAAATTTTATAAAACATTAACTTTTAAAAAAATAATAAAAATCTCAGGATTCTGAGTTTCTTTAAGACTGCTATGGAAGTCAGAAAATGGAAATAACAAGTACAATACATTACAAATGTCAGTAAAATTAAAATCTTATTAACTAATTTCCGATAAATAAAGTTTGGTTGCTAGGTGGCAGCGAATATTTTGGTTCACTCGGGCTAGCTGTGAGACGGACAAAATGGCCACTGATGTAGTCAGCTGAAAACGCTATCTGAAAATGTCCTCACTCCGTTCCTTTGGAAATAAATGATTTTTAGTGTGTTCACAGTTTTAATTTAAGTTTATTTCTTTTTGTGACTTTAATTAATTACCTTAAACTTTATTCTGTTTATCAACGAAGCTGCTGTGGCCTATGTCTGTTTTCGGACGTCATCTTTTAATTGTTGCCAACTTCGTAATCAAATACTCACTAGGTCCAGAGTTCTTTGAGCGTATTTTGGAGAACAGATATGGTTTATTCAAATAAATGATTCAACTCTCCTTGTTTTTTAAAATGAACTTAGTTTTATTCAACACATTATTTTAGATTCTGTATGGTCAGAGGAACCCATTAAATTGACTTACTTTGTATTATTACGAACAATATTTTCTCTCCCTCTTCTACACGTTTACTATGTGAACACTAACTTGGTACATTATTTATTAAAATTTACCCTTCGTCCATAAGATGTCTCCTCATGCACGCACTACATTGCTGTCTCCCGGTTTTCACTTTTTATTTGCTAGTTGAAACTGTCACTTCAACTTAAATTTGTCACTGCATTTACCTCGTTATTCAAAATAGTGGTTGCAGATTCAAAAAGTAAAATTCACATTTTCTGATGTGCGGGCGAGACGAAAACTATCACAGCCGGCGGGCGAGCGAACGGCCCACGTCCTTAGTTGTTAGATGTTAATTGCCGACTGGCTTTGTTCTTAGCGCAGATGGTTGGCATCGCCCTGCATTCCAAGTGACGTATTGCTAGGTTCGGCCCTGACGTCATATGTTGTGATCTCGTTTTACAAAATTCAAATGTCATGTGGCTAAAAATAACTGCTTTACTTGCGTCCTGATGGTGACCTTGACACTAATTCGCTCATATTGCATACGTCGTTATAATTTCAAGTAAAATTCACAATTATTATTTCTCCCCAAGTTACCCCGGTATGGACCTAACTGTACTATTACAATACCCCCTCAATGAGAGGTTTTATGCTGAAGCATAAAAACTCTCATTGATACTCTCATACTTCCTAAAGGGATCAGCCTGGACATGTCGCCACAACCCCCTTTATGTTTTATTAAAAATCGTGGTTAACGTACCCCCTGGTCCAGTGACTGTGACTGCACCTGAATGACCTTACTGGACTTCCCTTTCGAGATCCCAACACCGCAAGGCCAGACAGGCACTTGACGCCCCTGTTCTGACGCACCGGCCAGCACAGGACCGCCGCCACAGCATCACCAGACACTGAAACATGAAATCAAAATATCAAATAGTGGCCTTGTATAGTACCATATCCCTAACTGATCTGGTTCCTCTTAGCTGTGCTGGTTTGCATTAAGAAGCACTGGTTTTTCTCTTAACCTCTAACATACGTTGATGAATACTTAGCATAACATATACTTTTTTTTTTTTTTTTTAATTCCATACCAACATTCTGTATACCCTTTTCTCGTTAACTCTTATCCCAAAATTCAAAATTATTGCCCTGATTCCAATCAGAATTTAAATAAACATTTCCCATTAATTCATATTTCAAAATAATTAAATTCATTAATAAAATTTTTATATAGAATAAAACACATTTAAATCAACTACACCATAACAAATTATTTACTTAAACATCGTTAAGCATCTCCATAATACTCCTCAAATCACTACAAAATCATTTAGTTACATCATAAGGTCAACTAAACATTCTACATCATTGACATAACTCAATTTAATACTTACTAACTCATTACTAACAATTTAGTAACCTCCTTCTCCATCATTATCTAATATCCCTCTATACTAATCCCTTAACCCCTGATACCCCGCGTTACAAAAGTGTCAGTGACCTCAAGGTATTAACCCATGTTGATATGACACAGGCTCACATAAATGAAGCCTCTCCCTCGCAGCATGTAATGTTGCCACCGGCCATCCATCTCTCTATGTCCCCCCATGTCTGGACTGTTGCGCCCAGTGGCATCCACAAGGACTGGATCGGCTAGGGTGTGTTATGTTTGATTTTATATGAGTTAATCAACCTTATCAATTTTATAAAACTATTTTTTCTTACCTTCGGGTTTCCTCCATAGTCCTATAGACGAAAACAGTTGTAGAAAGGTTATTTGAGTTGAGGGGTGAAAATATAATAACACCGTTTATACTGGCTAGAACAACTTATTTGGATTTTATTTAATACGCAAAATGCTTATTGGCAAATTAAGACATTCTTAAAATTAACAACACAAAAACCATAAAATTAATTGGCGAACCAATCTTACTTAACTATGACAGTTATAACAAACAATTTATGTGTTTACTGAACCAGTACGCTATTTATCCCCATTCTCATACACATTCGTTCTTTTACATGAACATTCTATTTAAACCCCTTTCCCTTAGAGATCTCATTATTATTTGAAACATTCCCAGGTATAAATTTTAATGTTGTTAAAGATTTGGAATTAAAAATTTATTATATGAGTACTCAGCCTGGTTGTAGACCTGGTCCAACTGTTGAGGCACTTATTTCACCCCGCACTCCGAGAGTCAATGGAAGATAGTTAAAGTTATTTTTTCTTTTGACTGGCGTTGATGTTCACTGGTTACTAGAACTGCATTTTATCACATTTCGCTTTTAACAATTGTGTCGGCCGACTTTAATTTGCTCGAGCACTTAGGTTTTGAGTTAGTTGACCGCGCAGTCAGAGTTACAAGTTCACTAACTCTTAAGCTGGCGTTAGGGCAAGGATTTCCAAGGGTGAGTCTGGTCACATGATCGCCAGTCTGTGCTCCAATTGGTTCTTTTTAAAATGTTCTATAATCTGGACAGCGAGTTTGCAGCATTTTGCCGCCTGGTGAACTCTACGACTTGGCTTCATTTTTTCCGTGATTCACGACTGCCACAAACTGTATGTCGTTACGTAATATGTCCGGCCTGTCTGAGTCCAGAGACAAAACACAGACGTGTTGTTTTGTAATAACACTGCATGAGTGGTTGATTAAATCGAGGTTCCACGAAGGTGAACACTAACTACTTTGGGATTACAATTGATTTAAATTATTATCTTTAACACTCAATTCTGTACCGTTACAATACCCCCCCAATGAGAGGTTTTATGCCGAAGCATAAAAACTCTCATTGCCTAAAACCTAAGAGGATCAGTGAAGATATGGCGCTGCAACCCCCCTTAGTTCTTACTAAAGTCATGGGTACCTACCCCCCTATTCCTGTGGCTGTGGCTGCACCCATCCGATCTTACTGGACTTCTCTGCTCGAGATCCCAACACCATAAAATCAGATAGGCACACGCCACAGTATCACCTGACTCTGAAACATCCAATTAAAATATCAACAAATGGCCCTAAATAATATCAGCATTCCATATCCCCAACTGATTCGTTTCCTCTTAGTCGTACTGGTTCATTATTGGCAAAGTACTGGTTCTATGTTTTTTTTTTTTTTCCAAAGTGCTGGTTTCGTGCAAATACCTAAACCTGTAGCATAACTATAAAAAATACAATGTTTACATGGCAGCATAAACTTACGGCCTACTTACATCTAATACATAAAAATCCCCTGCAAATTATATACAAATTATCTTCTTCTCTAACAAAACATTGTTCCCCACAAAAATTACAACTTGATTATATATAAGACAAGTAAATAATAACACCAACATTAAATCAACCTTCTGTTTACCTTTCATTATCACTTTTACTTTACTGTTCTATTAAAACTTCAAATTTATAAGTATAAGTATTTATAGCTGTTTACATAAACAGTTGTATACAAGACTTGTTTTATAAACACTGTCTCAGCCTCAACATTCCTGATTACATCATCACTAGCACTTCCTTCAATTTTCAGTTTAAATAAATATGTTAGTCTGTACGTTTTAATCAATTACTATTTGTTACAATTCAAAGCAAAATTTAAATCAAAATTAATTTGACTTCATTAATAAAATTCACATTTTTAAATTGGCTTCATTTCAACTCAAATCAAAACAGTTTAACTTTAGTCACATTATTTAAAACACTTTTGATTTAAATACACAGTTCAAAACAAAATTCATTAGTACCTCCTGTTAATTATTTAGCAAAATAAAATATTATTATTATTATAACATACTACAAACATCTGTTACCTATGCATTCTCCCAACATACCCTGACACAATACATTTAACACCAACACATTTATTTACAAATTTTTGTCGTATCCAATTATTGTTTACCACACTTCATTACCTAAATAAGCCAAGTAATTATACCATTGACTCAAATAATTAAATGTTCATTCACTGTTTGTCTAACCGCCGTCATCGAAAATTATTCTTGTTTTCACATTACACATTTCGTTTTTATTTACATTCATTATATTATTGTTTTTAATATAATAACCATATAAATCTGTTTTTTCCATTTTACCATAATAATAATCCCTAGGGTTACCCCCATTATTATTTCATAATAAGCCAAGTCTCCATTATTATTTTTAGTCCAGTCTCCATTAGTATTTATTGTTAAACCCAGGTGAGTTGCATCATTATCACAATTGTCTGCTACTACAAGTACACTAATTCTCCCAACAGGTATATATTGTAATTAAACTTGCTCGTCGGTGTTAATTGGTAACAAATCTCGTTTGCGTGTGTGTTTATTTAATCGCACGTCGAATGCGTCACTGTGTTACAAACGCTTCGTGTAGCCTGTGTGTCCTTACCTGTCCTTACTCACTAGTTGTTTCTTCCCGATAGGCGCCAAATTGTTTTGCAGGGAAACAATTAAAAGATTCTATCGCAGTTGTTTACGGTACTGTAGTGAATGATTCGAATTATTCGCCGACTGGCGGGAACTCGAATCTTGCTTGTGTGGGGGGGACGTGTTGCCAGATAAAATGTTGTTGGCTAATTCTATTCACTGCTACAGAACACAACATACATAATACACTTGAAATAATTACAGGACAGCTAGTAACGATTCACACTTATTTATTTGGCTTTATAGCTTATTAATTTTCAATTATGTTTGTACAAATGAGATTAATATAATAGTTTTTAGCCTCGGCAATAAATTAATTGTTCACTCAGCGGAAAGCAGGGTTGGCATTACAAGTTAATCAGACGCCATGATGGACGACGTTTTCTTATTTATACAAAATAAAATTTCCAATGAATTCTTTTAAGTATGATAAAAAAGTGTAGAACAAGATATTTAAATAAAGTACACCACCTTACAATTGTGGTAATTAATTATGAAAAAGGTTTACATTGAATTCAACTCTGTGGTGTTAAAAGTGTGTGCCAGTGTTATTCGTCTAATACATAGGTTATAATTCAGTTAGTTGGCATGTTTTATTAATTAATCTTTGAAAGAAATAATATCGTCAGTTATAGTGAGAGTTCAAAGTGTAGTGAGAAAATTTAAAGGGAATTTATTTCAGAAATTCGGTTAACTCAGCAATACTTATCAATCAGTTGATTTGAGGTGTAGTGTCGTACAGTTGAAATAGGTTGGGTTCATCGATTGGGTCTTCAATCTTCAATCATCTTGGGATTTAGGTACGCCTTGCTTCTTTTTCGTATTAGTTGATCGATTTTAATTAATTTGGGATTAATTAAGCTGGTCTGTTGCCTGGGTTGAATGTATTAGTCCCTCATCAGGTAGTTTGGTTCTTCACTTCAAGAAATCTGGTTACTTTGACTGTTTTTAAATAAAAAATTGGGCCCTTTACGGCTTGGCATCTCTTCCTTGTGAGCATCACTATCGAATTAGCCGTTTCTAACGCAATATTCATACCTAACGTTCAGTTGTCATGGTAACTGATTGATTCTGATTGGCTATGCATGACTTATGACCAGTGTTAGTATATTTGAAATTTTATTCAAAATGATTAAATATCTTCTGATTGCTATTATTCGTAGGTCTTCTTATTTAAGTATGAGATCTTATCACAACTGTTCGTATTATCTTTCAAAGATCATTTTGACATCCCACAAAGCTGGGTTTGCTGAGTTATTAGTGTTTGAACAATCATGTTGATATTATTTAATTACATTTCTTTCTTATTTTATGTCCTTAATTTAACATCTCTTAATATGATCCACTAATTATCATTGACTAGTTACTTGCCTTTGATTTGCTAATATTATAGTTAATGTCTTACAATTTGTTGTTATTGGTTTCTGACAGTTAGGTATTTCATAGGCCTAGGTAGTAATTGGCTATTTTTTCTTAATGTATACAGATTACATACTATTTACGCTTGTACATGTTTTGTTTTGTGTTACACATGATTTGTTTACTTGTTGAATGGTTTTGTGTCTGTTTTATTATAATTAAATGTTTTTATTAGTTTCCATATTATGGTTTGTCTATTGTTTTCTAACTGCCTTTTCATTATTATTAGATTTGTATTAATTTATCTTTCTTCTTATTTATTTTGCCATGGTTTATAATTGGTTTATTATTTACTATTCTCTATAAAATATAACATAACATTTAGGTTTATGGTCGGTATAACTCTTCAGCCATATTCCTATACATAAAATTAATCAAACAATTCTTTAACTGTTATTATACTACTCTTGTTTACATTTGTTACTTCATATTTACTTCTTGGTGATAAACATCATCACACCATTTAACTTTACTTAACTGACTCTCCCTTAAAACATAGGATGTTTATTGAATTTGCCTTTACATTCTTTATCCTATTCTTTCTAAAATAAACTTTACCTTCTATCCATGGTAACACCAACATTTTGACTTTCCATGGGATTCCTTCCCTGAATACCATTGTATTCCTTATCTATAATTAATCTTACTACTAATAATAACAAAATCCTTATTCAATAACACTTCTCACCAATAAATCTTTAGTGTTTGTCACTGATTATTAGGTGTTCATACCTATCAATAGGGTTTCTATTTAATTTTGGGGGGTTTACACTATCACTGTGCACTTTTTACATTTTATTTAAGTGTTACTAGTGGGTATTACCTAACATCAAATTCTCTTTCTCACATACTAATGTTCACTATGTAACAATAAAAAAGAGGCCGAAATATATAAAATAAATATAAAACCACTACCAGGACTTACCTGTACTCAGTCGCAACTACTTACCTATTTAAATTGCACCAGAAGACCAAGGTCGCCACGATTATTTTTTATATAGGATAAAATATCGAAAACCTTTATACTCCACCTTAAATAAAAAGGACAATTTAGCAATCTGACCCACCCAATTAATAATTCAGAAAATTCCGGAACGTTTAGACGAATTTTATCAACACAGAAATAAGACAGTGGTAATGACGAAATAACTTAGACTAACACATGGTTATTAAATGAATACTTTACTTACTCTCATAAAGACGTAAATTCCTTGTACACAACACAAAAGAATACGGTAACACATTAATTACTGGTTACATCGACCTTACCTTACATACTGTGTATTACAAAAGAAAGTAGCCCAGCTTTGCACACACACACTATCACACCAATTAAACCCCTTTTAAATATTATAGTCAATATAGAAAATAGTTAGCCTTTATACATTCCTGTTTCGTTACATTCACTAACTGTACTGATGCCGACCGAACACGTGTTTTAATGTCCGATTTCATTTTTGGCGTTTCGCACTTTCGCTACACTAGTTTATTACGTCGTTGATTTCACGAGTCCCGGTCGGTATTAACGATATTGTTGTTTCACTCACATCGTATAAAACAACACCGACCGGGACGCCGACGGAGTTGTAAGCGTCTCTAACAGTAGTCCACTTTTAGTTGCCCACTTAGCGTCTCTGTTTTATGTCGACTGTTCCGTCACCGAGAACGTAACAGGTACATGTACCTGTTCCTGGAGGGAGGCTGGTTCTCTACTGCCACGATGTTTTCGTCGCTCCGGCCTCATTTGTTGGGAAGTAACCACTTTATATATGGATTAAAGCTGGTATGTGTGTGTGTCCAGAGGCCGATATTGGACTTGGTTCCGCTGAGGTCACCAACAGTAGGCGGAGTTTAATGCGACTTCCGGGAGGTTTTAGAGAAGACGACGAATATTTTTTACGCTCTGGCCATATTGAGTTTTTGTCGAGAGCGTCCTTTGAGCGCGTGCGGGTGTAGTTGCGCTTGAGCGTTGACACACATGTACAGAGTTCTTAGAATTTTGGTGGAGGTGCAAATGCTCTGCCGCATTCCTCAACAACAACTGCGCCTTATTGCTTTGTTTCACTGTTCTGTTACACTGACTATTTTACGTTGCACAATAATACGGTTATTTCGTCATATTTTATAAGGCTCCCGACCGAAAATGAAATGAATAAAAATATAATTATCCCATACTGTTGAAAATAAAAACACCCAAAATTTGACCCGCTACAATACCCCCTCGATGAGAATTCTGCTGTTCACGACAGAAGAAATCTCATCGATAACCCCAAAGAGGACCGGAGAGGAACTGGTGCCAACAACCCCCTGGTTCTTAATCTCCTGGGTACACGACCCCCCTGGCTCAGCGACCATGGACTCATCTGAACGAGATCACTGGACTTCTCCGTAAGAGATCCCAACACCGAGAAATCGATCAGACTCGCACCACAGCGCACCTCGCCTTTTAACATACTACCCCCGAAAATCCTCAATCCCTGGCTAAAATTATTCCAGCTCCTCCGCCGATAGGGTTCCCCTTTTTTGCAAGCTGGGCTGCCTTTAGAAAATACTGGGCTCACACACACTAACATTACATATTACCATAACACATAAAAATAAAACTTTCTTTTAAAATTTATCAAAAATTTAAAAATTCAAAATTCAAAAAAAATATTTTATCAAAAATAATTCTCTTCCTTATTTGTTCTAATTTTTTGTTTCAAATGACTTAACCTAGACATTTCTAATAATATAAACGCATCCTTACTCTAACATGAGAACCACTTATAGTCTACCAATACAATACAATACAATGAAATAAACATGGTTAATGCACGTATAATAAAAGAATCATTATCTAAAATAGTCATTCGCTGGCAGGTGAAAAATCAAGTTTTTTTTTTTTTTTTTTCAAAAAAAAATTTAAAATTTTCCAAAATTTTAAAATTCAAAAAAAATTTATTCATTAAATATTTATTAAATTTATTTATTAAATATTTATTAAAACTATTCAAATATTGGTTTGAATTAATCAAACAAACAAATTAATATTGGCTTCCTACTATACAAGCTTAGTAGGTGTATGACCTCATCAGTTGATCGAAACTAGGTCAAGTCCAAAACCCTTGACCTACATATGTTATATATGATTTCTGAAAACACATTGAACATCTGTAATATCCTAACTTGAAATACAAACATAATAACAAAATATTTAAAATTACAAAATATTAATATTATAATCAAGTTGACATTTACATTATTTAATATAAACAATTCTTGACTTTACATTATTTTCAAATTTTATCAAAATTCTGTCACTGGTTGAAAAAAATAAACAATTGTATAATCTTGATTATAAATTCCTCTCTTTAGTTAACAGTTTAATTCTACATTACTGTGGGTGTTGTAACTCATTTATTCTCATTACTGTATTAGATCTGTATACCTATATAAACTTTCTCCCTCTGACTCTAATATTCATCAACTTCAACTCCCATGACACCCATCTCTACCAACATATCTATCCCAAAAACACACTAACCCCAACTTATCATTAAACACAAAACGCTACCTTCTCTACATACAAAAAAAAATATTCTCCAACCCTTTGTATATAGGATACGTGTTTCCCCGCCCCCAAAAAACTCAATTCCCTTATTTGGCCCCTGGATTTTACCTAAGGCGGCCCCTTCCCCACTAACATCTATTCCAATTCCCGTCCCAACCCTTGTTGCGGAATCCCCATATACACTACCCCCTAATACAAAATTGCCATCCCCAAAATTCTCAATCTCATTACATTACTACAATTACACAAAATAACCTCATTAACTATAAAAACAACAATATGTCACTCAAAATCTACATAAAATCTCCATTACCACTGTGTCAACATTAATACTTCACCAATTCGGTTACATCACATCAACTCAAAAACAACATTACATCATATTCATCTCTATCATTTCAAATTCAACTTTTAGTTCAATTTGGACAGGTCTACGTGTCCCATAACATATTTATCACCCATGAATTATCTTTTATTAATTTGCCTAAATTATTGTTATTTTATTTCTCATATTCTTTGCATCCTTACTTCAAAATATCTGTAATACGTTAAACATTAATTACTTGTAACATTTACTAACCAATATACCAGTGACATGGTATTGCTGATCAGCTGATCTCCTGACATAATGAAAATACATCTTAAAATTGAACAAATTACATGGAATATACATATTTATTTTTATTTATTCTCCCTTCTCACCTCATTGTTTCCCATTTCTCTGATTCTGGTTATTTATGTTAGCCTGCCAGACGATTTACTTATTGGCTTAAACAAATACACACATAATAAAATTACATATTCTTATCAATGCTTATCTAACAGACAACAATAAAATAATACACTTAAAATCCTAGCATGTAATGAACACCTTATTTTTAAATATCTAAGCAGCTAGTTACCTGAACAGAGCACAAGCAGTTTTATTTAAATTAAACTTTGAATAAGCAAAAACTTTTGTCATAAAATTTTAAATTCGTGACTCCTTTGCGTCACCTCCCAGCCACACACACTATTTCAGATTATGGAAGACTGTCTCGCCTTTTCGCTTCCACAGAGACTGTATATTTTGGAGCAGGGTTTTTACCTCTCCGTGTCTCTGCTTCCGCTATTAAGTTTTAAATTAGTGAACTTCATCATGTTCTTGTTATATACTCATACACCCTTAAAACGGATCTGCCACCGGTCTTGCTGTTCCTCATCGAACAGAGTGGCAGCCGCTGTTCCCTAGTTCCGGAGATTTCCTCTAATGTCCCCCCATTAAATTTCAAATATATACCAATTTCAAGTCAGCTATGGTCAAGGGACTTGGTATGACCATAGCTGGCCGCTAGCCAAAACCACGGTTAGTGCTGGTAAGGCAGTAACCGCCCGAAAAGTCGAGGAAATCTGAACTTTCATTTCACTGCCTGTTTCACATCAATATTTTTATGTGCGACACGTTATTTAGTATTGGGTGTAAAATTTTTATTTTACACGGATAAGGTGTGCCGCACATTTATCGCCAGTTTGGCCTCCGATGGAGGTAACACTCACTGCTACCCCCAACCCATTTCGCTACCTAAGAGAGCACAGGCCACCTCCTTAATAGCCACTTAATAACTAATTACAATTGAAAACTAATTAAAATTTTTTTTTTTATACATTATCATATAATATTAGCATCAACAATCATTTAACCCATTCATAACCTTTTACCGTTTAACTTTCTTCAAATTTTCAAAATTTATTATTGATAATCATTATCTATCATTTTTCATTTATTATTAAAATTTTTTACTTATTATTTTTATTAAACACAATGATTGCATTAAAATCTCACTATTGCATTAACACCTCAATCACACCTGTAAACAGCTTTTATTATACATGATTATAAAATTTTCATACTTACACTCCATTGAACACGATATACACACAAAACGTAATCACTACCATCTCTGAAACATTTTACACAAAATTAATTTAAATTAAACAATTCGTCATTCATTACCAAATTTCCATCTCGTAAAACAAACTGAATTTACAAAAAATTTAATTATACAACATTTACATAATCAATTAAAATATTTAAAATATATCAAATTATTTTAATTAAATTAATTATTAACAATATAGAATTCATTACCATCCAAACAATTATAATTCTCTGATTACTTGTTTTCAAAATTAATTTGGTTTATTTATTTAAATTGCAAGTATTTCAATATTCAAGTATTTCACAACAATCATCTTATAAATTCACTAGATTTTATTTACAACTCTTGTTAATTATTATTCCATTTTTTCCACACTTCTGTCCAAATCTGCCATGTCAACAAACCATAAAACATAATGTTTAATTGTCTTTATTGTTTTACAGTCTACCCTCCATCGTCAAAGATTAATCTTGGTTTTGTATAGCACTGTTCAATTATATTGACATACATACTGTTGTCTTGTGTGTCATAACCAAACAATTTCAATTTATCCGTTATACCATAATAATCATTCACCAAGTCTAAGTTAAGTATTTCTGTTAAATCTCCGTCAGTAAATATTTCCAATATCGGGTTAGTTACTTTTGTATTATCAATTAAATCATTCTTGTTCAAATACACTTCTAATATTTCTTTCAACTCACCATAATCTCTCTTTAATTCATATAACTCTATCTCTCTCTCAACACACAATTCTCTATTTAAATCGCTCTCATCATAACACCATCTCATACCTATAAAATCATTCCACACAGAGGGTATAAACTTATACAAATAAAATAAACTCAAATCTTCTACTAACACGGGACTCTTGCCCTTCAAAAACTCTTGTGACCACATTAAATCATCGTAAATAATAAAAGGAAAATTTCCCCTCTGTCCCCACTCTACTACAACATTATTTTTTCTCTCTCTCTCTAACTCACTGACACACATTAACATCTCATAATCACTGCATTCTACACTTTCATTAGTACTCTCATTATTTATTTTTACCGTATCACTTTCGATACCAATTTCTCAAACACATTATTATTCTCAATATTACATTCATTATTTTCAACATTGTTATTCTTTGTTAATTCTTTATCTGGTACTACATTTTTGTATTTGTCATTACAAGTTTCATTTGTATTATTTTTTCCTAGATTCATCATATGTACTCCCATTCGCTCAACACTGTGTTCTAACTTATTCAGACTAGTCATTATTGTCTCATGGGTACTTACTACGCATTTATTCATTTCTTGTATTTCATTTTTTAATTCGTGAAACTTGACATTGGAATCAATTTGTTGCTCTTTATGATTGCTATTTATATTTTCAGACATGGTTTTCATTAGATTAAACAGGTCGTCTATTGACACCTTTTTTTCTTCCACTCCTACGCTAGCGTTAGGTCTATTCTTATCTTGTACATCGGTCATTTTCAAAATTTATTTATATCATACCCTTTATATAACGTCCCCTTAAATCAAAATACCCCATACAAAAAACAGTTATTAATACGTAAAAGTAAACCCCCGCTCGCTCTACCTAAACATAACCTTATTTAGCGTAATTATATACGATAATATTACACAAGTACGTCATTACCACATCCTATTTTCTGTGTCTTAAAATAGGTCTAGTTCCTATAAAATTTATATACGAACATCCTGGCAGCGCGTCGACATTTGTAACAATAAAAAAGAGGCCGAAATATATAAAATAAATATAAAACCACTACCAGGACTTACCTGTACTCAGTCGCAACTACTTACCTATTTAAATTGCACCAGAAGACCAAGGTCGCCACGATTATTTTTTATATAGGATAAAATATCGAAAACCTTTATACTCCACCTTAAATAAAAAGGACAATTTAGCAATCTGACCCACCCAATTAATAATTCAGAAAATTCCGGAACGTTTAGACGAATTTTATCAACACAGAAATAAGACAGTGGTAATGACGAAATAACTTAGACTAACACATGGTTATTAAATGAATACTTTACTTACTCTCATAAAGACGTAAATTCCTTGTACACAACACAAAAGAATACGGTAACACATTAATTACTGGTTACATCGACCTTACCTTACATACTATGTATTACAAAAGAAAGTAGCCCAGCTTTGCACACACACACTATCACACCAATTAAACCCCTTTTAAATATTATAGTCAATATAGAAAATAGTTAGCCTTTATACATTCCTGTTTCATTACATTCACTAACTGTCCTGATGCCGACCGAACACGTGTTTTAATGTCCGATTTCATTTTTGGCGTTTCGCACTTTCGCTACACTAGTTTATTACGTCGTTGATTTCACGAGTCCCGGTCGGTATTAACGATATTGTTGTTTCACTCACATCGTATAAAACAACACCGACCGGGACGCCGACGGAGTTGTAAGCGTCTCTAACAGTAGTCCACTTTTAGTTGCCCACTTAGCGTCTCTGTTTTATGTCGACTGTTCCGTCACCGAGAACGTAACAGGTACATGTACCTGTTCCTGGAGGGAGGCTGGTTCTCTACTGCCACGATGTTTTCGTCGCTCCGGCCTCATTTGTTGGGAAGTAACCACTTTATATATGGATTAAAGCTGGTATGTGTGTGTGTCCAGAGGCCGATATTGGACTTGGTTCCGCTGAGGTCACCAACAGTAGGCGGAGTTTAATGCGACTTCCGGGAGGTTTTAGAGAAGACGACGAATATTTTTTACGCTCTGGCCATATTGAGTTTTTGTCAAGAGCGTCCTTTGAGCGCGTGCGGGTGTAGTTGCGCTTGAGCGTTGACACACATGTACAGAGTTCTTAGAATTTTGGTGGAGGTGCAAATGCTCTGCCGCATTTCTCAACAACAACTGCGCCTTATTGCTTTGTTTCACTGTTCTGTTACACTGACTATTATACGTTGCACAATAATACGGTTATTTCGTCATATTTTATAAGGCTCCCGACCGAAAATGAAATGAATAAAAATATAATTATCCCATACTGTTGAAAATAAAAACACCCAAAATTTGACCCGCTACAACTATCTCTCTATCTCTCACTTTACAATGGTAATTATACTGTTAACAAGTTCATGTCATATTAGAGTGATTTATAATAGTTACTTTCTATTTATTTGGTTAGTGTACTTTGTTTGTCTGTAAGTTATTGAATTTTAACACTTATCATTTACATTGCTTATTTGGTTGATACTAATAATTATCATTATCTTGTTGTTGCATCCTCTTCGTTCTCTTTATTAATTTAATAATATATATAAAACTTTCACTAATGAACTTCCTGTTGTCACTTCCCAAATGTTTCGAGATGTTGTTTCTCTTCTTCAGTGGGTGTAATACTGACTGTCGATTACAGAATAACCGTTACAGAAAAATGGTGTGTGTAGTGGGGGTTGATGGTGGGAAGGGATTGGCGCTGAGGTTCGAATTGTGTATATGGATCAGTGTGTCGAATAGTGTATGTGATTTATAATGTATTTGTTCATTTAATATGTTGTTTGGTTGTAGTGTCCAATCCCTTCCCACCATAAACCCTCACCACACACACCATTTTTCTGTAACGGTTATTCTGTAATCGACAGTCAGTATTACACCCACTGAAGAAGAGAAACAACATCTCGAAACGTTTGGGAAGTGACAACAGGAAGTTCATTAGTGAAAGTTTTATATATATTATTAAATTAATAAAGTGAACGAAGAGGATGCAACAACAAGATAATGATAATTATTAGTATCAACCAAATAAGCAATGTAAATGATAAGTGTTAAAATTCAATAACTTACAGACAAACAAAGTACACTAACCAAATAAATAGAAAGTAACTATTATAAATCACTCTAATATGACATGAACTTGTTAACAGTATAATTACCATTGTAAAGTGAGAGATAGAGAGATAGTGAACATTAGTATGTGAGAAAGAGAATTTGATGTTAGGTAATACCCACTAGTAACACTTAACTAAAATGTAAAAAGTGCACAGTGATAGTGTAAACCCCCCAAAATTAAATAGAAACCCTATTGATAGGTATGAACACCTAATAATCAGTGACAAACACTAAAGATTTATTGGTGAGAAGTGTTATTGAATAAGGATTTTGTTATTATTAGTAGTAAGATTAATTATAGATAAGGAATACAATGGTATTCAGGGAAGGAATCCCATGGAAAGTCAAAATGTTGGTGTTACCATGGATAGAAGGTAAAGTTTATTTTAGAAAGAATAGGATAAAGAATGTAAAGGCAAATTCAATAAACATCCTATGTTTTAAGGGAGAGTCAGTTAAGTAAAGTTAAATGGTGTGATGATGTTTATCACCAAGAAGTAAATACGAAGTAACAAATGTAAACAAGAGTAGTATAATAACAGTTAAAGAATTGTTTGATTAATTTTATGTATAGGAATATGGCTGAAGAGTTATACCGACCATAAACCTAAATGTTATGTTATATTTTATAGAGAATAGTAAATAATAAACCAATTATAAACCATGGCAAAATAAATAAGAAGAAAGATAAATTAATACAAATCTAATAATAATGAAAAGGCAGTTAGAAAACAATAGACAAACCATAATATGGAAACTAATAAAAACATTTAATTATAATAAAACAGACACAAAACCATTCAACAAGTAAACAAATCATGTGTAACACAAAACAAAACATGTACAAGGGTAAAATAGTATGTAATCTGTATAAATTAAGAAAAAATAGCCAATTACTACCTAGGCCTATGAAATACCTAACTGTCAGAAACCAATAACAACAAATTGTAAGACATTAACTATAATATTAGCAAATCAAAGGCAAGTAACTAGTCAATGATAATTAGTGGATCATATTAAGGGATGTTAAATTAAGGACATAAAATAAGAAAGAAATGTAATTAAATAATATCAACATGATTGTTCAAACACTAATAACTCAGCAAACCCAGCTTTGTGGGATGTCAAAATGATCTTTGAAAGATAATACGAACAGTTGTGATAAGATCTCATACTTAAATAAGAAGACCTACGAAAAATAGCAATCAGAAGATATTTAATCATTTTGAATAAAAATTCAAATATTCTAACAATGGTCTTAAGTCATGCATAGCCAATCAGAATCAATCAGTTACCATGACAACTGAACGTTAGGTATGAATATTGCATTAGAAACGGCTAATTCGATAGTGATGCTCACGAGGAAGAGATGCCAAGCCGTAAAGGGCCCAATTTTTTATTTAAAAACAGTCAAAGTAACCAGATTTCTTGAAGTGAAGAACCAAACTACCTGATGAGGGACTAATACATTCAACCCAGGCAACAGACCAGCTTAATTAATCCCAAATTAATTAAAATCGATCAACTAATACGAAAAAGAAGCAAGGCGTACCTAAATCCCAAGATGATTGAAGATTGAAGACCCAATCTATGAACCCAACCTATTTCAACTGTACGACACTACACCTCAAATCAACTGATTGATAAGTATTGCTGAGTTAACCGAATTTCTGAAATAAATTCCCTTTAAATTTTCTCACTACACTTTGAACTCTCACTATAACTGACGATATTATTTCTTTCAAAGATTAATTAATAAAACATGCCAACTAACTGAATTATAACCTATGTATTAGACGAATAACACTGGCACACACTTTTAACACCACAGAGTTGAATTCAATGTAAACCTTTTTCATAATTAATTACCACAATTGTAAGGTGGTGTACTTTATTTAAATATCTTGTTCTACACTTTTTTATCGTACTTAAAAGAATTCATTGGCAATTTTATTTTGTATAAATAAGAAAACGTCGTCCATCATGGCGTCTGATTAACTTGTAATGCCAACCCTGCTTTCCGCTGAGTGAACAATTAATTTATTGCCGAGGCTAAAAACTATATATTAGTCTCTTTTGTACAAACATAATTGAAAATTAATAAGCTATAAAGCCAAATAAATAAGTGTGAATCGTTACTAGCTGTCCTGTAATTATTTCAAGTGTATTATGTATGTTGTGTTCTGTAGCAGTGAATAGAATTAGCCAACAACATTTTATCTGGCAACACGTCCCCCCCACACAAGCAAGATTCGAGTTCCCGCCAGTCGGCGAATAATTCGAATCATTCACTACAGTACCGTAAACAACTGCGATAGAATCTTTTAATTGTTTCCCTGCAAAACAATTTGGCGCCTATCGGGAAGAAACAACTAGTGAGTAAGGACAGGTAAGGACACACAGGCTACACGAAGCGTTTGTAACACAGTGACGCATTCGATGTGCAATTAAATAAACACACACGCAAACGAGATTTGTTACCAATTAACACCGACGAGCAAGTTTAATTACAATATGTACCTGTTGGGAGAATTAGTGTACTTGTAGTAGCAGACAATTGTGATAATGATGCAACTCACCTGGTTTTAACAATAAATACTAATGGAGACTGGACTAAAAATAATAATGGAGACTTGGCTTATGATGAAATAATAATGGAGGGTAACCCTAGGGATTATTATTACAGTAAAATGGAAAAAACAGATTTATATGGTTATCATATTAAAAACAATAATATAATGAATGTAAATAAAAACGAAATGTGTAATGTGAAAACAAGACTAATTTTCGATGACGGCGGTTAGACAAACAGTGAATGAACATTTAATTATTTGAGTCAATGGTATAATTACTTGGCTTATTTAGGTAATGAAGTGTGGTAAACAATAATTGGATACGACAAAAATTTGTAAATAAATGTGTTGGTGTTAAATGTATTGTGTCAGGGTATGTTGGGAGAATGCATAGGTAACAGATGTTTGTAGTATGTTATAATAATAATAATATTTTATTTTGCTAAATAATTAACAGGAGGTACTAATGAATTTTGTTTTGAATTGTGTATTTAAATCAAAAGTGTTTTAAATAATGTGACTAAAGTTAAACTGTTTTGATTTGAGTTGAAATGAAGCCAATTTAAAAATGTGAATTTTATTAATGAAGTCAAATTAATTTTGATTTAAATTTTGCTTTGAATTGTAACAAATAGTAATTGATTAAAACGTACAGACTAACATATTTATTTAAACTGAAAATTGAAGGAAGTGCTAGTGATGACGTAATCAGGAATGTTGAGGCTGAATCAGTGTTTATAAAACAAGTCTTGTATACAACTGTTTATGTAAACAGCTATAAATACTTATACTTATAAATTTGAAGTTTTAATAGAAAAGTAAAGTAAAAGTGATAATGAAAGGTAAACAGAAGGTTGATTTAATGTTGGTGTTATTATTTACTTGTCTTATATATAATCAAGTTGTAATTTTTGTGGGGAACAATGTTTTGTTAGAGGAGAAGATAATTTGTATATAATTTGCAGGGGATTTTTATGTATTAGATGTAAGTAGGCCGTAAGTTTATGCTGCCATGTAAACATTGTATTTTTTATAGTTATGCTACAGGTTTAGGTATTTGCACGAAACCAGCACTTTGGAAAAAAAATAAAATAAACATAGAACCAGTACTTTGCCAATAATGAACCAGTACGACTAAGAGGAAACGAATCAGTTGGGGATATGGAATGATGGAGGGCCATTTGTTGATATTTTAATTGGATGTTTCAGAGTCAGGTGATACTGTGGCGGGTGCCTATCTGATTTTATGGTGTTGGGATCTCGAGCAGAGAAGTCCAGTAAGATCGGATGGGTGCAGCCACAGCCACAGGAATAGGGGGGTAGGTACCCATGACATTAGTAAGAACTAAGGGGGGTTGCAGCGCCATATCTTCACTGATCCTCTTAGGTTTTAGGCAATGAGAGTTTTTATGCTTCGGCATAAAACCTCTCATTGGGGGGGGTATTGTAACGGTACAGAATTGAGTGTGAAAGATAATAATTTAAATCAATTGTAATCCCAAAGTAGTTAGTGTTCACCTTCGTGGAACCTCGATTTAATCAACCACTCATGCAGTGTTATTACAAAACAACACGTCTGAGTTTTGGCTCTGGACTCAGACAGGCCGGACATATTACGTAACGACATACAGTTTGTGGCAGTCGTGAATCACGGAAAAAATGAAGCCAAGTCGTAGATTTCACCAGGCGGCAAAATGCTGCAAACTCGCTGTCCAGATTATAGAACATTTTAAAAAGAACCAATTGGAGCGCAGACTGGCGATCACGTGACCAGACTCACCCTTGGAAATCCTTGCCCTAACGCCAGCTTAAGAGTTAGTGAACTCGTAACTCTGACTGCGCGGTCAACTAACTCAAAACCTAAGTGCTCGAGCAAATTAAAGTCGGCCGACACAATTGTTAAAAGCAAAATGTGATAAAATGCAGTTCTAGTAACCAGTGAACAATCAACGCCAGTCAAAAGAAAAAATAACTTTAACTATCTTCCATTGACTCTCGGAGTGCGGGGTGAAATAAGTGCCTCAACAGTTGGACCAGGTCTACAACCAGGCTGAGTACTCATATAATAAATTTTTAATTCCAAATCTTTAACAACATTAAAATTTATACTTGGGAATGTTTCAAATAATAATGAGATCTCTAAGGGAAAGGGGTTTAAATAGAATGTTCATGTAAAAGAACGAATGTGTATGAGAATGGGGATAAATAACGTACTGGTTCAGTAAACACATAAATTGTTTGTTATAACTGTCATAGTTAAGTAAGATTGGTTCGCCAATTAATTTTATGGTTTTTGTGTTGTTAATTTTAAGAATGTCTTAATTTGCCAATAAGCATTTTGCGTATTAAATAAAATCCAAATAAGTTGTTCTAGCCAGTATAAACGGTGTTATTATATTTTCACCCCTCAACTCAAATAACCTTTCTACAACTGTTTTCGTCTATAGGACTATGGAGGAAACCCGAAGGTAAGAAAAAATAGTTTTATAAAATTGATAAGGTTGATTAACTCATATAAAATCAAACATAACACACCCTAGCCGATCCAGTCCTTGTGGATGCCACTGGGCACAACAGTCCAGACATGGGGGGACATAGAGAGATGGATGGCCGGTGGCAACATTACATGCTGCGAGGGAGAGGCTTCATTTATGTGAGCCTGTGTCATATCAACATGGGTTAATACCTTGAGGTCACTGACACTTTTGTAACGCGGGGTATCAGGGGTTAAGGGATTAGTATAGAGGGATATTAGATAATGATGGAGAAGGAGGTTACTAAATCGTTAGTAATGAGTTAGTAAGTTTTAAATTGAGTTATGTCAATGATGTAGAATGTTTAGTTGACCTTATGATGTAACTAAATGATTTTGTAGTGATTTGAGGAGTATTATGGAGATGCTTAACGATGTTTAAGTAAATAATTTGTTATGGTGTAGTTGATTTAAATGTGTTTTATTCTATATAAAAATTTTATTAATGAATTTAATTATTTTGAAATATGAATTAATGGGAAATGTTTATTTAAATTCTGATTGGAATCAGGGCAATAATTTTGAATTTTGGGATAAGAGTTAACGAGAAAAGGGTATACAGAATGTTGGTATGGAATTAAAAAAAAAAAAAAAATATATATATATATATATATATATGTTATGTTAAGTATTCATCAACGTATGTTAGAGGTTAAGAGAAAAACCAGTGCTTCTTAATGCAAACCAGCACAGCTAAGAGGAACCAGATCAGTTAGGGATATAGTACTATACAAGGCCACTATTTGATATTTTGATTTCATGTTTCAGTGTCTGGTGATGCTGTGGCGGCGGTCCTGTGCTGGCCGGTGCGTCAGAACAGGGGCGTCAAGTGCCTGTCTGGCCTTGCGGTGTTGGGATCTCGAAAGGGAAGTCCAGTAAGGTCATTCAGGTGCAGTCACAGTCACTGGACCAGGGGGTACGTTAACCACGATTTTTAATAAAACATAAAGGGGGTTGTGGCAACATATCCAGGCTGATCCCTTTAGGAAGTATGAGAGTATCAATGAGAGTTTTTATGCTTCGGCATAAAACCTCTCATTGAGGGGGTATTGTAACAGTACAGTTAGGCCCATACCGGGGTAACTTGGGGAGAAATAATAATTGTGAATTTTACTTGAAATTATAACGACGTATGCAATATGAGCGAATTAGTGTCAAGGTCACCATCAGGACGCAAGTAAAGCAGTTATTTTTAGCCGCATGACATTTGAATTTTGTAAAACGAGATCACAACATATGACGTCAGGGCCGAACCTAGCAATACGTCACTTGGAATGCAGGGCGATGCCAACCATCTGCGCTAAGAACAAAGCCAGTCGGCAATTAACATCTAACAACTAAGGACGTGGGCCGTTCGCTCGCCCGCCGGCTGTTATAGTTTTCATCTCGCCCGCACATCAGAAAATGTGAATTTTACTTTTTGAATCTGAAACCACTATTTTGAATAACGAGGTAAATGCAGTGACAAATTTAAGTTGAAGTGACAGTTTCAACTAGCAAATAAAAAGTGAAAACCGGGAGACAGCAATGTAGTGCGTGCACGAGGAGACATCTTATGGACGAAGGGTAAATTTTAATAAATAATGTACCAAGTTAGTGTTCACATAGTAAACGTGTAGAAGAGGGAGAGAAAATATTGTTCGTAATAATACAAAGTAAGTCAATTTAATGGGTTCCTCTGACCATACAGAATCTAAAATAATGTGTTGAATAAAACTAAGTTCATTTTAAAAAACAAGGAGAGTTGAATCATTTATTTGAATAAACCATATCTGTTCTCCAAAATACGCTCAAAGAACTCTGGACCTAGTAAGTATTTGATTACGAAGTTGGCAACAATTAAAAGATGACGTCCGAAAACAGACATAGGCCACAGCAGCTTCGTTGATAAACAGAATAAAGTTTAAGGTAATTAATTAAAGTCACAAAAAGAAATAAACTTAAATTAAAACTGTGAACACACTAAAAATCATTTATTTCCAAAGGAACGGAGTGAGGACATTTTCGGATAGCGTTTTCAGCTGACTACATCAGGGGCCATTTTGTCCGTCTCACAGCTAGCCCGAGTGAACCAAAATATTCGCTGTTACCTAGCAACCAAACTTTATTTATCATAATATTAGTTAATAAGATTTTAATTTTACCGACATTTGTAATGTATTGTACTTGTTATTTCCATTTTCTGACTTCCATAGCAGTCTTAAAGAAACTCAGAATCCTGAGATTTTTATTATTTTTTAAAAGTTAATGTTTTATAAAATTTGTATCCTTGCACAATCGAATTGAGCAACCGAGTCGACCCGACTATGACCTTGTTCGACCAAAAAGTCGACTATTTTATTTTGAATAACTGAAATAAGAATAAATATCATCAATCTGATTAAAAAGAGTTGTTATTTGTAGGAATATTAGATCAGTTTCAGAAAAATTACAGGCAGCAGCAACTTGTGTTAAAGGGCTTTCTGAAAAACTTAAAAAATGCCTGTCAAAAATTCAAAAAACTTTAGCATTCAAAAACCAACATACTGTTCGATCTCCCTTCTCAAGCCTCAAAGACCCGACATCCAAAGACAAAAGATCTAATGTCGTATACACTATCCAATGCAATGACTGTCCAGCCACATACACTGGTATTACGTCCCAATATTTACATAAGCGAATTTATCAACGTAGGTATGATTACCATAAAAAAACCCATAATGATAACCCCAACGCTTTAGTATCTCACCATTTAAACACCGGCCATGAATTTGACTTCAACAACACCCAAATTAAATATTACGAAAATAATTATTTCAAAAGATGCGTACTGGAAATGATTCAAATAAAAAGTGACCCTCACTCCATTAATTTTCACACTGATACTCAAAACCTCTCGTCCAGTTATGCTCAACTTATACACACCGTCAAAACATGAATTTGAAGAAATAATCAGTAGTCTCCCTACAGGATGTTTTGGTCATTTTAATGGCCAGCTTGTCGTCAGATATTAATTAGTGTCACACTCCCCCCTAGTGCAAATCTTTTCTCAACTGTCTTCTGAACACATGTTACTTCATTTCCTACAAATGTACAAGGGTCGTCTGTTCTGCTTTATAATAAGGTGTTGGTCCGGGAAAATTTACAGTTGTGTGTTTGGCATCAGCAACAATTGTAAGTCTCACTGATCATATTATTTAGTATTAGCTAAGAAACATATAACATTTCTTATAGACGTTTAATGAAGAAATTTGTGTTAGTGGTTGAAATCACAATCAAAATGATCAATATTGCACACCACTATATGAAAATTATTCCGATTAGCGCTTTCAAGCTTCACAGCTCATCGTCAGATCAGCTATATCTAGACCTATTCCTGATCTGACGATGAGCTGTGAAGCTTGAAAGCGCTAATCGGAATAATTTTCATATAGTGGTGTGCAATATTGATCATTTTGATTTCTTATAGACACATATTCGATCAGTTTTAAACTCAGTACAGTGGGTATCTCCGTTGTGCATAATTTATACTTAGATGATAAAAAGAAGAGAATAAAATAGTGTTATATTTATGTATGGATTCTCGAATGTGTAGTTGGCTTGTGAGGTTGTGTGTGTGTGTGTGTGTGTGTGTGTGTGTGTGTGTGTGTGTGTGTGTGTGTGTGTGTGTGTGTGTGTGTGTGTGTGTGTGTGTGTGTGTGTGTGTGTGTGTGTGTGTGTGTGTGTGTGTGTGTGTGTGTGTGGTGCTAGCGTGTGTGTATGTATACGTCTGTGTGTTAGATTTGTGGTATATATCTGTTTAGATTAGAGTGAGAGAGACAGAGCGCCCGAGTGTTTAACGTGAGTGAGAAGGTGTTGTATGAGTCTAGAAAGAGACAAGACTGAGAGAGATAGAGAGAGAGAGAGCGAGAGCATAGTGAGAGCATGTGAGAGAGATTATGACCAACTTATATACGAACTACGTTGACTATGGTACTCTGTATAGACCAAGTTCCAGGTAAATAACATTGTACAAAATGTAAATATTAAGTAATAACCATTTTCATATAATAGATCTGTTATCTATAATGTTGTGTTATAAAGTCTGTAACCCTTTAATACAAGTTGGTAAATCATTTCTGTTATCATGTGCATAATTCTCTATTTTATATGAGGATGATTGTGTAATAAAAATGGTGAGTGTTTTAGAGTGCCAATCGTGGGCAAAGACAAGTGAGAGGAGGAGAGAGAGAGAGAGAGAGAGAGAGAGAGAGAGAGGGAGAGAGAGAGAGAGAAGGGTGGAAGAGTGAGAGAGGGATGAAGGGAGACAGTGAGTGAGATGTAGAAGAGAGAGAGCGAGTGGGAGTGATAGTGAGTGATAGATTGATTTCAGGTTAGAGTGAGAGGCTTTGAGAAGGACTGGCAGGGGGAGAATGGGTGAGAGAGAAGGTGTGATTGTGGACACATACATAAATTACATTATTCTATAGTACTCTTGACTATATTTTATAATATGATTACAATTATTATCCAAGTTTACCTGTTAGTAAAATTTACCAGAAATGGTTGTTTGTAACCTTTGTCAACTATCTGATTTAAGTCGTAATGTTCTACAGTAATTGTGTAAATTGTATGTTTCTAAATTATTATTGTTTGTTAACACCAGTAGGGAGTGAAACATGGTAAAAATAACTTTTAATAATTACGTAGTGAACATCCCCTAATCTGTTTTAGTTATAGGTAATATATTACTTTGCTATATGTTGACTGCTGTAGGTATAACCAGTTAATGTACCAATCTAACTGTTTGTTTAATTAATTAAAATATCATTACATTTAGAAATTTAATCAGTTTCTGCTACAGTCCGTTTCTTGATGTATATAATACATTTAATATTTTTAACTAAATTTACCTCAAGATGTTATTTTTCCTTATTTGGAACATGTTTCGAGAGCTCCCGTGCTCCCATCCTCAGCCTTTGCAATCTTGTGTCTGGTGAAATATTTGTGTGTTGGCTGCTGGATGCTATTAAGGTTGTTTGTTGGTCTTTGGTATTTTAAAGTTGTATTATTGTGTGTGACTGTGGTATATGTATTTGTATTTTGTGTATTTTCGATGTTGAGTGCTTTGAATATTGTGTCATGTTTTGTATTGATTTGTATTTGTTCTGGTATTAGTTTGTTTTGTGTTTTATGTTTGTATATTTGTAAATTTTCCCAAATGTTCATTATGGTGCCTTTGTGTGGTACAGTAAACCCTCGATTTAACGGACTAATTGGGGCTGAGGGGTGTCCGTAAAATCGAAAGTCCGTTAAATCGCAAATTTTGTTTTTTGAGGATATATTTAAATCAAATAGGTCTATAACACTTGAAATTTTAATACTATTAATATCATGCAAATACCGTATTGTTCCGAACACAAGCTGCACTTTTTCTCCTAAAAACATGGTCGCTAATTTGGCCTGCGTCTTGCATTCGCACGCTAACGAAATTCGAAGTTATACCTGACGTCTGGCGGGACGAACGCTTTTGGTATCTATGAGTTGTTTACTGCCTAAGCAACAGCAGTTTGCCTGGCTGTAGTTAACTCTGGCGTTATGATTTATGACTACAACCGAATGTTTTAACAGCAAACTGAAGAAAGAATAGGAAGATAAAGTGTAAGTGCATGTGCTCACCCTTCTGTAGACAGCAAGACAAAGGATGAGTAGAGGGAGTGTGAATAACATGTTTCTAAATAACGGGTAAACTGCCAGTATTGTTTTCTATTGTAACAGTGACAACATCGCTTATCTGTACTTTGTTTTCATTCGGCGTTTTTGTAGTGCGTTTGCGGTATGAGTGATATTGTGGAGACTAAAGGCACGCAGTCAAATCAAATTAAATGTAACCCGTACGATGTGAATTATAAATTAATTGTGATACGAAATGTAGAAAAACATGCAATCGTGAAGCCGCAAAGAAATTTGATATTGATGAATCGTGTATTCAACGATGGAGAAAACAGAAGGAACAACTTTCAAATGCAAATACTGCGCGACGAGCATTCGCGGGATCTCAAGTTGGGCGTTTTGTAGCAGTAGAGTCCAGCGTCTGTGAATACGTATGGCTTTATAGGTGCTAAAGGACTCCCTGTCACTAGACATGTTTTAAAATTAAAAGATTTAGAAATCGCAGAAGAATTAAAAGTCTCCGGTTTGAGTCGAAAACTCAACACAACTGAACAATACGAAATATATAAACACCACACAACACAACCAAACAACATACTCAACGATCAATTACAATATAAATCACATACACTTTTTGACACAATTTTACAAAAAACAAACATCAAGTTGAATCCCTGCACCAATCCCCTTCCCCTACACACCACCCCCACTACACCTTCCACGCAAAAACCGTTACGAAATGATGGCAGTCTGACTAAAAGCTGAAGAAGGCGGATACGTACACCGAAACGCGTCCAACGAAAAAAGTAAGTTTTCACAAGATAAAGTTCATTTTTAGTAAAGTAATTATATTAATTGTTTTAATTAGTTCTTGGACCGGATATAACATTTAGTACACAGTTATTCGTTTATCATCCCTCTCTTAGGTGTTCTTATGTTAGTTTATGAGTGTGTCATTCTTTATTTTTATTGCCCCATTGCTAAAATTGATCATTTCAGAAAATATCGTTTAGGTGTTGATGAAATTATCAATCATTTTATTTATTTAATCACTTCTTTACTTGAGCTTCTTTCTTTTATCTCTTATAATGTTCCCTTTTCTTCTTCATGCAATTTACTATCTCCTTGCTTTATTTAATATGTTATCTTCTTGTTTAGTGTTTTATCCCTTAAATATTTAATTTCCCTAACTATTTTCCCTATCACGTGCGTTGTTACCAGTTGGGTGGGCACTTTTGGCTCCATTACACCACTGTCCATTCTACACCTGAGTTCAGAGGAATGTATCGTCTGCTTAGGTATATTATTGCTGGATCATTTCTACAGTCAATCATCAAAAAAACTTTAAAGTAGTCTAAGTGCGACTAATATATAAAATATTCTTGGATTATTCATGTTATCATTGTATAAATTATATCATATTTTCTTTCTTTATTGACTTCTTTTCTCATACTCTATAGCTCTTAGTGAAACAATATTGTTGATGGGTATTACTCGTATTTCCTTCTTATTATTTATTATGCTGTTGATCGATCAAAATATTTAATCGGTTAATCAAGAAGGTTTAATCGATTAATCGAGTTTGGGTACTAAAAAATTATCATACTAATGGCTAACAAATTTAATTTTTATAGATGTACCTAATTGTTACTTTTTGTTTTTTTTTGTTTTTAATAACTTATAAAATCAGCATATTAGCATGGATGACATTCAAATAATAATAATATTATAATTATAATATGTATGAACAGATTTAATAATATGAACTGTTATCAGGAGACTAAGTGACAAATATGAATTTGAAGGTAAGGATATGGTATAACATTAGACTCACCTAGTCAGTATTGCTTCAACCAGGATTTTAAGCATTTGAGTGTGTTCACATGGTCCGGATCAAGGGCCGCTCTACGTTTAGTAACAATATTGCCTGCGTCACTAAACACTTGTTTGCACGGAACCAATGTAGCTGGAACACAGAGCAATTTTTTCGCTACAGATGAAAGAAGTGGAAGCTGAATGGTGTGTTTTCCACCAAAAAAGGGGTCTGCAAAGTCATCATCCAGTTCTGCCAAAGATCTGTAGACATCAACCTCTGTTGCGAGCGGTGTTAACGGAGCTGTTTCTTCCCTCTTGTCATCATCGTCTTCTTCAAAAACAAGTTTTCTTTTCGTCACATTTTGTTTTATTTCTGTTTGTGCAGTGGTCACAACTTTATTGGAAATTCTGTTCCACACTAATTCTCTTGCTTCTCTTGGAAGACATTTCATATATTCAAATCTTGGATCAAGAGCCGTAGTTTCTGGATACATTTCTATTTTAGGCCAGGCTTTTACTATTTCCGTTAAATCATCTAACAGTGCTGTTTTGAATCGAGTAACGTAACCAGGATCCATGTCGGTAATTTTTAAACTTACTCTTAAATGAGTTATGGCGGGCAGTACAACACTTGCCGTCATATATTTACTTCCTCCAAAAAAATCATATATTTCCAAACATGGTTTAAGACATTTATACATTTTTTGTGTCATTTCCCATTCCACTTCAGTTAATGGAATGATGTTTGATGGATTGGTGGACATTATAGCTACAATTCCTTCCTTGGCTTCCAGAAGAGACTCGAACATAAGGCATGTACTATTCGATCGGATGACTATATCTTGTTTCAGTTTGTACTGCGGAATATTAAGTTCTTTTAGTTTTTGGCATAGCTGATTTTCTAAATAAGGACTATGCTTGAAATGACCACCATTTTTCTACATTTGTAAAGCAGTTTATCTATAGATGCATTCTCAGTTGCTGTATTCAAACGTAATTGCACAGTATGAGCAGTGCACCTAACATTATCGTATTTCGAATTTTCGACACCAAGAACAATATTCCTGCCATTGTCTGTACATATTGCAACTACTTTACTTTGAAGATTCCAGTCAGACACAACTTGATCGAATTCTTCCGTACAATTTGCTGCACTATGTTTCTCCACCACATGTTTCACTTCTAACGCAGCGCTGCAGAACGCCCAGTTAGAATCAATCCAATGAGCACTAACACCCAAATAACCTTGATTTGCTATCGATGTCCAGAAATCACCTGTTAGGCCAACAAATTCAGTTTCTTTTAGTTTGTTTAGCAGCTTGGATCATTCGACATCATAAAGTTTCTCAATCCGTCTAGTTACAATGTCTCTAGATGGAAGATTATAAGAACTACTACCTACAGCTTTCCTTAAAACTTCTTTTAGCCCTTCATCCGAAATTATATTGATAGGTCGACTGTCTTTTACTATCCATTTCACAATTTTATTTGTTAGCTCAGCCTCCTTTAATGAAAAGATTGGTTTCACTATGAAATGATTCAAGTTCGACTGAGATGAACTTGCATGAACAACAGATGATTCAGCAACACTTTGTAAGGGATGACGTGTTTTAAATGGTATTGCAAACTGCTAGTGCTACCGCTGTAGCTAAATGATTTCCCACAAAGCTTACAGAAAACGGTTTTCCTGTCCGTCACTTTACCACTGTCGTTCAATTTATATCCAAAACTTCCACTGAGTCTTCCTCGTAAGTCTTCGTACGCCATAACACAGATTTCACGCACGGTATCAGGAAACACACACACACAAAAAGTAGCCTCTTTGAAAAACACAAGTTTTCCTCACCTGAATAAACACACTGTAACACGCCACCTGTCCAACTGTTACTATTATAGCAAAATTGAAAGTTAAGGGCATGGAAATGCATGAAACGCTTACGGTCAGAGGGGAAAGGCTATGTGGAGGGAGTCACTGTGAGATGTGAGAATTTACATTCTTTTACATATCAGAATGTTTATAAACATATCTGAGTGTTGTTTGGTCTGTCATTGTGTACTGCTGAGACGTAAAAAACTACAGCCTTTCTGACCGTTCTTATCACAACGGAATTTGCAAACTGTACACTTCCACTCCTTAATTACATGCGACTATCTCTACAGTTTCTCGTTACATAAAGGAATGCATTCTTCGTCTTAATTTAATTGCAAGAATCTTTTAATCCTGGACAACAAAAAACTGTGTATTATAACTTCCCATGCTTGACTATGAATAACTTTCCTGTCTTTGCTAGTTGAAGGAAAAGTGTCCATTTTAACAAATCTCGTTACTGGATGATAACACAAATAATTACAATAATACGTAATTGTAATTACAGAATAAATAACTAATAAAAATGAGTGACTGTAAAACAATGATCTAATTAAAAATAAATTGAAATAATAATAACAAATGCACGACTGAGATAGTACGTTACACAATAACTAAGAATGTACGGGTAACTAAAACATCACACGCAAAGTTGACGACACCTTCACTGGTCATTCACAATTTCAAAGTGGACTCGCCCATCCATAAATTCTTAAATTGGTTTCTGTGCATATGCCCTTAACTTTCAATTTTACTATACTATAGGTCGCCCATTGTTAGGATGAGAGTACAGGCTCTTGTGGGACTCTTATTTTTAGCATACTCACCCCCTCTCAGACAATTAGTAGTAGGCTCCTGACTCAGCCTTCTATTGTAGATCTTATCGTACACGGACTAAATCTGACATGCCGCTACCTGGCTTTTGAAAACCACTGCAACTACACCACCCTTTCTCTTTCAGTGTTTTTTTCTTGGAACTTCCAGCAGTACTAAATGATTTGAAATAACGGGACTCTTGTTCAAGAAACAAGACATAATTCAGGTATTTGGTGGACAAGCTTCAGCTTCTCATAAAAGAAAATTTCAACAACCGATTAATTTTAATCGACTCTATTATTCGATTAAGTAGTTTTGATTGATTAATCGAAGTTCAAATTTTAATTGGTTCGATTAACCGATTAAATACGAACACTATTTATATAAAAAACACACTTTTCTTTATCACCCTTCTTCTAACACATTTATAATTTATTATTTGGTTCAATAATTATTCTTTTCATGGTTTAATAGTATTTCTTCATGGATGACTGGTTGTAAGTCCCCTTTTTTCTCTGTGTACTTGGATCCATTATCTCATATGTATTAATTTTATTGTCCTTAATCACGGTGTAAGGTCTGGTGTATAATAATAACAGCTTTTTCACTATACCCTCCATTGTGCTGGGTAGCTCTCTGTTCTTCAATAAGACTGTCTCCAATTTGACATCGTACTGGCTTTGGTTGTAGTCACTGGTATTTGCTTTTTATTTTCTCAGTCCGTTCTAATGCTTTGTTATAGAATTTTATCTCGTCAAACTTATATTCATCTCCACCAGGAAATTGGATCAACTCGGTAATCTCTCTGGGTGGTGGTCTCTGGAACATTGCTGTATATGGTGTTGTCTCAATAAATTGATGGTGCGATAAGTTTATAAAATCCTCAGCTGCTGGTAAGTATTCTGTCCATTTTCTTTATTGGTTATAACAATATGTTTGGAGAATCCTCTCTACTTCTCTCAAAACTCCTTCTGCAGGGTTACTGCTTGGGTGGTATACTGACGTTTTGTATGTTTTTACCCCGTTGTTCAGTATAGTGTCCTTGCATTTACTCCCTTTGAATTGTGTTCCATGATCTGTTATTATGGATTTAAGTGTTCCTACCTCATGGATATATTGCTGTGTTATTATGTTTAAAATCTTCTGCGTGGTCGCACAGATTATAGGATACAGTTTAGTGAACCTGGTATAATGATCAAATATAATTATAAGGTACTTGTACTTGCGACGTTCTATTCACATACAAATACACAAAATTATTTTATTTTCCACCTACCTTTCCGCCTTCTGCCAGAGTCCGCGACACGAACGTTAAAATGCAAATATGATTATAGGTTATCGTAATAACTTACGCAACGCATTTTTAAAGAGAAAGTAATTAAAATTTTATTTTTTACTTCAAAATTTTCTTTACGTATTAAATTGTTATTTATTTGGCCTCTTGGCTCAAATCATGGAAAATGCATAAAACCCTTACTGATAGTTACATGATGGTATTACACTTATACTTACAGAATTACATTAAACACCTTACCTTAATTAGACAGCCCAATCTGCTATTTACACTCACATTCACACCTTTACAAAACCAACTACTATTATTTAATTGACATGTTTGCAAAAAAAACCCTTTTTAAAATTTGTTGAAAATACGGTCACTGGTTACCCGACGGCTCACTGCTTTCGCTGACACGTATTCTTTAAATATCCGAAAGCTTATTATTCATTTTATTTCGGCCCGCTCACTTCACTGATTCTGTTAATAATTGTCTGATGGTCTATTTACTCACGGCGTCTCCCCGGCTACGTCGCACTGTGCACATGTTGGATTTATATTTATCCAATTAATCAATTTTTTCGGCTCGCCAGCACATTATGTTCCAACGGCCGCCGCCGCCTCACCACAACACCACTACTGATTCACATTTTGGCTATATAATTTAGGTGAAACTTTGTGTCCAGTCGGCAGACGCACTACTGTTCGCGTCTGGCAGGTTATGATGTTACTTTCCGACTGACTTACATGCTGCTGGGCATCACTGCCTTGCCTGCGAACAAATATCGTCGCCGTTTGCAGCCTTCGTTATCTAAATTTTAGTAGCTGCACATTTGGCACACAGGATTTACGTGTGCTGTGCGACGACGATATTTCACAGCCTTTTGCGTGGATTAGGCACTTCGCGGATGCAGGTGCTTGTGCATTGGTGAGTGGACGTCACACAGACGCAAAGTTCTTAGAATCGTGACAGTCGACAACATGACATTCCTTTATTAATATTTCATAACAGCTATTGCGTACTGCTCCATTGTTTAGACTGCGAGTTAGATTCAACCAAGGACCGGACACATATATGAAGTAAATTGTACAATTTTACTTAGATCAGAGCCAGAATTAATAAAGAATAAAAAACCTCCTAATTCGCCCCATTACAATACCCCCCCAATGAGAAGTCTTCTGTCGAAACAGAAGAATTCTCATTGCTAAAACCCCTAAGAGGACCGGTGAGGAACTGGTGCCAACAACCCCCCATTTGTTCTTATACATCATGGGTACACGACCCCCCTGGCTCGGCGACTATGGACGCATCTGAACGAGATCACTGGACTTCTCTGTACGAGATCCCAACACCGAAAAATCGAACAGATACGCGCCACGGCGCACCTCACCTTCTATCATGCTATCCCAAAAATCCTAATCCCTAGCTTAGATCCTGCCAGATCCTCAACCGATATGTTCCCCCTTACATGCAAACTGGGCTGCCTTTAGCAGATACTGGGCTCACACACACACCTATAATAATTTTTAAACAAACTCATCATTTAAAATAAGTTCAAAATCAGATTGTATCAAAACAAAAAAATCTCTTATCTGGATAGATTAATTCTCTCTGTTATTGTTACTGATAAAAAAAACAAATAAATTGAATATTTACTTAAAACATGAACTGCCTTATCTTAACATTTGATTATACATATATCCTAAACAATATAATTCAATAACACTATTAATACGCATAAACAATAATACAACCAAAAATGCAAAACATCAATTTAATGGCAGGCACAAAAAGTATATATAAATATATATATATTTTTTTTTTCTACTACCCCCTTTTTAATCCCTTAACCCCTGATACCCGTTACATTCTACTGTGTGCAGCACTAGACTTCTTGGCCCTCGCAGACCTCAATCTAGCCGTAATCACACCTCCCTCGTGACCTGTAACTGGGTCACCGCCCATCCACACTCACTATTACCCCCCCCCTAGACTGTAGCATCTAGTTGCTTTCACAAGGACTGATGCGGAAGGGGTGGACTTTTTTTCTTTTATTCCACCCCCATCCTTGCTTCGGCGTTACAATAAAATTCGGTATTACACCTACTACTTTTTATTTATACACCCCTAATGGACTACCACCCCTATCTGGGTGAAAATAGCCCTGTTCCAAAATTAGGTAGATTCCCCCAAAAAAATAGCCCCCCTACCAAATCTAACAAACCACCGGGTTGACAAAGAAAACAAACCACAAGCCGGTTATATCAAGTGAAATTTATGATTTGCCACAATTAACTACTTTCACGGTCATGATCCGGTGAGGTCATGGCTGCACTTAGGTGGGGAATCTACAGTTACACATAAAACATAAGTTGACAGTAATAAAATTTACATGAACAGTAATACACATCTAATTTTGCACACACTATCTCAACCTGAACGTTCTTTCAGTTTTCAATTTTAAATACATATTTTAATCATTATGTTTTTTATCAATTATTTATTTTACCATTACAATCGGAATTCAGATAAAAATAGATTTACAGTCATTGTCAAAATTTATCTTTTTAATTTATTTAATTACCTTTCATTAAATTTAATTTATATTGTTTTAATTAACACTTTCAAAATTAATTACTTTTTTCAAAAGGATCCGACATAAAATATTACCTACATTATTTTATCAAAAAAAAATTAACTTTAATTCTTTTATGTCACAATAAGATTTTACTCCAGATACTGATTCATCAAGCTACAACAGCTATCAGCTTTCACACCTGGCTATGCACACTAGTCAAAACATTCAACACACCTGTTTACATAAACAGTCATCTGCCAGACTGGTGTTATGAACACTCTGTCTCAACACTCACATAGTCTAAACATTCTGGTTACATCATATACTGACATATATACTTCCTTCAAATTTTTTGGTTTCTCTAAATCTTTTAATGTTAACATATTTGTCAAAGTCTATTTATTACAGTTCAAACCAAATATACTTTAATTCACCTTTCAGTTATTATTACTTTTTTAATTACAGTTTTCACTTAATACCATTATCTCAATTCATTTATATTATTGAATCAAAATCTTTCACACCTGTAAACATTTTATTTTATCTGATTGGTATTATGAACTTTATACTTACAATACATTATCCACCTATTGACCTGAACACAAAATACACAACACACACACACACACCACTATCTCCACGTAACCTTTGAAACATTTAACAACAATGTTATTTCATACAAACAATTTAACATTTATTTATTAATATCAAATCTCATAAAACAATTTAAACTCATTAGAAAAATTCAACCATATAACATTTAAGTCAAGCAAAATATTTAAACATTTCAAATTATTTTAATTAGATCAATTATTGAAAACAACATTTTTAATTACTTTCACTGAGTACAATAATTACAACTCATTAGTTATCCTCTTCCAAATTATTTTTGTTATTTATTTAAGCTGCAAAATATTAATATTATTATTATCATCACACCAAGTTCTACTACATACACATATACCTAACATTTTACAATATACACAATTAATTGTGTACAACATATATTTACAATTCTTCATCATTACTTATTCAGTTATATCACACTTCATTGTCCAAGGTTGCGGGGTCAAAACCATAAAACAAAATATTTATAACTGTCCTTTATCGTTTTATAGCCTATCCTCCATCATCATAGATAAGTCTTTGTTTTATATAGCATTGTTCAATTTCATTGACACACAAATTACTGTCTTGTGGGTCGTCACCATAAAAACCAAATTCATTCATTTTACCAAAATAATCATAAAACAAGTCAACGTTAAGTACATCGGTTAAGTCTCCATCAGTAATTACATTCATTATCAAGTCAGTTATTTTTTCATCATAAAGTAAATTATTATTATTTAAACATGTATCATCAAAATAATCTTCACTCTCTATTTTAACAGGTAAGTATTTCATATCATTTAACATCTCTTTCAACTCCTTATAATTTCTCTGCAACTTATATAATACTATTTCTTTATCAACACACAATTCTCTATCTAAATCTCTCTCATCATAACACCATATCACATTTTCAACCCCATTCCACACAGAGGGTACTAATTTATACAAAAAAGGGATACAACTCAAATCTTCCATTAAATAGGGTCTCTTGCCCTCCAATAATAACATTTTTGAACACTCTGGTTCCTCACAAATAAGGGAACAATTTACCCTCTGCCCTACACATTCAGCTACTCTCTCTCTCCATTCTTTTTCTAATTCATCGACACTAATTACTACTTCATTACCACATATCACTCTCTCTCTCTCTCTCTCACTCACTATTTCACTATCTAGTTTCAACGTATCACTCTCTGATACCACCCTTTCAATCACATTACCATTTTCAATATCATTGTTAACATTTGTTACCTTACTCTCTAATACTACGTTTTTAATTATATTCTCATTTTCGACCTTATTGTTATCACTTGTTAATTTCTTACTGTCATTATTACTCTTACTTTTGATCCGTTCTTCTACTGACTCTACTATTCTCTCAATATCTTGTTTCAATTCGTTACAACTATTATTGCATTTTATTCTTACTTCATCAATGTCAAATTTAAGTACATCAAATTTACAATTAAATTCGCTTTTAATTTCGGTCTTAATCTCATTCAATTTAATGTCATTATTATCAAAACGACTATTTAATTCGTTGAATTTGTTATTCTGTACATCTAATTTCTCATTGACACTACTTTTAAATTCTTGCATTTCGTTTTTCTGTTCATCAAATTTGCTATCAAAACTATTCTTTTGAACATCGAATTTTACATTGATACTACTCAAACTCTCAGACATTGTTTTCATTAAAGTAAATATATCGTCCATCGACAACTCTTTGACTCGTGTTGTCGTTGGAGTAAATTGTGCTGCTACATTTTTGTCAGTGAAGCTGACTTCTTCATTATTCATTTCACTTTCCCTACTTGATTTTGGGGTTATTTGTGTCCCCGAATCGTCTGTACTCTTTATTTCATTTGCATTATTTTTTGTTTTATTTTCCTGACTCACGTTTGGAGTCGAGTGGATTTCAAAATCACTCATACTATTTGATTCATTATAGTTTTCGACACTAGTCGTTTCATTTATATTGCTCTCATTCTTTCCTGCCATTTTTATAAATTTATTAATCTAGATTTACTTACATAAAACCATCTACCACTTAACTCTTAACCTCTGTACATTGATGTACTAATTTGTATGTGCTGCGTAATTTTTACGTAGTTCTTTAACCCTCAAATCAAACTTGCATTTATCGTAGGTGTGGAATTTTAATTATTCAAATTCGAGTCCCGTTCGTAGCGCCAAATGCGACGTTCTATTCACATACAAATACACAAAATTATTTTATTTTCCACCTACCTTTCCGCCTTCTGCCAGAGTCCACGACACGAACGTTAAAATGCAAATATGATTATAGGTTATCGTAATAACTTACGCAACGCATTTTTAAAGAGAAAGTAATTAAAATTTTATTTTTTACTTCAAAATTTTCTTTACGTATTAAATTGTTATTTATTTGGCCTCTTGGCTCAAAGCATGGAAAATGCATAAAACCCTTACTGATAGTTACATGATGGTATTACACTTATACTTACAGAATTACAATAAACACCTTACCTTAATTAGACAGCCCAATCTGCTATGTACACTCACATTCACACCTTTACAAAACCAACTACTATTATTTAATTGACATGTTTGCACAAAAAACCCTTTATAAAATTTGTTGAAAATACGGTCACTGGTTACCCGACGGCTCACTGCTTTCGCTGACACGTATTCTTTAAATATCCGAAAGCTTATTATTCATTTTATTTCGGCCCGCTCACTTCACTGATTCTGTTAATAATTGTCTGATGGTCTGTTTACTTACGGCGCCTCCCCGACTACGTCGCACTGTGCACATGTTGGATTTATATTTATCCAATTAATCAATTTTTTCGGCTCGCCAGCACGTTATGTTCCAACGGCCGCCGCCGCCTCACCACAACACCACTGCTGATTCACATTTTGGCTATATAATTTAGGTGAAACTTTGTGTCCAGTCGGCAGACGCACTACTGTTCGCGTCTGCCAGGTTATGATGTTACTTTCTGACTGACTTACATGCTGCTGGGCATCACTGCCTTGCCTGCGAACAAATATCGTCGCCGTTTGCAGCCTTCGTTATCTAAATTTTAGTAGCTGCACATTTGGCACACAGGATTTACGTGTGCTGTGCGACGACGATATTTCACAGCCTTTTGCGTGGATTAGGCGTTTCACGGATGCAGGTGCTTGTGCATTGGTGAGTGGACGTCACACAGACGCAAAGTTCTTAGAATCGTGACAGTCGACAACATGACATTCCTTTATTAATATTTCATAACAGCTATTGCGTACTGCTCCATTGTTTAGACTGCGAGTTAGATTCAACCAAGGACCGGACACATATATGAAGTAAATTGTACAATTTTACTTAGATCAGAACCAGAATTAATAAAGAATAAAAAACCTCCTAATTCGCCCCATTACATACTGGTGTCTCCCTCCGCTACGTGGGAATGGACCACATATATCGACGAAAACTTTTTCTAACTTATTTGATGTTGTGATGGGTATCATCATACCCTCTTTCCTATCATTATTGATTTTTACGAGTTGGCAGATGTGACAATGTTTGATGTAATTTCGTACCTTCCTGTTGATGTCTTTAATATAAACACGTTCCTGGAGTGCTTTTACTACTTTTAAGGCCCCCATGTGACCGTATCTGACGTGTATGCAGATATGAGTATCTCCTGGTGTATGCAGTAAAATTGTTATTGTCCTGTTCCATCAGTCTCTGTTGAATTTCATTTAGGTTGGGATCTTGGTTCTGCTGTCACCCAAGTTCTTTTATGATGTTGGCCAAATCGGATCTACTCTTTATTATGTGGTACAATTTTATGATGGTTTCCTTCTCTCCTTCGAAAGTTTGGTCTCTGATGTTAACTCTGGGTAGGGTGTCTGCTGCAATGTTCTTCTTATTGGGGCTGTATTCCCAATTCAGATTATATTCCTGAAGTGTTAAACTCCATCTGGTTAATCTCCCGTGGTTTAGTTTGCAGTTCTTGAGAAAAGATACGGACTTGTAGTCCATCCTCACAGTAATTTGGTATCCCAAGATATACGTCCTGAACTTGTTGCAGGCGAATACAACACTTAGCAGTTCCTTCTCTGCCACGTTATAATTCCTTTCACTACTATTCAGGACTTGGCTGGCGAAGCTAATCACGCGGTGACTTCCCTCGTCATCCTCCTGGTATAAGACAGATCCTAAGCTGACGTCACTGGCGTCGCAGTTCATGTAGAATGGTTCATTGACGTTAGGGTGGTGCAACATTACTGACTCAAGGAATTTGGTTTTAATTAGTTGGAGTATTATATCTTGTTCTGCTCCCCACGTCCACTTGTCCTTTGATGATAACTGCTTGGAGAATTTGGATGTCAGTTCTGAGTAGTTCATCTGGAATTTGCGGTAGTAGTTGCACAGGCCAAGGAAAGTTGCCTTTTGTTCTTTGGCGTAGGAAAGTTTTGTATGGATTCAATTTTGTCTTGGGATGGAGTAATCCCGTGTTCCGATAGGTTAAATCCGAGAAATTGCACCTCGTCTGCAATGAATTTGGACTTTTCTAGTTTGAGCATTATATTGTTGTCCGAGAGTTTTTTCAATACATGTTCTATTCGGTGACAATGGTCATTCCAACTGGTTGATGTAATTAATAGATCGTCCACGTAGACTGTTGTAAATTGGAGTGCCTCTGGTCCGAGAATCTTGTCCATTATCTTAACAAACACAGCTACAGAATTAACAAGTCCGAAGGGTAGCCGTTTGAACTGATAGTTCTGCCCTTCGAAAATGAACGCCATGTACCTCCGGCTGTTCTGATGTAACTCGACTTGGCAATACCCGCAGACGGTACCCCACGTGCTAATGAATCTGGTTCCGTGGAACTTCTTAAGTATTTCCTCGATCTCTCCTGGAGATGTTCGATCGTTCACTATTGTTTTGTTGATTTCTCGCGCATCTAAACAGATCCTCACCTTCCCGTTTTTCTTTGGTACGGCTAAGATCGGACTGGTGTAAGGGGAATAACTTGGTTCGGTAACGTCTTCATCTATTAGTCGGTTGATTTCCGTCCTCACTGCTTCCATTAGCGAGTATGCGATCGGGTACGTCATCATGTGTATCATTTTTACTTTTTGTTGAAACTCACGGGCTCTCTAAATTCAATTTCGCATTGATAATCCCTTACTTTGCCGGGCGTATCCGAAAATACGTGTCGGTATCGACTGTACACGTCGATGAGTTGTTCCACTTGTCCTTCAGTTAGTTTGGCGCTCGTCTTCTCCCTCTTGAAAGTACGTATCTCATTGATTTTCTCGTTCCACAGTTGTTCATTGTCCCAGTGGCACACCCAGGATTTTTTTTCGGGGGGGTTTTGAAAATTGAGAAACAAGGTGCATAATTTTGGTTTTCCTCATTCTTTTCTTTACAAGGAGGGCTTTTTCCTGGAGAAACGACAATACGCAACTTATAAGGAGCCAATGTTGCAAGAATAGGTAAAAATTAACTTTACTTCATAGAATTTCACTCATGTACGTTCCACCTAAAGGCATACTGCACGTGTAACCATCATACACACAATTTTGTAAGAATTATGAGTTAAAATCATGTTAAGCACAGGCTTACTAATTTGCATATGATTATTGAATAATCTAAATTACTTAATCAGTAGACGCCGACTTTATTGAAGTAATAATACAATAATATAGTTAAAATAATCAGACATAAAGCAGTTACGCACTTTGTAGTGGGGATAAGGTGGGAACAATGTTATACACGTGAGTAGAAAAAGGCCCTTTGAAAATATTAGCCTTCTCCCTGAATGGCGAGTCTACGTTCGGAGGTTTTGATTTTAATTTCTATTTCTATTTCTACTAAACAGTACATATGGACTGTTTTGTAAGACGAAACAAGCAATAGATACAACAGAGGTACCATACAAAGATTTCACCGAGTTATAAAATGTTTTAACATTTAGTAGCCCTACTGCAATTATTTTGTAAACAGCGATTTGGCATGTTGTGCCTATTGCCGTCTTTCTCCAGATCTTCTAGTCGAGCCTAGACATTAACAAACATTGTATATTTTGAAGTACATAATAGTTTGTGTACATGTTACGATTCAGGAAAAAACGTAATATCAGTAAACCCCCCCCTGGTTGCGTCACTGCATTGTGCATTTCATAAAATATTTTGTCATTCGTTTGAAGTTCCCTGCTATTCCGACATTCCTTAAGGTGATAGCTTGTTCGGTTTGAAGGCGCACTGTCGCTACCTGTTAAGTCCGCTATCCATTCTATATCATTTGTTTTCAGAAACATTTTGGCTCTATTCATATCAATGATTGCTGAGTGCTGCCTCAACATGTCGCAACCAATTAACATCTGAAATGGTAAACCGCTGGCTACTAAGAATGTCATTGGAATGGTTTCGCCATTGCTTGATATTTCCAGTCTTACTTGTCTCCGGACGGTTTTGTTTTGCCGCCCTGTCACTCCTACGAGTACGATGTTACTTATCGGTAACGTAAGTATCGGTGTCTTACCTTCCTCTTGGATTTTGTTGAGTTCGATTCCGTCGATCAATGATACATTGGCTCCAGTGTCAATCATTATTCTTGTCTGGACTCCGTTAATTTCCACGGTGATGTACGCGATTTCATTGTTGTTATGACTCGAGTTGTTGTCTTCTTCTTCCAATAATTCTTCTCTTAGGTTCTCTAAGTAATTGTTTTGTATTATCGTGATTATTTTTCTTCGTATTATGTGATTATTTGAGTGATTCAACCCAATAGATTGGTTCAGTGAGGGTCCTGTGTTTGTTTTCATTGCCGCGTTTAGTTTAAAGACGGTTCAGGCTCTTCGTCCCGTCGGTCTTGTTGATTTGTCGGTGGGTTTCTGTTTCCTGTGGGTCTGGGTTCAGACTGGTATCGATCTCTTCAGTAGACCTTCTGACTTCGACTTCTTCCCCCATTGGTTCGGTTATCTTTTCCATTACTGCCTTTATGATTCTGATTTCCGTACGCGTTGCGGTCGAAACTCCGGCGTCCTTGGTAGTAAGACCTTCCTCTACCATTGTCTTAGCGCGCATGTAGTTCACTCTTCTGTAGTTCCTGTTCTGGTTATTCTGGTTTCGGTTATTGTAGTTAGGATTGTTAGGCCGGTTAAATTGCTTGATCGGGTTACTGGGCCGATTGTTGTTGTTGTTGTTGTTGTTCCCGTTATTTGTCGGATTATTGTTATTTGGTCTGTGATACGTTTCATTGTTGTTATTTCGGTTGTTGTAGTTTGGTTGGTAGTTACCGTTGTTGTATGGGTTGTTATTATTCTGTGCATTCCGATTGTCATATCTATCGTTCCGTTGCCGACTTCTCCGGTAATAACTCTCGCGTTCGTAGTCCTCAAGGAGGGCTGCCATCGATTTGCATTGTCTTAATTTGTCCTCCGAGTCGTGCTCTGGACACTCCTTCTTCATAATGGTAGGCGAGTTTGGTGACAAGGCTCTTCTCCGGGATCTTGGGCTCCAGGTTTCTCGCCAGGCATACCTTTCCTAGAAAGTAGGCGGTGAGTGTAGTCCCTCGGTTGGCATCATATTTGCCGTGACATATGTTATCCCTCACAATATTTTGGGTGGCCTCCGACCAGTATTTTCCCTTGAATACCGCCTTAAACTCTTCGTAGCTCTGGAGCTCGTGTCTGGTAGCTGTCCACCAATTGTCATTTATTTCCTTGAAGTATTCGTCTATTAATCCACGAATTACTGGCCACCTGGTCTCTCTATTTCTCGTCAGTTGCTCCTCGACTCGTTCCAGGAACTCTATCGGATTGCATTTATACAACTTGAAATTGATCGTCTCCTGGTTGTCCTTGTGTTGGAGGTGCAAAATTATGGCTGGTCGGTTACTGATTATATCGAGTTCTTCTCTGATTTTGGTGATCTCTCATCGTTGGATTTCCTCGATCTTCTCCTGGTTATGTTGGCCCTGTCCTTGTACTTCATTGACTTTATTATATTTTGTAATATAACTTTGGATGTAGGTTGTTATTACGATGCTCGTTTGTGTTTAGTTTATTTTGATTTATTGTCTAGTTTAGTGATCGTTTGTAAATTGTTTAGTTAATGTTTAATAGAAAAGACTGACGACGAATTGTTCGAGTCGGTTCCTCGCAGGCACACGTGGATAGGTGTAGTCCGCCGCAGATTCCAATCCTGCTAAAATAAACACAAGTTATGTACTTACTGTATTCGGCGTTCTATTCTGTTAACAAATTCGTCAACAAACGAATCGATAACTCGATTCTCATATGTCAGTGTTACACGGTGCCACCTGTGGAAGTATTGCTGAAAATCTAACTCGTAACTGTACTGTCTATTTAATAAAAGTCTTCAACTCTTTTTCTGTTATAAATTTTAATTTATTAACAATTTTGTAATGAATGTTGTAACTTATTACTTTATATTTTAATACTGGCTGTTTGCCTTGTTAGTCATCGATTTTCCTTTTCTTTGACTCTTAATCTCAGGATAATTGAAAATATTTAGATTTTTTTTAACATAAAAAATTTACAATAGAATTCTTGAACCTTGGTTCATTATGTTTACAAAATTTCGGTGGTTCCTTTGAGCCTGCAAGATACAAAAACAAGAAAAAATGTCTGCGCTACTGTTAAACATTAGTAGTCGGAATTAATCGTTACGAACAATAATTATATTACATGTTTTCTCAAACCATTAACATGGAAAAATATCGTCGACTATGGTCAACATTACATTTGCTTTGCGCATACTGAATTACTCTGTATAAACAAAATGACATGACAGTTTTAAAATTATCAACCTATGGTTATAAAATTCACGATTGTCAACATTGAATTGCCTCTAGGCATACTGACTCAAATATTCAGAAACAAAATAACATTGAAAGTTTATACAATTATTAATATGGTTATTAAATTGATTATTGTCAATATGAGAACAACTTCAGGCATAGCTTCCATGTTTCAAATGTAAAATCTTAAAATCTCTGTTTTTAATTAATATTCAATAATTATTAAGTAACACCATACTTCCTGTAAATTCACTTTATTTGCAGCTTTATTGTGCACTCTGCAATTATAATTCGCTATGATATAAGCGTTTTATCGATGCACTCGACACTAAAATTTTATGGGTTATGTTGCTCCCATGTGTTTACATTTATACCCGCACAGCTGATTTGGCTTGAAAAACGATTACTTTCGCGCACAGAAATTGCCGTCGTCTCGCGTCGCTAGTCTGAGGTAAAGTGTGTGTCATTTTTATTCTTCTTCGCTGTTCCAATTTTAGGAGCACATACCCACTGAGTACCATTGTTACCTTCTCGTTTTTTCCAAAATGAATAGAATACCTTTAAAATTGGTTTAACGTACTTGTTATATGAGTAGTACTTAATATAACCACACCATGTTATTACAATTGATTTGTTCTTTTAAATAAGTCCTCACAAGACGTGTGAGTGTTATTATTAAAAAGTTAATGTTTCTCACTTACGACTATGACATATTTCTTATGGTTTTACATGTTACATGATTAATTAATGAAATTGACCAAATGGTGATTACATTTCAATCATATGGTTCCTTTCAAGTTCCTTTATGATAATATCTAGTACAATAATTGTCTAAAATTAATAACATTACAATATTTGACCCATGCTTTCTATGGCCTAGGGCATGGTCAATTTGATTCACTCTATTTATTGGCATAATTTGTTCTGTTCACTTTTTTACAGTGATACAGACATTCTAAGATGTCCATTACAACTTCTGGACAACTCAGTTTTCCTTAGAATATAATTATTTTCTTGTTTTTAGTCTCATTTATTGTTCACAGTCTTAGTATGCCATATGTCATTATGATTTAGTTCAAAATTAATGATATACCCAATTATAAGTGGTTCTTTTAGGTCCAAAGAGTCTTTACAGTTTAAAGATTGTTTTACAATGGTTGGCCTCTTATTATTACATGTGAGATTGATCATGATTCACTAATACTTCTTGCATCTAGTGTTGTCAGACTGTTACCTTAATTTTTCTTAATTCTGGTTAAATTAACATTTCATTACAGTTATTTTATACTATAATAGTGGTAATACGTATTGATTTGCACATTTATGTCATTATTCTTTTCTGGTTTACAATATTATAGAAATTCTGAGTGTGTTTAATGTGTACATCTTTCTGTCCAATTTCAGTCTGTGTAATTGCATTAAACACCACACATACCACTTTTAATGAATAAATCGTATCACTAGGTTCGTCTTTATAATGTCTATTTTCATTATTGTATAACTTACACCAGTTTACATTGTATTAGTCTTACTTTATGCTAATTACAAGTTGATTTGTAACAGAATTGAGGTTACCTGGGACCCCCTTGTAATGACAACAATGGTCTATGTCTTTGCTTTCTGATCTCAATGTTTTACAGGTTATTATTTGACATTTTTACTCTGGTTAACTATTATTTATTATTTCTTCATTATTTCTACCTGTCTACAGTTGATTACTAGGTTCTCTTTTATTTATCTTACTTGGATTTGCCTGTATTAAAAGCATGCATGGTATACCATTCTTACTAAGATAATTCATTCTTATCTTTCATTATTTTCTTTCATTGTTTTTATTTGTTTATTTAATTATATTCTTATCTCAGAATAAAGAGCTTTTGTTGTGGTTTATCTTTGGTAATCGTTAGTCTATGTCTGTGTCTCCCTCCTGTTTCTTACTTCTGTAGATTCCTTGTTTTATTAGTTTCATTCTCTTAATTTTTAAACTTACTCTTAAATGAGTTATGGCGGGCAGTACAACACTTGCCGTCATATATTTACTTCCTCCAAAAAAATCACATATTTCCAAACATGGTTTAAGACATTTATACATTTTTTGTGTCATTTCCCATTCCACTTCAGTTAATGGAATGATGTTTGATGGATTGGTGGACATTATAGCTACAATTCCTTCCTTGGCTTCCAGAAGAGACTCGAACGTAAGGCATGTACTATTCGATCGGGTGACTATATCTTGTTTCAGTTTGCACTGCGGAATATTAAGTTCTTTCAGTTTTTGGCATAGCTGATTTTCTAAATAAGGACTATGCTTGAAATGACCCACCATTTTTCTACATTTGGAAAGCAGTTTATCTATAGACGCATTCTCAGTTGCTGTATTCAGACTTAATTGCACGGTATGAGCAGTGCACCTAACATTATCGTATTTCGAATTTTCGTTGTGGTTTGTTGTGGTTTGTTTTTGGTAATCGTTTGTCTGTCTGTGTCTCCCTACTGTTTCTTACTTCTGTAGATTCCTTATTTTATTAGTTTCATTCTCTATTAGTACATATTATTGGCACATTGTATGATATATTTGTTAATTCTTCTTTGCTCATCACTTTACTTGTGTTTATTTAGATTCTCTTCAGTCTCTTGTTAATGCTGGTTGTTATTATAATTTAGTTTTGTCCTCTTACTTACCATATCTATTGGGTCATTTGGTTAATCACATTATTATGTTGTCTTTTATATTTTCTTCTTCATCACTACTTATTGTTCTTCGTTTGCTGAGTTAATTATATTAATTGTTTTAATTAGTTCTTGGACCGGATATAACATTTAGTACACTTATTCGTTTATCATCCCTCTCTTAGGTGTTCTTATGTTAGTTTATGAGTGTTTCATTCTTTATTTTTGTTGTTAAATGTACGGGGAAGATATGTACTATTACATATTTCCCCATCGCTAAAATTGATCATTTCAGAAAATATCGTTTAGGTGTTGATGAAATTATCAATCATTATATTTATTTAATCACTTCTTTACTTGAGCTACTTTCTTTGATCTCTTATAATGTTCCCTTTTCTCCTTCATGCAGTTTACTATCTCCTTGCTTTATTTAATATGTTATCTTCTTGCTTAGTGTTTTATCCCGTAAATATTTAATTTCCCTAACTATTTTCCCTATCACGTGCATTGTTACCAGTCGGGTGGGCACTTTTGGCTCCATTACACCGCTGTCCATTCTACACCTGAGTTCACAGGAACGTATCGTCATTGCTGGATCATTTCTACAGTCAATCATGAAAAAAATTTAAAGTAGTCTAAGTGCGACTAATATAAAAAATATTCTTGGATTATTCATGTTATCATTGTATAAATTATATCATTATTTTCTTTCTTTATTGACTTCTTTTCTCATACTCTATAGCTCTTAGTGAAACAATATTTAATGAAGAAATTTGTGTTAGTGGTTGAAATCACAAGCAGAATGATCACTGTTACACACCACTATATAAAAATTATCCCGATTAGCGCTTTCAAGCTTCACAGCTCATCGTCAGATCGGAATAGACAGAAATTATGTGAAAACAAACCCTTCACCCCTCTCACCCCACCCTGCTCACACACAACAAGCTATAATATAAATGTCCCTTCCCCACCCCCTAAACCCTGTCCCAACATCTGTACAGTTACATATTTTTCTAGCAAATTCCTTGTGTTTCAGTGTGTGTGTGTGTGTGTGTGTGTGTGTGTGTGTGTGTGTGTGTGTGTGTGTGTGTGTGTGTGTTGTGCTATAACTTTTTATTGATAATTTAAAACTTAATTAATTTTTTATATTATTCATTGTTTACTTTCTAATTTTTCGGGCGCCATCTTGTATTGCCACCTACAAGAAAAAATATATGTACTTACCATTTTTCGGGTTCTTTTCGGCAAACAGGAGATTAGAATGGTTTGTTTTCAGTAAATAACTCTTTTATTTATTCGTTATCAATGACATTCCCTTTTATTTTCATTTTCTACCATTAGTACATTTAACCCCTGCTTCAAAGCATTTTAACATATTTGGCCACGAGGCTCCATTGGTAAAACAAATAGTAATTATTATCATCAACATTTTCTCGTTTCCCCCAAAATTACTTACATTAGATTATTTATTGAACTATATCGCAACCAGCACCTCTTAATTATATTTTGTACATTCACCCAGCCACGCGCACTTTCATACTTTACATATTTAATTTCTTTTTCTTATGACCCCCTTTTGAGCTCATGATTCTTTTTAAAAAAAATTTTGAATGGCCAGTTGAATTATTACATAATTTAGAATAAGCTTATTGTTTGTTGGTTACTTATCTGCACATTATTTCAACGGTCCCACGCACTCCCGATTTATCCTCAGATTTCACTTATTTCCTTTTACATTTAACGTTATATTTCAAAACAAAATACTGTTAATTCACATTATATTAAAATTGCGTTACTTTACTTTTTTCTTATATGCGGGCGCCCGCGATTTGCGTTCCGGAACTGTATATGTGTGTCACTCGCGCGAGTGTTGAATTTAGACTGGGGTGAGGCAAACGGCACTATTTTGTGTAGTTGCTTCGACTGTTTTACCAACTTGTATTGTATTCAGTTCGTATTCCTACGCCAGTATACGTTTTTGAATTACACACCCGAATTCCACAGCGGGGATCGTCTCTGACGTAAGATCGTCCGATGTTCAGTTACATAACTTGTTTACCGTTTTTGTAAGTCATTGGCTGACCTTGGCACAGTTTTGCTGTCTGTTTATTTCGTTTTATAAAATATTCCTGAATAATTTTCACAATCAGTGTTACCGACTTCACTACTAATAAAATTTACCTTTTGTGTTTACGTTCTTTCCCAATTATTATTTTTACATTGTAAAATGGTGATTGCTTTTATTCAAAATACAATTTCTTTATTTTACCCCAGGTAGGCCAAAATGTCCCGTTACAATACCCCCTCAAGGAGAGATTTTATGCCGAAGCATAAAAACTCTCATTGACACACTCATACTTGCTAAAGGGATCAGCCAGGATATGTCGCCACAACCCCCTGTATGGTTTACAAAAAAATATAATTAACTCACCCTTGGTCCAGTGACTGTGACCGCACCTGAATGACAATACTGGACTTCTCTCTAGAGATCCCAACACCATAAAGTCAGACAGATACTTAACGCCCCTGCTCTGACGCGCTGGCCAGCTCAGGGCCGCCGCCACAGCATCACCAAACACTGAAACAACAAATCAAATATCAACTAGTGGCCTTATACAACACCATATCCCCAACTGATCTGTTTCCCCCTAGCGGTGCTGGTTTGCGTTAAGAAGCACTGGTTTTGTTTTTCACTTACTTCTAACATATATCAGAATACCTAACAACACAACATGATACCCATTTTAAAATTCCATAATCTCATTCTATCTACTTTCTCTTATTAACTTTAAAGTTCAAAAATACTGCCCTGATTCGTATCAGAAATTAAATAAACATTTCCCATTACCATATTACACATGTCTCTTATCCCCAGTTTGCATCGCAAAATTTTTTAAATTCATAAAATTCTCTTAAATACTAACAAACACAATATAACATAAGAAAACATAGTACATTCATAATTCACATTGTTATTTTTATCTTAAAATAAACAATTTGTATTTAAAAATTTACACACTTTAAATCATTAAATTTGCATATAAAATCATAAAATTACCTTTTAATCTCAATTGACTTTTATTAATTCTCTTTCCAATTTTTTTTTTTTCCAATCTTCGTTTTACACATCATTTCATTTATTATTCCATTTCATTAACTTGGGTGATTCTCAGTTATTCATTATAATTCACTTTATCAACTTGGCATTTACCCATAATCTTACCCCTTTTATTACTCTAACGCTCCCTTACAAAATCTTTAACTAGTATGACACCCCATCTCTATCAAACTGTCGATCAAACAATCTCTAAACCCAACTTACTACTAAACTCAATTCGCATCACCTCTACCCTTATATAAAAAAATACTCGCTACCCCTTTGTCCTCAGGATGTGTATTCCCTCCCAAAGCTCATTCCCTTATGTTGTTTCCTGGACTTTATCCCTAGGCAACCCTTTCCGGCGCTAAACGGTCCCTTCCCGTCCCAACCCTTTTGTTGCGGACTCCTATCACACCACCCCCTCTTACAAAATTCCCACTTACCTAATAATTACTCTAACATTACATCATTACTACTACAAAATAACATCATCATTTATAAACATCAATATCACTCTCATTTCTCCACATAAATTCCCCATATCTACTGTGTCACTATCAATATTCAAATTCTACATTACTTGTATTTCATCTCTTATTCTCTTTAACACCCCAATATATTCAACTTGGACTGACTCAAACGTTTTACTCAAACAATTACTATCACCCAACTTCTATCTTTTACAACCCATTGAAAACTTTAATTATCTCATATTTATTTCATTATTTATCTAAAATCTTTAAACACATTGAAAACTTATTCTATAAAATATTATTACATTTTTATAATCCTTATTCCTAACACAATAAAACATAATAAACACAATATAGAAAACATCTAGTGCATCTATTTTTCAAATCAAAACAAACTTATTTAGTTATCTCAGTAGCGAGTCATCATTATTAAAATACGACAAATTTTTAATACGTTACCCCCCTGGGTAACCTCCCTGCCACACACACTATTACCCCCCCTGGACTGTGGCGTCCAGTTGCGTCCACAAGGACTGAAGTTTTGGAGGAATTTTACATCTCCGTGTCCTTGCTTCTGCGTTACATTTAAATAAAACTAGATATCATAATATCTAAATGTTCATATTACACGCCCCTAATGTGGGTCTACCACCTGGCTATGCTGTCCCTACTCGGCCAGAGTGGCAGCCGCTGTTCCATAGTTTCCGGGATTTCCCCTAGTTTCACCCCCCATCAATTTCTAATATAAACCAATTTCAAGCCAGCTATGGTCAAGGGACTTAATTTATGGCCATAGCTGACCGCTAGCCAAAACCATGATTAGTGCTGGTAAGGCAGTAATCGCCCGAAAAGTCGGGGAAATCATCTCTACCTTCATGCATGTTACATCATCATTACACTGCACGGCACGGCAGTTTATCAAGGTACAATATAAAATTGTACAAAAAGGGTGTGCCGTGCATTTTCGCCATGTTGGCCTCCGATGGAGGTAACACTCTCTGTTACCCCCAACACTTTCCGCTATCTACTGTGGCACATGCCACCACAGCAATAGCACCCTAATAGCTAAACTAAACCATATCTACAATTGCTGTCTCTACACTCCATTATTATATCACTTCTATAGACACCATTCTACCCCCCAAAATAAAATTCCCCACACATCTTGTATAATAACAAGTCTTTTTTTTTTTTTTTTTTTTTTATGTATCCAGGCACTTCTGCAAGTCCAACTTTTTTTTACCTCCGACACTTATATTACTATCTCTCATGGAGCTAAACTAAGTACACATAATTTAACTTACTTTAATAGTTTTAACAAGTGCAACAACTACACTATGGTATTGCTAAACTGCCAACAATTTGGTCACCTTAAATTTCTACGTTCTAAATCTAAACTATAACTAGTTCCTTTTCTCCTCAAACAAATTCGACCGCCATTTAAAACTATTTTTTAGGTATTTCATTCCCGAGTAAAACAGTTACTTATTACTGACTATTTTACTCGGAAATGAGGTAGCTCCTAATGAGTTGCACTTGTTATTTACATGAATTTTGGATCGTTTTATATGAAATAAAACTATTATATGTTCGTGGATAATTGCCAATTGTACGTTTTTTTTTCCCTCCACGAACTATACGGGTCCCCCTCCCCGTTCAACAATAAGATTAAATTTCTATTTACACCAATTTGTGGAGTAGGACCATCGTTGCTTTCACCCCTTAGAAGTTCCGCCAACCATGGTCCGCCTCCAAACAGCCAAAATCCACGGTCAGGGATGGTGAAGCTGTGACCGCCCGAAAATGGGGGAGAGTCCCTTTTGAAACAACATAAAATAATACCTAAAATTCAGACACTTACGGTGACCAATACAACTTCAAGTTCGTCGCATTTTGTGTACTTACTAACTCCTGCGTTGCTGGGTTGCGTAACACGTACGCATTACTCATCTTTACTTCTACAATTTCATATGGTCCCTCATATAATAGGAAAAACTTCTTTATCTCTCTATCCTGTGCGCTAGACAAATCATGTCTCCTTACCAATACTAATTGCCCTACTTCATATTTAGTCCACTTACCTTTAGCATCATGTCTCTGCTTTCTCCTTTCTCCTTTTGTCAGTAAATTTTCATTCGCTAGTCGGATCTTCATATTCACGTCTATAGTTTGTGTTTCTGGTGAATAGCTAAAAAGTTGTTCCAATATCCTAGGTGGCCTTGTTCCTTTTATTAATTCATACGGCGTAAACCCGGTGGATTCATGGGTGGTACAATTCAGCCACTCCTCTACTTTCTTAACATAGGATGGCCATTCTGTGTGCTTGGCGTGACAATACGCCCGAAATATCCTACCAATCTCTCTCATCACCCGTTCTGCCTGGTTGGACTGTGGATGGTATACTGCTGTATGCTTGGGTATGATGCCTTCCCATCCAAGAGTTTGTCGCCACTTGCCGCTTATAAACTGTGGTCCATGGTCAGATAAAATTATTTTCAGTTTACCTACATTCACCATATAATCTCTCGTTATCTTCTCGCTTAGCACTCTGCTCGTCGCTCTCTTGATACTATATAATCTAACATACTTAGAGAATGTGTCTAATACAACAAAAACATACATTACTCCACCCCTACCTTTGGGTAATGGCCCATACAAATCAACTGCAACTAAATGAAATGGTCTTTCAACTTTTATATAGTTCATCTCCCCTTCTGCTCTATAATTCACTACTTTTGATTTCTGACACAAATCACACACCCGTAATAACATCCGTACTCGCCTCTCCATATTCTTAAATATACATGATTCCTTTAAAACATTAGCACACTTTCTTGCCCCAAAATGCCCATACCTTATATGGCAATCCCAAATAATTTTATCTATCAACCCTTCTGGTATAACTAGTCTCCAATCACGCTCACCCCCTTCTACTCTTTTAAACAGAATCCCTTGATATACTTGAAAACGTGTACTATATTCAGACCCATCTACATCCACTTCTAAACTAGCAATTATTTTACCCAATTTATTTTCAGATCTTTGCATATTCTTAATATCCCTTAACTCCTCACCAAAAATTCTATCTTCTCTAGTTAATCTAAAAATTTCTATCTCTTTAAGGTCCCTACCTGTCTTATCTTCTATAATATCTACTCTGGAAAGTGTGTCTGGTACCTTATTATCTGACCCCTTTATGTATTCCCAGGAAAAGTTGTATTCTTGTAAAGCTAACACCCACCTGGTTAGACGACTATGTGTTAACCTGCAGGAGTTCAAAAATGACAGCGCCTTGTGGTCCGTCCTGATAACGGTCCTATTTCCCAAGATGTAGGTGCGGAACTTTCCTACAGCAAACACGATGCTCAATAACTCCTTTTCCGTAGTTGTATAATTTCTTTCGGCTGCCAAAAGAGATCTGCTGGCGAAAGCTATCGTGTGGTGTTCTCTGTCGCTATCCTCCTGGTACAACTCTGCGCCCAGGGCGACGTTACTGGCGTCAGTCTGTAAGTAAAAAGTTTTTAAGAAATCAGGATGGTTCATCATTATCATATTTGAAAATTGTCTCTTTATCTCCTCGAATGCATCCCTCTCCTTTTCTCCCCACTTCCATTGTTTATTTTTCTGTAGTACAGTACTTAACCTTGCTGTTGTCTGAGCATAATTTTTCTGAAATTTTCTATAGAAATTGCACAAACCCAAAAAACTTTGTAATTGTTTAATATTCTTAGGCTCTGGAAATCGCATTATAGCTTCTACTTTATCAGGGTTAGCTAAAATTCCTTCAGGAGTTATAATAAAACCCAAAAAATGTATTTCAGTGTGTAAAAATTTCGACTTCTCCCAATGTACTGTCAAACCCCCGTTTTGTAATTTCTGTAATACATACTCAATATGTTCTAAATGTTCCACAAATGTTCTGGATGCTATTAATATATCATCCACATATACAGTCAGAAAATCTAAGTCTTTTGGTTGTAATATCATGTCTAAACACTTAATAAAACTCACTACACTAGTGTTAAGCCCAAATGGCAAACGTTTAAACTGATAATTCTTACCGTTGAAGAGAAAGGCAGTATATCTCCGACTCTCTGCTGCTAACGGCACCTGCCAATATCCTGCGGTTAGATCCAAAGATGTCATGTACTTGACCCCGCTGAATTTCTGGAAAATCTCATTAATAGGTTCCGGTGACTCTCAGTCAGGTATTATAATCTGATTTATTCTCCTTGCATCTAAACATATCTTACCTTTCCGTCCTTCTTTATTACCACCACCAATGGGTTCGAGTAAGGTGATATCGATCTCTCAATTATATCTCCCTCCATCATTCGATCCAACTCCTCTTGTACTGCTCTCCGTTTTGAAAATGGTACTGGATAACTCCTCTGCATGTAGGGTGAGTGCTCTCGAACCTTCAGCTCACATACATAGTTCCTGGCTTTTCCAGGCAACTCCGCAAACACATGTCTATAACGCTCCACAACGGCCCACAACTCCTGTCATTGAGCACTCCCTACAACTCCACCCTCATTAAAAAATTTATCAGCCCTATTTTCCCATACTCTCTCATCACTCACATACATCTCTCTCTCCTCATTTTGTACAATCTCACTCTCTCGACATATATTTACTTTAGTTTCTATCTCCCCATCACCTACTTGCTTTTGTATCATTTTTACCCCTGTAACTCTAACTTCATCTAATACCCTCTTAAAATTAACCCTGACCGGTTCACTACCATTAGTAAATTCCACTATCCGTTTATTAAAATCTATTACTGCCCCATTTCTCTCCAAAAAATCATTTCCCAAAATTACATCTAAACTCAGTCCCTTAACTACTAGAAAATTGTTCTCAAATTCAGTTTCATTAAGGAATATATTTAACTGTACTTGTTTAGTAACTCGTTTACTACGTACTCCAGTTACCCCCACTACTGTTACACCCGCAACTGGTAATGATGGTATATTTTTATTTATTTCTTTCAATTCTCCCATTACATTTTCAGAAACTACTGATATTTCGCTCCCTGTGTCAATCAATGATTTAAAATTCTTACCTTCTATGGTGACGATTACCTCCGTCAATCCAGTTTTGTTTTCTATAACTTTTGTGTCATCTTCCTCCAACAACTCCTTCATCATGTCCATTTGTATAACATTATTATGGTATTCGTCGGCTATCTGGACCCTCCTGTTTTCCGTGGACAATGGTGGGGTCCTTGCTTCCATTGTTGGCCTTAGTTTTCCGTTGATGTACCCGCCACGGCTTGGTTATATCCTCCTCTCCCTCTCGTTGCAGGTCTACCTCCTCTGTCGTTATCTCCCCCTCGTTGTTGTTGATGGTGTTGATTCAGTGCCACGTTGTTCCGTTGGCAATCTCGTGCTTTGTTGCATCTGTAACATACTGTTCGGATAGCATAATTCTCATATTCACAACTTAAACATTTCCATATTCCGCCTCTAAAATTAGGGTTATGATTTCCCCTCATTCCTCTATAAGAGTTTGGTGTTCTCCTATACTGATGATAATTATCGTTATTTATTACCGCTGGTGGATTTGGACGCCTCCCTACTTCGCGTTCCCCAATATTTTGTAACACATCTAACATACTCTCCAGTTCATTTATATCTACTATCTCTCTCGTCATTAAAGTTATCTGTACCTCTCTGGGCAAGTGTTTACTAATATGTCTAACGAATGACCGGAACGGCAACGGCGGTTCTAGGTACTTTGCTTCATTATATATTTTCATGACGTACATGGTCAAGTGGTTGTTTATTCTCCCAAAATTCCCCATTCCCATGATCTTACTGCGTAAAATTTCCTGGTCTTCTTCTGACCAATACTTGTTTCGGAATGCTAACTCGAATTTTTCATAACTACTCCACTCTGTGTTATGTACTTCCGCCCATATTTTGGAATTACCCTTAAAACACTTTAAGATTTTTAGCAACTTAATCTCCCAACTACTACTATTAAACCGGTTAAATTCTCTACCGTACTCAAAAATTCCATCGGGTGTACTCTGCGGTTGTCACAATTAAATTGTTCAAGTTCTATTTCATCTCTTGCTTCGCGAGTATACAACACTCGCTCCGCAACACTATTTAAATTTTGGCTTACGGCCACATGTAACTCATCTTTAATTTCAATGATGTCTCGGTCAATTACTTTTAATTTATTATCATTCATAATTTCGTATTGGAGGTTATGTTTACTCATAGCCCCCACACTCTCTTGCACAGATTGTTTACACATATTTTCTACCTCTAGCATTTTAGTTTTCATATCAACATCAATCTTATTAATACATTTACTCTCTATCTCTACACTCTGTTCTTTAATTTGACTATTAATTTGATCTGTCATTTGTTCATTTGCATAATTTATTTTGCTTTAAAGATTTTCTGTTAATTCATTGATTTGTTTCTCTAACTTATGGTCTACTGATTTTAATACTTGGTCTTTGATTGTACTAAAACGTTCATCAATTTCGTTCAGATGTTTATTCATGTTACTTTCAAATTTAACATTTTGTGTATTCATTATATCAAATTTACTATTCTGTTCACTAAATTTCTCACTGAAACTACTTTTAATTTCTTTCATTTCGTTTTTCTGTTCATCGAACTTGCTATCAAATTTATTCAACAGTAACTGCATCATAGCTATCATATCACTACTACTTTCTTTCTTAACTAAGGTCGGCGTTGACTGACTCGTCACGCCTTCCATTATTCTCGATTCTGTCAACTGACTTTCTAGCTTACTGTTAGTGAAGCTGACTTCATTGTTAACATCATCATTAGTATTCATCATTGTTATTTATGTAATTCTGCCTTATTTACTATACATATACTTCAATAACACTACAACATAACCTTATGTGACCCTCTCGTCACCTACGTCTATTTCTACGTACCAAAAAAAAAATTTCGTTCTCATTTCAACAACCATTCTGCTCTCCCAGTAGGCCTATATTATATACAATTTATATAATTGTCCCTGTTCAGGCGCCAATTGTGCTATAACTTTTTATTGATAATTTAAAACTTAATTAATTTTTTATATTATTCATTGTTTACTTTCTAATTTTTTCGGGCGCCATCTTGTATTGCCACCTACAAGAAAAAATATATGTACTTACCATTTTTCGGGTTCTTTTCGGCGAACAGGAGATTAGAATGGTTTGTTTTCAGTAAATAACTCTTTTATTTATTCGTTATCAATGACATTCCCTTTTATTTTCATTTTCTACCATTAGTACATTTAACCCCTGCTTCAAAGCATTTTAACATATTTGGCCACGAGGCTCCATTGGTAAAACAAATAGTAATTATTATCATCAACATTTTCTCGTTTCCCCCAAAATTACTTACATTAGATTATTTATTGAACTATATCGCAACCAGCACCTCTTAATTATATTTTGTACATTCACCCAGCCACGCGCACTTTCATACTTTACATATTTAATTTCCTTTTCTTATGACCCCCTTTTGAGCTCATGATTCTTTTTAAAAAAAATTTTGAATGGCCAATTGAATGATTACATAATTTAGAATAAACTTATTGTTTGTTGGTTACTTATCTGCGCATTATTCCAACGGTCCCACGCACTTCAGATTTATCCTCAGATTTCACTTATTGTCTTTTACATTTAACGTTCTATTTCAAAACAAAATACTGTTAATTCACATTATATTAAAATTGCGTTACTTTACTTTTTTCTTGTATGCGGGCGCCCGCGATTTACGTTCCGGAACTGTATATGTGTGTCACTCGCGCGAGTGTTGAATTTAGACTGGGGTGAGGCAAACGGCACTATTTTGTGTAGTTGCTTCGACTGTTTTACCAACTTGTATTGTATTCAGTTCGTATTCCTACGCCAGTATACGGTTTTGAATTACACACCCGAATTCCACAGCGGGGATCGTCTCTGACGTAAGATCGTCCGATGTTCAGTTACATAACTTGTTTACCGTTTTTGTAAGTCATTGGCTGACCTTGGCACAGTTTTGCTGTCTGTTTATTTCGTTTTATAAAATATTCCTGAATAATTTTCACAATCAGTGTTACCGACTTCACTACTAATAAAATTTACCTTTTGTGTTTACGTTCTTTCCCAATTATTATTTTTACAGTGTAAAATTTTGATTGCTTTTATTCAAAATACAATTTCTTTATTTTACTCCAGGTAGGCCAAAATGTCCCGTTACAGTGTGTGTGTGTGTGTGTGTGTGTGTGTGTGTGTGTGTGTGTGTGTGTGTGTGTGTGTGTGTGTGTGTGTGTGTGTGTGTGTGTGTGTGTGTGTGTGTGTGTGTGTGTGTGTGTGTGTGTGTGTGTGTGTGTGTGTGTGTGTGTGTGTGTGTGTGTCCTTTAAACTTACCCTCTTCCTCTCCACACACGTGGGTCAGTCACACACACTTATTTTGATATATGTAAAACGGCATTTGATAAGATAAGGAATAAGAATATAGAAAAAATTCCAGTATTACAGAAAAGCGGAATTTATAAATTAAAATGTAAAGACTGCAACAAAGTGTACCTAGGTGAGACAGGACGAAAATTCGTATGCAGGTTGTCTGACCACAAACGTGGAGAAGGTAATAGAACAACCAATTCGTTATATGCAAGATATTTCATAGAAGACAACCATAAGTTTGTTAATCCTTTGGAAGAATACGAAATTGTGAAAGTAGTAAATAACACAGTTGAAAGGAAGCTTAGAGAGGAGTTAGAAATATTGAAAGAAAGAGAAAAAGGGTTAGACAATTTAATTAATATTAAAATTCAATTTGATAATGAAGAAATATTTTATAAAATAATTAAGAAGTAATGATAGAGGACAGATAGATAAGATTAAGAATTATATTGCATAGTACTAATTGGATGTTTTAAAATAAGGGTGTGTGACTGACCCACGTGTGTGGAGAGGAAGAGGGTAAGTTTAAAAGGATGCACACACACACACACACCACTGAAACACAACGAATTTGCTAGAAAAATATGTAACTGTACAGATGGTGGGACAGGGTTTAGGGGGTGGGGAAGGGACATTTATATTATAGCTTGTTGTGTGTGAGCAGGGTGGGGTGAGAGGGGTGAAGGGTTTGTTTTCACATAATTTCTGTCTATTCCGATCTGACGATGAGCTGTGAAGCTTGAAAGCGCTAATCGGGATAATTTTTATATAGTGGTGTGTAACAGTGATCATTCTGCTTGTGATTTCAACCACTAACACAAATTTCTTCATTAAACGTCTGTTAAGTGTGCAATCGACGACAGGTAATGGACAACAACAATGAGGTAATAAACGACAACAATAAGGTAAGTAAAGTTTTTAAATATCTTAAGTTAAAAGTTAAATTGAAGTGGGTTTTAAGTAAAATATGGTTTAATAAACAATGTCTGGATAATAATGTCATCCCAAAGTACGCTCAAGTTAAAATTAAAAATAAGAACAGTGTAGCCAAAAAAGTAAAAGAACAAAGCGAGAAGTTGTGGATAAAACTGGAAATAAGGTCACTCTACGGCTTAATCAATAAGTATAATAGGGAATTATATGACAGACACATAGAATTGTTAAGAATATACTCGTATGTAGAGTTAGAAGAATTATTATATAATTTTGGTTTGGGGTACTAGAAAAGAAATTGGAAAATAAAAATAAAAAATGGTAGATAAGTTAAATAAATTAATAAGAAAGAACGAAGTAAAAAAGCAACACCTCTCTATGAATAACTACGAAAAAAGAGTAATAAACCTCTACAGAGGTAAATTTCAATACAGAAGAAAAAGAAATATTAGCAAAAGCTTAAAATACGCGCCACCACCAGAATTAAATCAAGAAAAAACGATTATTGAATGCGAAAGCGTAATACAAAAACTAGGAAATGAAAATGATAAAAAAAGAATAAGGTGGGAAGTAGGGAATGTAGTAGATAAAATATTTAAGAAAAGTTTGTATAATTCAAAAAATGAACAAAAAATCAAATCAACTGTAACTAAACTAAAGAATAAAATAAAGAAGAATGATATTATAGTTACGAAGGCGGACAAAGGAAATACAATGGTACTACTGAGAAAGGACGAATACATAAAGAAATCGGAAGAATTTATAAGGGAAGGACCATATGAGGAAATAAATTATGATTATACAAGTAAGTACCAGTCAAGGATAAAACAAATGATGAAACAAATAACATTTATAGAAGAAAATAAGAAAAAGTATTGTAACATGACCAGGTGTTACATAACCTAGACATATGCCCTTAGATTTAATAAATACATAACGGTAATGTAAATAGATAATATAATGATAAGAGTAGCCAAGAAGAGAGGAACCATTGAAGAAGAAAGAAGAAGAAGTGCCACAAGAAGCAGTAAACCTAAACACTGCTTGACACTACAACCATACTATAACTGACACAAACTAATGGACAAATTAAATTCACTTTAAGCTGTCAAGCAAGTCAGTGAATAACTTAAATGGAATTTGACATGTTAATAAAAACCATTAAATAAGAATCCGAATAATGGGATATCAGCATCAGCATTTGGCTGAGAATAAATCAACTATGACTAGTAACTATTAATGCCAAGGACTAAGATTAGCTATGGCCACAATATGAGATTGAAGCTGTATTACAGTCTCCAATGTGCTTATGACAAGTAAAAATGTTTGTAAGAGGGAACCTTATATAAATAAGCTACCTCATCAAGGTACCGAAATGTAAACTAATAAACGTTATTAAGGCATAAATCCGATACAAACGGTATGCCTCGGCAATGCCTAAAACAAACAATCATCAGTAAGGTGATTAGTAGAAAGTACTATGAGTGTAAATCACATACACTGAACAATCTTTGTGCCAAACTTAGCGATAAGCATTATTAATATGTTATACAATTAATAGTTCAATTGTTAATTAATAGCATGGAGCAAAATAATGTGAAATAAAATGTCATAGTGAGTAAGTATAGTTCATAGCAATGTATAAGTTAAGGTTTAATCATAATATTCAGTAAATAAATATCAGGACGGATATAATAGTGTTCTAACATAGAGATTTTAAGTGAAAAAACGCGATGTGGAACACAAACAATATTGATAAGAGAGAGTAATCGCCGGCTTTGATTAGCAGACGATAGCGCGAAGCCATATACCTGAACATTGTTAATTAAAAAATGTCAGTGAAAGTGTAAATAAACCAGTGTCAAACCATATCAAATTGAAGAGGAAAAAATATCCTTTAATTTGATAGCGATACGACCCCGATCGCAACTATAATAAGTGCGTGACAGGCGTTAGCATCATTTGTACATAATAAATAAGAAATCTGTTTATCAACACTAACAACAACGACGGCTGTCAATCATTCTGGCGAAAGTCAGTTAAGAAACCGTTAGTGACAGTTGGAAAGACAATACGTCACTTTCGTAACGCCTGGCTAAGCCAATCAGAAAATAGCTTAATAAGTAAAACAATCGCCTAAGACCGATCAAAACATAGGGTATATAAAGAAGAGCGGCTAATTACCGTTAGACACTTTAACGTTCATCCGGAGCGGCAGGTACGCTCGTCTCATCAAAATTTCTACTAACTGATAGCTTCATTGTAATAGTGCATCTATGGAATCATTTCGGCAACAACAAAAAGTAACTACAAGATACTCTACATAGAATCAGTGCATCTAAGTGCAGTATTATTTTATTTAGGGCGGGAAAATAACGAACAGAAGAAATAATTAAATAGTATCATATAAGGTCCTTTTTAGTCAGAAGCGGACCAATATTCTCTGTTCAAGTGCATGTGTAGTGAATAACAATGGTCATTACAATCCGACCATTGATGTGTTTAATTGAATTTTAATCGAAAGATTAAAAACACAAAGGTAACTGTGTGACAATTTATTCCATTACACTGAGTGCAATAACCTAATTGTTTTGGTAAACAAATCTGTACTGACGCATAACACTGAAACATTTTCTGTATTACACCATGTCTGAATTTATTTAATGGATTTGTCAATCCTATTTAAGTTGGATGTTAGTCATAAGTGATCTCACCATATAACTTTGTGAATAATTAATCAAGCGTGACGAACGCCTAACCTATAAAATAGGTTCGATTTTATATTAGTAAACTGAAGGGCATTACTAGTCGATATTATATTATAAAATAATTAGCTATTGTGTAGGCATGAGCATTCTTTTTTGTGTTTCAAAGAACTTACGCCTGAGATATAAATAATATTAATGTTTAAAGTAAAGAGTATCTGGACTTAACCAGAATTATTGTTTATGCTCTGAGCCAGTCATATAGGGTATGTAACAAAATATTTGCAATTGTACATCAATGTATTCTTTTAATTATATTTGTTTGAATTCACTATCAAGGGTATCAATAAAACCCAGTTATTAGCAGCATAACTTGACTTGATTTATTCCTAAAATATAGATAAATAATTCATTCAGAAGAATCAAAACAACTGTTAGTTGCAATCATATATTGTTGAATTGAATTGCCATAAGGGCAATAAACACGATTTCAATTTTTTTTAAATTATTATTTGATTCTATTAATGGGTTTTCCACGGGATTTTCCTGAAATAAACCTGTGTGGCGCCCATTATTAAACAAGGTAACCTAACCTTGTAGATAAAGTAAGCTGGTTTTTGTAAACCGTCTTGGCAGCTTATTGATTTATTGAACTTCTGAACTTCCAGAAAACATGAACAGGTACGTGGAAGTGTATTTTATTAATTCTATTGTCCAGACATTACTAGACTTTACGTACTTAGACGACTATCAACCTGGAGGAGGAGTTTCGCTGCTAGTATCAACACGACGGTCACCATCATCAAGCGACCAGCTAGTACACTTTATTTTTAAATTTAAGCAACGTCATTGTTCAAATAATATTAATGCAATTATCTTATTTTTTATCTAAAAGAGTTCTTTTCAGACACTTATAATTTTGCAATTGTAAACACACTTTTAATAACATCTAATGCTACATTTTAATTACTTGATAAAATTAGTGACTTTCAATTTTCAACCACTACAACCTTTAATATTTCGAACATAAATAGAAATTTAGATTTAAATAAATATTAATAAAACTAATTCCGTTACAAATTGGCGACCAGCAACGTGGGGCTGAAAAATATTAAACGAAAATATTTTTTATATTTTAAATCAGCCCGGCAGACACAAAAGAACAAACATGCCACACACACATCAATACGACACTAGATACAAGGACAGTCGAATAGAAGAAATACAGATGAATACAGAGACACCGGAAACACAACCCACACACGAGATGGAAGTCATTACCATTAATAACATAGAAACTCGACCAGAAGAAACACCCCATGTCGAACCGGAAGTAGAAGTGAGGGTCGACAACCAACCCAGACAAGCTGAGGGAGCCATGCAATCAGGAGAAACAGCCTTCCAAGAATGGATGAGGAAAATGATGGAATCATTAAAGGAAGATAATCTCAAGAATAACAAAAAGATGGAAGAAACCTTGAACAGAAATAATGACTCATTAAATAAAAATATAGAATCTATTAGTAAAAATATGGAGTCTCTGAAAGAAGACCTGAATAAAAAGATAGACAATACAAATAGATCCGTGGACGCCCTGAACAATAAAATAGATGATAGCAGCAAAGCCTTAAGAGAAGAGTTGAACACCACATTAAATAAGATTAGCCAGAAAATGGATGAAATGAATAAGAAATATACGGAAGAATTGGGTCAGACAACAAGAGGAGAATTACGAAACGACAGCAACTCAGAAACTGAAGAGATACCCAATGATGAAACCACAGAAGAATTGCAACCTGAAGATGAGGTCGAACAAACTGAGAATGAAGGGGACTCAAATACATCATCATCTGAAAATGAGCTTGACAGACACCAGGAAGATATTCATGACAAGGAGATCGATGCCGAAGGTATAAAGAAGACTCAGGTAATTGAAGAAGCGGAAGAGTTAGTAGCCGAGAAGGAAGAATTAGAACAAAATAATCTGCCAATGTGTGATGATCAAGTGGAGACAAAAGAATTACCCGGAAATAAAAACACCGAACAAGTGAATTTAAAAATTAAAAATCAAGAAGAAAGGAACAAAATAATTAAGAAAACGGAAGAAAAGGAGGCGAAGATAAGAAGAATAATACGCCCAAAGAAGACTAGAGTAACAAAAGAATTAATCGAAATGACTCGAAGCGGTCTAATTAATATGATTTATTTCCCAGTCATCAACCGTAAAGAAGGAGTCTATAGGAAGGAGTACCGAAGGAGCTTCATGAAGATGAACGAAGAGAAGAAATGTGCTACCACAAAGAAGACTATAACCAATAAAATACTTAAAGCAAATATTCCCAAAGGGAGAATAAGGCATTCCAAGAAAAGGAAAGGGTATCAAGAACAACTGGACCGGATCATTGAAGGGTACGCCCAAGAGACAAAGGAATTACGGAAGAAGAGGGACCAATCAATGGAAAAATCCAGCCAGGAAACTAATGATGATCATCCAGAGTTAGAGGAGGTACTAGACATCAATAATAACAAAGACCAGGAGTGCACTGGACACATGGATACTAAAAATGATGAGAAGAAGAAGGCGAGAAAACGGGAAGCCAATGACTATCTGGTAGCCGCAAAGTGGAAGAACCGCATGATAGGGACAGGGTGCCAAATACCACAAACATGTAGTACTAGAGACAGCTATGGAAAAGGGTACCTGTGAAACGTAATTGTCCCAAACAATGAACCCAATAGAGTGGAAAAGCACAATGTAACCCCAAATATGTAGACCATACATGTGATTATTGTTAAAAACAGATAAATTATAGTGGTATACAACATTTACCACCGGAATATTTAGTGTATAGAAAATTTTAAAAATAACTACCATAAACGGATTCATTTAGTGATTGGAAGGATCATATATTATGCCCAAGGTATTGAAAGTGACTAATTGCCTATAGCAAACCTATTTGCCATATTGTGTTATAAAAAGTGTGTAGTATTAGTGTATAGGCCAAACTATTTGTTACCTATTAAATAAGAGCCAGATTTATCATACTAAATGATAGAAAAATGTGTATTGTAAACCAAATAATTTAATAAGAAGAAAGATATCTATTATATCATATAGAACCAAAAGTGGCATATAACAAAAATATACCTAGGATAATGACAAAATTACCCTAATACTCCTATGTTAGATTAATTTAAAGAGGAAATACTACGATTTTATAACTAAAATTACTATGCTATATTTAAGAGGAAAAGAGAAAAAGTATTAAATACTAATGTGTTATAATTGTATCGTTATATTGTATTTAAATGTCAAATATTGTATACCTCTCATAAAACGAAAGAAATATTATATAAAATCATCCAGAATAAGTGTAAATTATCAGACACTTGAAGGAGTAGAGAGGCAGAATACCAAAGAGAGTTGATTATAAAGATGGCGATTATTATTGTGGAATGAAGAGAAAGAAATATGTTATTTAATTACCAAATATTGTATGTAACAAGATATGTCAGAGAACATCTAACAAAAACATTTAGTATATGAATACTGTAAACCCTGATAATTCAGGATAAGTGTAAATTAATGACGAGAGAAAAACTAGTAAACTATTGTAAGAATGAAATATGGTAAACTCTGCATATAGTATGTAAGAAACATATAAGGATCAATGTAAGTGTGTAATTTTAAGAATACTCAAATAAACCAAAGCAAATTGTCAACTAGTATAAAAAGGTAACAATACGGCTAATAAAAAGCATGGCCGAGAATGTCAAGTCTGAAAAGAAATGATTACCTGTGAAAAGGAAGTATGTTAGAAAGTATAAAAGAAGGAAATGTGATACAAATGAAACCTCTAATACCTTGAATGTTATATTGAATATGTTATATTATGGAAAAATGAATGATATGTTATATTTTATGTGTTGTGATAGTGCAACTATTGCTATGTGCAATTTTTATTTTGTCTCAGACAGAGATGAGGATGCCTCTGATTCTGAGTATGTGTAATGAGGAACGGCGGAGAATGTATGCCACAGTGAGCCACTCTGATTCCGAACCCACTACAAATGTTAGGGAATTATATAGTAATGTATCAAGGACTATTAATAAAGAATCTGTGAGGTAAAAAGTGAAAGAACCATTGAGATTATCACAAAAATAAAGATATGTAATGAGAAAGAAAAATGTATTATTGTAAGACAGGAAATTGTTAATTTAAGAAGTGAAATCTATTGTAATTAAATAACTTAGAATATGAGAAACTTGAAAAAATACTAGTAAGCTAAGAATTATATCACTAGCCAAGAACTCAAACTAGTGTAGCACACTAATAGTATGTTAAAGGTCAATGTAAAGAGTACAAGACGAAAAAACAGTAGTAGTATACTAAAAACTGAAATGAAATGATAATTTTATCAAAAAATCAAATTTTCTCTCAAATTATCAATTTTGAGGGGGGAGTATATGTAACATGACCAGGTGTTACATAACCTAGACATATGCCCTTAGATTTAATAAATACATAACGGTAATGTAAATAGATAATATAATGATAAGAGTAGCCAAGAAGAGAGGAACCATTGAAGAAGAAAGAAGAAGAAGTGCTACAAGAAGCAGTAAACCTAAACACTGCTTGACACTACAACCATACTATAACTGACACAAACTAATGGACAAATTAAATTCACTTTAAGCTGTCAAGCGAGTCAGTGAATAACTTAAATGGAATTTGACATGTTAATAAAAACCATTAAATAAGAATCCGAATAATGGGATATCAGCATCAGCATTTGGCTGAGAATAAATCAACTATGACTAGTAACCATTAATGCCAAGGACTAAGATTAGCTATGGCCACAATATGAGATTGAAGCTGTATTACAGTCTCCAATGTGCTTATGACAAGTAAAAATGTTTGTAAGAGGGAACCTTATATAAATAAGCTACCTCATCAAGGTACCGAAATGTAAACTAATAAACGTTATTAAGGCATAAATCCGATACAAACGGTATGCCTCGGCAATGCCTAAAACAAACAATCATCAGTAAGGTGATTAGTAGAAAGTACTATGAGTGTAAATCACATACACTGAACAATCTTTGTGCCAAACTTAGCGATAAGCATTATTAATATGTTATACAATTAATAGTTCAATTGTTAATTAATAGCATGGAGCAAAATAATGTGAAATAAAATGTCATAGTGAGTAAGTATAGTTCATAGCAATGTATAAGTTAAGGTTTAATCATAATATTCAGTAAATAAATATCAGGACGGATATAATAGTGTTCTAACATAGACGTTTAAGTGAAAAAACGCGATGTGGAACACAAACAATATTGATAAGAGAGAGTAATCGCCGGCTTTGATTAGCAGACGACAGCGCGAAGCCATATACCTGAACATTGTTAATTAAAAAATGTCAGTGAAAGTGTAAATAAACCAGTGTCAAACCATATCAAATTGAAGAGGAAAAAATATCCTTTAATTTGATAGTGATGCGACCCCGATCGCAACTGTAATAAGTGCGTGACAGGCGTTAGCATCATTTGTACATAATAAATAAGAAATCTGTTTATCAACACTAACAACAACGACGGCTGTCAATCATTCTGGCGAAAGTCGGTTAAAAAACCGTTAGTGACAGTTGGAAAGACAATACGTCACTTTCGTAACGCCTGGCTAAGCCAATCAGAAAATAGCTTAATAAGTAAAACAATCGCCTAAGACCGATCAAAACATAGGGTATATAAAGAAGAGCGGCTAATTACCGTTAGACACTTTTAACGTTCATCCGGAGCGGCAGGTACGCTCGTCTCATCAAAATTTCTACTAACTGATAGCTTCATTGTAATAGTGCATCTATGGAATCATTTCGGCAACAACAAAAAGTAACTACAAGATACTCTACATAGAATCAGTGCATCTAAGTGCAGTATTATTTTATTTAGTGCGGGAAAATAACGAACAGAAGAAATAATTAAATAGTATCATATAAGGTCCTTTTTAGTCAGAAGCGGACCAATATTCTCTGTTCAAGTGCGTGTGTAGTGAATAACAATGGTCATTACAATCCGACCATTGATGTGTTTAATTGAATTTTAATCGAAAGATTAAAAACACAAAGGTAACTGTGTGACAGTTTATTCCATTACACTGAGTGCAATAACCTATATGTTTTGGTAAACAAATCTGTACTGACGCATAACACTGAAACATTTTCTGTATTACACCATGTCTGAATTTATTTAATGGATTTGTCAATCCTATTTAAGTTGGATGTTAGTCATAAGTGATCTCACCATATAACTTTGTGAATAATTAATCAAGCGTGACGAACGCCTAACCTATAAAATAGGTTCGATTTTATATTAGTAAACTGAAGGGCATTACTAGTCGATATTATATTATAAAATAATTAGCTATTGTGTAGGCATGAGCATTCTTTTTTGTGTTTCAAAGAACTTACGCCTGAGATATAAATAATATTAATTTTAAAGTAAAGAGTATCTGGACTTAACCAGAATTATTGTTTATGCTCTGAGCCAGTCATATAGGGTATGTAACAAAATATTTGCAATTGTACATCAATGTATTCTTTTAATTATATTTGTTTGAATTCACTATCAAGGGTATCAATAAAACCCAGTTATTAGCAGCATAACTTGACTTGATTTATTCCTAAAAAATAGATAAATAATTCATTCAGAAGAATCAAAACAACTGTTAGTTGCAATCATATATTGTTGAATTGAATTGCCATAAGGGCAATAAACACGATTTCAATTTTTTTTAAATTATTATTTGATTCTATTAATGGGTTTTCCACGGGATTTTCCCGAAATAAACCTGTGTGGCGCCCATTATTAAACAAGGTAACCTAACCTTGTAGATAAAGTAAGCTGGTTTTTGTAAACCGTCTTGGCAGCTTATTGATTTATTGAACTTCTGAACTTCCAGAAAACACGAACAGGTACGTGGAAGTGTATTTTATTAATTCTATTGTCCAGACATTACTAGACTTTACGTACTTAGACGACTATCAACCTGGAGGAGGAGTTTCGCTGCTAGTATCAACACGACGGTCACCATCATCAAGCGACCAGCTAGTACACTTTATTTTTAAATTTAAGCAACGTTATTGTTCAAATAATATTAATGCAATTATCTTATTTTTTATCTAAAAGAGTTCTTTTCAGACACTTATAATTTTGCAATTGTAAACACACTTTTAATAACATCTAATGCTACATTTTAATTACTTGATAAAATTAGTGACTTTCAATTTTCAATCACTACAACTTTTAATATTTCAAATATAACGAATAAATTTGTCAATTCGTTACAGTATTTATTGGAAAGTAATCCAACAGCACCAACTTTTAAAAGTTAGGTTAAGATACATAAAGAAGGAAAACCAATTAGCCCGATTGTTTCTTTTATTAATGCACCTATTTATAAATTATCAAAGGAAGTTAGCAGAGTACTGAAAGAGAAATATGAATTTGGGACAAAATACAACATAGAGAATAATGTAAAATTGATAGAAAAATTAGAAAATGTTAGAATTAATGTAAATACAAAATTAATATCACTGGATGTTAAGGACATGTTTACCAATATCACAGTAAATAAAGTTATTAAGTTAATAAACGATAATAATATGGGAGAATACAGATATAAAAAGCAGTTGATTAAAGTAATTAAAGAATGTGTAAATCAGAATTATTTTAGGTTTAATAACAAGTTTTATATACAGAGAAAAGGTTTACCTATGGGGTCTTCATTATCCCCTATTCTTGCTGAGATATACATGAATGATTGTGAAAAGCAATTAATAAGTTCCACTAAGTATAAAGACAATATAAAATTATGGTCTAGATACGTTGATGATGTATTAGTAATTTGGGAAGGAAGCATAGAAGAAGTGCATGAGTTTATAAATGAGGTAAATAATAAGGATAAAAACTTACAATTTAAAGAAGAGATAGGAGGTAAGAAAATAAATTACTTAGATTTAAACATAGAAATTAAAGATAATGAGAAACTACAGTTTGGGATATTTAAGAAAGAGTCGTATTCTGATATACCAAGAGAGTCTTACCACCCTTATAGATATAAAATGGCGGCAATCAATTCATTTTGTTACAGAGCTCAGAAGTGTTTAAAAGAGACCGAATCAAAAGATAGGGAGTTAAAAACGATAAAGGGAATTGTAAGGAATAATAATTATAACACCAACATAGTGGATAAAGTTATGAAAAGGGTTAACATACAAAAAGCTAAAATAGAACCAGAACAAAAGAATTATGCAGGGTCATTGACATACATAGGTTCACATACTAGGAAAATTATAAAATGTTTTAATAAATATGGAGTAGATATAGCTATTAAAAAATGTGAAACGATATTTGATAAGATAAGGAATAAGAATATAGAAAAAATTCCAGTATTACAGTAAAGCGGAATTTATAAATTAAAATGTAAAGACTGCAACAAAGTGTATCTAGGTTGAGACAGGACGAAAATTCGTATGCAGGTTTGTCTGACCACAAACGTGGAGAAGGTAATAGAACAACCAATTCGTTATATGCAAGACATTTCATAGAAGACAACCATAAGTTTGTTAATCCTTTGGAAGAATACGAAATTGTAAAAGTAGTAAATAACACAGTTGAAAGGAAGCTTAGAGAGGAGTTAGAAATATTGAAAGAAAGAGAAAAAGGGTTAGACAATTTAATTAATATTAAAATTCAATTTGATAATGAAGAAATATTTTATAAAATAATTAAGAAGTAATGATAGAGGACAGATAGATAAGATTAAGAATTATATTGCATAGTACTAATTGGATGTTTTAAAATAAGGGTGTGTGACTGACCCACGTGTGTGGAGAGGAAGAGGGTAAGTTTAAAAGGATGCACACACACACGCACACACACACACACCTCTAAAACACAAGGAATTTGCTAGAAAAATATGTAACTGTACAGATGGTGGGACAGGGTTTAGGGGGTGTCGAAGGGACATTTATATTATAGCTTGTTGTGTGTGAGCAGGGTGGGGTGAGAGGGGTGAAGGGTTTGTTTTCATATAATTTCTGTCTATTCCGATCTGACGATGAGCTGTGAAGCTTGAAAGCGCTAATCGGGATAATTTTTATATAGTGGTGTGCAACAGTGATCATTCTGCTTGTGAAACAATATTGTTGATGGGTATTACTCGTATTTCCTTCTTATTATTTATTAGTGCTGTCGATCGATCAAAATATTTAATCGGTTAATCAAGAAGGTTTAATCGATTAATCGGTCGATTAATTGAGTTTGGGAACTAAGAAATTATCATACTAAAGGCTTACAAATTTAATTTTAATAGATGTAGCTAATTGTTACTTTTTGTTTTTAAGTAACTTATAAAATCAGTATATTAGCATGGATTACATTCAAATAATAATAATATTATAATTATAATATGTATGAACAGATTTAATAATATGAACTGTTATCAGGAGACTAAGTGACAAATATGAATTTGAAGGTAAGGATATGGTATAACATTAGACTCACCTAGTCAGTATTGCTTCAACCAGGATTTTAAGCATGTGAGTGTGTTCACATGGTTCAGATCAAGGGCTGATCTACGTTTAGTAACAATATTGCCTGCGTCACTAAACACTCGTTCGCACGGAACTGATGTAGCTGGAACGCAGAGCAATTTTTTTGCTACAGATGAAAGAAGTGGAAGCTGAATGGTGTGTTTTCCACCAAAAAAGGGGTCTGCAAAGTCATCATCCAGTTCTGCCAAAGACCTGTAGACATCAACCTCTGTTGCGAGCGGTGTTAACGGAGCTGTTTCTTCCCTCTTGTCATCATCGTCTTCTTCAAAAACAAGTTTTCTTTTCATCACATTTTGTTTTATTTCTGTTTGTGCAGTGGTCACAACTTTATTGGAAATTCTGTTCCACACTAATTCTCTTGCTTCTCTTGGAAGACATTTCAAATATTTAGATCTTGGATCAAGAGCTGTAGATTCTGGATAAATTTCTATTTTAGGCCAGGCATTACTATTTCCGTTAAATCATCTAACAGAGCTGTTTTGAATCGAGTAACATAACCAGGATCCGTGTCGGTAATTTTTAGACTTACTCTTAAAGGAGTTATGGCGGGTAGTACAACACTTGCTGTCACGTATTTACTTCCTCCAAAAAAATCACATATTTCCAAACATGGTTTAAGACATTTATACATTTTTTGTGTCATTTCCCATTCCACTTCAGTTAATGGAATGATGTTTGATGGATTGGTGGACATTATAGCTACAATTCCTTCCTTGGCTTCCAGAAGAGACTCAAACATAAGGCATGTACTATTCCATCAGGTGACTATATATTGTTTCAGTTTGCACTGCGGAATATTAAGTTCTTTCAGTTTTTGGCATAGCTGATTTTCTAAATAAGGACTGTGCTTGAAATGACCCACCATTTTTCTACATTTGGAAAGCAGTTTATCTATAGACGCATTCTCAGTTGCTGTATTCAGACTTAATTGCATGGTATGAGCAGTGCACCTAACATTATCGTATTTCGAATTTTTGACACCAAGAACAATATTCCTGCCATTGTCTGTACATATTGCAACTACTTTACTTTGAAGATTCCAGTCAGACACAACTTGATCGAATTCTTCCGTACAATTTGCTGCACTATGTTTCTCCACCACATGTTTCACTTCTAACGCAGCGCTGCAGAACGCCCAGTTAGAATCAATCCAATGAGCACTAACACCCAAATAACCTTGATTTGCTATCGATGTCCAGAAATCACCTGTTAGGCCAACAAATTCAGTTTCTTTTAGTTTGTCTAGCAGCTTGGATCATTCGACATAAAGTTTCTCAATCCGTCTAATTACAATGTCTCTAGATGGAAGATTATAAGAACTACTACCTACAGCTTCCCTTAAAACTTCTTTTAGCCCTTCATCCGAAATTATATTGATAGGTCGACTGTCTTTTACTATCCATTTCACAATTTTATTTGTTAGCTCAGCCTCCTTTAATGAAAAGATTGGTTTCACTATGAAATGATTCAAGTTCGACTGAGATGAACTTGCATGAACAACAGATGATTCAGCAACACTTTGTAAGGGATGGACGTGTTTTAAATGGTATTGCAAACTGCTAGTGCTACCGCTGTAGCTAAATGATTTCCCACAAAGCTTACAGAAAACGTTTTTCCTGTCCATCACTTTACCACTGTCGTTCAATTTATATCCAAAACTTCCACCGAGTCTTCCTCGTAAGTCTTCGTACGCCATAACATTGATTTCACGCACGGTATCAGGAAACACACACACACAAAAAGTAGCCTCTTTGAAAAACACAAGTTTTCCTCACCTGAATAAACACACTGTAACACGCCACCTGTCCAACTGTTACTATTATAGCAAAATTGAAAGTTAAGGGCATGGAAATGCACGAAACGCTTACGGTCAGAGGGGAAAGGCTATGTGGAGGGAGTCGCTGTGAGAATTTACATTCTTTTACATATCAGAATGTTTATAAACATATCTGAGTGTTGTTTGGTCTGTCATTGTGTACTGCTGAGACGTAAAAAACTACAGCCTATCTGACCATTCTTATCGCAACGGAATTTGCAAACTGTACACTTCCACTCCTTAATTACATGCGACTATCTCTACAGTTTCTCATTACATAAAGGAACGCATTCTTCGTCTTAATTTATTTGCAAGAATCTTTTAATCCTGGACAACAAAAAACTGTGTATTATAGCTTCCCGTGCCTGACTATGGATAACTTTCCTGTCTTTGCTAGTCGAAGGAAAAGTATCCATTTTAACAAATCTCGTTACTGGATGATAACACAAATAATTACAATAATATGCAATTGTAATTACAGAATAAAAACTACCAATAGAAATTAACTAAAAAATTAAATAACTAATAAAAATGAGTGACTGTAAAACAACAGTATAATTAAAAATAAATTGAAATAATAATAACAAATTCACGACTGAGATAGTACATTACACAATAACTAAGAATGTACGATTAACTAAAACATCACATGCAAAGTTGACGACACCTTCACTTGACCAGCTGATTCTCCGGTACCCTCCTGCCATTCACAATTTCAAAGTGAACTCGCCCATCCATAAATTCTTAAATTGGTTTCTGTGCATATGCCCTTAACTTTCAATTTTACTATACTATAGGTCGCCCATTGTTAGGATGAGTGTACAGGCTCTTGTGGGACTCTTATTTTTAGCATACTCACCCCCTCAGACAATTAGTAATAGGCACCTGACTCAGCCTTCTATTGTAGATCTTATCGTACACGGACTAAATCTGACATGCCGCTACCTGGCTTTTGAAAACCACTGCAACTACACCACCCTTTCTCTTTCATTGTTTTTGTTGGAACTTCCAGCAGTACTAAATGATTTAAAATAACAGGACTCTCGTTCAAGAGACAAGACATAACTCAGGTATTTGGTGGACAAGCTTCAACTTCTCATAAAAGAAAATTTCAACAACCGATTAATTTTAATCGACTCTATTATTGGATTAAGTAGTTTTGATTGATTAATCGAAGTTCAAATTTTAATCGGTTCGATTAACCGATTAAATACACAACACTATTTATATAAAAAAACACACTTTTCTTTATCACCCTTCTTCTAACACATTTATAATTTATTATTTGGTTCAATAATTATTCTTTCCATGGTTTAATAGTATTTCTTCATGGATGACTGGTTGTAAGTCCCCTTTTTTCTCTGTGTACTTGGATCCATTATCTCATATGTATTATTATTATTGTCCTTAATCACGGTGTAAGGTCCGGTGTATAACAATAACAGTTATAGTTTATATTACCTCGTGTATCTGGGTACACTGGTGCTCCTCCTTGCAACTTCATTGATTTTAACAACTACGCGTTTCGGGACTCATGGTCCCATCATCAGGTTGGTAAAAACGAAAATCACTCAATGGAGTACGTCAAATTAATAAAATACAAATAAAAACTTTCACTCGCAGATCAATCCAGCACATAAAGTGATAGTACCGCATGTATAAAATTACACCACTACACGATGTGCATCATATCATACCTCGCGAGCGACTAACCAACACACGCCGCACTATATCTACCTCTATCTATGTGTTGTTCCATCACGCGTATAGCCGTGTCATACAGTCCGTTGGACTTAAAAGAAAGCTTGTCATTCAAGAGCTGATTACCTTGGGTTTTTGAGGCCTTATAAATTTCAAATTCTTCCAGCGCATCCATAAGCCTGCCCTTTTTACAGAAATGTAATGGCTTGAAGCTACTTTGAAAACTCGAGTAATTATGGTCCTGGTTGACTATGTGCAAGGGAAAGTTTGATTTTATCTTCTGGATATCACCTCTAGAGAGATGTTCTCTGTACCTATCCAGAAATTTCCTGCCCGTTTGTCCAACATAAAAATTGTTGCAGTACTCGCATTCTATTTTATAAATACCAGAATAGTTTTCTACTAGTCTGTTGGTAACTGGTCTCAAGGCGTTCGAAACACAATTACTCGTTTTGAAAGAAACTGCGAAACCGTGTTTTTTAAAAATGTTCTTAATAGTATTAGGCAAAAGATTTGTAAATTCCGTTGGTATATATATTTACTGTCACTGTTGTGTGTTTTGTTTATGCTTCTATTTTTATATGTGTTCCTCTTCTGCCTCGTTACTATTTTGTCTATAACTGTACTACTGTAACCGTTGGCCACCGCGATATACTTTATTGTATTAAGCTCATCGATGTAGTCTTCTGCCTCTAACGGAATATTTAGTAATCTGTTAACCAACGAGTTGAATGATGCCATTTTTTGTGCAAATGGATGAAATGAAGAAGGGTGAATAGTAATATCTGTGGCGGTTGGTTTCCTATAGATGTTGAACCTAAATAAATTATTTATTTTCCACACCGTTATGTCCAGAAAATTTAGGCTACTGTTATTTTCCATCTCCAACATGAACTTTATTTTTGGGTGTATACTATTTATGTATTTACTCAAGGTTCCTATTTGTCTATGCGTGCCATTAATAACAAGGAATGTGTCATCCACATACCGATTGTATGAGATGATATTTTTGTAAAGCTTGTTTTTATGCAATAATATGTGTTCATTTTCAAAATGGTTAAGATAAAGATCCGCCAAGAAACCACTGAGTGGCGATCCCATTGCGAGGCCGTCATCCTGCGCAAAAAATCGGTTATCAAAAGTGAAATAATTCTGGCCTAATATTATAAAATAGAATGCGAGGACTGCAAAAAAATTTATGTTGGACAAACGGGCAGGAAATTTCTGGATATGTACAGAGAACATCTCCCTAGAGGTGATATCCAGAAGATAAAATCAAACTTTGCCTTGCATATAGTCAACCAGAACCATAATTACTCGAGTTTTCAAAGTAGCTTCAAGCCATTACATTTCTGTAAAAAGGGAAAGCTTATGGACGCGCTGGAAGAATTTGAAATTTATAAGGCCTCAAAAACCCAAGGTAATCAGCTCTTGAACGACAAGCTTTCTTTTAAGTCCAACGGACTGTATGACATGGCTATACGCGTGTTGGAACAACACATAGATAGAGGTAGATATAGTGCGGCGCGTGTTGGTTAGTCACTCGCGAGGTCTGATACGATGCGCATCGTGTAGTGGTGTAATTGTATACACGCGGTACTATGACTTTATGTGCTGGATTGATGTGCGAGTGAAAGTTTGTATTTGTATTTTATTAATTTGTCGTATTCCGTGTGAGTGATTTTTGTTTTTACCAACCTGATGATGGGACCATGCGTCCCAAAACGCGTGGTTGTTAAAATCAATGAAGTTGCAAGGAGGAGCACCAGTCTACCAGGATACACGAGGTAATATTAACTATAATTAGTTATATGCAACTTGGCGACCACAACACAATATGTATAACAATAACAGCTTTTTCGCTATACCCTCCATTGTGCTGGGTACCTCTCTGTTCTTCAATAAGACTCTGTCTCCAATTTGATATCGTACTGGCTTTGGTTGTAGTCACTGGTATTTGCTTTTTATTTTCTCAGTCCATTCTAATGTTTTGTTATAGAATTTTATCTTGTCGAACTTATATTCGTCTCCACCAGGAAATTGGATCAACTCGGTAATATCCATTTTCTTTGTTGGTTATAACAATACATTCGGAGAATCCTCCTTACTTCTCTCAAAACTCGTTCCGCAGGGTTACTGCTTGGGTGGTATACTGACGTTTTGTATGTTTTTACCCCGTTGTTCAGTATAGTGTCCTTCCATTTACTCCCTTTGAATTGTGTTCCATGATCTGTTATTATGGATTTAGGTGTTCCTACCTCACGGATATATTGCTGTGTTATTATGTTTAAAATCTTCTGCGTGGTCGCACGGTTTATAGGATAGGGTTTAGTGAACCTGGTATGATGATCAACTATAATTATAAGGTAGTTGTACTGGTGTCTCCCTCCGCTACGTGGGAATCGACCTAGGGATGATTACTAGGTTCTCTTTTATTTATCTTACTTGGATTTGCCTGTATTAAAAGCATGCATGGTATACTATTCTTACTAAGATAATTAATTCATTCTTATCTTTCATTATTTTCTTTCATTGTTTTTGTTTGTTTATTTTATTATATTCTTATCTCAGAATAAAGAGCTTTTGTTGTGGTTTGTCTTAGGTAATCGTTTGTCTATGTCTGTGTCTCCCTACTGTTTCTTACTTCTGTAGATTCCTTGTTTTATTAGTTTCATTCTCTATTAGTACATATTATTGGCACATTGTATGATACATTTGTTAATTCTTCTTTGCTCATCACTTTACTTGTGTTTATTTAGATTCTCATCAGTCTCTTGTTAATGCTGGTTGTTATTATAATTTAGTTTTGTCCTCTCACTTACCATATCTATTGGGTCATTTGGTTAATCACATTAGTATGTTGTCTTTTATATTTTCTTCTTTATCACTACTTATTGTTCTTCGTTTGCTGAGTTAATTATATTAATTGTTTTAATTAGTTCTTGGACCGGATATAACATTTAGTACACAGTTATTCGTTTATCATCCCTCTCTTAGGTGTTCTTATGTTAGTTTATGAGTGTTTCATTCTTTATTTTTGTTGTTAAATGTACTACGGTGAAGATATGTACTGTTACAATATCCAAAACATGGGATGTGTATTCAAAATAGAAAACCAGTACTTTGCTAAAGGCAAACCAGTACAACTAAGAGGAAACCAAATCAGTTGAGGATATGGTATTATGAAAGGCCAGTTATTGATGTTTTTATTGAATGTTACAGAATCTGGTGATACTGTGGGGGCGTACCTGTGCTGGCCAGTGCGTCAGGGCAGGGGCGTAGCGTGCCTGTGTGGTTTTATGGTGTTGGGATCCTGAGCAGGAAGTCCAATAAAGTCATGCAGGTGCGACTGCAGTCACGGGACTAGGGGAGTAAGTTACCCATGATTGTATTGAGAAGTAAGGGGGGTCGTGGTGCCATATCCTAGCTGGTCCTCTTAGGTTTAGGCAATGAGAGTTTTTATGCTTCGGCATAAAACTTATCATTGGGGGGGTATTGTAACGGTACAAAAGGACTAGGGTTTTTATTTTATATTTGATTGTAATAAGTTGTTTGGTTCAGACCAAGAGCTATTCTGGGTAACACTTTTGGAAACGCCCTGTGGCTGAGTCTGTGGCATGCGGTGATGGGTGCGACAGCAAATATAACAATGGAATGCGTAAAAGCGCGCGTGTGTGCCGCCTTTTGCGACGTAAAGTTCGACATGTGCTCAGAGGACAAGGAAGGTTATGGGAAAAAATATAGACTCCAACCCAAAGTGCACCACACGGTAAAGGCGAGACCTTTTCTGCTAATAGAATGAACCAATCAGAGCTCGAGTTTGTGGTCACGTTGCCAGCTACACAGAAGGAAGAGCTGCCGTTGCCGTTGGCTGCCGTCAGTCGACAAAAGATCCCGCAACTGCGCGGGTGTGTTAACGTGCGGTTGTATAGAAATCGTGCATGAGCAAATGTAAGGTCGGCCAACAAAAATGATATTTTAACTAATGTGAAACAGTATCAAAACATGTAATCAGCAGCAATTTACAGCAGTGTTAAACTTTAAAACAGGTTAAAAACTATTTTCGGAACTTAAAGTGAAAAAAGTGAATCTACAGTAGTGATGCAACAAAGGGGATACTCCGGCAAAAGGATAAGTACCTAGCTAATCAAGTGGCAGTATAAAAATGCAAAACCTTTGTTAATGCAATTATCTAAAAGAGCTCAAAATTATGGGGGTTTCCTAAAAATTCAGTATGAGAGCGTGTGCGAAAGTATAAATAAGTACTGGTTTGATAAATAATATTTTTAAGCATTTACCTTATACATTATTCATTTTACATTTTATGCTTGTTCAAGTTTTTGTATATTGTAAATGAAGTATAGAAGGGAGTTAAACATTTCGTATATAGAACGAAATAAGAGATCTGAGTTTATATTTTATGTTTGTTCCGTTTTGAGATTGTATAAAGATAAGGAAATAGAAGAGCTTAAATTTTCTAGTATCGAATAAAATGAGATGTTTGATTGATTTAAACAGGAGTTAGAGTTAGTCATTACGCCTCCCATAACGTAATTCTGCTATCTAGAGTTCATCTAATCGCTCCCTGGCGTGACAAATGTAGGTCACGAGGTAATTTTCAAGGTAAGTAACAAAATGCAGTATTTGTGTGGTTGTAAGTTAATCGATTGGTAACAATTGCAAATGGCGTCTGAGGTAGGACGTAACAGCTGTTTTCACGTAATAAACAATGGTCATTCAACGATCACAAGTTGTTAAATACAGGTTTATTAAAAGAGAAAGATTTTAATAGTTACACCGTGTGACGTTTTCCTCTTTCTAAGAATGAAAAAAACCATGAAAGGACATTTTGCAACTGTTGAAGAAATAAAACAAAAATTGTTGATCGTGATAGAGGCTATGCCAGAAAGTGCACTCCATAAATATTTTGAAGACTGGAAAACCCATTGGCATAAGTGTGTTATATCCTATGGAAATTACTTGAAGGGGACAGTAAAAATATAGATGAATAAAGATATCATTTTTCAAATAAACAAAATTTGCATGAACTTTTTGATCAAACCTCATAAATGTATTATCCACACTTAGTAACAACTAAAAGTGTTGGAATATTACAGTGGAACCTTGAAAATTCGGATCGTTTGGGACCAGACTCCATCCAGATTTTCAGTTTGTCCATACCTTTTATTTGTCCGGGTTTTCAAAATATTCTTAAACTACTAGAAATGTATGTCGGAAAACATTATAATCCATATTTTATTATTTTTTAAGGAATGCGGTATTGAAATTAAGTGCTTACAAAGTAAAAAAAGAACAGTTTTAAATTCCACAATGAACTCCTTTTTATATATATTGCTGTATATAAAAGTGCTGTTTTTGAGATTTAATAAAATAACCTAATGACTACATCAACAGCGCGGGGAGTACATGGAGGCGCATCCACCACGGCTGATCAGCAGGTTCCAATTTTTTTGTTCCGATTATCTGAATTTTGTTCATGTTCAAATTCTGTGCAAGTGGAGTGGGGTCCCCCTCCCTGCAGCACACCATCCATTGCTTATCCTTTTCTTACATGTCAAAACAAAACTAAAACCGCTAGGTCAATTCATCCATATTCCTTCCTTTTCCCACCTCTCCTGCTGACGTCTGCTCTGCTTCTGCATGCAATTACAAAAGCTTGCACTTACAAAAAAAAAAAGGTTGAGTAAATAAATTAATGCTGATATACTTACTTTCTAGGTAGCTAGCTAGTACAGTTAATGTAACAAAACTTTCTACAAAATTTAAAAATAAATTCTCTTAAATTCTAAATTGAAAAAGAAATTAAAAATGCACACCATTTTTTTTAAACATTGTAACGTGACATAATATAGCTCAGGACTTACCAGTATAATTAATGGAAGAAAAGCTGAAAACTGAAGGAAAATAAAAGGTTATAACATGAAGAATGATAGCACAACACCACTAATTAAAAAATGACTAAGACAATGACAAGGACTAAACCCAATAGATTGGACAAGGTGAGACAAAAACAATAATCCAAACCACAATATGACTACAATTATGAGAGCCCAAATATTAACTAAAATAATGTATATAAAATAAAAGTACAAAATTAGGTAGGGCAATAAACAAAATGTAATCTATAGGAAAGATAAATGAAAAGGAAAAATAAAACAAAGATACGAATAAAATTGACAATGTTAAATAATAAGCTACCAAAAGCCACTATAATAAAATGAACCTGATTAACAATAGTTATTAGTAAAGAGGTGATAAATGAAATAAAAGTTTGATAATCAATGAAAAACCATTATAGGACCCAGTGATAGTAGAATAAACTACGTAAATACTAGTTAAAGAAAGTGCAGTGTAATTAAATATAAAATAATAAACTGGTAATAACATACTATAAGTAATATAGTAACCCAGTTATAATAATTTGTAGTATAGTATAAGTTGGATAAAAGATAGATTGTGTTATTGTTAAGGAATGTTATAAAGTTATATAAAAAACACATAGAAAATAAATATAAAAAGGTTGAAAACAGAGGGGAGTTAGACACTACCGTATATTCTCGTAAATGAGTTTATAAGGGAATAATAGTGCATAGTTAATGTTCAGGTTTGTTATAGATTTCTTTGATGGTACATAACCAAAGTATTGTTAGATGACAAATTATGTTAAAACAAAACCTTTAAAACACGTAAAAAATTCAGATACAGGCATGGACCTATAAAGAGGTATTAAATAGTTATATAATGTTATGTGATGATTAAAAACAATCAGATGTTATGAGTTAAGTTAGTTTGTTTCAGTAATAATGTTTAGTAATATAATAAATTAACATAAATAACTATAAACAATTGTTATAAGTATACGGTAGGTGAATTAGTAACTCTAGGCATTAGGCTTAGAACTGATGAGCAGAATTTTGTGAATTTTAAGATAAAACAGTAGCCAATAATAAAATAAAGTATATAATCTGTTTAGGTCTCAAAGTAAAAGTGTAGGGTACAAAACTGGATAGATAATAATTAGTTTAAAGGTAATTAACAAAAGAAACACCAAATTGAAAAATTAGTAATCTGTTATAAGTTGACCAAAGGTAACTTTGAGTGGTATCAAAATAATTTGTAAACAAAAAGCAAAATAATGGTGTTATTGTATTTAATATTACAAGTAGTATAAGGAAGTTATAATACTTATAATACTTTAAAAGATATTAATAATTTTGTATAGAAAAACGTTAGTTTGATATAACAATGTTATAAATTATCAGCCAGTGGGAATTAGTTTTTTACAGGGAGTTGCCATGACAACGAAACCTTGTTACATACAAAACCGTTAATAAATTATTATTCCATTATTGAAGTTTGAGTAGGGTGGATGTATGAAGCCCACAAAGACATAAAAAGAAGTAAATCAGCCTATTTTATCTAAAGCACTGATTAAGAAGATAACTAAATAACAATAATAACAGTAATAGTAAAAAATAAATAAATTCAACCAAAGAAATAAAAAAATAACCTAGAGAAATTGCTGAAGAAGCCCCAGTGAAGAATTAACAACCCACAGAAGGAAGAATATAGATGAACACCTAACTGAACCCTGGAATCAACGTTAGCCAGTAGGACTGAGGGAATTTAAACACCGTAACCAGACCATTAACAAAAATTGAACTTGGAATTCACTGAACTACACAAGAAAGGACAGGCAGCAGTATTCCAGAGAATTGTTACCCATGATAAGCAGAGACGAAGGATCGTTAAGTATATTTAAATACCTAAACCAAAAAAACACCAGACCATTAACAATAAGTGAACTAACTTTTTCACTTCACTTATCACTTTAATAAACTTTTGAACTTAAACTTATTTTACAAACACCTCAAAGAGAATAAATATATCACTCCAATTTTGATTTTTCATGAATACGTTTTAACCAACGGAAGGTTTGCTAAGCATCAATAACCTATAAAGCACTAGTTCCCACATCGGTAATTTACCACTATTATTTAAGTATATCACCTGTTCAATAATATTTATAAGGTATATTGTAAGATTTTGTACTTTTATTAGTCTGTATAACAACATTTTCTGTAGTCAAAAGAACTTTCGATCTGAGATTAAACATAAACGAAATTGTCAACTGTATGCATGAGTCTCCACAACAACAGCGAGCAGACAGAATAGCCAACCGCGAAAAATTAAACATGCCGGCGCAAAATTAAGCATCATATTTTGAAGAAATTGTAATTATAGAACCCTATCAATAACTGTTAATAAAACTTCGTACACACTTTAAACTGTATATTTGAGTTAATTCAACGTAATATAAAAATTTGAGCAATTAAAAAATAGAATAATAAACTTTACGAATTTGATTCACTAAGCAGTGTTGGTCAACCAGACGTCGAGGCAGTAAATTCGAAACGAACGGCCGAACTGGTGAGTAGACGTTCGATATTCGTAAGTATTAATAAAAACATAATAATCGGCTTATTACAACATTAAAATAAAAACTTATTGAAAACATTGAAAAACAAAAGCTTTTGTTTTTTAAATGATCTTGATTGAAAGAAATCCGTGATCGACTTTTGAACGAAGTTATCACTTCTTTTTTTTGCCAGCCATATCTCTAAGTATCATCAAAAATACCAGCTGGGTAGGTGTAGTCTCAGACTGTTTTTCAAGCCATGACAAAACTGTTTGTAATGATTTAGAAGCATCACTGTGGGAAGGTCCTTCAATAGTGGCTTCCCCTTCATCACATTCTTCGCACTCAGGGTCATCACTTTCAACTACGGTGTCAGCAATCTCTTGATCAGTTACAACCTGAAACCTTGATCGTCAGCAATCTCTTGATCAGTTACAACCTGAAACCTTGATTGTTGGCATCCCAGTTCAGCCATTCTTAGCATCACTTGCTTCACATTGTTAAAAACCTGGAATGCCATCAAAAAAATGATGTAACCTTTTCAACAATTCCATCATTTTCGTTTTCAACAGAATTCTCTTCATCGCTTTCTTTGTCCAGCCACAGTTAGTTCCACCCATTCTTTAAGTTTTCTTTGTTAAGGGTTTCACAAGCATCAGCCAACATGTACACACAGTCGTCCTTGAGTGTAGTGAATATGGATGGGTAGTGTGACTCATTACCCCTCTTGTGCGTAGCCACTACGCTGCGCTTACGGTACTGGCAAGTGCTGCTGAAACTACACTCAGTCCAGACTCGGTAAAAAAGTTTATACTCGTTTTTTGTTGGATCTGGACTTTTGATGTTCCGGATGTTTGAGGTCCGAACTTTTAAATACAGTACCCTAAAGTTGAATATTGTAAGTCCACACCGGTTTAAGAACGGCTTTATATAGTAAAAGTTTGATGATAAGACTTAACTGCGATTTTCTGCCTGCCAGCCAGTAGATATTTCTGACCTTGAGGTGAGGTTCAGTCTTTTTGAAAGTTATGTGTTTCTTCAATGTGAGTCTCCTGCCCAGGTGCATCGCAAGGTCCTTATCACTTTCAGCTTTGGGTATTGCTTGACTATAATTATTACTGTAGGACAGTTAGCCTTAAGCATGGTGAAGGTGTCATGTACTGACTTGGGGATAAATTGTATTTTATGTGTCACTTGTCAAGCCATAACTGAACACTGTTTAGTGATTCTTGTAGCACAAGAGATGCTATTGAGGATTTGGATGCGTCACTAGGATTGCTGTGTCATCAGCTTAGGTAGCAACAGAGGTATCACTTACAGATGGTAAGTCCAAGGTGAACAGGAGTTACAGTAGTGGGCCCAGGACACTACCCTGTGGTACACATGATCCCACTAGTTATAGAGGAAAAGTAACATCAGAGAACTTGTTTATTTTGTATAACAGTCCAAGATGCCAGATTTTATTGAATGGCTGGGAAACAGAAAAAACACATCTGAGCAGAACATTTTCAATTCCAGCGATTTATTGCTAACATTTGTTATTTGTGTATTTGATACACCATTGAGTACTTTTCTTGAAAGCCAAATTGATGATCTGGAATTAGGTTGTTTCCTACAATTATTGACGTAAGTCATTTTACGAGTAGCTTCTCAAAGATCTTCCCAGTTACAGGCAGAAGGCTAATAGGTTGATAACAAGGAGGTTCTTGAGGATTTTTACCAAGTTTTAAGACCATGAATAGACATCTCATCGAAAGAGACCTTCGTACTGGTTTCAGGTTGAAAAATGTTTAGCTAAAGTCTGGGCATTCTCTGTACTGCTTCACACCCCTCTACTGTCAAGTTTATATGTTGGAAGTATTTGTAATAGTGCCCGTTTTAATAATCATTTTGTAGCCTTCCACAAGGAATCATCAGTACTCTTTCATTAGGTGACAGATTTTTAGACATTCCTGAATGCTTTCATTCTTTAAATTTTCCAACAATTGTTTTAGTTTTCTGGCCACGTTATTCCACTTCCTTTTATCATCAGAATGATGAATATGCTGCCAAATTTGTCGCAATCTTCACGTATCAGCTAATTTCTCTTGGACAACCAGAGTAAGATTTAAGTACTACTCTTCGATGTAATGCAGGGTGTAGCTTCTCAGGCTGATTTCTGAAAATCACTGGTGAGATAGTTTACAGCCAAATACAATTCAGCAGATATGTAGAGTAGAAGTTGCAGGGAGATATTATCATTTAAGAACTCTCTAAACCAGTTTCAGTCAGTATTATGATTTGTGAGCATTGGTAGACTTTCAGACTCTATGATAGTATTGCTAATAATGGCAATAATTGGAGTGTGATCAGAGGACAAATTAAGACAAGAGTCAGCTTTATAGTATTTATGAGGCGAGCCTCTTATTATAAAGAAGTTAATGAGATCTGGTATTGTATTTATATCCAAAGTCCAATAGGTTGGTTGACCTGTGGAGAGGAAGGACAGGGATTCTTGTCTTATGACATTACATCAAATTCTACCCCTGGGATTTGCTAGTCTCGAACCTCATTGAAGGTGTTTTCCATTGATGTAACCCCCCCCCACCCACCCGCCACCACCACAAATCGTGCACCAAGAATTCTAAGAAAGGATTTGAAATCAGTTCCCTTGTTTCTGTGGAAACAGTTAGAGCATCTCTTTGATCTTCAATTAAAAAGTTTGTCACCTGCAGGTGAGCAGTTTTAACTTCAGAGAAGAGATAATGTTTTATGTTTTTGATCACAAGAGCGGTACTACCACGAACTGTACCGTCAGGATGTTGGATATCATACGAGGTCTGATACATAACTTATTGCTGAATACTGCTGTGGTCACCTTCAAAGTACTCCCCTTGGGAAGCTATACACCGATGCCAGCGCCTACGTTGCACCCTTCGAAGCAATTTTGGAACTTTTTTCTGGAATGGCCTTCAGAGCTGCCATCGTATTAGCCGTAATGTCCTCAATATCATCAAAATGTCTACCTTTCAAAACTTCTTTGATCTTTGGGTATAGAAAGAAGTCATTGGGGGCAGGTTATGTGAGTATGGTGGGTGGTCTACCAGAGTTACTTGTTTCATGGCCAAAAACTCCTATACAGACGGTGCCGTATGCGCAGATGCATTGTCTTGTGCATGAGCCATGAGTTGTTGGCAAAAAGTTCCAGTTGTTTGCGTCTCACTTTTTCATACAACCTTTGCAACACTCCCAAATAGTATACTTGATTAACTGTTTGTCCTGGTGGTAAAATTCATAGTGAACAATCCCTCAGATACCAAAAAAGGTTATCAACAACATTTTGATTGACGGAACTTTTTCGGTTGTGGAGAATTGGGGACTTCCATTGGGCACTGTGTCATTTTGTTTCAGGGTCATACGCAAGGATCCAGGTTTCATCACCTGTGATTATTCGGTCCAAATTATCATCTTGCCTCTCCAACAGGTCTGTACACAGTTCAACCCTCCTTTGCATTTGTTCATTGGTGAGGTCTCTTGGGACCATTTTGGCACACACCTTGCACATGCCAAGGTCTTCAGTTAAAAATTATCAGTGTTCACTTGATTTGCTTTCGATCTCATGTTCTGTTGCTGATTTGCATGCACAATTTGATGAATTTTGGCTTGTTACTGGCCACTCTACCATTTCTTCATCAGTCACTAGTTCCCTCCCCTAAGAAAACCATTTAATCCATTTGTACATGCCACTGTTTTCTCGCTCTACACCTGCACTAACATTTCCCATATTCACTCCCACTTTTGCCCAGTTTCATCAGAAATTTGATGTTTGTTCGTGCTCTAATTCCAGCTCAGACATTTTCATGGTAGCACACACACACACACACACAAGCACAAACAACAGTGCACACCACTCAGCACAAATCTGCCACGCGTCAACATAAACACTGCTGTGAGACACTGAAATACCAAGGTTATGAAATCTTATGGAGCTGTTTGTACAGTGCTGCCCTCAGCACCAAATGGTGGTGAGTTCGTGAACTTAATTGTCAGACCTTGTAGTGTGATGTCAGTCTCTGAATTCTTCTCAGCTTTTTCAAAACAGCACAATGGGTTTCTCAACCAGCCAGATGGCATAAGACAATAGTGTTAATGCCCGGTGTCAAGGTTTTTGTACTATGTCTAAACAACTAATGTGAAGATTAAATAAAATTGATAACACACATATTTTAATTACTTACAAAAATTATCAGTACATTCAGCATTCCATATAACAGTAGCACATACCTACCAGTCACCATTTATTAATTACCTGCATTTTGTTTAATTTCATTATGTGCTTACTTTGTTAATGGGGTATTCGTGTTTAACATGCATATTCTTAACACTCATGATCGGAATAGTATGAGGTTAAATATATAATTCAGGAAATGTTGAATGTCAACAACTTTGTAGGCAATGCCCAATAAAAAAGTCCGGTTTCACCAATGTTGTAAATATACAACATAATTAATTATATCCTAATTGTTTATTAATTGTCGAAGTCATTCTGCCACAATGTTCTCATTGATGGAGTCATTTTCACTGCATAGATTTTTCAAACCGATATTATTTCACTGGAAGAATTTTTTTCTCACCAACCACTGCTTGCAGTGAACTTCTCAATTTTAAGTTGTTATATGTGACTTGTAGCTTTATATGAAAAATTGTACTGCCGACTGGTAATTTTCATGACACCATGAACATTGTGTGCACCCTCAAAACAAGCCAACATTAAATTGTTTATTTCTTTGTATCGTTTCCCTTTTTGTAGTTTTGTTATTGTTTTTAATCACTTCTGTTTATTGCTATTTTTCTTTTAAAATCTTTTGAATTTCAGTTTTACCACACTCATACTTCTCTGCTAATTTCTTCTGCGATAGACCACAAGCAGCATCTTTAATAACCTTCCAGCATGTTTCTAAATTTAATGTATTCAAAGACACTGTTTTTTGTTGATATATTAAAAGCAAAACTTGTACGTAAGGAAAAACACACAGACATGGCTGATTCCAATGAGGATAAAGAATTGAACTGAGAAAGGTAAACAATGATTCTATTGAACATACAATTATGGCAATAATGTTGTTATTCAATTTAGAAATGCAATGACTAGGCTATAGTGAGTAATATATTGCAGTTCTGTGTACCAAATAAGATACAATACAAATGTGAGGTGGTCACCCATAGAGATTTCACTGTATATTGTGTTATGATGATGTGTTCTTTGTACTTGTAATTTGGAATTTATATGATATTTGTATTGTGTAAATCATCATTATAATTTGTGTTGAATAAACATCATGATTGTAATTTATATTGTAACACAACAAAATGTTACATAACCTAGATGTGTACCAAAAGAATAAATAAGTACACGGAAATAATATAAGTGAATAATTAATGATGAAAGTAGCAAAGAAGAGAAGGACCAACGAAGAAGAAAGAAGAAGAAGGACCACAAGAAGTAGTAAAGAATACACTGCATGACACTATAACAAATACTATGACTGACTCTAACTAATGGACAAGCCAAGTTCACTATAAGCTGTCAAACAAGCCAGTCAATGACATAAATGTAAAGTCACATGTTTATAAAATTAATTAAAGAATGACAAGAATAATATAATATCAGCAACAGTATTTGGCTGAAAATAAATGAACCATGACCAGTAAATAACAATGCCTATGACTAAGACTAGCTATGGCCACAATGTAAAGTTAAAACTTACATTACAAACCCAAATGTAATCTTAAGAAGTAAGAATACTTGTAAGAGGAAACCTTATATGAATAAGTAACTTCCTCATTATACCAAATGTAACTAATGACCATTATTGAGGCATAAACCGATGCTAAAGGTATGCCTAGGCTACGCCTAAACAAACGTTTGTCAGTGAATTAATAAGTAGAAAGGACTACTAGTGTACATAAAATCTACTGAACAATCTATACAACCAAATGTAATAGTGAATATCACCACTCAATTATTAATGAGTAACATTAAGTTGAGTAGGATAAACAAAATGTAATTAGAAAGTAAGGATTCTTCATAGTAATGTATCACCATAGTTAAGCTAAGATTTAATAATTGTATTCAATAAATAGATATTAAATATAACGACGAATGTGTTAGTGTTCCGACAAAGACGTTTAAAAGAAAACGCGATGTGAAACACTAAATATAACTAGATAGGTAATAATCGTATTTGGCTTCGCTAGCAGACGACGGTGAAAAACCATGTTTCTGAACATTATTTATTAGCAATGTCAGAGAAAGTGCGATTAAAACCAGTGTTAAGTCACATCAAATTAAAGCTCATGAACTATTCTTTAATTTGATAGTAATAAACTCGCGATCACAACTGTAATAAGTGCATAGCGTGAGTTAGCATCATTTGTAATTATAAAGTGAGAAATTATTAGTTAACACTAACAACAACAAAAGTTGTCAAATGACGGTTGGAAAACAATGCGTCATTTTTGTAACGGCTGTCGGAGCCAATCAAAAATTAGCTTATTAAACGAATTTATCACCTAAGCCCCGTGAAGCGAGGGGGTATATAATCAAAAACCGAACGAATTCCACACACTTTTGACAATCATCTCGAGCGAGAAGGTGTCGCTCGGCACCTCAAAATTTTTAATAAATTAGCGTATCATGTAAACAGTGAATCCATTTAACCGATTCTTCAAGACCGATAACTACACAACAATTTATCAACAGGAAGTGCATCGATGTGAAGTAATTATTTTTATTTTGTGCGCGATATTTAGAACGAGAGAAAGATTATTAACCAGTATTTAACTTAGTCCAAATTTAGTTAGAAGAGGACTATTATTCTCCGTTCTTAGTTCGTGTGAAGTGTAATGAACCAGGGTCACTATAATCCGACCACTGGAGTGTTTAAAATAAATTTTCATCTATAAGATTAAAATAAAAAAGGTAACATTGTGACAATTCATTTTATTAATCTGTGTGCACTTGTAATTCTTCAACACAAAATTGTACTGACGCAAAAACATCAAAACTTTCTATCTGTTACACTGTGATCAAATTTATTTAGCGGATTTGTTAATCCCACGTAAGATTTGCATTAGTCTTAAGTGATAAAAATATTTGTTAATAATTAAGTCAGCGTGACCAACGCATAACCTAGAAATAGGTACGAATTTTAAAAAAAGAGGCCGAATTAGTAAATATTGTCATTAACGTCTGTATAGGCATAAAGTAGTTCTTCCTTGTATTTAAAAGAGCTTACGCCCGAGATATAAAATAATATTTAATTAAAAGTTAATCTGGTAATAACCAGAAGAGTTGATTTGTTCTATCTGAGCTAGTTTGTAGGGTAAAGGTACGAAGTAATTGCAATTTTATATTAATGTATCTATTATACTTGTAATTGTTTGAATTTATTCTCAAGGGTAAGAATAAAACCCGTTTGTTATCAGTATAAACCTTGACTCTATTTATTTCAAAGAGTGAATTAATAATTAACTTTGAACACAAAAATAACTCTGAGAAGAGGTTGTATTTTGTTAATTTTAATTGCCATAAGTGCAATAAGCATTAATACAAATTTTAAAGAAAAATTATCAAATATTTAATCTCATTAATTGGTTTTTCATGGGATTTTCCCAAAATAAACCCGTGTGGCGCCCTTATCATCCAAGGAGTGATCTAACCTTGTCAATAAAGCAAGCTGGTATTAAATCCATCTTGGCAGCTTATTAATTACTATAAGTGAACTTCAGAACTTCTAGTATCACGATCAGGTACGTGAAGGTATATTATTATAAATTTTTGTTGTCCAGACGAGACTTAACATTACGTACTTTGACGACAATTAACCTAGAAGAGGAGTTTCGCTGCCAGATCGACGCTACGGCTACCTTCACCAGTTGACCAGCGATTAACGCTTTATTCACTAAATTGATCAACCATTACTAATCAAACAGTATTTATTAATTATTACTGCAATTATTTTAGAAAAGAGTTCATATTTTTAAATTGTAACTTACTACTGATTTATAACTTAACTTGAAATCAAAATACACACATTATAACTTTTTAACACGAGTAACATAGGTATATATTACAAATTGGCGACCAGCAACGTGAGGCTGTAAAAATATTAAACAAAAATATTTTTAATATTAATATTAAGCCCGGCAAATACAAGAGAACAACCATGCCACATACACACAAACATGACACGAGATACAAGACCAGCCGAGTAGAAGATATGCAAACAGATACAGAAATAAACGTAGAGATACAAGAGACGCATCCAACGTCTGAGATGGAAGTCGCGACGAATAATAATGTAGAGACACGACCAGAAGAAACGCCTCCTGCAGAACCGGAAGTGGAAGTAATGGTCGGCGACCAACCAGACAAAGCCACCAAAGGGGCAAGAATGGAGAACATGATGAGGATGATGATGGAACAAATGAATAGAAATAATGACTCAATAAACAAAAATATCGAGTCATTAAAAGAAGATCTACATACAAAATTAGACGCTAATAATAAAAATATGGAATCAATTAATAAAAGTATGGAGTCGTTAAAGGAAGATCTACATACAAAATTGAACGATAATAATAAGAACATCGAAGTATTGAAGGAAGATTTGAATAAGAAGATAGACGATACCAATAAATCCATGGACACATTAAATAATAAAATAGACGACAACAACAGAGCGTTGAAAGAAGATTTGAATAATAAATTAGATGATATCAGCAAGAAGATGGAGGAAAATAATTGTGACGATTTAAATAAAAGAAATAATCAAGAAAATAAAAATTTTTTAAAATTAAGGTTGCGAGCTATTAAACCATTTAAATCTCACTGTATTAATATAAAATACCTGTATGTACTCAGTATGAGAGGAAGCAGTAATTAGTTAGTTAGAAGATACTCTAATAAAGAGATAAATTGTAAAGAGTTATTAATATCGTATTTAACCCTTTGCTTGTGAGCAGGCGCTGTCCTGTTGATTCCAGACTCGACATGTTTTCCGAGTCTTGTGTAAGTTAGAATAAGATAAAAAAACCTAATGTTAATAATTAAAAAATCTGAAGACACAGATAGTCGCTAAAACAACTGATTTAAATTATGTATATTTCTTTAGGGATAGTTTGTATAAATAAAAATGTTAACATAAAGAGAGACAGGGACTATATTCTCGCGCGGTAATTGCCCCACTACCATTTTGTCCAGTACCAGGCGAAGGGAGCAGAATTTCGCTCTCTCGCAATGGTGACTTCGTACAGTATAGACGTAAGAGCTGTGCTCTTAAAATATGTTACCTATACTTTGTTTTACCTTAAGATGGTATACCAGAAATAGCTGCATAAAGCATCTGGATGTGTTAACTAATATGGTTATGTAAATAAACAAGTGATTTAAAGTGTAAAACTCGAAACGTAAAAAAGGTGTACACAAGATGACTTCGAACTTCAAGAACTAACAACACTTCCAACGTCATACCTGGAGATGTGAACTATCAGAAGCCACAAACTCTAGTACACGCGACAGAATATGCAGATCAGGACATCCGAGAATCTACAAGTATCATCGTAGAAGGTTCAACCTGCGAACTTTGGAGCCCTTTACTGACGAAGACCAGACCGAGATGACGACGTAGCTGTTCCTGTTTCCCAAGACGGATACCCCAGGACGAGTCTTCTGCATACCAATTAAAAGGTGACTCGATAGCCTGTCTATCGAGGGTTACTAATATTTGTTACACAACACATCTTGAAAGAGACTTTTCAGAAACTATTAACTTTGTAAAGACTTCTAAATTAAATCTAAGAATTTCATGTAACTATTCTAACTTCATACGTTGTAACAGTTTATATGCTAATGTAGAGTAATATAATTCAAGCAATAATACCATTCTTCCAATGGTTGAATAAAAGAAAGTCTTGCAAGCTAATATCATGAATTGATTATGACTAAAAGTTTTAATGAATAAATACCTAAGGTTACCCGGATCCGAGGTATAGCTATATAGAATCAATGTTGATCCCAAAGTTTAAAGAAACCTTTCAAATAACTTAATAATTGAATTAGTAATGTCATGGGATCTGTCAGTAAATGTTTTTAAATGTTAAATAAAGAGAAGTCTTCTTGTTACACACATATGAGGAGTGCTTAAATCAATTGTATACCTTGCCATTGTTTCCTTACACAGTTAGTAAGTAATTTGTTATATTAATTATTTGTGATACATTCTGTTACAACGTAGGCAGCCCATCTAATTAACGGAGTTTAATTACGATGGGTTCCCTGGATTTGTAACGCGGCGAAAAGACGTTACATAATGAGAAAATTAACACGAAAGTAGACACGGAGATAACATTTGTAAGAAGAGAGATTACGGAACTGCACGAAAGATGTGAACAGCACGGTCAAGATTTAAAACGGACTAGAGAAGAGGTCGATGGGAGAATTGACAACATCGAAGAAATAAATGAAGCCCGGATCGAGTCGCTGAAGAAGATGAGCCAGGACGAGATCAAGCGAGTGAGAACAGACGTGGGTGAACGGTGCGAAGAAATGTGCGTCGGTGGACACCGTAAGAACTTTGACAGTTGCAAACAGAGAAAAAATAGAAGAACTACGACAACAGGAGATCGTGCAGATGAGGGAAGAGATAGAAATCATCCGTAATCGTCCAGTACAGGGTCAGTACATCCAACCAACCGATAACCGTGACGTGATAAACTTCAAAAACTACAAGAAAAATCCGATCGAGTTCTTAGAACGCGTAGACGAAAACTTGACCAGGATTCGAGAGAATAGATGGACGGTGATACGGAGTCTGATCGATGAGTATTTTAAAGAGATTTACGACAATTGGTGGACTGCCACACGCCACGAAGTCCAGAATTATGAAGAATTTAAGACGCAATTCCGTACTAAGTATTGGTCGGAGGCCACACAGAATATAGTGCGTGACAACATCTGCCATGGCAAGTATGACGCAAGTAAAGGAGCTACTCTAACCTCTTACTTCCTAGGTAAGGTGTGTCTGGCGAAAGGAATAACCTGGAACCGAAAATACCGGAGGAGTGCCTGGTTACCAAACTTTCTTACCATTTCGAGGAGGGAGTTGCCAAAGAACGCCAATGGGGACAAGTGAAGACAATTCAAGCCATGTCAGCCTTACTTGAAGACCAGGAGCATGAAGGATATTATAGAAGAAACCGCCGAAGGAACGAAAACTTCCAGGACAGGAGCAGTAATACCAATAACAATAATCCAAATTTCCGAAACTATCGAGGTAATTTCAATACCAATGTTAATAATGCAAATCAGAATCACGCTAACAATAATAACGAAAATAACTATAGACCCAGTAAGCAATACAATAACAATAATAATACTGGTATCTATAACAATAATAATACAAGACGGCCGAATTATAACAACCAGCCTAACCGACCCCAGAACCAAGGCGGAAATAACCCACCGCGACAGTACCGTAGGGCTAACTATGTTCATGCTAACTACGAACCAGGTAGGAGGCGATACTACCCTCGGCGCGATAGTTTCAATGGAGACAGGAGGAATGCAAGAGGCGGATGTTGGAGAAGTAATAGCATCGAAGGCGATAGCCGCAACAATGACTACCGGCCCCAAGTAAACTTCGTACAAGCCCGTGACCAGTCCAACCCGAGGAGACCTGATACCCGACCGCAGACAAACATCACGAACAATGATGACGAGGAGGATTGGGTGCCAGTCTGTGAGAGGCCTGGCTTTACAATACTGCACAACCGAGCAGGCAGCTCTAGAGAGTCCAGATCCGGAGGTGGAAACCAGGATGGGGACGATCCATCTGTGAGCGTACGAAGGGAATACAACCAACAGAACCCACCAGAACGCTGGATTCCCCTAAGAGGAGATGGCAGCCGACCCAGCACATCCCAAGAGGCAAGACTACAGCACCCATAATGAACCCAATAGAATGGTGAAGCCCAAGAGAACCCCAACATATAGAATATTAATGGACTTATTATTATAAAAGAATGAACTATGTTATCATCCTGTGATTCTAACAAGAGTGTTTATTATATCAAGTATCATAAAGGTGTCGACCATGAAAAAGTTAAATTAATGATCAAGAAAATCATTTATTATATCCAATGTATTGAAAATATTTAATTGCCTATAACCAGCCTGTTTACCATATTGTATCATAAAGAAGAATGTGTATTATGGGTATATGTACCAAAAATATCTATTATGTTTTAAATAATAACCATGTTTGTCATATTAAATGATAGGGAAAAATGTTAATTATAAACTAAATGGTTTTATAATAAGAAAAATGTTTATCATATCAAATGATAAAGAAAAAATGTCTATTGTATTGTATAGAACAAAAATATATTGTATAACGAAAATGTATGTAAAATATTGATATAATGTTACTCTGACTCTTCAAGTGACAAATTTCAAAACAATAAAAATATGTATCGTCCAGAATAAGTGTTAAAGATTCCAACACTTGAAGGAGTAGAGGAGAAGAACACCACAGTGAGTAATTAGAGAGATGGCTATTATAAAGGAAAGAAGAGAAAGAAAAAATGTTATTTAATTGTCAAATATTGTATACCCCTCACAAAACCAAGAAATATATTAAAATCATCCAGAATAAATGATTTAACCAACTATCATTTGAAGGAGTAGAGGGGAAGAACATCAAACTGTAGAATAATACTGGAGAAGGCTTGAATAAGGAATGGGAATAATTAATTAAGTGATAAATAAAAATGCTTACCAAATTATAATAAAGAAAAATATGTATTGTATCGCATATACCAAGACTGTTTAGCATGTTAAGTAAACGATTAACGAGAATGATATTATATGATATAAAAAAGAAAAATGTCTATGTATAAATAACAAAAATGATTATCAAAATACTACTGTTATTGAGGAACAAGAATGTTAATTAAACAATGAAGAAAATATCTAATTGTATATACCAACAATATATGTCAAATGATATCTAACAAAAATGTTTATTATGTGAATATTGTAAACCCTGATAATCCAGGATAATGGTGAAGCAAATGTTAAAAAAAAAACCATATATACAAACAATCACTCTCAACATTGCTGGTGAACTATTGATGAGAGTAAAACTTGTGAACTATTAATAAAAGTGAAGTATTGTAAACTCAATGTTTAAAGAACAACTGCATAATTGTATAATGATCAATCTAAGTGTGTAAATTAAGAATGTTAAGATAAACAAAACAACTTACAAACTAGTATAGAAAAATAACAACGAGGCTAATAAATAACATAGCGAAGATGTCAAGTTAGAAAAAAAAATAATGACCTGTGAAGAGAAGTATGTTAGTTAAAGTATAAAAGCATGAAAAGTGATACCAGTGAAACCTCTAATACCTTGAATGTTATATTATTGAAAAATGAATGATATGTTATATTTTATGTGTTGTGATAGCGCAACTGTTGCTACGTGCAATTTTTATTTTGTCCCAGACAGAGATGAGGATTCCTCTGATTCTGAGGATGTGTAATGAGGAACGGCGGAGAATGTATGCCACAGTGAGCCACTCTGATTCCGAACCCACTACAAATGTTAGGGAATTAAATGGTAATATATCAAGGATTATTAATAAAAAACTGTGAGGTAACAAATGAAAGAACCATAGAGTTTATCACGAGAATAAAGATGTGTTTAATGAGAAAGAAAAATGTATTATTGTAAGACAGGAAATTGTTAATTTAAGAATAAGACATGTTATAACTAAGGGACTTAGAATATAAGAAACTTGAAAAATACTAGTAAGCTAAAAAATATATCACTAGCCAAGAACTCAATCTAGTGCAACACACTAACAGAATATTAAATTCAATGCAGAAAAGAAGCAGTAATAGTACCGTATATTAAAACCAAACTAAAATGATAATTTCTTCAAATGTAAAATTTCTCTCAAATTATCAATTTTGAGAGGGGAGTATATGTAACACAACAAAATGTTACATAATCTAGACGTGTACCAAAAGAATAAATAAGTACACGGAAATAATATAAGTGAATAATTAATAATGAAAGTAGCAAAGAAGAGAAGGACCAACGAAGAAGAAAGAAGAAGGACCACAAGAAGCAGTAAGGAATACACTGCATGACACTATAACAAATACTATGACTCTAACTAATGGACAAGCCAAGTTCACTATAAGCTGTCAAACAAGCCAGTCAATGACATAAATGTAAAGTCACATGTTTATAAAATTAATTAAAGAATGACAAGAATAATATAATATCAGCAACAGTATTTGGCTGAAAATAAATGAACCATGACCAGTAAATAACAATGCCTATATGACTAAGACTAGCTATGGCCACAATGTAAAGTTAAAACTTACATTACAAACCCAAATGTAATCTTAAGAAGTAAGAATACTTGTAAGAGGAAACCTTATATTAATAAGTAACTTCCTCATTATACCAAATGTAACTAATGACCATTATTGAGGCATAAACCGATGCTAAAGGTATGCCTAGGCTACGCCTAAACAAACGTTTGTCAGTGAATTAATAAGTAGAAAGGACTACTAGTGTACATAAAATCTACTGAACAATCTATACAACCAAATGTAATAGTGAATATCACCACTCAATTATTAATGAGTAACATTAAGTTGAGTAGGATAAACAAAATGTAATTAGAAAGTAAGGATTCTTCATAGTAATGTATCACCATAGTTAAGCTAAGATTTAATAATTGTATTCAATAAATAGATATTAAATATAACGACGAATGTGTTAGTGTTCCGACAAAGACGTTTAAAAGAAAACGCGATGTGAAACACTAAATATAACTAGATAGGTAATAATCGTATTTGGCTTCGCTAGCAGACGACGGTGAAAAACCATGTTTCTGAACATTATTTATTAGCAATGTCAGAGAAAGTGCGATTAAAACCAGTGTTAAGTCACATCAAATTAAAGCTCATGAACTATTCTTTAATTTGATAGTAATAAACTCGCGATCACAACTGTAATAAGTGCATAGCGTGAGTTAGCATCATTTGTAATTATAAAGTGAGAAATTATTAGTTAACACTAACAACAACAAAAGTTGTCAAATGACGGTTGGAAAACAATGCGTCATTTTTGTAACGGCTGTCGGAGCCAATCAAAAATTAGCTTATTAAACGAATTTATCACCTAAGCCCCGTGAAGCGAGGGGGTATATAATCAAAAACCGAACGAATTCCACACACTTTTGACAATCATCTCGAGCGAGAAGGTGTCGCTCGGCACCTCAAAATTTTTAATAAATTAGCGTATCATGTAAACAGTGAATCCATTTAACCGATTCTTCAAGACCGATAACTACACAACAATTTATCAACAGGAAGTGCATCGATGTGAAGTAATTATTTTTATTTTGTGCGCGATATTTAGAACGAGAGAAAGATTATTAACCAGTATTTAACTTAGTCCAAATTTAGTTAGAAGAGGACTATTATTCTCCGTTCTTAGTTCGTGTGAAGTGTAATGAACCAGGGTCACTATAATCCGACCACTGGAGTGTTTAAAATAAATTTTCATCTATAAGATTAAAATAAAAAAGGTAACATTGTGACAATTCATTTTATTAATCTGTGTGCACTTGTAATTCTTCAACACAAAATTGTACTGACGCAAAAACATCAAAATTTTCTATCTGTTACACTGTGATCAAATTTATTTAGCGGATTTGTTAATCCCACGTAAGATTTGCATTAGTCTTAAGTGATAAAAATATTTGTTAATAATTAAGTCAGCGTGACCAACGCATAACCTAGAAATAGGTACGAATTTTAAAAAAAGAGGCCGAATTAGTAAATATTGTCATTAACGTCTGTATAGGCATAAAGTAGTTCTTCCTTGTATTTAAAAGAGCTTACGCCCGAGTTATAAAATAATATTTAATTAAAAGTTAATCTGGTAATAACCAGAAGAGTTGATTTGTTCTATCTGAGCTAGTTTGTAGGGTAAAGGTACGAAGTAATTGCAATTTTATATTAATGTATCTATTATACTTGTAATTGTTTGAATTTATTCTCAAGGGTAAGAATAAAACCCGTTTGTTATCAGTATAAACCTTGACTCTATTTATTTCAAAGAGTGAATTAATAATTAACTTTGAACACAAAAATAACTCTGAGAAGAGGTTGTATTTTGTTAATTTTAATTGCCATAAGTGCAATAAGCATTAATACAAATTTTAAAGAAAAATTATCAAATATTTAATCTCATTAATTGGTTTTTCATGGGATTTTCCCAAAATAAACCCGTGTGGCGCCCTTATCATCCAAGGAGTGATCTAACCTTGTCAATAAAGCAAGCTGGTATTAAATCCATCTTGGCAGCTTATTAATTACTATAAGTGAACTTCAGAACTTCTAGTATCACGATCAGGTACGTGAAGGTATATTATTATAAATTTTTGTTGTCCAGACGAGACTTAACATTACGTACTTTGACGACAATTAACCTAGAAGAGGAGTTTCGCTGCCAGATCGACGCTACGGCTACCTTCACCAGTTGACCAGCGATTAACGCTTTATTCACTAAATTGATCAACCATTACTAATCAAACAGTATTTATTAATTATTACTGCAATTATTTTAGAAAAGAGTTCATATTTTTAAATTGTAACTTACTACTGATTTATAACTTAACTTGAAATCAAAATACACACATTATAACTTTTTAACACGAGTAACATAGGTATATATTACAAATTGGCGACCAGCAACGTGAGGCTGTAAAAATATTAAACAAAAATATTTTTAATATTAATATTAAGCCCGGCAAATACAAGAGAACAACCATGCCACATACACACAAACATGACACGAGATACAAGACCAGCCGAGTAGAAGATATGCAAACAGATACAGAAATAAACGTAGAGATACAAGAGACGCATCCAACGTCTGAGATGGAAGTCGCGACGAATAATAATGTAGAGACACGACCAGAAGAAACGCCTCCTGCAGAACCGGAAGTGGAAGTAATGGTCGGCGACCAACCAGACAAAGCCACCAAAGGGGCAAGAATGGAGAACATGATGAGGATGATGATGGAACAAATGAATAGAAATAATGACTCAATAAACAAAAATATCGAGTCATTAAAAGAAGATCTACATACAAAATTAGACGCTAATAATAAAAATATGGAATCAATTAATAAAAGTATGGAGTCGTTAAAGGAAGATCTACATACAAAATTGAACGATAATAATAAGAACATCGAAGTATTGAAGGAAGATTTGAATAAGAAGATAGACGATACCAATAAATCCATGGACACATTAAATAATAAAATAGACGACAACAACAGAGCGTTGAAAGAAGATTTGAATAATAAATTAGATGATATCAGCAAGAAGATGGAGGAAAATAATTGTGACGATTTAAATAAAAGAAATAATCAAGAAAATAAAAATTTTTTAAAATTAAGGTTGCGAGCTATTAAACCATTTAAATCTCACTGTATTAATATAAAATACCTGTATGTACTCAGTATGAGAGGAAGCAGTAATTAGTTAGTTAGAAGATACTCTAATAAAGAGATAAATTGTAAAGAGTTATTAATATCGTATTTAACCCTTTGCTTGTGAGCAGGCGCTGTCCTGTTGATTCCAGACTCGACATGTTTTCCGAGTCTTGTGTAAGTTAGAATAAGATAAAAAAACCTAATGTTAATAATTAAAAAATCTGAAGACACAGATAGTCGCTAAAACAACTGATTTAAATTATGTATATTTCTTTAGGGATAGTTTGTATAAATAAAAATGTTAACATAAAGAGAGACAGGGACTATATTCTCGCGCGGTAATTGCCCCACTACCATTTTGTCCAGTACCAGGCGAAGGGAGCAGAATTTCGCTCTCTCGCAATGGTGACTTCGTACAGTATAGACGTAAGAGCTGTGCTCTTAAAATATGTTACCTATACTTTGTTTTACCTTAAGATGGTATACCAGAAATAGCTGCATAAAGCATCTGGATGTGTTAACTAATATGGTTATGTAAATAAACAAGTGATTTAAAGTGTAAAACTCGAAACGTAAAAAAGGTGTACACAAGATGACTTCGAACTTCAAGAACTAACAACACTTCCAACGTCATACCTGGAGATGTGAACTATCAGAAGCCACAAACTCTAGTACACGCGACAGAATATGCAGATCAGGACATCCGAGAATCTACAAGTATCATCGTAGAAGGTTCAACCTGCGAACTTTGGAGCCCTTTACTGACGAAGACCAGACCGAGATGACGACGTAGCTGTTCCTGTTTCCCAAGACGGATACCCCAGGACGAGTCTTCTGCATACCAATTAAAAGGTGACTCGATAGCCTGTCTATCGAGGGTTACTAATATTTGTTACACAACACATCTTGAAAGAGACTTTTCAGAAACTATTAACTTTGTAAAGACTTCTAAATTAAATCTAAGAATTTCATGTAACTATTCTAACTTCATACGTTGTAACAGTTTATATGCTAATGTAGAGTAATATAATTCAAGCAATAATACCATTCTTCCAATGGTTGAATAAAAGAAAGTCTTGCAAGCTAATATCATGAATTGATTATGACTAAAAGTTTTAATGAATAAATACCTAAGGTTACCCGGATCCGAGGTATAGCTATATAGAATCAATGTTGATCCCAAAGTTTAAAGAAACCTTTCAAATAACTTAATAATTGAATTAGTAATGTCATGGGATCTGTCAGTAAATGTTTTTAAATGTTAAATAAAGAGAAGTCTTCTTGTTACACACATATGAGGAGTGCTTAAATCAATTGTATACCTTGCCATTGTTTCCTTACACAGTTAGTAAGTAATTTGTTATATTAATTATTTGTGATACATTCTGTTACAACGTAGGCAGCCCATCTAATTAACGGAGTTTAATTACGATGGGTTCCCTGGATTTGTAACGCGGCGAAAAGACGTTACATAATGAGAAAATTAACACGAAAGTAGACACGGAGATAACATTTGTAAGAAGAGAGATTACGGAACTGCACGAAAGATGTGAACAGCACGGTCAAGATTTAAAACGGACTAGAGAAGAGGTCGATGGGAGAATTGACAACATCGAAGAAATAAATGAAGCCCGGATCGAGTCGCTGAAGAAGATGAGCCAGGACGAGATCAAGCGAGTGAGAACAGACGTGGGTGAACGGTGCGAAGAAATGTGCGTCGGTGGACACCGTAAGAACTTTGACAGTTGCAAACAGAGAAAAAATAGAAGAACTACGACAACAGGAGATCGTGCAGATGAGGGAAGAGATAGAAATCATCCGTAATCGTCCAGTACAGGGTCAGTACATCCAACCAACCGATAACCGTGACGTGATAAACTTCAAAAACTACAAGAAAAATCCGATCGAGTTCTTAGAACGCGTAGACGAAAACTTGACCAGGATTCGAGAGAATAGATGGACGGTGATACGGAGTCTGATCGATGAGTATTTTAAAGAGATTTACGACAATTGGTGGACTGCCACACGCCACGAAGTCCAGAATTATGAAGAATTTAAGACGCAATTCCGTACTAAGTATTGGTCGGAGGCCACACAGAATATAGTGCGTGACAACATCTGCCATGGCAAGTATGACGCAAGTAAAGGAGCTACTCTAACCTCTTACTTCCTAGGTAAGGTGTGTCTGGCGCGTAACCTGGAACCGAAAATATCGGAGGAGTGCCTGGTTACCAAACTTTCTTACCATTTCGAGGAGGGAGTTGCCAAAGAACGCCAATGGGGACAAGTGAAGACAATTCAAGCCATGTCAGCCTTACTTGAAGACCAGGAGCATGAAGGATATTATAGAAGAAACCGCCGAAGGAACGAAAACTTCCAGGACAGGAGCAGTAATACCAATAACAATAATCCAAATTTCCGAAACTATCGAGGTAATTTCAATACCAATGTTAATAATGCAAATCAGAATCACGCTAACAATAATAACGAAAATAACTATAGACCCAGTAAGCAATACAATAACAATAATAATACTGGTATCTATAACAATAATAATACAAGACGGCCGAATTATAACAACCAGCCTAACCGACCCCAGAACCAAGGCGGAAATAACCCACCGCGACAGTACCGTAGGGCTAACTATGTTCATGCTAACTACGAACCAGGTAGGAGGCGATACTACCCTCGGCGCGATAGTTTCAATGGAGACAGGAGGAATGCAAGAGGCGGATGTTGGAGAAGTAATAGCATCGAAGGCGATAGCCGCAACAATGACTACCGGCCCCAAGTAAACTTCGTACAAGCCCGTGACCAGTCCAACCCGAGGAGACCTGATACCCGACCGCAGACAAACATCACGAACAATGATGACGAGGAGGATTGGGTGCCAGTCTGTGAGAGGCCTGGCTTTACAATACTGCACAACCGAGCAGGCAGCTCTAGAGAGTCCAGATCCGGAGGTGGAAACCAGGATGGGGACGATCCATCTGTGAGCGTACGAAGGGAATACAACCAACAGAACCCACCAGAACGCTGGATTCCCCTAAGAGGAGATGGCAGCCGACCCAGCACATCCCAAGAGGCAAGACTACAGCACCCATAATGAACCCAATAGAATGGTGAAGCCCAAGAGAACCCCAACATATAGAATATTAATGGACTTATTATTATAAAAGAATGAACTATGTTATCATCCTGTGATTCTAACAAGAGTGTTTATTATATCAAGTATCATAAAGGTGTCGACCATGAAAAAGTTAAATTAATGATCAAGAAAATCATTTATTATATCCAATGTATTGAAAATATTTAATTGCCTATAACCAGCCTGTTTACCATATTGTATCATAAAGAAGAATGTGTATTATGGGTATATGTACCAAAAATATCTATTATGTTTTAAATAAGAACCATGTTTGTCATATTAAATGATAGGGAAAAATGTTAATTATAAACTAAATGATTTTATAATAAGAAAAATGTTTATCATATCAAATGATAAAGAAAAAATGTCTATTGTATTGTATAGAACAAAAATATATTGTATAACGAAAATGTATGTAAAATATTGATATAATGTTACTCTGACTCTTCAAGTGACAAATTTCAAAACAATAAAAATATGTATCGTCCAGAATAAGTGTTAAAGATTCCAACACTTGAAGGAGTAGAGGAGAAGAACACCACAGTGAGTAATTAGAGAGATGGCTATTATAAAGGAAAGAAGAGAAAGAAAAAATTTATTTAATTGTCAAATATTGTATACCCCTCACAAAACCAAGAAATATATTAAAATCATCCAGAATAAATGATTTAACCAACTATCATTTGAAGGAGTAGAGGGGAAGAACATCAAACTGTAGAATAATACTGGAGAAGGCTTGAATAAGGAATGGGAATAATTAATTAAGTGATAAATAAAAATGCTTACCAAATTATAATAAAGAAAAATATGTATTGTATCGCATATACCAAGACTGTTTAGCATGTTAAGTAAACGATTAACGAGAATGATATTATATGATATAAAAAAGAAAAATGTCTATGTATAAATAACAAAAATGATTATCAAAATACTACTGTTATTGAGGAACAAGAATGTTAATTAAACAATGAAGAAAATATCTAATTGTATATACCAACAATATATGTCAAATGATATCTAACAAAAATGTTTATTATGTGAATATTGTAAACCCTGATAATCCAGGATAATGGTGAAGCAAATGTTAAAAAAAAAACCATATATACAAACAATCACTCTCAACATTGCTGGTGAACTATTGATGAGAGTAAAACTTGTGAACTATTAATAAAAGTGAAGTATTGTAAACTCAATGTTTAAAGAACAACTGCATAATTGTATAATGATCAATCTAAGTGTGTAAATTAAGAATGTTAAGATAAACAAAACAACTTACAAACTAGTATAGAAAAATAACAACGAGGCTAATAAATAACATAGCGAAGATGTCAAGTTAGAAAAAAAAATAATGACCTGTGAAGAGAAGTATGTTAGTTAAAGTATAAAAGCATGAAAAGTGATACCAGTGAAACCTCTAATACCTTGAATGTTATATTATTGAAAAATGAATGATATGTTATATTTTATGTGTTGTGATAGCGCAACTGTTGCTACGTGCAATTTTTATTTTGTCCCAGACAGAGATGAGGATTCCTCTGATTCTGAGGATGTGTAATGAGGAACGGCGGAGAATGTATGCCACAGTGAGCCACTCTGATTCCGAACCCACTACAAATGTTAGGGAATTAAATGGTAATATATCAAGGATTATTAATAAAAAACTGTGAGGTAACAAATGAAAGAACCATAGAGTTTATCACGAGAATAAAGATGTGTTTAATGAGAAAGAAAAATGTATTATTGTAAGACAGGAAATTGTTAATTTAAGAATAAGACATGTTATAACTAAGGGACTTAGAATATAAGAAACTTGAAAAATACTAGTAAGCTAAAAAATATATCACTAGCCAAGAACTCAATCTAGTGCAACACACTAACAGAATATTAAATTCAATGCAGAAAAGAAGCAGTAATAGTACCGTATATTAAAACCAAACTAAAATGATAATTTCTTCAAATGTAAAATTTCTCTCAAATTATCAATTTTGAGAGGGGAGTATATGTAACACAACAAAATGTTACATAATCTAGACGTGTACCAAAAGAATAAATAAGTACACGGAAATAATATAAGTGAATAATTAATAATGAAAGTAGCAAAGAAGAGAAGGACCAACGAAGAAGAAAGAAGAAGGACCACAAGAAGCAGTAAGGAATACACTGCATGACACTATAACAAATACTATGACTCTAACTAATGGACAAGCCAAGTTCACTATAAGCTGTCAAACAAGCCAGTCAATGACATAAATGTAAAGTCACATGTTTATAAAATTAATTAAAGAATGACAAGAATAATATAATATCAGCAACAGTATTTGGCTGAAAATAAATGAACCATGACCAGTAAATAACAATGCCTATATGACTAAGACTAGCTATGGCCACAATGTAAAGTTAAAACTTACATTACAAACCCAAATGTAATCTTAAGAAGTAAGAATACTTGTAAGAGGAAACCTTATATGAATAAGTAACTTCCTCATTATACCAAATGTAACAATGACCATTATTGAGGCATAAACCGATGCTAAAGGTATGCCTAGGCTACGCCTAAACAAACGTTTGTCAGTGAATTAATAAGTAGAAAGGACTACTAGTGTACATAAAATCTACTGAACAATCTATACAACCAAATGTAATAGTGAATATCACCACTCAATTATTAATGAGTAACATTAAGTTGAGTAGGATAAACAAAATGTAATTAGAAAGTAAGGATTCTTCATAGTAATGTATCACCATAGTTAAGCTAAGATTTAATAATTGTATTCAATAAATAGATATTAAGTATAACGACGAATGTGTTAGTGTTCCGACAAAGACGTTTAAAAGAAAACGCGATGTGAAACACTAAATATAACTAGATAGGTAATAATCGTATTTGGCTTCGCTAGCAGAAGACGGTGAAAAACCATGTTTCTGAACATTATTTATTAGCAATGTCAGAGAAAGTGCGATTAAAACCAGTGTTAAGTCACATCAAATTAAAGCTCATGAACTATTCTTTAATTTGATAGTAATAAACTCGCGATCACAACTGTAATAAGTGCGTAGCGTGAGTTAGCATCATTTGTAATTATAAAGTGAGAAATTAGTTAACACTAACAACAACGAAAGTTGTCAAAGACGTTTGTCAAATGACGGTTGGAAAACAATGCGTCATTTTTGTAACGGCTGTCGGAGCCAATCAAAAATTAGCTTATTAAACGAATTCATCACCTAAGCCCCGTGAAGCGAGGGGGTATATAATCAAAAACCGAACGAATTCCACACACTTTTGACAATCATCTCGAGCGAGAAGGTGTCGCTCGTCACCTCAAAATTTTTAATAACTTAGCGTATCATGTAAACAGTGAATCCATTTAACCGATTCTTCAAGACCGATAACTACACAACAATTTATCAACAGGAAGTGCATCGATGTGAAGTAATTATTTTTATTTTGTGCGCGATATTTAGAACGAGAGAAAGATTATTAACCAGTATTTAACTTAGTCCGAATTTAGTTAGAAGAGGACTATTATTCTCCGTTCTTAGTTCGTGTGAAGTGTAATGAACCAGGGTCACTATAATCCGACCACTGGAGTGTTTAAAATAAATTTTAATCTATAAGATTAAAATAAAAAAGGTAACATTGTGACAATTCATTTTATTAATCTGTGTGCACTTGTAATTCTTCAACACAAAATTGTACTGACGCAAAAACATCAAAACTTTCTATCTGTTACACTGTGATCAAATTTATTTAGCAGATTTGTTAATCCCACGTAAGATTTGCATTAGTCTTAAGTGATAAAAATATTTGTTAATAATTAAGTCAGCGTGACCAACGCATAACCTAGAAATAGGTACGAATTTTAAAAAAAGAGGCCGAATTAGTAAATATTGTCATTAACGTCTGTATAGGCATAAAGTAGTTCTTCCTTGTATTTAAAAGAGCTTACGCCCGAGATATAAAATAATATTTAATTAAAAGTTAATCTGGTAATAACCAGAAGAGTTGATTTGTTCTATCTGAGCTAGTTTGTAGGGTAAAGGTACGAAGTAATTGCAATTTTATATTAATGTATCTATTATACTTGTAATTGTTTGAATTTATTCTCAAGGGTAAGAATAAAACCCGTTTGTTATCAGTATAAACCTTGACTCTATTTATTTCAAAGAGTGAATTAATAATTAACTTTGAACACAAAAATAACTCTGAAGAGAGGTTGTATTTTGTTAGATTTGAATTGCCATAAGTGCAATAAGCATTAATACAAATTTTAAAGAAAAATTATCAAATATTTAATCTCATTAATTGGTTTTTCATGGGATTTTCCCAAAATAAACCCGTGTGGCGCCCTTATCATCCAAGGAGTGATCTAACCTTGTCAATAAAGCAAGCTGGTATTAAATCCATCTTGGCAGCTTATTAATTACTATAAGTGAACTTCAGAACTTCTAGTATCACGATCAGGTACGTGAAGGTATATTATTATAAATTTTTGTTGTCCAGACGAGACTTAACATTACGTACTTTGACGACAATTAACCTAGAAGAGGAGTTTCGCTGCCAGATCGACGCTACGGCTACCTTCACCAGTTGACCAGCGATTAACGCTTTATTCACTAAATTGATCAACCATTACTAATCAAACAGTATTTATTAATTATTACTGCAATTATTTTAGAAAAGAGTTCATATTTTTAAATTGTAACTTACTACTGATTTATAACTTAACTTGAAATCAAAATACACACATTATAACTTTTTAACACGAGTAACATAGGTATATTACAAATTGGCGACCAGCAACGTGAGGCTGTAAAAATATTAAACAAAAATATTTTTAATATTAATATTAAGCCCGGCAAATACAAGAGAACAACCATGCCACATACACACAAACATGACACGAGATACAAGACCAGCCGAGTAGAAGATATGCAAACAGATACAGAAATAAACGTAGAGATACAAGAGACGCATCCAACGTCCGAGATGGAAGTCGCGACGAATAATAATGTAGAGACACGACCAGAAGAAACGCCTCCTGCAGAACCGGAAGTGGAAGAAATGGTCGGCGACCAACCAGACAAAGCCACCGAAGGGGCAAGAATGGAGAACATGATGAGGATGATGATGGAACAAATGAATAGAAATAATGACTCAATAAACAAAAATATCGAGTCATTAAAAGAAGATCTACATACAAAATTAGATGCTAATAATAAAAATATGGAATCAATTAATAAAAGTATGGAGTCGTTAAAGGAAGATCTACATACAAAATTGAACGATAATAATAAGAACATCGAAGTATTGAAGGAAGATTTGAATAAGAAGATAGACGATACCAATAAATCCATGGACGCATTAAATAATAAAATAGACGACAACAACAGAGCGTTGAAAGAAGATTTGAATAATAAATTAGATGATATCAGCAAGAAGATGGAGGAAAATAATGAGAAAATTAACACGAAAGTAGACACGGAGGTAACATTTGTAAGAAGAGAGATTACGGAACTGCACGAAAGATGTGAACAGCACGGTCAAGATTTAAAACGGACTAGAGAAGAGGTCGATGGGAGAATTGACAACATCGAAGAAATAAATGAAGCCCGAGTCGCTGAAGAAGATGAGCCAGGACGAGATCAAGCGAGTGAGAACAGACGTGGGTGAACGGTGCGAAGAAATGTGCGTCGGTGGACACCGTAAGAACTTTGACAGTTGCAAACAGAGAAAAAAATAGAAGAACTACGACAACAGGAGATCGTGCAGATGAGGGAAGAGATAGAAATCATCCGTAATCGTCCAGTACAGGGTCAGTACATCCAACCAACCGATAACCGTGACGTGATAAACTTCAAAAACTACAAAAAAATCCGATCGAGTTCTTAGAACGCGTAGACGAAAACTTGACCAGGATTCGAGAGAATAGATGGACGGTGATACGGAGTCTGATCGATGAGTATTTTAAAGAGATTTATGACAATTGGTGGACTGCCACACGCCACGAAGTCCAGAATTATGAAGAATTTAAGACGCAATTCCGTACTAAGTATTGGTCGGAGGCCACACAGAATATAGTGCGTGACAACATCTGCCATGGCAAGTATGACGCAAGTAAAGGAGCTACTCTAACCTCTTACTTCCTAGGTAAGGTGTGTCTGGCGCGTAACCTGGAACCGAAAATACCGGAGGAGTGCCTGGTTACCAAACTTTCTTACCATTTCGAGGAGGGAGTTGCCAAAGCACGCCAATGGGGACAAGTGAAGACAATTCAAGCCATGTCAGCCTTACTTGAAGACCAGGAGCATGAAGGATATTATAGAAGAAACCGCCGAAGGAACGAAAAATTCCAGGACAGGAGCGGTAATACCAATAACAATAATCCAAATTTCCGAAACTATCGAGGTAATTTCAATACCAATGTTAATAATGCAAATCAGAATCACGCTAACAATAATAACGAAAATAACTATAGACCCAGTAACCAATACAATAACAATAATAATACTGGTAACTATAACAATAATAATACAAGACAGCCGAATTATAACAACCAGCCTAACCGACCCCAGAACCAAGGTGGAAATAACCCACCGCGACAGTACCGTAGGGCTAACTATGTTCATGCTAACTACGAACCAGGTAGGAGGCGATACTACCCTCGGCGCGATAGTTTCAATGGAGACAGGAGGAATGCAAGAGGCGGATGTTGGAGAAGTAATAGCATCGAAGGCGATAGCCGCAACAATGACTACCGGCCCCAAGTAAACTTCGTACAAGCCCGTGACCAGTCCAACCCGAGGAGACCTGATACCTGACCGCAGACAAACATCACGAACAATGATGACGAGGAGGATTGGGTGCCAGTCTGTGAGAGGCCTAGCTTTACAATACTGCACAACCGAGCAGGCAGCTCTAGAGAGTCCAGATCCGGAGGTGGAAACCAGGATGGGGACGATCCATCTGTGAGCGTACGAAGGGAATACAACCAACAGAACCCACCAGAACGCTGGATTCCCCTAAGAGGAGATGGCAGCCGACCCAGCACATCCCAAGAGGCAAGACTACAGCACCCATAATGAACCCAATAGAATGGTGAAGCCCAAGAGAACCCCAACATATAGAATATTAATGGACTTATTATTATAAAAGAATGAACTATGTTATCATCCTGTGATTCTAACAAGAGTGTTTATTATATCAAGTATCATAAAGGTGTCGACCATGAAAAAGTTAAATTAATGATCAAGAAAATCATTTATTATATCCAATGTATTGAAAATATTTAATTGCCTATAACCAGCCTGTTTACCATATTGTATCATAAAGAAGAATGTGTATTATGGGTATATGTACCAAAAATATCTATTATGTTTTAAATAAGAACCATGTTTGTCATATTAAATGATAGGGAAAAATGTTAATTATAAACTAAATGATTTTATAATAAGAAAAATGTTTATCATATCAAATGATAAAGAAAAAATGTCTATTGTATTGTATAGAACAAAAATATATTGTATAACGAAAATGTATGTAAAATATTGATATAATGTTACTCTGACTCTTCAAGTGACAAATTTCAAAACAATAAAAATATGTATCGTCCAGAATAAGTGTTAAAGATTCCAACACTTGAAGGAGTAGAGGAGAAGAACACCACAGTGAGTAATTAGAGAGATGGCTATTATAAAGGAAAGAAGAGAAAGAAAAAATGTTATTTAATTGTCAAATATTGTATACCCCTCACAAAACCAAGAAATATATTAAAATCATCCAGAATAAATGATTTAACCAACTATCATTTGAAGGAGTAGAGGGGAAGAACATCAAACTGTAGAATAATAAAGGAGAAGGCTTGAATAAGGAATGGGAATAATTAATTAAGTGATAAATAAAAATGCTTACCAAATTATAATAAAGAAAAATATGTATTGTATCGCATATACCAAGACTGTTTAGCATGTTAAGTAAACGATTAACGAGAATGATATTATATGATATAAAAAAGAAAAATGTCTATGTATAAATAACAAAAATGATTATCAAAATACTACTGTTATTGAGGAACAAGAATGTTAATTAAACAATGAAGAAAATATCTAATTGTATATACCAACAATATATGTCAAATGATATCTAACAAAAATGTTTATTATGTGAATATTGTAAACCCTGATAATCCAGGATAATGGTGAAGCAAATGTTAAAAAAAAACCATATATACAAACAATCACTCTCAACATTGCTGGTGAACTATTGATGAGAGTAAAACTTGTGAACTATTAATAAAAGTGAAGTATTGTAAACTCAATGTTTAAAGAACAACTGCATAATTGTATAATGATCAATCTAAGTGTGTAAATTAAGAATGTTAAGATAAACAAAACAACTTACAAACTAGTATAGAAAAATAACAACGAGGCTAATAAATAACATAGCCAAGATGTCAAGTTAGAAAAAAAAATAATGACCTGTGAAGAGAAGTATGTTAAATTCTTGGATTTCGTTATCCATGACGTGTCCGTTACTTAACTAAATATCACTATAATATTGACGACTCGGAACACAAAGTTTTTTATAAGTAAAAACGTAAAGTTTTACCTTACAGACTAAACCGGCTTTCACCTATAGAAGGCTTCATCAGAGGCTGTCGTTAGTAGCGCTGCTCGTCTTGTTGTTGGCGATGAGAAAGTGTTTCGAAAGATTGAAGCTGTGTGTGTGTGTGGTGAGATGTGTTCGAATAATGCGTGCGATTTGAATTGTGTCTGTTCGTTTAGGATGTCGTTTTTATTTGTTTTTGTGTGTTTGTATATTTCTAATTGTTCTAGAGTGTCTAGTTTTCGGCCTTTTGTGTGTACGTGTAGTATGTTCATGTTATTGTCGATGTTTTTATATGTGTGGTTTGCTTCAATGAGGTGGTTTGCGAAGGTAGATTCTGTAGTGGTGTGGAGTGCTTTTGTGTGTTCAATGTATCTCTGTTTGAAGCTACGTCCTGTCTGGCCTATGTAGAATTTACTGCAATTTGAACAATTTAGTTTATATACACCGGGTAGATCGAATTTGTTTTGTGCTTTGGGCATGCGTTTTGATAGTGTGTGTTCTGTTTTGTTAGTAGTTTTGTAAGCGATTCTGTATCCTGCTTTTTTGAATTTGTGGGCAATTTTTTCTGTTTGTTTGTTGATGTATGTTAGTGTTATGAATTTGTTGTTTTCTGTCTTTGTCTGTTGTTTGTTTTGTGTAGGAGTTTACTGACTATTGTTCTGTCATAACCGTTAGATTCTGCTAGATATTTTATCGTGTTTAGTTCGTCTTTGTAGTCTATTTCATCTAAGGGGATGTTGTTAAGTCTATGTATCATGGTTCTAAAAGCAGCTAGTTTGTGTTGTATTGGGTGATTGGAGGTGTTGTGTATTAGTGTGTCAGTTGTAGTTGGTTTTCTGTATATACTGAATTTGTGCCTGTGTTCTAGTTTTGTGATGGAGAGGTCTAAGAAGTTTATGGTATTGTTGTGTTCGTATTCGGCAGTGAAGGTTATGTTTTTATGTATTTTGTTTATGTGCGTTAGTAACTGTTCACATTGTCTTTTGTTTCCCCTGTATAGTATTAGAATGTCATCAACGTATCTGTGCCAATATAGTATTTTATATGAGTGTCTGTCATTGTTTGTGAGTATTTTTGTTTTTTCTAAGTGTTGGAGGATGACTTCTGCTAGAATGCTGGATATGGGGGAGCCCATGGGTAGGCCATCGTTCTGTGTGTAGTATTTATTGTTATAAGTAAAGTAGTTTTGTTTTGTGATAATGTTCAGTTATCAATACAACACAAACTAGCTGCTTTTAGAACCATGATACATAGACTTAACAACATCCCCTTAGATGAAATAGACTACAAAGACGAACTAAATACGATAAAATATCTAGCAGAATCTAACGGTTATGACAGAACAATAGTCAGTAAACTCCTACACAAAACACAAAACAAACAACAGACAAAGACAGAAAACAACAAATTCATAACACTAACATACATCAACAAACAAACAGAAAAAATTGCCCACAAATTCAAAAAAGCAGGATACAGAATCGCTTACAAAACTACTAACAAAACAGAACACACACTATCAAAACGCATGCCCAAAGCACAAAACAAATTCGATCTACCCGGTGTATATAAACTAAATTGTTCAAATTGCAGTAAATTCTACATAGGCCAGACAGGACGTAGCTTCAAACAGAGATACATTGAACACACAAAAGCACTCCACACCACTACAGAATCTACCTTCGCAAACCACCTCATTGAAGCAAACCACACATATAAAAACATCGACAATAACATGAACATACTACACGTACACACAAAAGGCCGAAAACTAGACACTCTAGAACAATTAGAAATATACAAACACACAAAAACAAATAAAAACGACATCCTAAACGAACAGACACAATTCAAATCGCACGCATTATTCGAACACATCTCACCACACACACACAGCTTCAATCTTTCGAAACACTTTCTCATCGCCAACAACAAGACGAGCAGCGCTACTAACGACAGCCTCTGATGAAGCCTTCTATAGGTGAAAGCCGGTTTAGTCTGTAAGGTAAAACTTTACGTTTTTACTTATAAAAAACTTTGTGTTCCGAGTCGTCAATATTATAGTGATATTTAGAGAAGTATGTTAGTTAAAGTATAAAAGCATGAAAAGTGATACCAGTGAAACCTCTAATACCTTGAATGTTATATTATTGAAAAATGAATGATATGTTATATTTTATGTGTTGTGATAGCGCAACTGTTGCTACGTGCAATTTTTATTTTGTCCCAGACAGAGATGAGGATTCCTCTGATTCTGAGGATGTGTAATGAGGAACGGCGGAGAATGTATGCCACAGTGAGCCACTCTGATTCCGAACCCACTACAAATGTTAGGGAATTAAATGGTAATATATCAAGGATTATTAATAAAAAACTGTGAGGTAAAAAATGAAAGAACCATAGAGTTTATCACGAGAATAAAGATGTGTTTAATGAGAAAGAAAAATGTATTATTGTAAGACAGGAAATTGTTAATTTAAGAAATAAGACATGTTATAACTAAGGGACTTGGAATATAAGAAACTTGAAAAATACTAGTAAGCTAAAAAATATATCACTAGCCAAGAACTCAATCTAGTGCAACACACTAACAGAATATTAAATTCAATGCAGAAAAGAAGCAGTAATAGTACCGTATATTAAAACCAAACTAAAATGATAATTTCTTCAAATATAAAATTTCTCTCAAATTATCAATTTTGAGAGGGGAGTATATGTAACACAACAAAATGTTACATAATCTAGACGTGTACCAAAAGAATAAATAAGTACACGGAAATAATATAAGTGAATAATTAATGATGAAAGTAGCAAAGAAGAGAAGGACCAACGAAGAAGAAAGAAGAAGAAGGACCACAAGAAGCAGTAAGGAATACACTGCATGACACTATAACAAATACTATGACTCTAACTAATGGACAAGCCAAGTTCACTATAAGCTGTCAAACAAGCCAGTCAATGACATAAATGTAAAGTCACATGTTTATAAAATTAATTAAAGAATGACAAGAATAATATAATATCAGCAACAGTATTTGGCTGAAAATAAATGAACCATGACCAGTAAATAACAATGCCTATATGACTAAGACTAGCTATGGCCACAATGTAAAGTTAAAACTTACATTACAAACCCAAATGTAATCTTAAGAAGTAAGAATACTTGTAAGAGGAAACCTTATATGAATAAGTAACTTCCTCATTATACCAAATGTAACTAATGACCATTATTGAGGCATAAACCGATGCTAAAGGTATGCCTAGGCTACGCCTAAACAAACGTTTGTCAGTGAATTAATAAGTAGAAAGGACTACTAGTGTACATAAAATCTACTGAACAATCTATACAACCAAATGTAATAGTGAATACCACCACTCAATTATTAATGAGTAACATTAAGTTGAGTAGGATAAACAAAATGTAATTAGAAAGTAAGGATTCTTCATAGTAATGTATCACCATAGTTAAGCTAAGATTTAATAATTGTATTCAATAAATAGATATTAAGTATAACGACGAATGTGTTAGTGTTCCGACAAAGACGTTTAAAAGAAAACGCGATGTGAAACACTAAATATAACTAGATAGGTAATAATCGTATTTGGCGTCGCTAGCAGACGACGGTGAAAAACCATGTTTCTGAACATTATTTATTAGCAATGTCAGAGAAAGTGCGATTAAAACCAGTGTTAAGTCACATCAAATTAAAGCTCATGAACTATTCTTTAATTTGATAGTAATAAACTCGCGATCACAACTGTAATAAGTGCGTAGCGTGAGTTAGCATCATTTGTAATTATAAAGTGAGAAATTAGTTAACACTAACAACAACGAAAGTTGTCAAAGACGTTTGTCAAACGACGGTTGGAAAACAATGCGTCATTTTTGTAACGGCTGTCGGAGCCAATCAAAAATTAGCTTATTAAACGAATTCATCACCTAAGCCCCGTGAAGCGAGGGGGTATATAATCAAAAACCGAACGAATTCCACACACTTTTGACAATCATCTCGAGCGAGAAGGTGTCGCTCGTCACCTCAAAATTTTTAATAACTTAGCGTATCATGTAAACAGTGAATCCATTTAACCGATTCTTCAAGACCGATAACTACACAACAATTTATCAACAGGAAGTGCATCGATGTGAAGTAATTATTTTTATTTTGTGCGCGATATTTAGAACGAGAGAAAGATTATTAACCAGTATTTAACTTAGTCCGAATTTAGTTAGAAGAGGACTATTATTCTCCGTTCTTAGTTCGTGTGAAGTGTAATGAACCAGGGTCACTATAATCCGACCACTGGAGTGTTTAAAATAAATTTTAATCTATAAGATTAAAATAAAAAAGGTAACATTGTGACAATTCATTTTATTAATCTGTGTGCACTTGTAATTCTTCAACACAAAATTGTACTGACGCAAAAACATCAAAACTTTCTATCTGTTACACTGTGATCAAATTTATTTAGCGGATTTGTTAATTCCACATAAGATTTGTATTAGTCTAAGTGATAAAAATATTTGTTAATAATTAAGTCAGCGTGACCAACGCATAACCTAGAAATAGGTACGAATTTTAAAAAAAGAGGCCGAATTAGTAAATATTGTCATTAACGTCTGTATAGGCATAAAGTAGTTCTTCCTTGTATTTAAAAGAGCTTACGCCCGAGATATAAAATAATATTTAATTAAAAGTTAATCTGGTAATAACCAGAAGAGTTGATTTGTTCTATCTGAGCTAGTTTGTAGGGTAAAGGTACGAAGTAATTGCAATTTTATATTAATGTATCTATTATACTTGTAATTGTTTGAATTTATTCTCAAGGGTAAGAATATAACCCATTTGTTATCAGCATAAACCTTGACTCTATTTATTTCAAAGAGTGAATTAATAATTAACTTTGAACACAAAAATAACTCTGAAGAGAGGTTGTATTTTGTTAGATTTGAATTGCCATAAGTGCAATAAGCATTAATACAAATTTTAAAGAAAAATTATCAAATATTTAATCTCATTAATTGATTTTCCCAAAATAAACCCGTGTGGCGCCCTTATCAACCAAGGAGTGATCTAACCTTGTCAATAAAGCAAGCTGGTATTAAATCCATCTTGGCAGCTTATTAATTACTATAAGTGAACTTCAGAACTTCTAGTATCACGATCAGGTACGTGAAGGTATATTATTATAAATTTTTGTTGTCCAGACGAGACTTAACATTACGTACTTTGACGACAATTAACCTAGAAGAGGAGTTTCGCTGCCAGATCGACGCTCGGCTACCTTCATCAGTCGACCAGCGATTAACGCTTTATTCACTAAATTGATCAACCATTACTAATCAAACAGTATTTATTAATTATTACTGCAATTATTTTAGAAAAGAGTTCATATTTTTAAATTGTAACTTACTAATCGATTCTTAACTTTAATTTTCAATACTAAATAAATATAATTTAAATTTATTAAACCGCCATAACAAACAAACGTTACAATATGTGTGTGGTTATAATTAGTAATTGTATTTGTTGTAATCTTTGTAATTTTAATTTGCGCTTTTGACATTCAAATTTATAATTTGAAACCTTGTTACAACCTCATAAATCTTAACCATTACAACCTTTCATGTTAGTTAATTTCCCTAAATCAGTTCCTTGTTCCAAATTTCATAAAATCTCACTGTTTTATTATTTTTTGTGTGTTCACAATAAAAAATGATCCATTATCTACATTCACAAGCCATAACCTCAGACACAGTTCTGGTGATATGTCCCTTTTCTGGTGTAGTGGTCAAGAAAATTCATAAAATGAATTGTACAACACACTTATTAGCTGGCAGGAGACTCGGTGACATTTTGATATTCATCTGTCTTTATATGAATAGCACTAAGCAAAATGAACAGTGGCTTGGCATGTAACTGGAAGAAGTTACTAGTAGATATTTCACTATTGTGCAACTGGCTGCTTCAAATGTGAGGTGGCACTGATTTATTTAAATCAGCCAATTATGAATATGAAGTTATGAATAGCCTAATAGTCATACAGAATAGTTGAAGTAGTTATACTTGTATTTTCTTCTTGTTAAAAGTTGTGATGTTCATATCCCTCTTTTTCTATTTTCATTTTGTTTATAGTGTCTTGATAAAGATTTCATAAATACGTATAATTAAGATATATTCATTTCATAGTAATTCAACTTTTGTAGGTGAAAAACCATTCAGCTGTGAAGAATGTGAGTATACAACTTCAGATCACAATTCCCTGCGGAGGCATAAGATGAGACACTCAGGAACTAAGCCATATCGTTGCCCACATTGTGCATATGCTTGCATACAGTCAAGTACATACAAAGTTCATCTCAAAACAAAGCACCCAGGTAATTTGTTTTACACTGTGGAGTCTATAAATCAACTTAAAAGGGTAAAAAAGCAAGTACTTTAAATTAAAGAATTTTTTTGTGCATGTCTGTTGAAAAATTATACAATTTTGTAGTCGATACAACTGTATTGAAAATTTAATTAAGTCAAACCCAAATATTTTTATTGCCAATTGCTTTTGAACTAGAAAATTCATAAAAATTTTTCCTTAATCATCATGTATTAATGGGGATGAAATAAATAGTATTTTTCGTGGTGCTAGCTTACTTGATATGATTGTTTTCAGCGAACCATAGCAGGGGAATTGGTTTAGTTGTTCTAACCAGTCTCATGATCCAACTGGTTCTTGTGACTGACTAGATCCTGGAATTAACCGAATCGTTGACCCAATATGGTTTATGATCCAGTTGAACCAGTAATTTAAAGATTCATCTGTGATTTTCTGTATAATGTTATATTTGTGTAATGATTTCTTCAATCGCTGTCCTCACCATCCATTGATAATAGTTTAGTTCACTGGACATGTATGAGGCGCCATTTTTAAGTAAGGTTCATCATTTTGATATTACCGTTAACTGTGTAAATGAAGCAGGATAGCGCATGGCCAGAGGTTCTCAGCTGTATAGTGATGTAATACTCAGCGGTTGGCTATTCTGTCAGCAGCAGATATGTGATTGTGGTATGTGTGAGCGATTTACAATTACTTCTATAACAGATAATCCTACCAACTATGAGGTTTGCTTGTGACATATTTTTGTCAGAAAAACTACATTGCTGCTGTAACTTAAAGGCTACTCTTGTGAGGTTTATTAAAGAAACATGAGTGACAGTGAGGTGAGGCAATGATGTCATTTGTTTAGAGAAGGACAAACAATTCGTGTTGAAGAATGTGGCAGTTACTCAGTGGTGATGCCCGATGTTTAGGAGTAGAAGTGAATGTGAAAAGTCATGAAAATTGGGAGTTTATATTTTGGAATTGTCTGTGATCAATATTTTGGATGTTTTGTGATTAATATTGTGACAGAGAAACTTGATTATAAAAATTATGAACCAAAAATTTTGACGGATACACACAAGTAGTAACATCTGGCTTCATCTCAAACATTTGAAAATGAAGTGAATGGGCTGTTTGAACATGTCTTCACAGGAGATAAAACCTGGTTTTCCTACAAAGAATGGCTTGAATTGCAATGAATGCAAAGTGACAATGAACTGAAGACTGGCATTAACAAATGGTTCAAGACTCAGGTCGCAGAATTTTATGACAGTGGAATAAAGGTATGAAAATGTATTGAACGGGTATGAAAAATGTGTGGAAGTCAATAAATGTGTGATTATGTGGATAAATAAAGTCTGTAGATTTTTTTTGCTATTATAAATAATTTCAATATTTATTGCCTTTTTATTTCAAAATGGACCTTACTTACTTAACATACCTTGTATGTTATTATGTCAGATTGTAGTGTTTTTGGATTAATAGATGTGACAGTTGTGTGTATTGTCATTAACAAAATGGTTGTTGCTAGTTTTTGTATCCTCTCTCATGCTTGTGTGAGCCTCCAGGTGGTCTAATGGCTAGCACGGGGGATTGATGCGCTCATGGTCCCGGGTTCAATTCCCGGTGAAGGCCCCGTTCGGTGTGCACTCAGCATCATGAGCCAGAACTGACTAGCCACCTGAGAGAACAGCGGCGCCTCCTCGCTGTGAATAACCTCGTTTTACTAGCGGCTGGTCATGCAACCGTCACACTAAACACAAAAACCGCGCAGTATGCCTTTGTCCTTTAGGGCTGTTTTTTTCTCTTATGCTTGTGTGGGCAGAAAACAAGTTTAGCACGATATCTGTTATAAAAGCCAGCAATATAACCATTTTCGTTGGGGGCAACCTAGACAACTTCAACAGATTGATTAAGACACCTGCCAAGAAAAGAGCACCACTAGTTAATAATATACATCAAATCCCAGATCAATGTTGTTGTTGAAACGGACAAGGTATTCAACGAAGAAAGTTACTGTAGATGTGGCGAAAATATCCAGCTGAAAAAGAAACATTCAACACTGGATCACAGTCTCAACGTCAGGAAAATCATAGCAATGTGATGATTAAACTCCTGTCATGAGGAACCTTAATATATATAATACTTTAAGACATGTAGTAAACTAATTAAGTTTTTATGACCAATAAAAACTAACAATAATATCCATCATAACATTTAAACTTTCATGGCCAGAGTTACATTTAATGTTAAATCTCCTGGGCCACAGTTCACATTTAAAAGGTACCAGGTATTTTGACTTCAGCTATGGAAGCCATTGTCATTGGCATGGATCATCTTCAGGCAAGCCATGTTGATGATCAAGCAGTTAGCCAATCAAGGAGCTGGAAAGTGGATACGAATGTGGCAGCTTCACCGAAAGAAAAATCAATGTACCAAGATAAGGATAGCCATTGACAATTATTTTCACTGCTGAAATTGAAACATTCTAACGATGGGCTGTGACTGGATAGCCCAACATTATCATTAACCAATAAATATTATGTACTACCTAAATAAGATATTTTGCCATTGCTTAGCAAGTATAGTAATATTTTATAACACAAAGTACACTAAAATTTGATACTGTTGGTTGATTAGTTGAGAAGTACTGTGTAAACTTTGATTTTGAAAAGTGTCAGCTCATTTGTAAATATTCATGTGTACATGTAGAATCAACTTGAAATTTTTGAAAATTTAAATTTTAATCGAAAATGTCATATTTGATTCAGCCATTTCTAATTGAAGCATAATACATTTTAATATTATATTTTTATTCATTTTAATATACAACTGTTCTGTGTGTTTAGGACTTTGTGAGGGGCTTATGTATAGTTGTTCTCTGTGCTCCTTTCACACAGTGAAAAAGGATAACTTTCTTACTCATTCAGCAGACCATGCCTTAGGAGTGGACCCTCTCAGAGGAAGGAGAAAAACACTTAATCTGGTACCAGCACAGGTAAAGTGTGTGCGTTCAGTATAAATTGCTTCCATTACATGCAGTGCTGTGGACTGTTTGGATTTCACACAGTGTTTGTAAAACTATTATCAGTGACCGTTATTTCTTAAGACGTTTCCCTTGTCATTCATTTTTTTATTGAGGTAAAGGTACTAACTCTGAATAATGCAGGTATGTCTTTTTACATCAGTATAAACAATAGCAAATTATTTCATTATTTATTTTCTTATATTGTTCTTATGAAAGCAGTAGTAGTTTTATAACAGATACATAATACATTATAACATAAAATAAAACTGATTATAATATCACTGTATCAATAAAATAATTGTAAGCAAATAACCCTATACATAGGACAATGTCAATCCATTTGTCCAGTCAGTACTATGCTGTTTTACTACGTGGTCATGTATAAATTTAAATACCAACAATCTATAACTCAAATTACAGTATAAAGGTAGTATTGGGATAATAAATCTAACACCTAGTTGTACACTCTTATTATACTAAGTTTTAAATTTTGAAAGTGTCAGTAACAAGTATTATTAAGCAGTAGTGTACATTGATTCAACACAAGGATGAACATCAGTCTCAGTAATTTTTGTACATTTTATGAGACTTCAGCTTTTATTTGCATGTAGTAGTGGTACACATTTTTCATTCACATGAAATATATCAGTCTTTAAAGTCTATGATGCTTCAAAACAAAATTTTAGTACAGCACCATATTAACAGCTGTTCTAACACACGTGAAAACTCAACAAGTGTTGAATATTATAAAGTTAGGTTTTATTAAAGCACTGTTGTAAATTTACTCTCTGGGTTCTCTGTGTTTTTCAATTATTTTGTCAAGCAATGGTTTTAAAATGGAGAAATCCATTTATTGCTCTGGAGTGCTACCAAAGATGACTAGGATAACCAACACTGTTGAGAGATGGCATCATAAAATCAACAGCATTCTTCTGAATCCCTAACAGTATGCATATGAGAACGGAATTGAGCATGGAATAAAAAAGGAAGAAAGGAAAGTAGGCTGCGTCAACATGGACAAAAGACTAGAAAGAGCAATTAAAAAGTATGAAGAAACAGGTGTTATCAAATCGTGTTTAAAAGCTATTTCTTTCATTCTGAGTATGTTGATGTTGAAGTTGGGTCTGTACTGTGACTAACACATTTTTGTACTATTTTTCTGTTAGGTAGAGCTAAGATGTGATGTCCAGATAAGTGAACATAAGATTTCACAGCTGGTGTTACACTGTCATAATTTTGGGGCTGTTAGGTCATGGTCCAGATCATCAATATTCACTTCCAGACTATTTATCTATAGAATGACAGACATCTTCAGTGGCAAGTGCCATGGGAACGCAGGTCACAAACACCTGCGAACAAATACGAACAAAGACTGTTCTATCCCATTAAGGGACTTCTATTTACACATTTTTGAAGGTGCTGATCACATCATTTGCCTTTTTTTATTAGTTCAGCTAACATACCATGTTTCAATGCTGGTCCCAGGATTACACTAGGCAATTGATTGCAGAAGTTGTTGATCATTGGTTTAAATTAGACCTATTAAATGTACTGTAAATGGTTGCACGATCTGCAATCGATTGCAAGACAGTTGCAAGCCATGCAACTATTAGCATCACATGCCCAACATGGGGCATTGATTCAAATGTAGCTTATTACACTACACAACTGATTGCATGCAACTCATCTTGCGCACGCATACTGCAGATAGTTCAGGAGACCTGTTTCATCTATATAACCCAGTAAGTATTTTGAAGACATTTCTTGTGTTAATTGATTGTTTGTGCTCTTGTGTTTATCGTTACAGGGAAAGAAGTGCAACAAATGGCAAATGATGTTGTAACGTGTCAAAATTGGGTAATTTTATTTATTGCATTTATGGGGTATTTGTATTTTATTTTATTTCCGTTTTTGGGGTTTCATAAAAATGTTGCAAATTTTAATCCCATTGTGAAAGAACACGTGGAGACTATAACAATGTTGAAACGCAGCAGCAACGCAATATTCCGTTGCGAAATCAGTTAAGGTATGAAGCCACCCTCTATTTCCACGAACTCTGCTTGTGTGTGGTCATGTGCTTGTACGCAACGACTCAAGTATGCGCGCTGTTGGGACGCAAAGAAAACCAACCGACGCTGTAAAAAATGGCGCAGAAACGACGTTGGGTGAGACCAACAAGCCGACCTGCAGGATACGCAAATTAGGCACCGCCCCTTTTTGTGACATCAAGCCAGCAGTGCCTAGAGATCGTCGACACACATTACTGATACAACCACTATGTATCATGAATAGAGTCGGTAAACTACAACAACTCAACTGTGAACGGCGACAAAATCCGTTGGCAGTGGTCATGAACTTCCTACCGCTCGCAAGAGACGCCATTCCAGTCTTTCGCTGTTCGTGTCGGCCGACACCGAGCCAAGTTAGGCTCCTTAAAAAAAATTCATATTTTACCGGTAACAAAGTGATATAACAATAACAAAGTATGTGACCGCGGTCAAGTAAAAGTGCAGAACATAGTTATATATATATTTTTCGGACACTAAAAAGAAATATAAAGGAATGAGGAGTGCACGCGAGGACCACGTTGCCGACGGGGAGGGATATTATTAAAAAATGTTAAGGGTTGTATAATTTTTTGTGTGTTTGTGTGTGTGCAAAATTGCAGGCTGGGCAGTCTTGTGTGTGTGTATATAAAATAAGGTAAGCTGTAGTATAAGATAGAATAAGAGTGATAATCATGTAACCCAAGTAAAGGATCAATTCTTACGAAAATATTTCAGATGTAGTAAAGTTTGTAAAAAATTTAAATGATTCAAAACTAAATTAAAATGTTAATTCTCTTCATAAAAAATGTGTGGTGTAACTCATTCACACAACCTTAAAAATTACGCCTGTATCCTAACGTTCGTATGACGCAACCCTGGATCCGAGGATACCGATTGACGGTAAGTGGAAGTTTCTTCAATTTTATTTTGTATTTTATTATGTAATTAATTAATAACAGTTCAATGGCGCCGCGAACTGGAACGAATTTAATAAATTAATGAAATTCCATACCTACAAATAAGATACAAGCGTAATTCAGAGGTTGAGTGAAAATACATAATGCAAAATATAGTCAAAGAGTTAAGACATGAGAGTTGATTCAGATAATAAATAAGTATATAACAACCAATAATAAAGTTATAAAAAAGAGAAAGTAAAATTGCAAAAATGGAAAATACAGAGAATGAAGTCGGGTTGTCCGACTTAACGGTTATAAGCGAAATAAATGAATTTGATGAATCAGCTGTTATGAGCAGTCTTGAAGTACATTCAACACCGAATGTAGGTCAAGACGACAAAACTATAAATATAAGCAAAACGAGTGAATCAAATAGTACAGATGATTCGGGGATCCAAACGACCCCAAAATCGAATAGAGAAAGTAAAAATAATAATGGTGAAGTCAGCTTCACTGACAATAAAACAAAGTCAGTCGACACCAGTCCCGATTAAAAAATCTGAAGATCAAGATATAATGAAAATGATCCAATTTCTTTGTACCAGTTTCAATAAATTTGATGTAAAGTTAGATGAACAAATTAAATTGAGCAATGACTTTGACACCAAATTAGAAGTACAAAATAATAAATTTGACGAGTTAAAAAATCAGAATAATGAGTTGAAATATGAGATCCAAGAAATTAATAGACATTGTGAAAATACCAAAGTAGAATTTACTGATAAAATTAACCAAGTAGAAACCAAGTTAGAGAATTCAATGCAGAAGATAGATGTTAAATTTAATGCAATAGACAGTCAGATAGATAGAGTTGAGAAGCAGATAAATTAGAATAATGAAATATTAATAAATTCAATGAATGAGCATAACCATGAAATAGAATATAAAATAAATAAGTGTAATACTGAAGCTGAATGTAAGTTGAGTAGCGTAGTAATGTCAATCGAAAAAATGAGTCAAAATATTGATGAGCACAAAAATAATGTAGACTTTAGGGTCAATGAAATTGAAAATACCTGTAAGACAGAAATACAAGCACTAAATGAATCAATTAGTGTAATATCAAAAAATAGCATACAGTCTGAGTGTAATAATGACAAAAAATTATATTCACTTGAACAGAACATAGATAGTGTGAGAGACGAATTAAGTTTAGTAAGAAACCAAAATTTACACATTGTTACTGAGCGTATATTAATTATAAGAGACGCTAATAATGAGGTTGAACTCGAGACCTTTTGTAGTGAAAATCGTAGAGTGCATCCAATGCAATTTTTGAATCGAGTACGGGAATTTGACAGATTTAATGGTAGTAGTTGGGAAGTTAAACTTATAAAAATTTTGAAATGTTTTAAGGGCAATTCGGAGATATGGGCGGGGACACATCGAAACGAATGGGAGAGGTATGAAAATTTTGAAAAAGCCTTTCGGAATAAATACTGGTCGGAGGAGGAGCAGGAGATACTACGAAGTCATATAATGGGAACTGGGAGCTTTGGGAGAAACAACCGTAATATTACCGTCTATACCATGAAGCTATACAATGAAGCTAAGTACTTAGAACCACCGTTGCCATTCCAGTTGTGACGTTTTCTTTCATATTTAAATAAATATAAATGTATTTGTAAGAGGGAATATCAAATAACCTATCTTCGTCTCTGTTTACATTACTTGTATGAAGCACGTGTGTCACGCGCACCATAATTATGGTACTTACCATAGTTTGAGAATCTGGTTACTTCAATATTGTTGTTTTTATTCTTACCTAGGGTCCAAGGATTCGACTCAGCGAGATTGCTGACAGAGATAGGCGCAGAAATGAGAATACGTTTATTTGAAACAATGACCATTAATATCAATTTATTCAGTAATTTAGTTAAGCGTGTACACCGGATAAAGATTCAATATGGCGGCCATTTCTTATATTGGCTCTTTCGTTATAAAACTCCTTTATGTTTTATTAAAAATTAATTCATCAAATTCTATCTACTGAGTGTGAAGCAGCTTCATAATTAATTGACTCTTATTATATTTACTTATCGCTAACGCAAACCAACCCCCATTCAGAAGTCGACATTTAACGTTCACACACTGCTCTCTCTCTCACAGCCATACATACAATTTTCAATTTACTTTTAATTGTGTACACATAATAACGGCAATTTTGATTAAAAGAGCTCTTTAAATAAAACTTTGGTTTGGCACTTCCCTTGTTAAGTAGACTGGAAGTTCTGGCAGCGGGTCACATGTTGATTCCAAAACGGAGTGGTTACATCTTTCTGAATACACTGATTCTACATATACTTTTGAAACCTATTACTTCACACTGTCTAGACTTTTCTGTAGTTGACACTGATTTACATTTTGATTACATTGTTAATTCTTTAAAGCACTTAAACTGACTATTTCAGGCCAGCACAATTTGTTAACGTGTTATCGCCATGATGAATTTCTGCAGACTGGGGCAGACGTTGTATGTCTAGCTTTCGTCTGTCCTTTACACTGAATTTACGTGGTGGTTATTGTTATTTGTTCACTATTTACTTTTAATTACATTTTGTTAATGCAAATAAAACACTTTAGCCGACTGTTTTATGCCAGCACAATTTTAACGTGTTACTGCCATGATGTTCTGGCGACTGGGACGGATACTATGCAAATTTTACGTATGTGTGTGTGAGTAAACGTCATCGTTCTTTGTCTTTTGTTACATAATCGCCTTGTTAGTTGCGTATTTTAATCACGTCATTGTGGTTGTAATGACGTTTGGCGTAGTCGGCCAATGAAACAGAAGTATTTAGGGCCGGTACTGGTGGCTGTAACCGTTATAAGTGTCTTTATCTGCACGTACACTGCTGTCCTTGAAATTATTTTGTTGTCTCGGAACTGCGTCGTTGTAGGCAAAAACCAAGGGAAATTGTATTACCCATAGAAATGACTTTAAAAACATCGAAATACAATAGTTTACTACCTTGCATACCATACTTTTTATATCAGACTTTTTGTACTGTCACACAGTCGTTTGTATGCCACATCAGCAAGCATCTACCGAGGGAAGTACAGATCACGTTAATGACCAGAGAGGTAAGTGATATCAATGAATTAGAAAAAATATTGGATGTTTTTCAGAATATTAAGGACCAGGAAGACAGCAGATGTATACAACAAACTAATATGCACAATGGAGGGAACTATACACCAAGAGGAGGACCAAACGGGGGAACCACACACAATGGTCGAGAACGGGACAGACGATATCCGATGTGGAAATGTGACGGGTGTCTGGTAGAAAATTATGCTGACCGTAATTTTTGTTATAGATGTAGAAGGGTGAGGCCCGGACAGCAGCCGAGGACACAACAGAGATTCAACAACCCACAGCAGAGGAACGGGGACAGACAAGCAGAGAATACAAGAAACGAAGGAGGAAATCAGCATATGGGCAGAGTGTATATGCCCCGAAATACAGACGAGAGGACGGGAAACTAAGGAGGACAATGGATGAGGAGGCCCAGCCATTGTCGAGGAATAACCGTGGGGTCCACGAAAATAAATACAGGAATAACACCATTCACACGGACTTGGCTACGGAATTGATGGAAGAAGAGGAGGCGGAGACGAGGAGACAAGAGGCGTGGTTGACTGAGGTAAAACTGGAAATAGAAGGTAAGTCAGTCTTGACACTTATAGACACAGGTAGTGAAATATCCGTAATAGCGGAACATGTACTTAATAAATTAAAAGAGACTAACAGAAATATTCCGTCTTTGCCAGTGGCGGGAGTAACAATTGTAGGCATTACGGGTGTTAGAAGTAAACCGGTTACAACACAAGTCCAGTTGAACATGTTAATAAATGGGGAAAGCTATGAGAATACATTTTTAGTTGTAAGAGGTTTAAATTTAGAAGTAATTTTGGGTAATGACTTTCTAATCAGGAATAATGCGGTCATCAATTTTAGAAAAAAATTTTAGAATTGAACAATGAGAATAAACAAATAACGGTTAATTTTGAACGGGTTTTAGACACAGTAAAGATTTCGGGTATAAGGGTTATACCAGATAAGACCAGAAATAGGGATAGGGAATTTAGTATGAATATGTGTAGAGAGAGAGTGAGTGAGGAGAGAATATGGGCGGATAGAGCGGTTAAATTTTGTGGGGAGGGTGGCGTAATAGGGAGTTCCCAGCGTAAAGCGCTGTGGCGGGTAGTCGAGGATTATAGGGGAGTGTTTGCCGGGGAACCAGGAAGGGCAAAAGGTTATGAATGCGAGTTAAAGGTGAGGGAGCATGCGCCATATGTCCAACGTAGTTATCCAGTACCATATTCGAAAAGGGGGGCCGTACAGTTAGAATTGGACAGGATGTTAGCGGGGGATATTATAGAAAGGTCGGTATCAACTTATTCCAACCCTTTAGTAGTAGTGATCAAAAAAGATGGGAGAGTTAGGTTATGTCTAGATGCCTGCAAAATTAATCAAATAATTATTCCAGACCGGGAGTCACCCGAAGCTATCGAAGAGATTTTTCAGAAATTCAGCGGTGTGAAATATATGACCTCTTTAGACCTAACCGCCGGGTATTGGCAAGTTCCTTTGGCAGTAAATAGTAGGAAGTATACCGCGTTCTTGTTCAACAGAAAAAATTATCAATTTAAGCGTTTACCGTTTGGTTTGAACACCAGTGTAGCCAGCTTTATCAAGTGTCTTGATGAGATTTTGCAACTGCATAACTTGGATTTTTTAACCATATATGTGGATGATATTTTGATAGCTTCTAGAACATTTGAAGAGCATGTAGAACATTTAGAATATGTATTGGAGAAATTATACCAGGGAGGTTTGACGGTGAATTGGGACAAGTCAAAATTTTTACAGACCGAGATACACTTTTTAGGTTTCATCATAACACCTACAGGGATACGGGCTAATCCGGACAAAGTAGAATCCATCCTGTCATTCCCGGAGCCTAAGAATATAAAACAGTTACAAAGTTTTCTTGGTTTCTGTAATTTTTACAGAAAGTTCCAGCGAAACTACGCCCAGACGACGGCCCGACTCAGCGCAGTGCTGCAAAAGAACAAACAATGGAGGTGGGGAGGTAACGAAAGAGCAGCGTTCCACGAAATCAAGAATAAGTTCGCTGATATGATTTTAATGAACCATCCAAATTTTAATGATAATCTCTACTTACAGACAGACGCCAGCAATATAGCACTTGGAGCGGAGCTGTACCAAGAAGACGAGGCGAAAGAACACAAAACCATTGCCTTCGCCAGCCGGACGTTGCTAGCCACAGAGCGTAACTATACTACCACTGAGAAGGAGCTCCTCAGTATAGTGTTCACCGTGAAGAAGTTCTGTACGTATCTGCTGGGTAATAAAACCATCATCAGGATGGACCATAAAGCGCTGTCGTTCCTGAATACTTGTAAACTCACACACAGCCGGATAACCAGGTGGGTGTTAGCTCTTCAAGAGTATAATTTTTCTTGGGAATACATTAAGGGTGTAGAGAACAGGGTGCCAGACACACTATCACGAGTAGACACAGACAGAAATAGAACGGGTAGAGACATTAAAGAAATAGAGATTTATAGACTATCACAGGAAGATAAACTTTTTGGGGAAGAATTGAAAGATATCAATGTAATGCAAAGAGCCGATAGTAAATTAAATAAAATAATTACTAGTGTAGAATCAGATGTAGATGAATTTGGATATAAACAATATTTTCAAGTATTTCAGGGGAGTTTGTTTAAAAAAGTAGAGGGGAGAGAAAGGGACTGGAGGTTAGTTATACCTGAAGGGCTGATAGAGAAAATAGTGTGGGACTGTCACCTTAGATACGGGCATTTTGGGGCACGGAAGTGTGTGAATGTATTAAAGGAATCTTGTCTATTTAAAAATATGGAAAAACGCGTCCGAAAAATACTTAGAGTTTGCGAACTATGTCAGAAATCTAAAGTTGTGAATTATAGGTTAGAAGGAGAATTAAATTACATTAAGGTAGAAAAACCATTTGATTTAGTAGCTGTAGATTTGTACGGCCCATTGCCAAAGGGTAGGGGCGGAGTGATGCATATCTTTGTTGTACTTGACACTTTTTCCAAGTATGTAAGGTTATATAGCGTGAAGCGAGCAACAAGTAAGGTGCTGAGTGAGAAGATCACACGCGACTACATGATCAATGTGGGAAAGCCGAAGGTGATCTTATCCGACCATGGACCGCAGTTCATCAGCGGGAGATGGCGCCAGACCCTCGGATGGGAAGGTATCATCCCAAAGCACACTGCAGTGTATCATCCGCAGTCCAATCAGGTGGAGCGCGTCATGAGGGAGTTGGGCAGAATTTTCCGGACATACTGCCACGCCAAACACAGCGAGTGGCCACTCTATGTTCAGAGGATTGAAAATTGGCTTAACTGCACCACCCACGAGTCGACGGGGTTCACACTTTATGAGCTTATAAGAGGAAAGCGTCCACAGAGAATTTTGGAACAATTAATTGAGTATCCACCGGAAACCAACACTATTGGTCGCGATGTTAAACTTAGGCTAGCGAATGAAAGTTTGTTGACGAAGGGGGAGAAGAGAAAACAGAGACATGATATGAAAGGTAAGTGGACGCAGTACGAGGTTGGACAGCTGGTATTGGTGCGACGCCACGATTTGTCGAGTGCTCAAGATAAGGAGATCAAGAAATTTTTCTTACTCTATGAGGGGCCGTACGAGGTAATAGAGGTAAAAATGAAGAATTCATATGTGTTACAGAATAGAGAAACGAGGGAAATAGTTGGAACGCACAACGCTACAAATTTGAAATTATATTGGTCAACATAAGGATTTTATCAATGATTAATTGTATGAATGAAATTTAATTGTTTTTTATATATGTTTTTAGAAGGGATCCTCCCCCATTTTCGGGCAGTCACGATCTTACCAGTCCTGGCCGTGGAATTCGGAACTTATAGGCGGGCCATGGTTGGCGGATCTTCCTTCGGGCGGTGAAAACAACGATGGTCCGGCTCCACCAAAATTGGTATAAAGTAGAAAACTAACTACACATTTGAACGGGGAGGGGGACCCCAAAAGGTACGTGACGCATTATTATCATTAATACACTCCAGGTGCAGCGGTTGGTGTACCTGTCACGTACCTGTACTGCCTTATGCTTGTTTGTACATAATGGAGACTGCATTTAAATACAAGGCAGTGCGTGCAAATTTAAAAAATTTTCAGTGTCAATGGAAAAATTCAAGTTGAGCCATTGACAGTAGTTTGTTTAAACCGAAACGAAGAGTTTTGCGGATACGCATGATTAAGCTCCAGCTCAGACGACGGGTTGGAAGAAATGAGGGCAATAAGGGAGTACAGTTGGAGAAAAAGGGGAAGTAACTGCACAAAGTAGATCTGAGGTGGAACTTTTTTATGCTTCATCGCGAAACACCCCCGTTTCAGGCCCAAGGGTACTGACCAATAGAATATAAGTAGGTTTAAAAAAAAAAAAAAATTTTGATGTTTATAAATTTAAACTGTAAATAAATTTTAGAATTAAGTGACCAAATATAATTGTCAAGTTCTAGTATCAGTGAGCATGGGAACGTTTTAAAAGATGTGTAATAAAATAAAAACTTGTTATCAATACAAGATGTGGGGATAATTTTGGGGGGTAGATTGGTGTGCCAAGAAGCGACATAACAGTGAAGTGTGGAACTGCAATGGTAGGAGGTTGTAATTTTTTTACTTAATATTTTATGTTAATGAAGGTTAAGCTAGGGATATAGGAGGTTGAAACACCATCCAAACTAATAATGTCGTTTAAGTATAAATTACTAATTTTAGTGTTACAAAAGGTATTTTACTTGTGATTCCCCAACTTTTCGGGCGGTCACGGCCTCACCGAACCCTGACCGTGGAATTGGTTTAGCTTTAACAGCTATGGTTGGGGCGCATTACGTTACGCGCTGCCTTAACTGGCCATACCTGTTATCGTTGTCAAGGTGAATTTTGAAATTGACAGGGGGGAAATTAAGGGGAATCACCAAACTGTGGAACAGCAGCTACCACTCTGCCCGCATGGGGGCAGCAAAGCCAGGTGGTAGACCCGTTTAAGGGTGTTTAATTATAAACAAGAATATGCTGATATTCATATTTTAAAATGTAACTGCCGAAGCAAAGACACGGAGATGTCAAATTACTCCAAAATATACAGTCTTCGTGGAAGCGAAAAGGCGCTACAGTCTTACATAACTTGCAATAGAGTGTGTGGATGGGAGGTGGCTCAGAGGAGCCACGAACTTAAATTTTATATCATAAAAAATTGCTAACTTAAATTTTGATCTAACAAAAATGCTTGTGTTCTGTTTAAATAATTAGATGCTCATACATTCAGTATAAGGTGTTCATACTATATTTTTAAATGTAATATTTTAGTGTAGTAGGTTAGATATAAGAGTTGATAGAAAGTATATGTTTTACATAATTTGTGTATTTTTGAAACGAAGTAAATAATTAAACCGACTGGCAGGCGGTTAACATAAACTATCAGAATCAGAAAGAGGGGAAACAAGGATATGAGAAGTAAGGATAAATAAATATATATATTTCATGTAATTTGTTCAATTATGAGATGTGTTTTCATTATCTTAGGAATATCAGCTGATCAGCAATAAAATGTCACTGTTATATTGTTTATAAATGTTCCAGGTAATTGATGTTTAATGCAATATTTCAAAGTATTAAAGATATTGTTTTAAAGTAATGAGAAAAGTAACTTGATAAAGTGAGAAATTAAGTAATAATCTGTGAAAGCTGATAAAAGATAGTTTTTGGGTGATGAATATTTTTGTGGGACATATAGATCTGTCCAAGTTGAAGTAGGAGAGAATAATATTGTTTTGAAAATAATGTAATGTTGTTTTGAGTTAATGTATATTATAGAGTTTTGAGAAGTATTGATGTTGACACAGTAGTTGTGGAGAATATATGTGGAGTTTTGAGTGATATATTGATGTTTATAATTGATGATGTTATTTTGTTGTAGTTGAAGTAAGGTAATAAGATTGAGATTTTGGGGATGGCAATTTTGTAGTAGGGGGTAGTGTAATGTAGGAGTCCGCAACAAGGTTTGGGACGGGATGGGACCGATTTAGGGGGAAGGGGTCGCCTCAGGTAGAATCCAGGGACCAGATAATGGGAAATGAGTTTTTTTTGGGGGGGGGAAACACGTATCCTAAGTACAAAGGGTTAGAGAGTATTTTTTTTTATATATTGAGAGAAGGTGGCGAATTGAGTTTCATGATAAGTTGGGTTTAGAGATTGATTGGTAGATGTTTTGATAGAGATGGGTGTCATGTTAGTAAAAGTTGTTAGTAGTAGAGTCAAAGGGAGAAAGATTATATATGTATACAGATCAAGTAGTAAATTAAATGAGAATAAATAATTTAAATCACCCACAGTAATGGAGAATAAGATGGTCAAATAAAGAAAGAGATTTATAAGAAAAATATAAAATTTTTTTATTGCAGCCAGTGACAAATTTTTGATAGAATTTGGAAATGTAACGTTAGAAAGTGTTTATTTTAAATAATTTGAATGTCAATTTGATGATTATTTATAAATATATTTTGTTAATTTTAAAGGTTTTATTTTATTATATTTTGTGTTTCAAGTTAGAATGTTACAGATGTTAAATGTATTTTCAGATAGAACTTGTACATAACGTATGTGGGTCAAGGTTTTTGGACTTGACCTAGTTTTGATCAGCTGACAGTGAGGTCATATACATACTAAGATTGTTTAGTAAGGAGGTTAATTCAACTTGTGTTTTTTTAATCAATTTAAACAAATTTTAAATAATTTCTATATGTAAAGGAAACATTTTAATAAATTTAAATTTTTTTGGAAAATATTTAAAAAAAAAAAAAAAAAAATCTTGATTTTTCGCCTGCCAGCTAATGGATATTTTTAAACTTTGATTATTTTATTGTTTGTGTACTAACCATGTTTATTATTATTGAATTATTTCGTATTGAATTGTATTGTTAGACTTTAGGTAATCACATGTTAGGTTAAGGATGTTCTTAATTGTAAGAAATGTTTAAATTGATTTATTTTAACTAACAGAAATAACAGAAAAACCTAATGAAGAGAATAATTTAAAATATATACAAAATTTATGATTTGATCTTAAATGGAAACAACCCGTGAGTGGTACTTTAACAAATTTTTAAAGAATGGTTCAATTTATCCTATGTAATGTGAGTGTGTGTGAGCCCAGTATCTGCTAAAGGCAGCCCAGTTTGCATCAAAGGGGAAACATATCGGTTGAGGATCTGGTATAATCTGAGCCAGGGATTGAGGATTTTTGGGGTAGCATGATGAAAGGTAAGGTACGCTGTGGTACGTGTCTGTTCGATTTTTCGGTGTTGGGATCTCACACGGAGAAGTCCAGTGATCTCGTTCAGATGCGTCCATAATCGCCAAGCCAGGGGGGTCGTATACCCATGCAGATTAAGAACAAAGGGGGGTTGTGGGCACCAGTTCCTCACTGGTCCTCTTAGGGGTTTTTATCAATGAGATTTCTTCTGTTTTGGACAGCAGAATTCTCATTGGGGGGGTATTGTAACGTGTCAAAATTGGGTAATTTTATTTATTGCATTTATGGGGTATTTGTATTTTATTTTATTTCCGTTTTTGGGGTTTCATAAAAATGTTGCAAAGTTTAATCCCATTGTGAAAGAACACGTGGAGACTATAACAATGTTGAAACGCAGCAGCAACGCAATATTCCGTTGCGAAATCAGTTAAGGTATGCAGCCACCCTCTATTTCCACGAACTCTGCTTGTGTGTGGTCATGTGCTTGTACGCAACGACTCAAGTATGCGCGCTGTTGGGACGCAAAGAAAACCAACCGACGCTGTAAAAAATGGCGCAGAAACGACGTTGGGTGAGACCAACAAGCCGACCTGCAGGATACGCAAATTAGGCACCGCCCCTTTTTGTGACATCAAGCCAGCAGTGCCTAGAGATCGTCGACACACATTACTGATACAACCACTATGTATCATGAATAGAGTCGGTAAACTACAACAACTCAACTGTGAACGGCGACAAAATCCGTTGGCAGTGGTCATGAACTTCCTACCGCTCGCAAGAGACGCCATTCCAGTCTTTCGCTGTTCGTGTCGGCCGACACCGAGCCAAGTTAGGCTCCTTAAAAAAAATTCATATTTTACCGGTAACAAAGTGATATAACAATAACAAAGTATGTGACCGCGGTCAAGTAAAAGTGCAGAACATAGTTATATATATATTTTTCGGACACTAAAAAGAAATATAAAGGAATGAGGAGTGCACGCGAGGACCACGTTGCCGACGGGGAGGGATATTATTAAAAAATGTTAAGGGTTGTATAATTTTTTGTGTGTTTGTGTGTGTGCAAAATTGCAGGCTGGGCAGTCTTGTGTGTGTGTATATAAAATAAGGTAAGCTGTAGTATAAGATAGAATAAGAGTGATAATCATGTAACCCAAGCAAAGGATCAATTCTTACGAAAATATTTCAGATTTAGTAAAGTTTGTAAAAAATTTAAATGATTCAAAACTAAATTAAAATGTTAATTCTCTTCATAAAAAATGTGTGTGTAACTCATTCACACAACCTTAAAAATTACGCCTGTATCCTAACATTCGTATGACGCAACCCTGGTTCCGAGGATACCGATTGACGGTAAGTGGAAGTTTCTTCAATTTTATTTTGTATTTTATTATGTAATTAATTAATAACAGTTCAATGTGAAGAAGAACAAGCAAATTTAAAAAATTGTTCAAAGAAAAATAAACAGACACAATTTCCAATATGGTGTCTATGCCTGTTAAGTCTAGTCTTATGTAAATGAGCAGTTCATCAAAAGAAGATTTGGACATACAAAATAATTTAAAAAATTGTTTTCATCTACACAGAGTTTATCAAATAATATGTAGCTATCCTGTATTCTTTCTTGTGGCTAATATAGGATGCACATGGAATTTTCCTGACATCCTCCTTTGCCTCATTTTATGAATTAACAAGGCAAGTAAAACCAGCTATGTATAACTCGATGACATTACTGCAGTTACTGTAATACTACAAAATTAACTGAAGTACTGATTACTTAAATGACTGCATTAACTCTTCAACTGACAATCTACACTGAAGTATAAACTAATGACGCTTACTCTCCATCTGATTAGAGAGCAGTTGTAGCCTGTTTTTACTAGTCTGCAACTAGCTTCACGTAGCTTTGGAATAAGTTGCATAGTGTAATAGAGGCCTAAGGACTCCTCTTTCTTATTTATGCTGTGGTCACTGCATACATAGTGAGATGTCATTGGCAAAATAATGACCAACTGCTGCCTTAAAAAAAATGTATAAATAAAAGTGTCTCAACAGGTTACAACAGTCTTTGTCCATACACGTTCACAGATGTTTATGATCTGTGTTCCCAAACCACTGAAGATGTCTGTCATGGATACAGATGAAATGTATCTAAACATAAGAAATTCTGAGAGGCACACCAACATCCTTTGGCACAAATAGCAATATAGCCTTTGGTCTGATAAGATACTTGTCCAACAATCAGCAAAAGTAGGTATCATTATCTTTTCATTGTTACAGGAAAAAATTGATTAACACAATTTTCTGTAATCCCTAAATATAATAAGTGGAATCTTAGTCTCAGTTTGATTTTGCTCCCTTTCCTTTTCAAATCTTTCCTTTTCTCACTGTATATCAGGCTTGGTTTGCTTTGAGTTAATGTACCCATGACTTATATCACAAGTGAAAATGTGATTCAAAAATACATCACTCTTTAATTCACAGGAAGAGTTCAAAAGCTTCTGAGAAATGTCAACACGAGTAGCCTTCTATTTGTATTCAGTAGGTATGAAATTCTTCAAGCATAATTTTACAACCTTTTAATTTATTCTGAATTATGGACTATCACAATTTATGACAAATTTTGTCTACGATTATTTATCCAGTCTTCTTCAATAATATAATGAATTGCCTAGGCTTGTAACGTGTCATTTATAATCACTTTTTATTACTTTTTTGGTGGTCGTCATTTGCAGAACCGTGCAACTATTTAAACCTGTTACTTCTGCCAATTTTCTCTAGCGTGATAGAGATTAAAGGCTGCCTTTTTCTTCGTTTACTTATCTATACAATAAGTAAAATATAAGATGTAAAAATCTTTTTGTCACTTGCCTATTGTTCTCTTTTTTCAGGGTGAGTTAGGTGTTTTAAAGAGATAATATTGAATTGACATTAATTTTGACAACACTAAGAACAAGTGGGGATTTTTAAAAGTTTGCTACAATAAAGATGATTCTTAAGGACTGAGGGAAAGAACATAATAGGGGCAATGTTTAATGGGTTGATTGTGACCAGACTATCAAAAGATCAAATAAAGGTTTCTGGGGTTTGATGAGACATCATTCTTTCAAACATAAACAGCAAGTTAACCTAAAGTTACTCTAATCAGTTTGAACCTGAAAGTTACAAACAAAACATTCTATCAGCCAGTGTCAATCATTTGTTTCTTCAATGCCTTCAGTTTCTAATGAACTTGTAGCTAACCTATTGCCAGAATAGTTCAGGTTTGGAACCCTAGAGATAGACAGACTGCTCCAGAATTGATCTGGTCCTTGAAATATGTGGCATCCAGCTATTCTTCTGTGTCATGCAATGGACTCATTGCATGATAATGTTCACTAACTTATTGCCATTGCATTAGCACCTTGCTTCAAAGGTGACCAGAAGCGTGCTGTGGAAGGATCTTATTTAATGTTGAGGATGCATGATGAGATGGTGAATGCTTCTGGGGAGAGTGGGCTATTAACTGGAATTAGATATTGGTGAAATTGACATGGAAAGATTTTGAACATTTAAAATCATTTTATTTAGAATCTGAAGTGGCAGAGATTTTGTGTTAAAAATGTTTAGCAATGTAAAATGACTTGTCTCTCCCAGAATTGGAGCTCTCCATGATTAGATCAGTTGGGCCAAATAGGAACAGATCTTTTTTGAAACATTAACATTAATGACTATATGAAAGAAAGAACTGATTAAAATTATAATAGGTTCATACAATCTGTAATGCCTTTCTTCTAGGATTGAAAGAGCTTGGAAGAATCATTTTGTGTTTGGAAGGTCTATGTCTTCACAAACTGTTACCTCTGGTTATGTGATTGAGATCAGATCCCTGAACTATCATGGAATATAAAAGAGAAGGAAAACCCTTTCTTCTGAAACATCAGAAGCACTACACTCTGTCATTTACCTCCTAAAAAAGCCATCTTTTGTTTTACGTTTCTTGAAAGCATCTTGGTTGTTGAGACATACAGGTAGGAGTTTACGGCAGATAATGATGTAGATTACAAATATCTAATTGTGTCTAAGGCAGAGAAAACTGCTCTGTTACCTCTTCATGAATTTCTGACATGAACACTGTGTTTCAGCTTCAGGTAACAGAAGACAGACCAATAATATTAGAGAGCGCATTCAGTCCACTGATGACTGTTAAAATTGTCTTGACAAACTTTGACAATAAAGCTTACTTGCTGCCCATCATACCAAAGCTGATATATATATATATATGGGTGGGGTTGCATGAAATGTGTACAGTGCTTATGAGGAACGTTTGTTGTAAGAAGAAAAATTATATATGGAGTGGGAAGAAAAAGATTAGAAATAGAGAAAGACAGCTTGAAACTATTAAAAACAAAAAAACGTCAGTAGAAGAAGAAGAATAAGTAAAAGGAAACTTGAAGTTTGCAAAAAAGAGAGGGTGATATTTTACTGGTGAAGGTGGCTAATGAGAATTCAACAAGGCAAAAAAAAAAAATAAGGTAGTAAGGAATTTTACCCAGGCAGAGATTGAAGAGGCAGTGAAAGATTCATGAGGCAATATTCCAATATTCCTAAAGGGTCAAGACCAAAAAAAAAGCACGTTAAGTGAGATAGAATGTGAAGGTTCTCCTTACTGTTTTCTTTTATTACAAAGGCATAGTCTACTACGAATTCGTACCATCAGGCCAAACTGTCAATAAAGAGAATTATCTTCAAATCATTCATCAGTTGTTTGCGGCAGATCGAAAAACAACCAGAACTGTAAGCAGACAGTTCTTGGATTTTCCACCATGATAATGCACTGGCTCATACTTCACTACTAATTTGCATGTTTTTGGCAAAAAAATAACACTGTTGTAATAGTGCAGCCACCTTATTCACCAGATATGGTACCATACAACTTGTCCCCCCCCCCTTAAAAAAAGCACAATGAAATGACAACATTTTGCAACCATAGAGGAGATAACTGATAGTTGAGTTAAATTAAGTCTATACCAAAATGAGGAATCCACAAATGTTTTACGGGCTGGAACGAAGGTTGGCATAAGTGCATTGTATCTGATGAGGACTACTTTGAAGGGGACAATATTAATTTTGAAGAATAAAGAACTTTATAAAAAATTAAAATTCTTATTTTTTCATCACAGTTCGTATAACGATTTATATATTGCGACGATACAAATAAATATTTTCGCATAGGATAATTATGTGTATTTAATTTATGCACAAGTCTATATTGGAGGTGTAGAAAAATTATTTATTTATAACACAGTGAAATAATTGTTTATATATATTCTTGTTTATATATATTATTTATATATATGTTCATATATGATAATATATTTAAATTAAACAAAATGTCATGTATAATATTTTATTTGTTTTCAAAGAGTTTATATGGTACGGTTTTGGCAGATTTTACTTGAAACGTAGAATTTCTTTACACTCGGCGTGATGTCATTCGCTCCGTCACTGTTACGCTCCGCTCTGCAATGTTCACCGGTCTCCTCTCTCACTATCTCTCTCTCTCTCTCTCCGCTGGGGTTCGCCGAACAGCTGATAACACTGATGCAGATTTTACACACGAATTGTCACTTTCCGAATCTTTTGTTTACTCGCTCGCAATTGGTTATTATTAATTATGGTGATAATGAATGATATTATTTAAAAGCAGTGTATATTGCTTACACCATCCGGCTATTCTTGAAGTGTTCCGCGTTAATAAGGATTTATCACGGTAGATAAATTCCCTAAGCGGAAAATCTTCCACTAACACGTAATAGCACTTGAATATTTTATAACTGGTAGTTCACCCGCGTGGTTCTAATCGACAAACTCAAAAAGAGTCCCAAGACTTAGAGTTGCTCTAGATTAAACCAGTTTGAACAAGAAAAACTCTTTGACAAAGAGCACACGTTCACTAGGCAACGGCTTCCGATGAACTGCCCCAAAGTACACCTGACAACTGATGGATCTGACTGAATTTAGGGGTTTCTGATTGGTCAATCGACTGGCTACGTGGTAGATTGGACAAAAGATAGACGCGTTGCAGGCGAATCTTTGTATAAATCTGCAAGTGCCTGCTTAGATTTTATCTAGAATTTTTATTACTCTTCAATTGATAAGAGTAAAAAGTTGAGTTTTCAATTACTAAAAAACCATATTTAAAAAATAGCTGAGAACAACAGAGTATATAGAAAATGTAGCTATTTTCATAAATAATTCACTGTCCAAGTCTCATGTTGATCAGATAACAAACGCGGAAGATATAACACGAAGGTTCACCACACGCGAACGCGCGCACATATTCACAAACAAAGTACATGACATTATAGAGCAAAAATTTACAAAGAATTTGGTATAACACAAGTCCTTATCCATCACTAAATACAAAACTTATAGCTAATTAACAAAAATTGCATAAACCAATCTAAAACATGCTAATGTCCGTCATCCATGCTCTGGTATTCTTATTATAGATCATCATCCTGTGTTTTGTTGCAATATACATAAATATATTGTTATGTATTTAATTTATACATATATATGTGTAAATTGAAAGTGACATACTTTAAAGTACAGTAACTACAAGTGTTTCTTCCGGGCTGATGGTTTTTCGCATGTTAGTTGCCTCCTTCAAAAGACAGTGGTTTATCATCATGTGAAATGAGATAAAGAGTCAATAGAATTCTGTATTGCTCGAAAAACTTCCATGGGTACACCTTCAGTTGTTCATGCAGGAGATGAAATTTTCCTTTATGTAATCTTTCACTTATTATAGGGTGGATCCAGAATCTTTTAACCCTTTTATGCCTTTGATGTCTAACCAGAAGCATGGATAAGCAAACTTTATCTACAAAAGCCATGAACTACTGTGCATCACAAATATTCAGGTGTGAATAAACTACTACACTGCTGTCTGTTTATAAACCCCCCATGTGGCTACACTTCGATCTGTGCACATACAAGGAAAAAACTGCATTTGTGACAATATATAATGTTGTGTTTTTCCAAACTGCATTGGGTTCACACTCTTTTTTGTTAAAAATCTTAATTATTATGGTTTGTACAAAATTTCAAAATGTGAAGTGGCATAGGCCCTTCTTGGTTATTGGTTTTTCACACTATCAAACAAAACAAATACAATATGATGTGTATGGGAAGGAGAGAACCTGGACATAAAGACTTATTGTCCGTGTTCAGTTTCACTCACCACCTAACTGAAATAATACTCTTTTTAGTCTTATTAACATTGAGTAAGAAACGTAGGGTAGCCCACTCAATTTGAGCTAGAATACATACAAGGCAGACAGTATGGCCATCACTATACTTCATCACTTATAGTTAACCCCCAGATATAATAGTTGTTAGTCGTAGTTTGAGTCAGGGTGCTGTAGGTATAATAAGATTCTATTTAATATTTCTGGTTTTGTATATTTTGAAAATAAAAGCAAAATAGGCAGCACCATTAGCAAATAAGACAAACTTTGTAACTACAACAGTACTGAAAAGTGAAAAGGTGACTTGACTTGTGTCCCAAATAATCAAGTATACGTATAGACAAAAATTTCATATACGTAGAATAAAGTGAATGGTTCAGTACATTGAAGAAATCCCTTATTGGTTTCTGAAATAATATTTCAATTGTTAAAAAAAGTGTCAGTGACAGAATACAGTATTGTGTGGCTTGATTACGTCCATTTTATTTGTTTTATGAGGAAACATTCTGACATGGGTTTGAGTGACTGTGGTTCCATATCTTACCTCTAAGCTCTGCAATCCTACCACTATGTATTGCATGTTATTCAAGTTTTTTTTCTTTGTACACTCAATTGTCATCAGAACATTACATTCTGACACATAGTCTGCCCATGAGAGTGTTTCAATTTTGTTGGTGTTTATTTTATGAGCTGTTTAAGTTCAATTTGTGAATGTTTGTAATCAGTTTAGTTAATAAAATATGTTTTTATCATTTTTAAAGTGAACATTTACTTGTATGGTATATTAGTGTAATCTGCAGTGATTTGATATTTTAGGTTACTATATAAATAATTGTTTGTACAAGAGTTTTTTGTTATAATAATTTTTTATAGTAGTATTGTAACAACAAAAACAGTATGCATAAATTTTTAACCTTAAAAACATTGGGCGTTTTTAGAATAAAAATTGGTAAATTTAATAAACCATTAAGGGGTTAAACAGCATTACTCAATTTTGGATTTATAAATGAACGTACTAAAGTATCAAATTTAAATACCTGATTTGTATAAATAGTAATAATTTAAAGAATTTAGTGAATGAGTCTGTCCTATGCATTAGATATCTGTAAGGAATAGAGGAGGAAGGTTAACATGTTAGTATGAAAGTGGTTAATTACATTAGGATTAGTTAAGTGTCATTAAGGTTGTAAACTCTGTGTTGTTAGGAAACCCCAAGTTCTGGAAATATAAATAATTCTACTACAACAATTGATAAAAACAAAAATTCAATTATCGTCAGTGTGGATCCAGGAGAAACGGTATGTATACAGGTGAGTTTATGTATTACTTTTTTACATAAACCATCGCGTATAATATATTATATTATGTTAGTAATTATTACTGTATTTTAGTATACAGTGTATTGTGTTTTCTCATAAACTGATCATAAATACCTTTGCTTAATTATAATGATAAACACAATTGATCATCATTGAGCCTACACACTTGTCAATATATTTCTAATTAAGGAAGTTGTGTTAGTGTTAATAATCACAAACAGAATAATCACTGATGCACACCACTATAGAAAACTTATTCCGATTAGCGCTTTCAAGCTTCACAGCTCATCGTCAGATCGGAAGTGGTGTGCAACAGTGATTATTCTGTTTGCAATATATTTCTGTTGTTTAAAATTATAAATGAAAAATCTTTGTCATAAGTTCATAGTTACATAGAATGTGTTACTGTCATGTAGCAGACACTAACTACTGTGAGTGTGTGGGAGGGGGACATGCAAGAGGAAGCATGCATACAGATATGTAAAAAATTGTCAGCTATTGGTTATATTTATAAATTATATAAAATAATCTCCAAAGCAAATTTATGCTCCATAGATGTGTCTTATCTATGAATAATATGATTTTCTTAGAGATGCTGCAGTTAATAAAGTTCTTAAACTGTCTGTTTTTCTGAGAACTGTCTTAAGTACCTATCATTTATTAAACAAGCAAAGCTGAGTTCTTAGTGTTAACTAATTGTGCAAAACTTTGTGGGAAATCAAATTAAAGATAATTTTAACCAGAATCTAAATGTAGTTTTTGGTTTTGGTAATTTAAAAATTTGGGACACCAAGACCAAAATAGCGTATCAAAAAGTCCTTGTGTGGTACCATACTAAAGGTTATTTTAACCCAAATTCAAATGTAGCGTTTAATCTAAAAATTGTAATTTTAAGGGCACCATGGTCAAAAAATGGAAGCAGAATTTTAATAAATATTAATTAATAATATTAAAAAAAAACTCAATATCTGTAATAACTCGACAATATTAACTCTAAGGTTTTTAAAAATATATAAACACTTGGTACGTTTCACAGATTTTATTTAACTCAGACAGCTGTTTCGACCTCTTAAGCCATTGTCGAAGAGATGAATGAAAACTAAACACAGGATGTAAGGTGGACATTGTTTAGGGCTGTGTTGGAACATGTGCGAGGGGTGAAGGGGGAGGGGGTTGCAGGAGCTAAGAGTAGGTAAAGTGTCTGTAAAAACTGAATATAATCTGAATGCAAAATATAAAATTAAAGAAAAATCAAACAAACTGGAGAAAAATGGAGTTTATGAAATACACTGTGCAGAATGCACTGCTATTTATATCGGACAATGTGGCCGTGCTCTGAAACATCGCATTTCTGAACATAAGGAGATTTTAACCAATACAACAGATCATTGCGTACAACACAATCACTTCATAGATACAAAAAACATAACACTACTCCACAACATACAAAAAGGTAAAAAAATGGACTTGTTAGAAATTCTAGAAATTAAAAAAGCAATAAAAAATAACAAAAATTCAACAAACTGAATTCAGTGTATCCCCTTTATTAAAAGCTGTTATTTAGTTTAGTTAATTATATATTTTCCATTCAGATTATATTCAGTTTTTACAGACACTTGACCTTCTCTTAGCTCCTGCAACTCCCTCCCAATCTTCACCCCTCGCACATGTTCCCACAACACATGCCCTAAACAGATGACCACCTTACATCCTGTGTTTAGTCTTCATTCATCTCTTTGACAATGGCTTAAGAGGTCGAAACAGCTATCAGAGTTAAATAAAATCTGTGAAACATACCAAGTGTTTATATATTTTTAAAAACCTTTGTATTAATATGTTTCACCAAGTGCCCAATGAGTCGTCAATTAATATCGTGAATATTAACTCTTTTCAACACCCTATGTAAATTTTGGACCATCTTAAAAAATTTGCTAAGCTGTTTCCAAACAAACGTTACATGTTGTTACCAATTATATCTTACAATACCTTATAGTATATTCCATTAATTTGAACTTTCTGTTTTACAGTAACTTACAAAAATATTACATGAACTTGTTTTCGATTGTTATTTATGGACACATGCACATAATATCAGAATTATTATATTTGTGACAGCCCAACATAACAGTTGACAATTTTATTATACTGAGAGCACACCTTAGTTAACTATGTACATGAGTATGTATCACGTCATTTTATTTTATTATAACTGTGTTGTATGAAGTATTGCGTTTATATCAAAATGCGTTTTAAACATATCAGTAGAAATATTTGATGTTATGTTCTTACAAAAAAAGGTTCATTGCAGAACAGTAGTGTAAAAGATAATATATTCAGTTTATTAATTTCAGTTGTACCTTAACAGGATAAAAGTGGAAGCATTGGCACATAAGTGACTTTTGACTATTATGAGTGGAAAAGAGCAGACAGTAAATCTCTTCATTTGTTATATTAACTGAACACTTGCTTTCACCAGTCATTGACTGAACTATTCTGATGAGGTTGTTGGTGCCTAATCTGGATTCACATGTATTGAGATAACTGAAGGGTAATTATATGTATGAAAATATTTATCTCCTTGATGTAGGGGAGAGAATGTTGTACCTTGGAACATTTTTTAATTGTTGAAGCCAGTAGTTTTCAATGAAATTAATCAGAAATGTATACAAGTAATGTACTAACCTTTTCCCATAATATACACACACACACAAAATAACAATAATTGGTAATTAATAACAGAGAAACTTTAGTTTCAAAGTAAATTAAATTTTCTTACAAAGTACAAGACTCTTTGTGTACCTTGGAACAGGTTGTATTAAGTGTAAGTCAAAATATAATTGGAAACTGAACATTTTCTTTATCAAAATTGTGAAAGCAGTGCTATGATAAGATTTACATATTTATGTCAATAGTAGTAGTATGTATTTTATTTGGTACATAATTTTATTACAAAATTAGCGGACTGTTAAAAAAATACCACATTTTAATTGACCCTATTGCCAAGTTGATGTGCCTGATGCACAAGGATTTGTATGTTGTAGGAATAGTAGAGCATTGATAATCCAGATGTTAAAAACCTGGAGTATCAGAAATATGGACTTGTCCATTAATAAATTTGATTCATTTGCAGTAGTATCCGAACGCAAGAGTCCAATAGATCCGGAACATTATGCACAAGCTTGTTTAATTTGTCTTTGAGCCTAGCCTCTATATAGTATAATAATAGGCTGACTCAATGTGGGAATGTTGGGGAGTGACAAAAACAGTTCATCATCCAAACAACACGGCTGCTGATATTTTTAAGTGAACAGAATTGTTGCACGTTGTACTTGTTCACAATTTGTTTATGCTTGTCATTTCTTCTTTGAGTTATGGAATCAAAATGGCATCTTCAGGGTACCATAAATAAAAACATACTTTATTAAAGTATTCAAACAGATTTAGAAATTTCAAAAAAAAACTTTGAAAAAGTGAAAGTACGAGGGTCATTCAATAAGTAACAAGACTAATAGCTGTAGCTTAAAACTCGTTTATTGAATCAATACAAAGTGATGGTTACTTTTCAACATAATCCCCCCCAACTGTAATACACTTATCCCATCGTTTTCTAACTTCCAAATGCCCCTGGCATAAAATTCTGTAGGTTGCTGACGGAGCCAGTTTTGCACATGAATTTTGACCTCTTCATTGGAACCGAATTTCTTCCCGCGTAGTGCCTCCTTAAGGGGTCCAAACAAAAAAAAGTCTGATGGAGCAAGATCTGGGCTATAAGGTGGATGTGGCAGGACCTCCCAGCTAAGTTTTGTAAGCATTTCTTGGGTCAGTTGAGCCGTGTGTGGGCGAGCATTGTGTTGAAGGAGAATCACGCCTTTTGTCAAGAATCCACGATGTTTGGTCCTGATGGCAGGCTTTACCTTGTTTTCCAGCATATCACTGTAATACTGACTGTTGATTGTTTGTTGGTCTTCCAGACAATCACAGAAAATAGGGCCTTGAAAGTCCCAAAAGATCGTCAACATGACTTTACCTGCTGATGGCTGCGTCTTGAATTTTGTCGAGTGGGAGAGCTGGTGTGATTCCATTCAAGACTTTGTCTTTTCGATTCCGGCTGAAAATGGTGGAGCCAGGTTTCATCGCACGTAACAGTTCTTTCAAAAAATGATTCTTTTTCAGTTAAACCACGTGCTTTCAACTGTCTACAGATTTGAAGCCTGGTTTCTTTGTAGGCATCCGTAAGTTGTCTTGGCACCCATCTCGTGCAGGTTTTATTGTATTGCAGCTTATTCTGAATAATTTTATGGACAGTACCAACACTTACTGAGACTTCTTCAGCAATCATTTCAACAGTTATACACCTGTTAGCCCGAATAAGCGTGTCAATGCGGGTTTCAAGTGAGGGAAACTTCGACCGGTCAGCCACGACCTCATCGCTGACATTTGCACGACCACTTTTAAACTGTTCTACCCATTTGTAAATGTTCGAATGGTGCAAACAATGATTTCCGTACACTTTTAACATCCTTTCATGAATTTCAGAAGGTTCACCTTCTGCGACTAAAAATCTAATCACTGAACGTTGTTCTTCCGCGGTGCAATTATCAAGCGGACTCGCCATTGTTGACCGAGTAAATTAGAGGTTATGTTTACGAAATTTTATTAAACAGCTGATCAGAAGTCATTACAAGGATGCCAACTTGTACTCCTGAAAATATTGTATTTGATTTATCAAGTAGTTTTTGAGTTAGAGCAATTTGTCTTGTTACTTATTGAATGACCCTTGTAGATCATCTCTGCAAAATGCTTGGCATGATCAACTGTAAGTTATGTAAAAATGGAAAAAGCATTCTGCAGTATACTTCAAAATTGGACTCCAGAGATGGATCAGAAAGAAAGAAAACATTAAAAGTGGCTAATAATTCCACATTAGGAAGTGCAGTGTTCATAGAAGAGGCTGAGGTGAGCCCTACTACTTGTCATTATATCTGCCACCCATTGGTATCAATGCCTTTTACTGCCAATGTCATTATGTTGAATGTTTTCGTTGAAATTATGACTCATGAAACCAGAGGGAGGGTGTTCAGTAGATCAAAGACAAAAACAAAATTAAATTAACAATTTAGGCTATTAAAAAATATAATAGAACTTGGATTTTTTTAATTATATTGTGTGTAATATAATGTTTATATGCGAGAATTAGGAAAAGTTGTTTTATTTTATTCATTTGCACCCATATGTCCATACTAATAATTTTTTGTCAAAATTTTCTTCAATGAAGAAAGTTGTGTTAGTGGTTATAATCACAAACAGAAGTATTACTGTTGCACACCACTATAAAAATTATTCCAATTAGCGCTTTCAAGCTTCTCAGGTCATCGTCAGATCGGAATTATCAGAAAATCAGAATTCCGATCTGACAAAGAGCTGAGAAGCTTGAAAGCGCTAATCGGAATAATTTTTCTATAGTGGTGTGCAACAGTAATAATTCTGTTTGTCAAAAGTGTCTTGTAAGTAAACCAAACCACCTTTCTGTACTGTATGCTTGAATATTTATAATTTGATACATGGTTACACATACCTTTTATTTTGTGGTATTCCATTTACCAAACTCATTCCATCCATTTTATCCTTCAAGCTGAGTTCGGCCAGTTTGTTATTTATTCAGATTGGTTTGAGCAAGTGTAGGAAAATTGTTGAATAAATGAATAATTGTTATTTATAATTTTATTAGACTGAATTATTTTGTCAATCAGTAGTAGATAGAACAGAGCTTGTATTTATACATGGAGTTAGGAAAAGTGGTTTTACTTCCGTTCATTTATACCTGTGTCTCAGTTTGGTTTGTATTGTATAGGATGTATTTTAATATAAATCACAGAATGTGTTCTTCCATCGGATTAGCTGGTTTTGCTTTTATTTATATCTTGTAATTTGGGTGGGGGGGGGGGGCTAGGAGCAATGATGAAGCTCATAATGAGCAAAATCTAGTTAAGCCAGTAAGGTAAAAGTTTAATAATTTTTATCAAAAGTAATTGTGTTCCCCATCATTATTATTTTATATAGTTAATTCAAGAAAATTAATTGCATCCAATTAGTACACAACAGTTACTTGTATTTTGTTTATGTGTGTTGTTAAATTCCAGCAGAAGTGATCACATCTTGCAATTGAAAAAAATGTTTAAAACTATCACTAATGATGAAAATACAGTAAAGTGTTTTGTAGAATTATGATAATGTGCACACTGAAAAAATACAAAGATAGATATTATATGAAATTAAGTTTTTCGAAGTTTATAAGCAGGGAATGTTGTTTGAAATGCTATGTTGAAATTGTTGTTCATAAACATAATTGTCTCAAGGGTTCAAAGATTCCCATAAGAAAGAATCTTTCGTTTTGGTATTTGTTGGTTACAAGAATTTACCTCCATTAAATTTTATAATACACCACTGAATGTGTCACAGCATACATAATATAAAAATTACATGAGAGAGCTACGTGTTTTGAAAACTGGGTGAAGTGGTAGTACTGGAGGAGGAGTTTCCATATACACATGGAAAATGGACAAAAGCCTTTATATTAAAAGAAAAAAAAAAACAATTCTATTAGGCTTTCTGTGATGGCAGAGGATTTTTGGTGGCATTTGTAGTGAGACAAGTAAAAGATGTGTGGTTCATATTATCATCTACAGTGTGTAAATGGTGGTACTGACAATTACAGAAATATTTAAGCATATAATGGTCAATCTAATAGTTTGTCAGAAGCCATACATTGTTTACAAGAAGGATATGTACTCTATACTGTTAACCACAATCTCAACTTTGTGGTTCTTGGAATAACCAGAATGTTGAGCACTTTTATTGTTCTGTCAAGTGCAATTATGGTCATATGGGAAATTAAACAACTATTTTTTAGGAATAGTTGCTTTATAAATGTATCCTGTGTGACTTTTACAAGTTGCAGAGGATCACTGCCAAACTTTTCAGAGGCTGGTGTGTTGGTGATCTTTTATCAAGTATTAAGAAGTGTGGCCAGTGATACAAAACATCAACCAAGGGAATGGAAAACAACAGAAGCGCTTCTTATAATCAATCACACCTCCACACATCCTTCTCTTGCCAAATAAAATAATATCAAAAAAATGTAAATGCACAATTCTTATTTCTAAAGGTGCACCATTACTCCAACACGTAGACCAGGGAATCATAGAAAAAATAAAGGAAATGTATAGAAAATAGGTTTTGTATCATCTGCTGCTTGTTGATTCAGATGAAGAAAGGAGTCCTTCTGCTAATAAATTGATTCTGAATTAGTGCAGTTACATGTTAGCAAATGCATGGGAACCTGTTGGAAAAACATTTGAAAAATGGGTAAAAAACTATGACATATTGAAAAAGAGCAGATAGAACAAAATGTAACTAAAAATGAAAGGTGGAAGAGAAGGTTTTACACAAAGTTACATTACTGACGTTAATGCCAGGTTTTGAAGAGTATGACAAAATTGTGCCAGCAAGTAGCTAGAAAGTGATCAGAATGACCATGGATATCAAATTTTCAATGATAAAAGAAAATTAGCTTTGTAACTGAAGTTGAAGACAATGACAATAATAAATATAATGGAACTGAAGATATCATTGCTAAGGCCCTCTCCCCAAACCTGTAACATTGATACATTCAGTGGATTGAAAACTAGAATGTGTTGGTTCATAAAGCAGACCAAGTGCTCTACTACTTAAATTTTGTTACTAAAGGGAATCAGAGACATGGCTTCCAAAAAATGCACTCAACCAAGTTAAAAAGAAAAAAAAAATAGTTCTGATTTACATAATTAAATGTCTTCAGATTTTGTGATTTAAAAAAATGTATGTAATATTTTTGTAAATGTTTGGACCATATAATATAGTGAAACACACAGAGTTTTCATAAGTCTGTCATCTACTTTAAGTACAGTAGTGATTTTTTTTATGTATGTGTTCAAAAGTTGGGGCAAATTGATAAATTAACATTGTGTTGAGCCATGGTTGGCTCTAGTAGAAGGCCGGAATATTAAATATATGGCAACACTGGAACCAGCTGATATTTGAGGCTGACTAGACAATCTCTTAATTGAAGAGCTCATTTTCAAAAAGTATCTTTCCATATTTTTTTGCAATTGAGATATTGGTACCACTGCATATAGCATTCATTGAAACACAATAGATTTTAGTACCGAAACGTCCTTTCAGCAGTTAAAAATCAAGTTCAAAATGGATCTTGTCCATTCAGTATGGCTGTCTAATTATTGATTCCTGTTTTGTTAAGAAACATCTCTTGTCCCAAATATAAAGTAAAATATGGCTTCATATTCAGTAGTGTCTCATGTCCATAATGTAGATCACATCAAAATAGTAAAAAAAAAAAAAAACTAAACTGGCTATTTATAATGTTTAACAGGGATATTTTAAAAGTGGGAACTCGGTTAATATATCCCAACAGCTGACACACATGTTTCAGTGTGTAGTTGTTTTACTAAGTGAGTTTGAAGTTTGGTGGAATTTGTGCGTGCTTTGTTAATTGTCCAAATTTGTTGAATAATTTCAGTAGGTAAATGTTTACTGGACTTTGTGTTATTTGGCATATTTTATGTTTCTGGTGATCAGTTAAACACTCATGTTATGTATAACACGTATATTAGGTTATTTTAAGCAGTGGATTTGTGATTATAACCTCACTAAAACGTACACTATAGTTTATCAGTTATAGACTTTGTTATATTTTGATAAAACTTTGCTAAATTATTCATAACAATATGTTTTCTTAACAAAAATGGAAGGTACTAAAACCAATGAGCAGGAAGTACAAAGAACCAGTGTTATCCCTGCAGTTCATGGGAAAAGTAGAAAACGTACAAAAAATGTTGAACACTGGAAAAAACTGTGTTGAAAAAAACAGCATTATGCTCCAAAGTATTTGCCAAAAAAAAAAACCCCAATACTTCCAGCAAGGTTAAGTGTTGTGAATTAACGATGCAAGATATTCGTAAATTTCATCAGGCGTTTTACAAAGAAAAAAATAAAGAAATCCAAGACAACATAATTGTTAAATACACAACAAGTGAATCACCTAAAAGAAAAAAAGAGCAAGAGGGGAGCCCAAGCAGATTCTGAAACATGGAATCGATATTTCATACCACACTCAGAAAACGGACATACCTCTCAAATTCAGGTATGTAAGAAAGCATTTTCCAGTATACTAGGTATTAATGAAAAAAGAATTCAGCGTGTGTGTAAAAGACATTTTACAACTGATGATATTTTTGTCACTGATTATAATTTAAGCTTTGGCTCTCCAGCCATAGATAAATGTTCCAAATGTTGTCAGTATGAAGGAAAATTGAAGGCAGGAGACGATTCATGTAAAACTGAGTTTGAGCTTCATAAAAAAAGAAGTGAAGCTTTCTATTCTCTCCTACGTGAAGTAAATAAAGGTGAAATAACAATATCTTTTTTGACTGTCAAAAGAATAATGTCTTACCAAAAATTCTGGATCAAGCTGGATATTACCACCATCAATTTTACATCTATAATTTAACAATATGTGATGGAACTCCTAAGGAAAAACAACCCAAAGGTAGGATTCATATTTATACATGGACTGAAGCAGATGCTGCCAAGGGGTCTGCTGCTGTTTTTCACAAATTACAGAACACAAATTTAGATGGATGCTCAACAATACAGCTGTTTTCAGACAGATGTGGTGGGCAAAATAAAAATTCTGCTATGGTGTTAATGTTAATGTTTTGGCTTGTAAATTGTGCTCCATTGCATGTGGAGTATGTGCATCTAATCTTTCCAGTGCCTGACAATTGTATCTTCCTTCAGACCAGGTGTTTGGAGGGATTGATATGGAGCTTCAAAATCTAGACACAATTATAAAGCCTGAAGAATACCTCAAGGTATTTGAAAATCATGGAACTGTTTTCAAACTGACTGAAGAGTGTAATGTGTACGACTAGAAGGAAGCTTGTGAAAAAGTGATGAAAAAACCTAGCCAGTTTCATTTCAAATTTGCTGTTACCAAAAGATTTATACTCCGAAGAGGCAAAACACCTACGGCTGAAGGAGTTTTAAAAGGTGAACCATGGTTCAAAAAAGATACAGGTATCTATAAAAAAGTTCTTAAAGCAAATAAGACATTATTAGGATTTGAACTAACCACAGTACAGAAAGGCATGCCAGTAAAAACAAAAAAAGTTAATGACGTGAAATATCTCCTAAATCTTCATTTTGGAGAGGACTGGGAGGGGATCCCAGGCTTAGCCTTTTATAAAAAAATTATTAATAGTGAAACACACACACATGCTCAGAATGCTCATATCCTGAGCATTCACAGTAAATGACTCTGAAGGCTCAGAAGATGAGTTGGAAGGAGGTATGATGGAAGATGCCGAATTAATATAAATATTTAAATAATGTTTTTCTTTGTATTTATAAAAAAGCTATAAAATAATGGTATTATTTCATTAATAAACTTTTGTAATTTTTTTAATTAATAAACTTTATAATGTTATAGCAAATGTTTTACTTACTGGTTTGAACCAGAACATCTCTTGTCCAAAGACTTTCATTCCAAATCGTCTCTTGTCCATGTTTTAGTTACAAAAGGTCTCTTGTCCAGTATTAATTCTTTATTTACTATTGAACTGTGTTGCTTTCGTAAATTACTTTTTGTCTATTTTGTGTCTTGTAAACGTGGGAACATGGCTGACAACTTTTTTCCATTAATAATGGAATTTTACCTCTGCTAAAATTTTTCGTGGTTCCCACAAATTTTGCTAGAGGGACAATAGACTTTTTGGAAATGAGCCCTTCAATTTATGGATTTCAATAATCAAATCGCACCTTTTTTAATTGCCAGTTAGTAGCAGTTTTATAATTCTTCTTTTTTTGTAAATTATAAGTTTATTATGTAAAATACTGTTATATTAGTTAAGAAATATACTAATTAACTCATTCATGTAATACGAATTCAATAATTCGAACATAATTAATTCATTAGGCCTAACACTAATTCACTAATTTCTTCAACTTAAACGTATAGTACTAAGTGCGCACAGACCTATAATTTACATTTAGCTATAAATAGGCCTACTCATGATTTTAGTAATGCTATGAAATTAAATCAGAATATAACATGTTTACTTTAGCTATTTTATTACACTGTGCTTATAGGCCTCAGACGCAACGTTGCCACATTTAATAGTCTGGCCTTCTACTAGAGCCGGCCATGGTTGAGCACAAGTTAGACCAGATTACCAAGACTACTGTACAAGATAGGAATTATCTCCATTAAAAACAAACAAATTACTGTAGAATTTGTTTTAAAAACATCATAGTCAGAGACAAAGACCGATTTTTTGTATATATGGTTAAAAATTCACAAAAATTTGTTTCCATAGAAAAAGGATAGAGACTTCTTGGCACAGTGACAACATAAAACTAATTGTCATGTAGATGTTACATTTCTATTGTTAGTTTTACCAATACCCATAGTCAGGGCTGTTTTAGGCATGGGCCTTCTGGGCCCGGGCTCAGGGCGGCAAATTTTAGGGGGCAGCAGAAAATTGGAAAACAAATAGATTTTGAATCAGATGAATGAGCACAGGGGCAGGGAAATTTCATTTTGCGGCCACCAGTAGTCAGCTGGTGGCAACACTGCATACCGGTAGTCTGTTTACACAGTGCGAATAAGCTTTGCAGGTTAGTTCGGAAGTCGGATTTATTCACAACACATGATTTAAATGAATTTAAATTAACTCTGAAATGGATGGACGCAAATGGCTAAGTGGTGCTAAATACCGAAAATTGGCAGCGATAAGAAGAAGAAAGAAAATGAAGTGCTTTTACAAACTCGAAAACTGCATTCTTTTTTCTTGAAAAATGCGTCAGTTCTAGAAAGTAGTGCTAGCCAAGCTGCTCAAAATGAAACAAGTAGTGAGGAGTGTGTAGCACAGAGTTAAAATAACAATAGTGAACTTTGTAATGATGATTCAAGCATTATAGGGCTAGACGTAAACTTGGGCCAACCTGTTCCAGGAGAAGAGAGTGAGAACTTTGAACCAAGCAATGATCCATTTTTTGGGTTATAAATGTAAGAACTCATGATTATTTTGTAAAAAATGGAGTGGATCAAAATTTAAACTGTGATTTTTCTGTATCTGAGAGAGTTTATCCAGACAAGCGTAGATGTTTAACTAAAGCATTATTTGAAAGAAAACTAGCTAATGGAGATGTAATAAAACGAGATTATCTTGTATACTCGTGCAGCCAAGGTTCAGTTTTTTTGTGCCCCTTGTAAGCTTTTTAGGGGAAAATCACAATTTGGTGAAAGTGGCTTTAATGACTGGAAGCATGCTAACCAACGGGTGATAGAACATGAGAATTCTCAATCTCACCGTGACTGTGTTTTATGTTTAAAATAAGGAGTAATGAACAGTGTAGAATTGATAAACATTTATTGAGTCAGTTAGAAGAGGAAGTTAAATATTGGAGGTGTGTTCTGCAGAGGGTGGTAGCTGTCGTTAAAAAACTTTCATCTCGTGGACTAGCATTTCGTGGCGAAAACGAAGTGTTCGGCTCAGTAAAAACGAGAATTTTATGATGTGTATAGAACTTATTACAGAATGCGACCCATTCTTTAAAATCCACATAGATCGCTTTGGGAGTACAGGCCAAGGTAAGACATCTTATTTATCGCATGCTATTTATGAAGAACTAATTAAGATAATGGCTAAAACCGTCATTAATGAAATCACTAAAGAAGTAAAACAATCAAAATATTTTTCAATAGTAGTGGCTTCTACTCCAGATGTAACACACAGTGATCAGCTAACTTTTATTTTAAAGTATGTGAATGATGAAGATGAGGGTGTTCCTAAAGAACGTTTTCTTGAGCTTATGAAAAATCAAGGCTGCACAGGTGAAGATCTTGCCAAAGCTGTGTTTACTTTCCTCCAGAATCATGACGTGGACATAAGGAATCTTCGATAACACAGTCATATGATAACGCATCTAGTATGTCTAGAATTTATTCTGGTTTGCAGGCAAGAATTAAAGAAGTTAATTTCCTAGCATTTTACGTACCATGCTCTGCCCACTCCCTGAACCTAGTGGGTTCAAGTGCTGCAAATTCCTGTAGGCTTGCTGTTGACTTTTTTGACTTCTACAAACATTGTACAACTTTTTCAAAGCTTCAGCCTATCGCCCTATCGCTGGAACCTTTTAGAATCTTTTTTTACTTCAAGAAACCTCGTTATCAAAACTCTTAAGTATTACGAGATGGTCTGCCAGAGAAGATGCATGCAAAAGTTTAAATACAGATTTTGAAGTTATTATTAAGGCCCTAAAATTAATTTCAGAAGACAAGACTGAAAAGTCAACTACAAGGCAAGAGGCAAAAGGCATCCTGAGAAAAATTACCTCTTCTGAAACAGTTTTAATGGCTACTGTATGGGGGATTATGTTTGGTAGATTTGGAGATGTAATGGAAAAAATACAGTCTGAAAGAATGAGCGCTGGCACAGTTGTTAAGCTGTACAACTCCCTTATTAATTTTGTTTAAGAAATGAAATGTTCATTCGAAGTCTACAAGAATAGTATGGAAACTAAACTAAAAAGTGTCTAACAGTTAACAGAAAAAGAGGAAACTAGACCCAAAAGAGGTGTAAACCTTACAAGAATTTTTGATAAGTCAGATAGTGAATCAGAAGTAGACCTATAAAGTCAAAGTTCTTCGTGTGTTCTGCAGACCACCTATACACAGATACTAATTAAACTGCTCACAGAGTTAAAATATCGAGTGTCAGTTTACACTGTTTTCTCAGAAATTCACATTTCTATCAGATCTTATGGAAACTAATCTAGAAGATATAATGCAAGCTGCAGACAGATTACAGAAGACATATCCATCAGATATAGAAGAATCTTTTGGAACAGAATGCATTCATCTAAAAAGTTTTCTTCAGGAAGAAATCATTAATAGTGATGATAAATCACTATCAATATCACATTTGTACAGACTTTTGATTTCTAAGAATTTACTAGATTTGTATCCTAATGTTGCCCTTGCTTTGAAAATTTACCTGTCTACCCCTGCTTCAGTCTGCTCAGCTGAAAGATCTTTTTCTACACTATTATGTGAGACATATCAAAATAAGCTTCGAGACGAGTGCGGTATTGCCATGTCGCTTCACTCCCCACCTTTGCCTACGCATAACCAAGTGTAACGTGCGACAACGCTGGAGGGCGAGGGGCAGGGAAGAGCTGTTACTATTGCATAATCTCGAAGCTTATAATGCTAAGTCCCGTACTATAGCAAGTATTAAGAATTATTTATGCTCAACTTAAACTCAAAATTGTCTGATTCACTTAGCTGTTCTTGCAATCGAAAATTGTAATATTCTCTCTTATTACTTTATTTTTTATTTAACTTACCTTTTAAAATCTTGTTAACAATTTCACTTTGTTTACATGTTGATTCACCATGTGGTGCTGTTGCCAAAATAACATATCTTTCGTTCGGGTCCAGGGTTCTTAAGCGAAGCAGAAACTGAATGGTTATTAGAAATAATCAACTCTAAAATCATTTGTTCAAACTTGTGTTTTAATGACCTGAATATTTTAAGTATTTGAAAAAACAAAACAAGATGGAGTCATCCTCCTTTGCACAATACAAAACAAAATGGCTGCAAAATATTTTCGCTGCATCAGCCTTACATGTAACACCATTACATAACATATATTTTCTCTTCAAATTACTCTGATTAACTGTTAAATGAATTTAGAACATACTGCAGTTTACTAGTTCAAATTGTTACGTTGTTTAAATCACGTAACGTCAACCAATGCTTGTGATTTTTATATAGGCATATACCGGTATACATTCACACATACTTACACACATACACGCTACTGAAAAAAACGGTACATTTTTTATTATTTGAGCTCAAAATATTTTAGGAAGAGCTCAAAATATATAACAAAATATGGAACTCAACAGAATCTCTCCCTTCAGAGTGGACAAAAGCAACAATTGTTCCCATAATCAAGCATGGCAAACCAGCAGACTCAGTAACATCCTATAGACCCATTGCCCTTACATCACAATTGGCAAAGGTGCAGGAATGAATGATAGCAACTAGATTGAACTATTACTTGGAAAGAGAAGGACTGCTTGCCCCAGAACAGGCAGGCTTCAGAACAAATCGATCAACATCACACCAAATAGCCCGTTTAACACAAGACATTAAAAGTGCATTCAACAGAAAGGAAAGTGTCCTAGCGGTCTTCGTAGACTTTAAGGGCTCATATGATACGGTATGGAGGGAGAAACTGATAAATAGAATAAGGCACCTTAGCATCACAGAAAACATGTTTAATTGGTTGAAGAGATTTTTGAAACAGTGCTGGATTTCAACAAGATACAACGACAGCCATTCCAAGTACAAACAAGTAAAAATCGGCCTACCACAAGGAGCTGTGAATAGTACAATCCTCTTTAATATCTATATAAATGACTTGGTCAAACGAGTGAAAGTGGTTGAAGGAATACAGATGTGCATGTTTGCCGATGACGTGCTCATCTGGGCCAGGGGATCAAACAAGAAAGGACAGGACATCACTCTACAAAAGAACATGAACAAAGCCCTCCTCGGCCTGCAAAGGTGGGCAGAAGAAAACAATATGCAGATTAATGCAGAAAAGTCCGTTTACCAGTACTTCTCATTGAAACATAGAAACCCTGACTTTTCACTAAAAGTAGGCGAGAACTTCCTACAGAAATCTGAAAATACTCGTTACCTGGGTGTTAACCTGGATAATAAGCTTAACTGGACACACTACATTGACAGCATAACTAAGAAGGTAAACAAACGAACAAACCTTATAAAACGTCTCACCGGAGTATCATGGGGATGTTCACAAGAAGTTCTAAACATGACGTATAGAACATACATCAAGCCAGTAATAACTTATGGCAGTGAAGGAACCATCACAAGCACTACTGCAAATGTAGGCAGACTAGAACGTTTGCAGACCAACATCCTAAGACTCATCACAGGTGGTGTCAAATCAACTCCAGTTACAGCATTACAACTATATACAGGCAACAAACCAATAACAGAGGAAATTAAGCAACAGGCAGCACTGCTAAACCTCAGAATCAAATCACTACCTGAGAAGTCATGGGTTCATGAGAGGATGGAACCACAGAGACTCAAAACGCAAAAGATCTGGCTAAACCAAAGTAGCAACTACCTTCAATACCACAGCATACCAACAGCAGTTAATGAAGTGATCCCCTTGGAAAATCCACTAGACTTTCATAGGTATGAAGTACATCTCAGTCTGATAGAAGATGTTGAGAAGAAGACAAGATCTCCAGAAGAACTAAAACAGATAACACTAACAACCATCAATGAGAGATTTCCGGAGGAGACCTGGCTGCGTGTATACACTGATGGATCCTTGCTGGATAAAGTGGGTTGTGCTGGAGCAGGAGTGTTCTCCTCATTGTTTTCTCACTACATTGCAGTGGGACAAAATAAATCAAGTTATGATGCTGAGGTGGAGGCTATCAAAGTGGCATTGCAAAACCTCATTTGGAGGCCAAATTCCTTTTCAAAAGCTGTCCTTTTAGTGGACTCTAAGTCTGCCATCCAGGCAACATTCTCTAATACAGGAGCAGCATCCAGGAGCATACTGGAAGCAAGACGACTCACCAGGCAACTTACAGCACTTAACAAGGAGATAGTTATTCAGTGGATCCCATCTCACGTAGGCATCTCAGGAAATGAGACAACGGACACCTTGGCAAAGCGAGGGACAATGCTCTACCACCGAGAAAGTACCCATGACTTCAGCACCCTAAAAAGACTAATGACAAGGAAAACAAACTCTCGCTTCCTGGAAGAAGCAAGAAACATATCAGAAAGAAAAACATGGTCAGGGATTGAACAGTTATGGAATAACAACTGTAGAAAACCCAGGAAGGAAGCAGTCGCCAACTTTAGACTGGAAACTGGCCATGACTGTCTCTCAGCACATCTCTACAAATTAAAAATTTCCACCACAGAAGAATGTGTATTGTGCAGGAGAGAATACTCAAAAATGAACAAAAATCTATTGGAGTGTGTGAAGCTGAACCGGGAAATGGAAGAACTCAGAAATTACAGTGGTCTTTATTGGGAAGCTCGGTACCAAATGGGTTAAATGTACCAAGGGGGAGCCATTGGAAAACAAACAAACATATTTTAGGAAGATCGGTATTTTAAAAATGGTAATAAGTTTACTTCCCTGCCTCGCTGGTTGAAGTTGCAGTAGACATCCCTCATGTTCTCGTTTGATATTCTGCCGAGTTATTATACTGTTCTTTTGTTATTGCACTCACTGTCTCTACATTTTTACTTGTTGATTTTGTTTAAAGTTTAATTTCACATTGTGTTAGATTTTGTTGTGACTTTTGAACACTTTTGAGTATTTGCTGGCCAGCAATTTGTGTAGCGTGCAGTTCGCACACATGATCTTATATGACTGAGAGCGACAGTATGGCGCATAATTCCCAAGTGGAAAGGGTTGACGCGTCATCGATTCTATTGTTTTCTGTCGATGACGTATTTTAGGAGTGTCTTGTTATTGTTGGCAAACTCGCTGTCGATTGTCACGTACGCTGCTGACCTTGACGCTGACCTTTCATGACTTTCTGCGTTGTTTCGCATGTTTTGGAAAATTTTACCATCACACCTTTTTAATTGGATTTACAATAAAATTATATTTGTTAGGTACCCAAAATTCCTACACGGACCTATTGTACCGTTACAAAACCCCCTCAATTGGAGGATTTATGACAAGCCATAAAAACTCACATTGACTCATTCATACTTCCTAAAAAGATCAGCTAGGATATGTCGCCACAACCCCCTGTATTGTTTATATAAAAATAAATATTGATAACTTACCCCTTGGTCCAGTGATCGTGACCCCACCTGCATGACCTTACTGGACTTCTCTTTCGAGATTCCAACACCGCAAGGCCAGTCAGGCACTTGACGTTCCTGCTCTGACGCGCTGGCCAGCTCAGGACCGCCACCACAGCATCACCAAACTCTGAAACATTGAAGTAAAAGTCAAATAGTGGCCTTGTACAGTGCCATATCCCCAACTGATCTGTTTCCCCTTAGCTACGCATTGGTTTACGTTAATAAGCATTGGTTTTATACTTAACTACTAATATCTCTAATACAGAGATGAAAACAAGATTTACTAAAGATGTCTCCTTCTCTTTTTTCATTCCTACATTTTATCAAAATCTTGACTCCAGTCGATAATATTTAACTCTTTTCCAATACACAAGAAGAAATTTACTCTTTACTAATGCACTAATATTTAAAACAATTAATCAAATTCACAAGAATCAACAAAACAATTTATCTATATACCTCTTACATAGAACCCAAAACACAAGTTCATTATTTCAAAACAATCTGTCTATTTAAAATTCATTGATCATCTTTCATGATCCTCTTCCTTTAAAACAAAAATCATAACTATTTTCATGACCAACATCGTCGTTATACATGTTTAATATTTCTTATCCATTAAACGTTACTACCCAATTAGTAACCTCCTCTAAGTTATTTAACATTGCTACTTTTATATTAAAGAAACAATTCACATTTAAATAATTTGTAAAAAAAATTATAAATATTACAACTTGAACATTCTCTTAACTCTGTTTATATCAAACTTTAATCTTAACATATATTGTACCATTATATTCTCAAAAAAAAAAATTCAAATTTATTATCAACCTTCATGTTACAAAACATTTCATTTACCATTACATTTCTATTATGAATTTTCTTTTAACATTTTGATCATTAATTAGTTTGGGTGACTCTCAGTTATTCACAATGATTCGATTTATATGGGCATGTATACCTATAACCTTACTCACCTCCTTCCTACTAACAACCACTAACAGATTTGCATAGGGTGACACCAATCTCTCAATAATAACCCCCTTCAACACTAATTCCACTTATACCATTCTCCGCTTATATTAAAATATCTAATACCCTCTTTGTAACTAGGATGTGTGTTCCCGACCTTGGCAGTTCCATTCATCACCTTTTGCCCTTCCCATAATCTCGGCAAACACTCCTCGGCCCTTCGTACCGTACCTGCCCAACGACGCACATTGATCACTCCTTACCACCTCACCCTCACTACAAAATATCACCATCAACTATTTACTTCTCTAATTACATTATCCTCTCTTTCTACATGTATACACTCCCACTACTGTGTCCCTACTACTCACCCATTATAGTTAACTTTGATTAACCTAATGCCTTATTAAAATAATTATCACCCAAACTCCATCTTTTTCCACCTTTTACGTCAACATGATCATTGACAATTACCCTAGAAAATTCATCACTTACCTCTTAATAACACTGTAACTTAATACCCAAACATATTATGTTTTTAATCATATACTATTCATTAGATAATCTAAATCTAATAAAATCATTTAACTTCATTATCAAATCTTTTTTATACAACAATAATTAATTAATCTCAAATCTTTTAATTCAATCAATTATTTAAACACAACATTACTTTAATTACCTTCTTCCAAAACAATTACAATTCATTTAATTAAATCTGATAAAATATTTTTATCATTAAAATCAATTTCTGCTACATGCACACATTGTTTACATAAAATACATTTCACAACACAAATACAATTAATTTCACTATAAATTTATTTACAATTCTTCGTCATTAATGTTTCTGTTTACCACACCTTATTTCATAAGTTAGCAAGGTCATCACCATAAACTAAAATATTTAAATAAAATGTCCATTCACTTATTATTTATTTAACCACCATCATCATATAATAGTCTGATCTTATTACTACACCATTTATTTACAATTGAATACATATGGCTATTATCATAATTATAACTATCATCATCATTTCTTTTTTCCATTGTCTCAATATTATTGGGAATATAAATATTATCGCATACCATTAAACATCCTCCTTTGCACAATACAAAACAAAATGGCTACGAATGTTTTCGCTGCATCAGCCTTACATGTGACACCATTACATAACATATATTTTCTCTTCAAATTACTCTGATTAACTGTTAAATGAATTTAGAACATACTGCAGTTTACTAGTTCAAATTGTTACGTTGTTTAAATCACGTAACGTCAACCAATGCTTGTGATTTGTATATAGGCATATACTGGTCTACATTCACACATACTCACACACACACGCTACTGAAAAAATGGTACATTTTTTATTATTTTGAACTGTTTCGTGCTTTATCGCAATTAATAAAAGACATAGAATTATATTTTATGGTAACTCTTACCTTTTCTGGGTCCAGGATCCCTTTACACGAACTCACAGTCTGTAAGAGAGGTTAATGGGTTCGCTACGTAATAAACACGCTCTTTTACTATATTAATCAGCTCTGTTTATTAATAAATTGCAACATTTGTTTTAATTTTCTTTTGAATTTACTTAGTATTCATTTTTATCTCACAACTATTACTGTTCATGTTAATTATCTGTTCTTCGAAAATTTGCAAAAAACACATTTAGGCTACTTTACATGGCAAGTATTCTAACAGCTAATTTCAAATCTTAACGTAAAATTACTTAAATTATATGCAGACAACCCAGCTTGCTACATTCACACAATCATACCATTTTTACATCCCCGTTATTTTAGATTTAGCGCTTTTTGAAAATTTAATACAATTAGAAAATTAAGAAAAGGTTGCCCTGCTACTTCTCTGTTCCCTTGTTCGCCCATGTGTTGCACTTTGGAGATTCATTCAAAAGTCCGAAATTCTGTCCTCACTATTGATTTTAATGGTACGGTGGATTTAACTGTTTTTTACGGTTATACACATTTTTAATAAACACTTTAAACGGTCGGCCGACCCTAATTTTACTCGAGCGAAGTACTTTGTTGACCACGCGTGGTCTGTAGTTTGGTGTCAACTGCGCGGCAACTTTGTTACACCGCTGCCTGCTACAACTCTGTTACGTAGACGGAAATACACAGCCATCAAGTCATGAGCTGTTCGTCACCGTAGATGTAGTGTGGTTTGTCGGTGGCCCACGAGGTTGACGATATTCAACGGTGACGATACGGGAGTCACAGGTAGGTGTGGCCTCTAATTAAGTTCCGTCGTCCTAAAAGCACATGTTGGAATAATTGTTCTGCATCGCCATTTTTTGTGGCGTCGCTCTTACTGGGTACGCGTCACCTCTGCGCCCATGCTGGTGTTGCGCGTACTAGTTCGTGACAAAACACTTGATTTTACAAAACAGTCTGGCATTCTTCAAGTACACTCTGCCCAAAAGTTTATTCCAGCGTTCATTGTTTGAATAGAACCTTAATTTGCAGGGGACATGCAACGAAAAATTTAAATACATTTAATAAAATAAAAACCCCTGTTTTTGCCCCATTACAATACCCCCCAATGAGAGGTTTTGTGCCCAAAAGCATAAAAACTCATTGCTAACCCCTAAGAGGATCGGTGAGGATATGGCGCCAACAACCCCCCGTTCATTTCTAAACACATCATGGGTAAACTACCCCCTAGCTCGGCGACTATGGCTGCACCTGAACGAGATTACTGGACTTCTCTGTTCGAGATCCCAACACTATAAAATCAGACAGATACTCACCATAGTATCCCTAACCTTCTATCATTCCGCCCAAAAATCAAAACACTGGCCTTATACCATACCAGATCCTCAACCGATATGTTCCCCCTTACATGCATACTGGGTTGCCTTTAGCAAGTACTGGGTGCGTACACATACTCATTATTACTGCATATAACATTCATATACTACTTTGTTGATTTAAAATTTATAAAAATATGTCATACTTGAACTTCAATTACTTCTCTTAATATTTTATCGATTGGACGTTACAGTTTCGACTCAAAATAAATTAGACAAATTCATTTAAATCATTTAAATTCTGTTAACTCAAAGAAATTAATATAATTCCAATATCAAAATATTACATTACCATTAATTTCATCAAAACCCCAAAATCTTTTGCATGAATCCACCATTCTTCTTCACTAACTACTAACAATCATATAAACAAATAAACTGAACATCTTATTAAATCATAAATTCACTTATCATTACCTTTGTTTACAACACATATAATATGAATAACATAAATCAGTTAACACATTAACATATAACCAACAGTATAGTCTGGACACAAAAACACAATTTATATTTCAAGCAAAAAAATAATTTTTTTTTTTCTTTCAAAAATGTGAAATGGTAATCGAAAAATATTTCGATTCCCAAAAAGAATCATTTTGTCAACAAAATTTATTATTGAATCATTTCAGCATGAATACACAAATAAAATCTACGAATCAATTGTAAAAAACATACTATATATCAAACACCAGTCATCAGCTGATCTCTCTGGGTCAAGTGAATGACCTTGCCCTAGATATATCTCAAAATTATACAAGGTAAAATACATCACATGTTTATAATTTTTACATTCAAACATAGTACAACATAATGAACACAGAACCCTCAAAAATAACGTTGTTGTCATTACCTTACAATAAATAATTCACAATAAAATTCGCATTTAAGTGGACCAAAATTTACACACTTTATGGCTTTAATTTATTTCCAAATTCAACTCAATCTTTTCACTAGTTTCGTTTATTATTACATTTAACCATGATTTTCTCTTTAACATCTTCATTATCAATTCTTTTGGGTGACTCTTAGTTATTCATAATAATTCGATTTACAAATGGGTGATTAAATATAACCTCAACCCCTTTCTGACTCTAACACTTGCTAACATTTTTATCTAGTATGACACCCATCTCTCAAAATATTTAACAATAATTCTCTAATTCCATTCACATCATTCTACCCTTATAACAAAATACTCTCTACCCTCTTTGTACTTGGGACGTGTGTTCCCTCCCTATACCCGTTCCCTTATTGGTTCCTGGTTCCCCCTAGGTAACTCCACCAACGCACATACGGGTCCCCTCCCGCCACAGCGCTTTTCGTTGAGGACTCCTTATCACACCACCCCCTTCTACAAATTTCCCCATCATCTAATTACTCTACAATTACATCCCTCTAATTACTCTACATATACTCCCTATCGCTACTGTGTCATTATTAATACTCAATTTCTATACCACTTCTATTCTCGAGAATCTTATTCTGTTGAACACCCCTTTAACGTTACCTTGGACTGACTTAAATATCCTATCGAAATAATAATCACCCAAATTCTAACCTTTACCACATTTTACATTACATTAACCATTGAAAATTCAAAACTATCTCAAATCAATTTCATCATTTGACTTAAAATTTCTTAAACACATTGAAAATTTATTATTGAAACATTTAATTACATTGAAAAATCTGCAAATCACTTATAAGTGACATAATACATATATAGCCCCAGCAGTCAGCTGATGTCTCACTGTCATGTGCATGACCGTTACCTCAACATACTTCATATAACTAACACAAATACACAAGCTATATAATTACAATCATAAATATTCTCTAAAATTAACCTCATCATAACTGACCCTAACACTTAAAATTGTTTGCTCTCTTAAGGGAAATACATCACTAATCATCGAGTCATAGTTATAGCAACTGTTACTGAACAGGAACTGGGTCGTCAACCACCAACTCTCTCTATAGAGGAAGTGAAATTAATCGCCCGCTGTTTACAGATGTCGTCACCCTCTCACTGAATTTTCAGTTACCCTTCTACTACATCAATTTTCTTAAATTCCCCCCTTTACCCAGTTACAATTAGGTAACCACCCACTGGGTAAACCGGATCGAGCGTTTGCCTTATGCACAGATGCGTTATCTGTGCCCCTGGCTTGTAACGGCCAGCTCCTTTTCCACACACACTATTGTTTCCTGGTGTTGGACTGTGGCGCCCACTTGCATCCCCAAGAACTGAAGTTTACATATATATGGTATAGACGCTACCTATACCGTTCTTGGTTCAGCATTATATAAAATTCGGCATTATTGATGTCTGAGGACACCAGTAATCCTACTAAAATGATTCACACACCCTTAAAACGGCACTATCACCACCTTCGATGATAGCCACTGTTCCATAGTTATGTAGTTTCCCCTGAGTTACCCTCCGTTCAATTTCTATGTTCACCAATTTTGAATATACTTACATAAATCCACGGTCAGGGTTCGGTGATGCCGGCCGTGACCGCCCGAAAATTGGGGAAACTACCAAAAGACATATAAGGCTCACACTGATACTGCTACTACAGTTCACAGAGGGTGAACTCTTATATGTTTGGTTATTTTATTCATTAAATTTTCATGTTTAACATCTCTTAGATTCAGCTATACTTTTAACTTTTAAACATCAAGCAGTTCACTCTCTTTAACTCGTACTACAAACTTCATAATTATATATGGTCACTTATTTACTTAAAATAAAATATGGCTACTGACATAGATTTAAAATTATAAATATTCCAAATTATATTATTTACTTAAAAACTAATTATTATTCTTAACGTGAGTCGGTGATCGCCCGAAAATGGGGATTTCATTCCCGAATAACACAGTTACTTTTTCACTGTACTATATTATTAGGAAACGAAATGACTCCTCATGAGTCGCACTTGTTAGGTTACATGAATTTTGGATCGTTTTATTACATAAAATAAAACTATTATTTGTCCGTGGATAATTGCCAATTGTAAGTTTTTCCCCCCAAAATATATATATATATATATATATATATATTCCATCCACGAACTTTAGGGGTCCCCCTCCCCGTTCAACAATATAGTGAAATTTCTACTTCATACCAATTTTGGTGGAGCCGGACCATCGTCGTTTCACCACCCGAAGGAAGTTCCGCCAACCATGGTCCGCCTCCAAGTGCCGAAACCCACGGTCAGGATTGGTAAGGTCGTGACCGCCCGAAAATGGGGGAGGCTCCCTTCTGTAAGCAAATAAAAATTTTAAATTCAAATTTTTTACCTTGACCAATATAATTTCAAATTTGTAGCATTCTGCGTACCCACTATCTCCTGCGTTGTTTGATTTCGAAGTACATAGGCATTCTTCATTTTTATTTCTACTATCTCGTAGGGTCCTTCATATAATAGGAAAAACTTCTTTATTTCTTTTTCTTGAGCACTAGACAAATCATGTCTCCTTACCAACACTAATTGTCCTACCTCGTATTTAGTACACTTACCCTTTTCGTCATGCCTCCGCTTTCTCCTCTCCCCTGTAGTGAATAGACTCTCATTTGCTAGCTGGATTTTTACATTCTTGTCGATGGTCCTTTCTTCCGGTGGATATTCGAAAAGTTGTTCTAATATTCTAGATGGCCGGGTTCCTTTTATTAGTTTGTATGGTGTAAACCCCGTAGAATCGTGGGTAGTACTATTTAACCAGTCCTCCAATTTCTTGACGTATGAAGGCCATTCCGTGTGTTTAGCGTGACAATACGCCCTGAATATCCTGCCGATTTCTCGCATCACCCGCTCTGCCTGGTTCGACTGTGGATGGTATACTGCCGTATGCTTGGGTATGATGCCTTCCCAGCCAAGAGTCTGTTTCCACTTACCGCTGATGAACTGGGGTCCGTGATCGGATAAAATTATTTTCGGCTTACCTACGTTTATCATATAATCCTTGGTGATCTTTTCACTCAACACCCGGCTCGTAGCTCTCTTCACGCTGTACAACCTAACAAACTTGGAAAAAGTATCCAAAACAACAAAAACATACACTACCCCACATCTACCCTTGGGCAATGGCCCGTACAAATCTACAGCAACTAAATCGAACGGTCTTTCTACTTTTATAAAATTCATCTCCCCTTCAACCCTATAATTCACTACTTTTGATTTTTGACACAAATCGCATACTCTTAACACTCTTCTAACTCGCCTCTCCATATTCTTAAAAACCAAGACTCTTTTAACACATTTGTACATTTTTTCGCACCAAAATGCCCACATCTTACATGACAATCCCAAATAATTTTATCTACTAACTCTTCAGGTACCATCAATCTCCAATCACGTTCACCCCGTCTACTTTCTTGAACAGAATTCCCTGATATATTTGGAAATGTGTATTATATTCGGACCCATTTACATCTGCTTCTAAACTAGCGATTACTTTACTCAATTTGTTTTCTGATCTTTGCATGTTTTTTACCTCCCCAAAAATTCTATCTTCCCTTGTTAATCGAAAAATCTCTATTTCTTTCAGATCCCTCCCTGTTTTGTTGTGTATTACATCTACCCTGGAAAGAGTGTCTGGTACTTTATTATCTGTCCCCTTAATGTACTCGCATGAAAAGTGATACACTCTTGTAACGCTAACACCCACCTGGTTAATCTGCTATGAGTTAATTTGCACGTGTTTAAAAATGATAATGCCTTATGATCTGTCCTGATGATGGTCTGGTTCCCTAGAAGGTATGTACGGAATTTTTTCACCGCAAAAACGATACTCACCAAATCCTTCTCCGTTGTCGTGTAGTTCCTCTCCGCTGCTAACAAAGTCCGGCTGGCAAAAGCTATTGTCCGGTGTTCCTTATCCTCACCCTCCTGGTATAGTTCTGCACCGAGGGCTATGTTGCTGGCATCCGTCTGTAAATAAAATTTTTTCTGGAAATCGGGATGATTCATCATTATCATATCTATAAACTTCTCTTTAATTTCATTAAAAGTAACTCTTTCCTCCTCGCCCCATCTCCATTGTTTATTCTTTTGTAATACCGCACTTAGTTTAGAGGTTACCTGTGCATAATTTTTCTGAAACTTCCGATAAAAGTTGCATAAGCCCAAAAAACTTTGTAGCTGCTTAATATTTTTAGGTTCTGGAAAACGCATAATAGCTTCTACCTTATCTGGGTTGGCAAGAATTCCCTCTGGAGTAATAATAAAACCTAAAAAATGTATTTCAGTTTGTAGAAACTTCGACTTCTCCCAATTAACTGTTAAACCCCCATTTTGCAATTAATTTAATACGTATTCTATATGTTCTAAATGTTCAGAGAATGTTCTTGACGCTATCAATATGTCATCAACGTACACAGTCAAAAAATCTAAGTCCTTACGTTGTAATATCATATCTAAACATTTTATAAAACTTGCTACACTAGTGTTTAATCCAAATGGTAAACGCTTGAACTGATCATTCTTACCATTGAAGAGAAATGCAGTATACTTCCGGCTTTCTGGTGCTAATGGAACTTGCCAGTACCCTGCTGTCAAATCTAAAGATGTCATATATTTGACTCCGCTAAATTTTTGAAAAATTTCATTCATGGGTTCCGGTGACTCCCGGTCAGGTATTATAATTTGGTTAATTTTCCTAGCATCTAAGCACAACCGTACCTTTCCATCCTTCTTGATGACCACTACTAATGGATTCGAGTATGGCGATATCGATCTCTCAATAATGTCTCCTTCCATCATTCTGTCCAACTCCTCTTGTATTGCTCTCCTCTTCGAAAACAGCACTGGATAGCTCCTCTGCATATAGGGTGAGTGTTCTCGAACTTTCAACTCGCATACATAGTCCCTGGCTTTTCCAGGCAACTCCGCAAACACATCTCTAAAACGCTCCACAACTTCCCACAACTCCTGTCGTTGGGGACTCCCTACAACTCCACCCTCATTAAAAAATTTATCCGCCCTATTTTCCCGTACTCTCTCATCACTCACATACATCTCTCTCTCCTCATTTTCTACACTTTCACTCTCTCGACATACATTTACTCTTGTTTCTATATCTCCATCGCCTACTCGTTTATGTATTAACTTTATTCCCGTAACTTTAACCTCGTTTATCACCCTCTTAAAATTAGCCCTGACTGGTTCACTCCCCTTATTAAATTCTACTATTCTCTTGTTAAAATCTATTACTGCTTTATTTCTCTCCAAAAAATCATTTCCCAAAATTATATCTAAATTCAGTCCCTTAACCACTAAAAAGGTATTTTCGAATTCTGTTTCACTAATGCATATATTTAAGTGTACCTGTCTAGTAACCCTTTTACTCCGTACACCGGTTACCCCCACTACTGTTACACCCGCAACTGGTAATGATGGAATATGTTTATTTACCCTTTGTAACTCACCCAGTACGTTTTCTGAAATTACTGATATTTCGCTTCCTGTATCTATTAATGTTTTAAAGTTCTTACCTTCTATGCTGACGATTACCTCTGTCAAACCTGCTTTTGTTTCCACCATTTCTGCGTCGTCTTCCTCCAGCAACTCCTTCACCATGTCCTTGATAATGATATTACTTTGGTATTTGCACTCTTCTTGGACCCCAGGGTTCTCCGTCGACAATGGCTGGGCCCGGTTCGCCATTGTCTCTTCTAGTTTCCCGTGGATGTACCTGCCATGGCTTGGTTGTATCCTCCTCTGCTTCTGTTGCTATGTTGATTTCCTCTCGGCGCTCCTCGGTTGCTCTCTGCTCCTCTCTGCGGCTGATTTTGCTGATTGTAGTTTCTCTCACTTCGCTGACAGTCTCTTGCCTTATTACACCTAAAACATGTCGTTCTTACAGCAAATTTTCAACATTACACTCCGAACATCTCCAACCCTCGCCTCTGTTACCACTATTACCCCCACGCACCCCTCTGTGAATGGTTGGCATTCCCCTGGATTGATTATAATTCCCGTTAACGTGTGACGCTGGTAGGTTCGGACGCCTATTCATATCCCGTTCTTTTATGTTCTGAAAGATGTCTAATATTTTTTCTAGTTCTGTAATTTCCATAATTTCTCGTGTCATCAGCGTAATCTGTATCTCTCGTGGCAAATTCTTACTGATATGTCGCACAAATGATCTGAATGGTAGCGGTCGCTCTAAATATTTCGCTTCATTATATAACCGCATTACATACATAGTCACGTTACTCCCGTGAATCCCAAAATTACCGGATCCCATGATTTTACTCCGTAATATTTCTTGCTCTTCTTCTGACCAATATTTATCTCTAAAGGCCCTCTCAAAACTCTGATAATCTACCCAATCTACTTTGTGTACCTCCGCCCATACCGCGGAATTCCCTTTAAAACATTTCATTATCTTTAATAACTTCACTTCCCAATTACTCCGACAAAACTGATTAAATTCTTTCACTCTATTTAAAAATTGCATGGGGTGTACCCCTCTATTTTCACAATTAAACAATTCTAAATCAATATCAATATTCATATCTCTGGTAATCACTACTTGTTCAGTAACATTATTAAGTTTTTTACTTATTTCTACATTTTATTCATCTTTAACATTAACAATGCTTTGTTCAATTGACACAAATTCATCATTATTTAAACATTCAAATTGTATGTTACTTTTATCCATACTAGTTACTGTATCTTGTATAGCTTGTATTTATAATTTGCAATTACTTTCTATTTTATTGATTTTAAGATTAGTATTAGTTTCACATGTCTTAATCTTATCAACTGCACAATTAAACATATACTCACTACCAGCGTTACATTCATTTATTTTGGTTTCAATATTCTCTGTTATATCATGTAATTGTTTGTCTGTTTTCTCTGTCATTCTATTATTTATTTCATTAATTTTAATATCGATATTCTTTACTGAATTCTCTAACTCAACAAATTTATTTTCGTATTTCTCATTGGTTTTCTCAACACTTTTATTGATTTCATTAATCTGGTTTTTTAATTCACTATTTTGCTCTTTTAATTCATCGAAATTATTTTCGCATTTAATTTTTTGTTCATGTATCTCGCTGCTTAATTTGTCAAAACGATTATCAAAGTCATTGCTTAATTTATCTAATTTGTTATCAAACTTTTCCTCATTACTATCTAAACGATTATTTATTTTATCGAATTGACTGAGTAAAATACTCATCATATCACCATCAAATTTATTACATTTTGTTGAGGTTGGGGTTACTTGAACCCCTGAATCCTCTGTCACATTTATTTGATCTGTTATATTTAATTCAATTATTTTATCTTGACCCACATTTGGAGTCGAATAGGCTTCAAGGCCGCTCATAATACTTGATTCACTCATTTCAATTTCACTCTCGTTAGTAGACATTATTTATATTCTTTATGAGATTTAATCTTACAAAAATTTAGCCTTACACCTATCAATCATATTACAAGATACTTTTATTTTAATTTTCTTCTATAAATACTTCCTGTACTTAATTTTAATTGTAACTCCCACTAGCGTCTCCTACACCTGTGAGTAGGCATAGCCTATACGATATATAATTTATATAGACTGTCCCTGTTTCGGGGGCCATTGAACTGTTTCATGCTTTATCGCAATTAATAAAAGACAGAATTATATTTTATGGTAACTCTTACCTTTTCTGGGTCCAGGATCCTTTTACACGAACTCACAGTCTGTAAGAGAGGTTAATGGGTTCGCTACGTAATAAACACACTCTTTTACTATATTAATCAGCTCTGTTTATTAATAAATTGCAACATTTGTTTTAATTTTCTTTTGAATTTACTTAGTATTCATTTTTATCTCACAACTATTACTGTTCATGTTAATTATCTGTTCTTCGAAAATTTGCAAAAAACACATTTAGGCTACTTTACATGGCAAGTATTCTAACAGCTAATTTCAAATCTTAACGTAAAATTACATAAATTATATGCAGACAACCCAGCTTGCTATATTCACACAATCATACCATTTTTACATCCCCGTTATTTTAGATTTAGCGCTTTTCAAAAATTTAATACAATTAGAAAATTAAGAAAAGGTTGCCCTGCTACTTCTCTGTTCCCTTGTTCGCCCACGTGTTGCACTTTGGAGATTCATTCAAAAGTCCGAAATTCTGTCCTCACTATTGATTTTAATGGTACGGTGGATTTAACTGTTTTTTACGGTTATACACATTTTTAATAAACACTTTAAACGGTCGGCCGACCCTAATTTTACTCGAGCGAAGTACTTTGTTGACCACGCATGGTCTGTAGTTTGGTGTCGACTGCGCGGCAACTTTGTTACACCGCTGCCTGCTACAACTCTGTTACGTAGACGGAAATACACAGCCATCAAGTCATGAGCTGTTCGTCACCGTAGATGTAGTGTGGTTTGTCAGTGGCCCACGAGGTTGACGATATTCAACGGTGACGATACGGGAGTCACAGGTAGGTGTGGCCTCTAATTAAGTTCCGTCGTCCTAAAAGCACATGTTGGAATAATTGTTCTGCATCGCCATTTTTTGTGGCGTCGCTCTTACTGGGTACGCGTCACCTCTGCGCCCATGCTGGTGATGCGCGTACTAGTTCGTGACAAAACACTTGATTTCACAAAACAGTCTGACATTCTTCAAGTACACTCTGCCCAAAAGTTTATTCCAGCGTTCATTGTTTGAATAGAACCTTAATTTGCAGGGGACATGCAACGAAAAATTTAAATACATTTAATAAAATAAAAACCCCTGTTTTTGCCCCATTACAATTTGAGCTCAAAATATTTTAGGAAGATCGGTATTTTAAAAATGGTGATAAGTTTACTTCCCTGCCTTGCTGGTTGAAGTTGCAGTTAGACGTCCCTCATGTTCTCGTTTGATATTCTGCCGAGTTATTATACTGTTCTTTTGTTATTGCACTCACTGTCTCTACATTTTTACTTGTTGATTTTGTTTAAAGTTTAATTTCACATTGTGGTAGATTTTGTTGTGACTTTTGAACACTTTTGAGTATTTGCTGGCCAGCAATTTGTGTAGCGTGCAGTTCGCACGAATGATCTTAGACGACTGAGAGCGACAGTATGGCGCATAATTCCCAAGTGGAAAGGGTTGACACGTCATCGATTCTATTGTTTTCTGTCGATGACGTCTTTGTTTTACGGTGCAGCGATTATGTCTTGCATACTTTTGATGACGTATTTTAGGAGTGTTTTGTTGTTGTTGGCAAACTCGCTGTCGATTGTCACGTACGCCGCTGACCTTTCATGACTTTCTGCGTTGTTTCGCATGTTTTGGAAAATTTTACCATCACACCTTTTTAACATTGGATTTACAATAAAATTATATTTGTTAGGTACCCAAAATTCCTACACGGACCTATTGTACCGTTACAAAATGACTTAACAACAAAATTAGATTATGAAGATATGATCAGCAAATTTGCTCATGAAAAGGCCAGACAGAAACCAATTATTAGTTAGGTATAGTTAAGACTTGATAAACAAATGTATTAACAATAATTCTTGAATTTTTTATGCATATAGGCTTTTTTGTCACTGTAATGTAAAATGTATTTCATGCCAAAAATAAAGTTGTTCTCTTAACTGTACATATTTTTATTATTTTATTAACACTTTTTTGTAACGTAATTGACAATATAAGCTTAAAATTACTTGTATGAAAAATGATCAGTTGTTATTGGTTGGAGGGGGGCGTCAGATAGCCTTGGCCCCAGGGGCGTAAGTGAGATAAATGCGTCCCTGCCCATAGTAAGAGAGCACCACATACCCATAAATATGACGTATTAGGTGGTACAACTGTTCCAAGGAACAACTCTCCCCATGGTATGTATTCCAGATTGTAACATTTAATTAAAGTTAAAGTAAATTAGTCTGCTTTGTATATTTTTAGGTATTCACGTGTTATAAAGGTGTTTTAATTTTTATAGGATTGTACTAAGGAACTTATTGTGCCAGAAATGAACACCCATGTTTTTTTTAATTCATGATCAATATTGTTACTAAACCTTTATCCGAGTTCCGATCTTATCATATACCTTATATATAATTATATCTCTTTATTTTATATTTTTTCTTTGAAAACAAATGTTCTTCCTTCACTAAGATACAAAAATCGATCGTACTGGAATGAATCGATTAATTATCGAATTCAGGTTTATATATTACTTTTACTTATTATTGTTTTTCTTAAACACAGGGTATGAAGGTTCTTTTGACTATTAGTAAGGTCAGAAAATGCAAAAATAGGACTACAAGGTATTACAATCTATTACTAAATTCTTATTAATTAATATTTAAAATAAGTAGAGTTTACCGTCCGATGACACAGTTACTTGTAATGGCTGTGCCCAGATAACCTCGTGCTTCGAGATGGTTGATCAACGCCAAGATACAGATGTATAAATCCTCACCAGTCTTCACTCCAGTTTCGAAATAAAGTTTGGTGTCTTGGTCCTGAGATGATGCAGAAATGCCAATCCTTACTCTTCGCCAATGTCCAGTTCTTGTGGTTACGGGTTCCACTGTATTTTGTGTCGGAATTTGTTTTCTCTATCGAGTCATGAAAAGTGAGGTTCAAGTACAATTTTAATTTCTTCTTTCATCCTTTAGAATACTGGATTACTTTAATTCATTCAGGTAGTTATTTATCTTCATTTGTCTATTATTTAAATTTAATGATTACTCCTTTTACTGTGTTTAATTGGTAAAGTTCTTCCTTTAGACTTTAGTCAATTTTAATTGATAGGCTTAATTGTACTCTTTTATATATGACCGTCAGAAGTCAGCAAGCTCTCCTTTTGTTAGTTATTATTTAATTTTGTTGACTCATTACTTTATTCTATATAATTTTCTCATTTTTTCTAGGTTCATAAAAACTAAACTGTCCTCATTCATGGATAACAATTCAATAATCGAATAAACAAATTTTATTCCATTTTGTCGTCCTTGACAACCAGTCTTTGTTCTCTTATTGGATAATATTTATAATCCTAGAACCATAATTAAACAATGTTCTTGCACTTGATAAAATACTCCCTTACTAAAGTTACATTATATCATATTAAACTTTTACATATTTTTTGTTATTAAATTATATACATTTTGCTATCGTTTCCTCTTAATCTACTTAGTCTAACAAGTACCATTTTCTCATTACAAAATATTAATTTTAGGCATAATTGTTCTATTACATTTTAAGATTTTATTTTAATTGAAGTTACTTATCTGCTATCAATAACTACTATTGATTTCTCCTAACTTATTACATTACACTTAGTGTTTTTACAAATTTTGTTACCTAACTTTTCTGACCTGACTTCCTATACAATGTCACTGGTTTATGGCCTATCATTACATTTTTATCTCATTCTGATTTTAATTTATTATTACCTATATTAGTATAGAACCCTTCATTTGTTTATAACGTAATTACAATAAACCCTTTGGTATCATATTAACAATTATTGCCTTTCTGGCCAAGTTTACAATTATAATCCACATACTAACTAAGTACATGTATACAAAATATTTAATCTTAGAAAGTTTAACACCAGTTCTATGGTGATATATTTGTTAGCATAAAAATGAAATTAACATCAGTTAATTGATATTCTCTTAAAACAATTGCTTCACCTGCTACATACAAAAAACAACATAAATACCATGACAATAAAACAACATGATAAAACATAATAACATGCACATTTTTATAAAATAAATTATGCACTAATTAATTAATCTCCTCTCAGTTAATTCATTAATTATTCTAAAACTGTCTATGTTATGTTTCACATTACTTGTCACTATGTTTATCGTTTACCCTTTTCACTGAACACTTAATAGTTTGTATTTATAAACATTCTTATTTTTTCTTTTACCTTGAATTCTTATTTGGGGATTATTTATTACTACGGACAATTATTTTTTTTTTATTTTTTAGTTTGAGAATTATAAATTTTTTATGTGTTTTATAAATCTTCTCAGCTGTTTTATTATCCCTTAAATATTCAATTTCCCTAACATTCCCTAACACGTGAGCTGGGGCAGTCCAGAGGGGCACTTTTGGCTACATACTCTGTTGGCCATACTACACTTAAATATAATACTGCTGGAATTCATCTATAGACAGTTATAAAAATAAAATAATACCATAATAGTCTATTTTTTTGACTAATAATAAACACTTGGGATTCTTCACGCTGTTGCGGTTTACATATAATTATGTATTTCTTTTTTCTTCTTGATTCCTTCTTATTTTCAGTAGCTATTTTCAGATAAAATTATTGACAGGCATTATTTTTAAATCCTTTTGACTTTCCTTCTTGTGACAGATGTTCTTCGTACTATTTCTTCCTTTATCATTTTCAACTCCAAGAAATTCTAAATTGTAGCTGTATTAATTATTATCATTCTTTAGCTTCATTGTAATTATAGTCATTATATTATCAATTGTTCTTCTTATTTTACCTTCTTGTCTGAGCACATTACCATTAATTGTTTTTATATTTTTTTTTCTCGTTGTTCCCATTAAAATATTATTTTTTTCTATTATTTCATTTTAAATCATATTGTTTATAAATAAATTATGTAATCTGTTCTTACATTCTCTTGGTTGTTTTATCGTTTATTAAATTATATTGTTTCGAAATATCTTAAGTAAGTTGTCCTTACATGCTTTTTGAATTTTGTTGTTTATCTTAAATTATATTGTTTCAAAATATCTTAAGTAAGTTGTCCTTACATGCTTTTTGAATTTTGTTGTTTATCTTAAATTATATTGTTTCAAAATATCTTAAGTAAGTTGTCCTTACATGCTTTTTGAATTTTGTTGTTTTATTTTAAATCATATTGTTTATAAATAAATTATGTAGTCTGTTCTTACATTCTCATGGTGTTTTGTTGTTTATCTTAAATTATATTGTTTCAAAATATCTTAAGTAAGTTGTCCGTACATGCTTTTTGAATTTTGTTGTTTTTCCCCAAGAGATTGGTTCAGTGATGGGTGGTCTTCAGTTCTCACTGCCTCTGTTAGTTTAAATGAGGGCTTCCCTCTTCCTCCCTGTTTTCTTATGAGTTTTGTGGTTGGTTCAGTAGTGGTTCCTGTCTGGTCCCAGGATTGTTATCCACCGGTCTACAATTTCCTCCGTATTAGTGGTCGTCATCGCGTTGTGACTGGTTATAATAATTGAGGTTCATGTGTGTCCTCGGGTAGTACCGCCTCTGATTACCTTGAGGTCGTGAGTATATATAATTCACGTTGTGTCGGTAGTTGTTGTGTCGGTTGTCCCCGTCTCCTCGATTATGCCGATTATCGTGGTAATTATAATGGTTATTACCCCGATAATTATTATTCCTTTGATTGTTATTCGGGTTGTTATTATGGGTTCTATTCTGGTTACCATTTTGGTTTGTTTGAGAATTATTATTCCTATTCAGATTTTGTTGAGGGTCATTGCCGTTGTACCTATTGTATTTAGTATTCATTATGCGGTTCCGTAGATACTGTCCCTCATGCTCATAATTCTCTAGAAAGTTAGCCATAGCTTGGATTGCCTTAATCTGGCTATATATTCGGGCGTTCTTTATCCCTTCCTCGTAATGGTATGATAGTTGTATCACTAAGCACTCGTCGGGAATTCTGGGCTCCAGATTACGGGCCATGCACACCTTGCCTAGGAAGTATGATGTTGGAGACTGTCCTGCGTATGCCTCATACTGACCATTACTTAAGTTATTTCTCACCATATTTTGGGTCGATTCCAACCACTACTTCTCCCTAAACTGTTTTTTAAATTCTGTTATATTTTGGATGTCGGGACGCACTGCCGTCCACCAATTGTCGTGGGTATCCTTGAACATCTCATCAATCATTCCTCGGATAACCATCCACCGGGTCTCTCTATTCCTTGCTATCATCTCTTCTACCCTCTTCAGGAACTCCATGGGGTTACGTTTGTAATTCCTAAAATTGATTAACTCCCGGTTATCATTGTTGGTGATATAAGTATTTTGACATGTTCTATCCCGCCATGAATCCACTTCTTCTTGTAATTGTATCTCGCATCGACGGATTTCCTTGATCTTGTCTTTATTTGTACTCACTTGGCTTTCGACATTGTTTAGGTTGTTATATACTCTTTCCATTCGTTCGCCAATGTCAGTATGTACCTGTGCTATTCCTTCCTTATTCTCCTCCCGAATTTGATGTACTTCTTACTTAATCTGCCCCCCTTTTTTTACAGTTTCCACGTTGGGTGCCAATTTGTTACTAAACCTTTATCCGAGTTCCGATCTTATCATATACCTTATATATAATTATATCTCTTTATTTTATATTTTTTCTTTGAAAACAAATGTTCTTCCTTCACTAAGATACAAAAATCGATCGTACTGGAATGAATCGATTAATTATCGAATTCAGGTTTATATATTACTTTTACTTATTATTGTTTTTCTTAAACACAGGGTATGAAGGTTCTTTTGACTATTAGTAAGGTCAGAAAATGCAAAAATAGGACTACAAGGTATTACAATCTATTACTAAATTCTTATTAATTAATATTTAAAATAAGTAGAGTTTACCATCCGATGACACAGTTACTTGTAATGGCCGTGCCCAGATAACCTCGTGCTTCGAGATGGTTGATCAACGCCAAGATACAGATGTATAAATCCTCGCCAGTCTTCACTCCAGTTTCGAAATAAAGTTTGGTGTCTTGGTCCTGGGATGATGCAGAAATGCCAATCCTTACTCTTCGCCAATGTCCAGTTCTTGTGGTTACGGGTTCCACTGTATTTTGTGTCAGAATTTGTTTTCTCTATCGAGTCATGAAAAGTGAGGTTCAAGTACAATTTTAATTTCTTCTTTCGTCCTTTAGAATACTGGATTACTTTAATTCATTCAGGTAGTTATTTATCTTCATTTGTCTATTATTTAAATTTAATGATTACTCCTTTTACTGTGTTTAATTGGTAAAGTTCTTCCTTTAGACTTCAGTCAATTTTAATTGATAGGCTTAATTGTACTCTTTTATATATGACCGTCAGAAGTCAGCAAGCTCTCCTTTTGTTAGTTATTATTTAATTTTGTTGACTCATTACTTTATTCTATATAATTTTCTCATTTTTTCTAGGTTCATAAAAACTAAACTGTCCTCATTCATGGATAACAATTCAATAATCGAATAAACAAATTTTATTCCATTTTGTCGTCCTTGACAACCAGTCTTTGTTCTCTTATTGGATAATATTTATAATCCTAGAACCATAATTAAACAATGTTCTTGCACTTAATAAAATACTCCCTTACTAAAGTTACATTATATCATATTAAACCTTTACATATTTTTTGTTATTAAATTATATACATTTTGCTATCGTTTCCTCTTAATCTACTTAGTCTAACAAGTACTATTTTCTCATTACAAAATATTAATTTTAGGCATAATTGTTCTATTACATTTTAAGATTTTATTTTAATTGAAGTTACTTATCTGCTATCAATAACTACTATTGATTTCTCCTAACTTATTACATTACACTTAGTGTTTTTACAAATTTTGTTACCTAACTTTTCTGACCTGACTTCCTATACAATGTCACTGGTTTATGGCCTATCATTACATTTTTATCTCATTCTGATTTTAATTTATTATTACCTATATTAGTATAGAACCCTTCATTTGTTTATAACGTAATTACAATAAACCCTTTGGTATCTTATTAACAATTATTGCCTTTCTGGCCAAGTTTACAATTATAATCCACATACTAACTAAGTACATGTATACAAAATATTTAATCTTAGAAAGTTTAACACCAGTTCTATGGTGATATATTTGTTAGCATAAAAATGAAATTAACATCAGTTAATTGATATTCTCTTAAAACAATTGCTTCACCTGCTACATACAAAAAACAACATAAATACCATGATAATAAAACAACATGATAAAACATAATAACATGCACATTTTTATAAAATAAATTATGCACTAATTAATTAATCTCCTCTCAGTTAATTCATTAATTATTCTAAAACTGTCTATGTTATGTTTCACATTACTTGTCACTATGTTTATCGTTTACCCTTTTCACTGAACACTTAATAGTTTGTATTTATAAACATTCTTATTTTTTCTTTCACCTTGTATTCTTATTTGGGGATTATTTATTCATTTAATAATGGTTTACTTTTCTGACCTTTTATTACTACGGACAATTTTTTTTTTTTTTTTTTAGAATTATAAATTTTTTATGTAACGTAGGGGACCATATTTTCGTTACGTTACAATATATAAACAACACATTATCATTTGCCATGTGAAATGAACTTAATTTTTTATTTGTGATAGTGAGAAGATCAAATGAAAGGATTATATGGACAGAAAATTTTATCGTAATTGTGAGTTACTTTAAACTCTGTGAATATAATTATAGTAGGCCTATATTTAAACTTTTTTATAACATTTTAGTTATTAACTTAGTCAGAAGTAATATATATACATAAATTATTATGAATGTATGCTACAAAATAATATTATGTGACAAGTTTGTAAATAAATATATTTTTAATATTCCGACTATCATGTTGATAAAGATGCCAAAAATTAATTAATGAAAGCCATTTAGTTATATATAGTAGGTTGTAATTTTAGTTATTTTATTTGTTATTATATTCATCTACTGAAATTATTTTGTTACATACAAGAGACTATGTATAAGTTTGTGTGTATATGTATACAAACATGACTTCAAAAAAACATCTTTACATTAAAAGCTGAACAGAAGTCATATTTTTGTGTTGATATTATTAATTTGGATGTATTAAATAAAGCTTGTTATCATAAAGTTTTTTTTCCTTTCGTTCATGTAAATAATCCTTGCAGCAAATATAAAATACTTTTGTATTATAGAAACAGTTATTAAATGTGCTTAAATTACAATTATTATTATTATCATTTATTTTCAAGTATATAAAAATTATGGAATGGTAATTACACCAAAGGTGTTGACCGCAACATGGTGTTAGTAACTAACTATAACATCTTTCCCTTGTAGGAGCAGAAACAGTCCAATTTTTTTAACAAGTGCAGATTTATTAAAAAGTTCCATATATGCATTTTGGGTTGTAAGAGATAAGCTCCCTTAGTTCTGAATTGTATATTATTTATCTTGTATATACTGCACAACTTCCCACGTGAAGGACTGGAGCAGTTCCTGTGTAACCATGGGCAGTGTGTGGTCGGGCGTTGTTGTGCAAGTAGGCTCATCCTCACTTTGTTTTGAATAGCCCAACACACCTTTTTCACTGTCCCGCAGTAATAAGTAGCATCGATACTGTGTCCTTAAGGTAAAATTTTGACAAGAAGTTGTCTATTTCTCTCCCAGAATGTGGTTGTCATGATTTGCAGGATACTGAAGTTTTGAATTTGTCATTAGTGGTGAGTGTGGCACCTTTGAATTGATTTGTGCTTATTCTCAGATGTGTGATGGGATATCCAAGTTTCATAACCCTCACAATGCAGTCGAGAAAATTGTCTCTCTATACTTCATAATATGTAAGAAATGCCTCTGCTGCAGCCACTAGATTTTGTTTGTGATCTTCAGTCAGCATTTTCAGCATCCAATGTGTGCACAGTTTCAGATTGCCTAATCGGTCTGTAACTGTTTCGTGAAGAAAAGTTCTTGACACTTCTGGTCATTGTTCATGAAGTTCATTGATAGTTAAATGCATACCGACTGATCATTTCTTTAATCTTTTGGACAGTTTCATCATGACAACTGGTGGTCTTCGTCTTCTTATTTCATTATGTACATCATGTCTTCCTTCTTGAAATTAATGACACCATTTTGCCATGTTTTGCCTATTCGTATTCCCTTTTCGTATGCAGAAAATTAATCACAGCACGAACCTCGCTTTTGGCAGGATTTGCAGATGTTAGCAGACACTAGGGGATGTGGCAATGTCACTGACTGAAAAAGTAAGTTCCCTTTCATTTTAATTAGACTTGTATCTTTACTATATTAATATTCCTCATACTGTGAGTATTAGTTTTACCAATCATGAACTTACACAACACAGAAAGTAAATGAAAAATTCATATTCATCTTTCACAAAAAATTATATACTTTGTGTATCTGGTTGATACAGATAAATCTTTTAACACTTTCAATACCATGCGTGTATCACATACGGGCGCTCAGTTTTCATAAACACTTTTACCCGTATGCTGTTCAATCAGAGTCAGCAGCCTTAGGCTTATTCATTCATTGCCTAACCTGCTGTTATACTTTAGTTCGATATTTTACCTGTAGATGTCTCCTGTAAACCGGTGAAATAATCAGTGTTCAGGTTCAGCTGTTGCATCTTCTAGGTGCTTCGTGTTTCTAATGTACTTTTGTATGTTACGTACATACAACAATACACATGCTTTTGTACTTAATGAACCAATATATGATGAAAATTTCTATCGGTTAGATTCTGAAATTGATATGGATAAGAATATGCATACAAACCTGATGGAAATATAATTTTATACACATAACCTAAATGGGTTATATGTACCTTGATATATATTTTATATTATTATTTCGCCCTGTAGTACTTATACCGGTATTGGTTTTCCTTGTATACAGCTGCATCATAAAAAGAACCAATACTGCATAAAGGGGAAAAAATCGTGACGGTGACGTTGATATTGATTGGACTGATAATGATATCCAGTTAGTTCTCTGTGTGTTCAAACGAGAATCTGTTATAAAAGTGCCAATTGATGAATTTTTTACAGTTTGACTGACTGTTTGTCATTTATTTTTGATGGAAACTAATTTAAATAATGGAAACAAAAAAAATGTTTTTGATGATGAAAGAATATGTTTACAACTAATTTGTTAAAACATATATACATGTGATCAGAATACTAAGAACATAAGTCAAAACAGCGAAGAAGCGGCTAAAAGTGATGTAATGTAAGTATTATTTTGTAGAAATATAAATTAGCTACGATTTTTTGAAATAATTCTAAAAACGGTGGTTCACCAGAGAATGACACAAAAAATGGAGTTAAAAGTGTTAATATATGAGCACAGTTTTAAGGAACCATTCTAAATGTATTATTAGTCATCATTGCTAAACAAATTCTTATCTTTTAACTGAGATGAATTACTTAAGCCTGTGAGATATCTGGTTACTTTTATGATGAAAGAGGAATCAAAATTCAGATTGTGTGCACACAGTGTTACAAAATTATGAAATTTGGGATTTTCTATGTTAAACATTTTTAATTGTGTGTGTGTGTGTGTGTGTGTGTGTGTGTGTGTGTGTGTGTGTGTGTGTGTGTGTGTGTGTGTGTGTGTGTGTGTGTGTGTGTGTGTGTGTGTGTGTGTGTGTGTGTGTGTGTGTGTGTGTGTGTGTGTGTGTGTGTGTGTGTGTGTGTGTGTGTGTGTGTGTGTGTGTGTGTGTGTGTGTGTGTGTGTGCAAGAACAAATACTCGCTTTTATACAGTAGAGCTAGTAACAGTATAGTTCATGCATGTTGCTGTTTCTAATATGAGCTTAAATTAGTAGAGTCTGAATTTTGAATCAATTAGTGATAGGATAACTAATTGTTTCATGGAACATTTTAGAAATTTCTTGCTAATATCATCATGTGTTCCCAAAGAGGATGTTAAAGTATGGTTACAAGTCACACAAATCATTATCTTTAAACATTGGAAGTAAATAATTGAAGACCTAAGAAATAGTTAATTACAGTGTTAATGGCTTTTTAAATATGCAAAAACGTGTATACAACAACTCTTCAAGCTTACAATTGTCGAACAAACATTAATGTAAGAAACAGTAAATATCCCAAAATTAACAGTGTCACAATAAATAATTCAAGTCACTATGTACAGATGTTCACCATAGTCCAATAATACACACTGAATTGAAAATGGACAACTATAACTGCTAACATGTCTTATCACTTCACTTTGCAGTATGCAACTGGTTCTGCTGTGTGATTGGCTGTATTTACAGTCACTGGGAACTGTGCAAATTATCAAGAACGTACACTAGTTTCTTGCACAATTGGGAGAAATGAATGCACATATTACCTTCAGGAAACGGAAGAATATTTCATATATGACGCTCAGTCACTTACATGTGTTCAGTGTCACAGCACTGCAACAAAAGGTGCATAAAGCACTGTCACTGCCTTAAGCCTGTTTATCCCAAACTAGAAAATCATTTCCTAGTTTTTAGTTTCAGTTTGACTTTGTTCCATTACCAAAGCACGTTCTATATCAAAAACAGATACATTTTCAGTTAAGTTTAGCAGTCCAACTGTGACGATTTAATAGGGTTAAATAGCACAAAAAAAAAAGAGGTAAAAATAATATAATCCTAAATGAAACTACATAATTTCTCTCCCTATGTACCCCAACCAGTAGAAACATGCATACTTGTAGATGAATTCCATAACAGAGAAAGAAATATAGCGAATGAAATAAATAGAAAACTAAATAATTTTAAACAAATAAATATGTAAACCACCTCCTGTTTCATCAGCGAGTAATAAATTATAGAGAGACGTAATAAACCAGCAATTTAAAATAAGTAAAAATAATAATTAATAAATTAAGAACTATTTCTCGTGCCGGTAAATAACAACACGCGCGGACAAGCACATCGCTAAGCCAGCTGTGCGCCCCAAAATAGTTGTAACTCAGACTCTGCCGCGAGAACAGTACAGTTGAACATGTAGGCAGTCACTACAATATTATAGAGAATGAAAGAATATGTCGTTCACTCTCTTAGTTTCTTTAAGATAATGCTTAGTAAAGCAGATAGCAATAATTATCAGTAATTTCAATATGTTTAACATCTTTGATGCGTTTTAAGTGTTTGTTTATGACATCTCTGCAGTTGATTTAATATCACGTCAACGTGATAGAGATCACAGTATATGTAACAGTTTAACTATAAGGTAAAAGTGCGGTAAACCGAAGTAAGTGAGTTCAAGTGAAAGTTTCCCACCACCGCCAGCACCAGAATCTGATAAACCTTGCAAAAAGAGACAACCACATTGTAACGTAACATAGTTGAGGTTCCCCAACGTTACATAAAAATTGAATGAAATATGGTCAAGGACCATACCCTGACTTAAGGTTGTTCAATAGTTCATGTGCTTGAGAAGTACCTCAAGTCAAAAGGAGGCAATGACTAATGTTAAATGTAAAAGAGCCAGACCAATGAATGATTGAATGTAATGAAATGTTTGTTTTGTACTGTGACATGTTAAGGTCTACAGAGTATTTATGTTGTATGTTGAATATGCTAAAAATGAAATGATGTTGTTTGATAATAATACTTCATCAATAATTATGTTTATATTTATATTAGATTTGTCTTTATACAACCCAGTATAGTTACCTATGTTAGGCACTGTACTAAGTTCTCAGTATTGTATAAAGTTGAAAAATACTGTTGTTTTAATTAATGTTTATAAACTGGATCAGGAGTGTGACCAGTGTTTCAAGTCTAACAAGTAGTTCTGACAATTATATCATAAATTAATAAAGGGTTCCAGAACCAGTTAATTAATATAAAAAAAATAACCACCAGTAAAGTAAAATTCATGTAATTAACCATGTAACCAGTAATTAATTGTACAGTAGGTCAGGTAAAAAGAAAATTAAGTTAAAAAACCAAATAATGTTATAATGGTTGTAAGTGAATCTATAGGCCTAAATTCCATATTAGTGAAAGGAAATTAATACCTTTTTAGGAAACCCAGTCCAACGAAACTCTGGTAAAACATTTACTGTTCAGGAAGGAAGGTTAGGGGAGAATTTTATGTGATTCAATATTAATCCAAGCATGGAGTATTTTATTGGAAAGGAGTAGTAATATTCTATAATGCTGGCTCAAGGATATATAGAAAACGTGGTTGTTAAGGCAACTGAATTGCAGAAGTTGTTGATTTTGAATTAATTCGTTCTGATTGTTACAAGCTATTAGGTTGAGATGGACCGATATATTTAAAAAATATGAATAAATCTAAAGGAAATATGTATCAAAATTGAAAAAACCCTTTTGTAAAACAATTATACTTTAATGCTAATGAGTAATAAAAATTAAATAACCCTCCAAATTGTAAATGAATACAGTAAAAAAGAATTGAAAGCCTCTCACCTCATTCACTAAATAATTCCGCTGGATTCGGTATTAAACCAATTCATACTATAAATCGAAGATCAGTAAAAGAATTAAACTTTGAACTAACGGAATTATTGGAAATACCAGAAGACTCGATTTGGCGTAATAACCTTCATTAGCAGCAGAGAAGCTGGGATCCTAATTCCATTTCACTGGGACCAAGAATTGTGAAGATCGTAAAAGAAGAATAGAAGCCAGAAGATTTCCTGAGGGTTTACCGGTACACACCACCATCAGTTTTATTGAAAACCAGAGCTATTTCACTGGATGAAGACGAGATAAGCTGAGTTTTGGGCCACTGTTGACAAACGTCCACCGCCAGACGAAATTTTCGTCGGTTTGGTAAAAAAACAACTTATTTTCATTTCACTGTATTTAAAGTAAATAATTTTATTTTTGTAAATTGAACAACCTTAATTATGCATTTTACCTGGCCTTACTAATGGTTCCAAGAACTATACGAACCCTGGGATAAGAATTATTTGTTATTATTTTCAAGTGTATATGTTTTTAGAATTTGAGTAATTAATAATCGATATATGTCTGGATGATCGATTGGATCGTATTATTGTTTTTTGAGACAACGTAACCTGTTAATTAATAGAGAAAATAAATAAAGTACATTTATTGTATGAGATAACGTTTAAGTTATTGCAGAATAAATACTATATGTGGTGGGTGGAATAATTTACAAAAAGATTGATACAAACATAACGAATAACTAACCTATAAGTACGCTTATTACTAGTAACAGCGCTCAAAGTTTGCAGCTGGTGGGACGGAAGATTGCTGAACTAGCTTGTGTTTAATACTAAATTTGAATGAAATTTTCTACCATCGAGTGACTAGGGTTGACCCTTACATTCAGTTAATGCTCCATACATATTGCTAATATTACACAACCACTGAAAACTAAGTTAAGTCTATAGAGTAGTACGATTATAAATTCAAGAACATAATTATAAATTTGTTTGTTTAATAATCTATTTTCCGAAGGTTCCATCGGTCACCACTGAAAGATATATTCATTAATAAAACATTAATTAAGACAGGCAACAACATTTGTAATTGTTACGAATTGCCACCTGCAACATATTACTTGGCGTTTGATACACAGGAGTCTATTATAACTAATTACATCCATAGACAAGATTTCTTTATAATTTGACGTTTCCAGCGTGCAGCATATAATATAACATACGTCCTCACATAATTAACAAATAGTTCTGTATAAAATTGGTTTACAACAGTGAGGTTTGAATAAGACGGACGTTTCACCGCTAGTACCTAACATACTTATTCCATAACAAATTGACGACTCCTACGTGGGGGCTGATCGAAGAAGGACTCACCATACTTAGTTTATTACAAATTGGCCAGCCCAACAGTGGGGTTTTAAGGAGAGGAATAGTAGTTTATTACAATATAAATATATATATATATATACACACACACACACACACACACACAGAACCTCATTATAACGGACTAATTGGGGCTAAAGGTTGTCTGTTGTATTGAAAGTCCGTTATATAACAAATAAGTCTTGTTAGGTCGTATTTACATCAATAAAACTTGGTAAATTAGTATAAAACATGTTTATTTTTACTTGACATCATTTTACATAGCATACATGACAAATGAGATCATACTGTTCATATTTACATTATAGACCAGATTGAAACTTTATGTACATTCTATTGTTTTATTCTCTTGAACAAGAAGGGCCTGGTTCATTATTATTCATTAGGTTATTACTACTAACATTAACTGGTTTAAAAAAAGTATTGATTTTTTGTTGTGTTTGTTTGTTATTTCTTTTGTTGGTCAGTAACTGACGAAGATGCCGCAAGTGTTCATAGTAAGCAAACACATTTTCATTTTTTGATTGTTCAATATATTCAATGACAAAATTTAAATGATCTTTCACTTCACTCACTTTTATTGTTGCCTGAGTATTGTCTTCCTCTTGTTAGTCTTCCTCCTCATCCTCCGAAGAGTCTTCTTTCTCAGTGACACTCCCAACAATCTCCTTTTCTGTCAACAAGTGGAATCCAGGGTCATCTTCATCTTCTTCAAGCCAGGTCTCGACATCTTCCAATAAAACTTCTTCCTCCCCTCCTCTTTGCAAAGTTTCACGGATATCTTCTGTCTCACAATTTTCTATTTCTAAACATGCTTCTTCATTCTTTAACAGTTTTTTCCATGAGTTCACCAAAGTAGTTGGTTTAATTTCTTTTACAGCATCAGCAAAGTTGTGAATCATAGATCGAATGTTGTAGGCCTTCAAGTTTTGAAGAGTCTTTTAGCCCCTTCTATCTTCTTCAGCAGCGGATGGCTCATCAACTTCTAAGATTTCATTGAGAAATTTTTTTCTATAAAGCCGCTTGGCACTATAAATTACTCCTTGGTCCATGGGCTGAAACACGGATGTTGTGTTTGGAGGCTGGAACGTACACTTTATCTTCTTGTCTCGACTGCAGAGTTTGTCAACATCAGAGTGGGTTGGTGCATTCTCCAAAAGAACCAAAGCTTTTATTTTTTCTTTTGGAATGTTCAAAATTTCCATTTGGTGGTTTATAATTGCTGGCACAGCTTTATTAAGAAACCAATCACTTGTTATTTCAGTTGTAAACCACGCATTTCGGGAACTATAATAGTGAACTGGTAAATTGTCCATCACATTTTTAAGTGCCCTTGGTTTTTTGCTTTTACCAACAATAGCAGGTTTAAGCATATGAGTGCCATCTGCATTTTCACACAACAAAACTGACACATGCTCCTTGCTGACTTTTCTACCAGGCGTAGTTTTTTCGGCTTTTGAAGCTTGTGTATTGTCAGGTAGAGTTCTCCAAAACAAACCTGTCTCATCAAAGTTATAAATTTGGCTCAATTGATACCCTTCTTTTTTAATCAAATCATCTAATTCTTTTATAAAAGGCTCAACAGCTTCAAAGTCTGCGCTAAGAATTTCCCCACTAATCTTCTTGTTTGAAATGTTGTGACGTCGACGAAACCTAAATAGCCAACCAGAGCTCGCTTTAAACTGTTCAAGTCCCACCTGTTTGGAGAGTCTTTCGGCAGCCGTTTGAATTTCAATTCCTCTAACAGCCATTCCACATGAACGAATCTGAGAGAACCACTTGTAGACTGCATCATCCAGTGTTGCCATAGAAGGCAGCTGCATACGCTTAGCTGCACTCTTCTCCTTTTCTACATTGAACTTGAGAACAAAGTTACGAATGTCATTTTTTGATTTTTTAATGTCCGATACGGTTTGTTTTGCGATTTCATACTCACGACAAATGCTAGAAACAGATGCTCCTTTTTCTAATTTTTCTATAATGGAGAGTTTATCTTGAAGACTGAGTGCCTTACGCTTCTGTTTCTGACCTACACTTGGCTTACTTAACATGATTTGAATAAATTAAAAAAAGTTATAGGCAGGACGTGTGACTGTGCGCGACAAACAACTGAACAATACTGACCAGCAGTGGTGGGAGTGAAAATATACCTGGCTAAGGCGTTAACCTTTCTTTGTTTTCAACTCCCTTTCCCTTACCATTCAAACAAACAGTTTCCTGTATTTGTTGTTATTATCTCAACAGTTAATTCTCAAACCAGTTAATTCAATGGTGGATTGGGGTTGGGTTTTAACTTTCAACGATTTATATCTGACAAGGGTGTTTGTCTCTGAAAACTGTCATTCAGCACTGGCGGGCGGACGTGAGTCATTCCGGTGCATTGACTTAGTTACTAGGGGTGGGGGTACGACGTAAAAGACGTGTCCGTTGTAAAAGAAGTCCGTAGTAACGGGGTCCGTTATAACGAGGTTCTACTGTGTGTGTATATATATATATATATATATATATATATATATATATATATATATATATATATAGACTTAGCGCCGCATAATTTCTTCATCACACGCCAATTTTTACCCAGGGTATCTAAAACAAATTTGAGGAACTTGTATAAGTACATCTTTAGGTGAAGAAGTTATTTTGCCCAAGTTATGGTGTGTCAGCGTACGAAAAACTTATACAAATTTTTATACATCGTATTTTTGCTGTACGCTGAAGCCAGACAACCTGTTCGATATATACAAATGTATATAATGAAATATGGGTAGTTAGTCGGCCATATTGGCATTCGTAATAATTATTCTATAAAATTTGTAACATGTGTAAAAAAGACAGACACTACAGAGGAAAGTGTGTTTTTATTCTGTTTAGTTGGTATAACGAAATATCACGACCTGCCATAATTTATTCTGTTTAGTCGTCGCGTTGTGCGGTAATTCGTTGAGTTTGCTAACGTGTGTGGGACAGAATTTTGTAATTCGTATGAAGTGTTTGTGATTGCAAGTCGAAGTAAAAATATGTTGGAGGCGCTAGGAATAATAATGAAAGGTAAGATGATCATTTATTTAGTGTATGTTGTCCGTTGTTTGTAGGAAATTAGCTGTTAGGTTATGTATGAATGTCTCGATTACTTTGGGTTGTACACTAGGCCTACCAGTTGTTATAGACCCAACTATACATAATATCACTGTGTTCTGTCCAAAATTTAATAATGGAGCAAATTAGCATTCTAATTTAATTAATACAATATACCTAGGCTAACGCCATGCGTTCTTATGGGAGTAAAAATTTAATTTTTTGTCTCCGTAAATAGGTTCGACCGCCGTTTAAAATTATTTTTCTCGTGTTTATATAACATAGAAGAATATAATAAAAATATATCAGCGCAATATCAGCATTGATGAGAATCTTCATAATTACCCAAGGGGTAATTAACTAATTTTTAAAAAAAGTCCCTGTAAGGCACTGAAGCAATTTAATTAAATAAAGTTTCTTTATTATAGATACTCCTGTAAGTCTGACAATTATTTTGTCTACTCTAGCCTACCTATATATGTGTAATGTATCCAATTTGTAAATCATTTTATTCGTAAAATGTGGTCCTACCTAACACAAGATGGTACGCCTTACTATAATATATTTAATTTGAACTCTGCTCGTATTTAACTAGTTACAAATTTTATTTAATTCTTCAGTCCAGCTATATTACTCTAAATATACTTTCAAATTCAGCATTTTTCATAAAATTCATAAAAGAAATACGTTAGGTTATGTTTCATGTCTAGATTACTTTGTCGAACACGTATCTATTATAGAACCAACTATGCCTAATAGCACTGTGTTCTGCCCAAAATTTAATAATTGAGCAAGTTAGCATTCTAATTTAATTAATACAATTTTATTTTTTCATTATTAGCGGGCCAATTTATACAAAAACAAAAATTCTGGAGTTTTGTATTGTAGTGTTTTAGGGTAAATAGAATTGCCATAATAAATTTAATACAGTAGGCGTATTGTTTTGATTGTGAAACAAAAATCATTTGTTTGATGTTTTAATTCAGTTCACTTACTTAGGCTTGGGTGTTAAGTATAATAGGCTAAGTTCTTTATCACAGTAAATTGTCTCTAGCTCCAGATACTTGCATGTCTACATCAATTGTCATATTTTACTTTTCAGATGACTGTGAAAGTAGGCCTAGGAGACGTACAGCAAAAAAAGGTACATATAGTTTTAATTGTTATTTATATTCAGTGTATAAAAGCACCCCTTAACTCTAATCAACTAAAAATATAAAATTAATTAACCCATTTTTGAAAAAGACCCTGTGAGGGAACTGACTCCAGTTAAATGAAATATGTATTCTGTATTAAATGCTTATTCTGTATAAATATCAAGTTACTGATACCTTTACACAGAATAATTTTATTTAGATTAAGTCTGGCCTATGATAATATAACTGATTTAGCTAAACTTACTGCGGATTAGCCTGTAAGCCTAACCTAACTCTGAAATAAAATTAATTACTTTTAGAAAAAGATCAAAAGTTTATAGGCCTGGGTGTTAAGTATAATAGACTAAGTTCTGTATCACAGTTGAATTATCTTTAGCTCCAGAACTTACACCAATAGTGCATGTCTACATATATTTTCATACTTTACTTTCATATTTGACTGGGAACGTAGTAAGTTCAGTGTTAATTTATTCATGTTACCTTATATTTGGTGTATAAAATCACCCCTTAAACTCTAGTTAACTTAAAACTAAGATTAATTAACTGATTTTTAAAAAAAGTCCATGTGAGGGCACTGACTGCAATATAATTAAATATTTTTTTTTTATTATAGATACTCCTGTAAGTCTGACAATTATTTTGTCTACTCTAAAAAAATTCCATTTATTACTTTTATGGTGATTCATGTATGAACATTACATAATTTTAATTTTCTTACAGATGTAAGACTGTTTCCGGAAAATGTATGCGATCGAATTTCACAAGATTTAGGACACACACAAGTGTCTGATCAAGTAAGTTTGAGTGGTAGATTAGGCCTGAAATTTATGCTAAATTTTGTTCGTAAATTCTGCCTAAATTTTTTGCCAGTAATTTAATCTATGGCTTTGATATGAAGTATAAAATGTCTGAAGACAAGTACTAAGCCTCGAGTTCCTACTGAGTACACCCATTAGCCTATAGAAATATTAGCTAGACTGCGTACGTTTTCAATTGTAAAAATGAAATAGGCCTACCTATATTTGTGTAATGTATCCAATTTGTAAGTCATTTTATTCGTAAAATGAGGTCCTACCTAACACAAGATGGTAGGCCTTACCATAATATATTTAATTTGTACTCTGCTCGTATTTAACTAGTTAACATATTTTATTTTATTCTTCAGTCCCACTATATTACTCTAAATATACTTTCAAATTCAGGATTTTTCAGAGAAACGTAATTAATTAAATAAGATATGACTTAATAAGTTAAGGTTAATTTTAACACCTAATATAACAAAATTTATAATATAGGCCTATGGCTACTGTAATACGGAAGCAAACTGTTGTAATATTTTGTACACATAGTTACTTTCATAACATCGAGTCCATTAAATTGTAATTTATTTGACATAAAAATTTTATTTTAACACAGCTCTGCTTTAAAAATTAAGGACTAACATTTGTCAGGTAAAAGAAAAAGTGAAAAGAGAATTTGAACTGTGACTTCTTTAATTTTTGAGTTAAAAAGCTTTTTAATCTCGATTAAATTTTATAATATTAACTTGCAGACAGAAAAGGTTTTGCTGGTGACTAAAGAAAGCATCGTTCTTTTATCTTATGTAAAATTTATTATTGCATGCAAGTCTGATTAAAGCTCACTAAACTAAAATTATCACTGCTTACAGCAGCAGGTTCTTAAACCCGATAATTGATGTAGGCCTATAGTGTTATTTTTATTTAATTTCTTATTATCTGTATTTATAATCTGTAACTTAATGTGTAGAATTGTATTTATATTGTTTAACCTCCTAAATGATACTCAACTAATATCACATGAAATTTTAAAAAATTAGTATCTTAATATTCTAAATTTTATGGGGTGTGTTATACTTAATAGTAGATTTAAATGATACGGAGTATGGATGAATTATCCGTAATGTATTTGCTAGTTATAATACCGTTATAATCAGGATTATATTATTCAATGTTAATCATTTGAACAGTTTTTGTTTTTCGAGTTTGTGTGATTATATTAGAAATCTTTTTCAGGAATCTTCAGTGCAGGGATGTAACCAAGCAATAGTGACTTGAGTTCATTTAAATTAAAATAGATTACTATAAAATAACTACTAGATTATGCTGTAAATTTAATTTTTTTTAGAAATTTACACAAAATCCATTAACTTTTTGTAAATTCATAGTGCTAACCTACAAATATTGTGCTAGGTTAAGAAAATAAATTATTCTCTTAATTATTAGCTTAATATTATTATAATTATTAACTTAGTGAAAAATTATGTATGAGTTTTGTAATGATCTTTCAGGTTTCTCCTGAACTTTCCAGAATTGACTGGCAAAAAATGACTATTATTGCACCATCAGTAGTATCGACATCAGATGATATTGATGTGGAAAACATATGAAGTGGAGAAGGTAATATAATCAAAGCAATTTAGCCTATAGATAATTTAAAATTTTTTTTTTCTGTTTGTGAATTTTGTAACATTAGCATATTTGATTTAATGTTTGTTTCATATGTAGTGTTAGGTTTACCTAAATTATCTTTACTTGACAAACTAGACTTGTATAGGTACTTTAAATCAATTAAGAAAATCAGCTTTGAATGTAGCACAATTAATTCATACCATATTTCATTAATGTTTTGTTTTCAAAGCATTTTTTTGTTTGGGTGTTAGCCTATTTAATTTGTGTTATGGCAAAGTTAATTTTCTGCATCAGGATGTCCTATTTCATTGAGCAAGCTTTATAGGAGATTTTGAAGTTTGTGATAAAATAGCCATTAATGATTGTTTTGTCTTGTTAATGACAACAATATAAAGTTATTAACAGTCCCATTTACATTTTAAATGAGAAAATTTAGTAACATAGTAGTTGGAATCATTTTTAATTAGTAGTATTATGTGTCAATGCTTTCAAATCAGGGGCTTCCTTTGGAAAGTATAATCATATGATAATTTTAAGATAAGTATTGTTAGAAGCTCTAAATAAGTTTGTTTATATTATTTTTTATATAAAGAGTTTTGGAAGCTGCTGGAAAACAAAAGTTCTTAATAAAGTACATAATTAGTTTAATAACATTATTTCCCATAAAATTGCAATTATTTCATTTAGTAATTTGCACTTTTGTTGATACTGGCAATGATAATTATTTTTCTCTGTTAGCTAAAATTCTTTCTTTGTTACAGAGTCCATTGTTGTAGAAGCTCTTATATCGCCAGATGATTGTGCAAAATTTATAAGTTTGGAGGTAAATTTCTCCTTATAGAACTGCTGTATTCTTATATAGTTATCTCTCTCTGACCTCTATTTTGCACTATGAGGTGTACACTTATTTCCATTCTTATTTGGTATTCTTTTATCTCTCTCTACTATTATTTAGTTACAATAGTTTAATCATAGTAGTCTCTTTATAATTGGTTTAGTGTTTTTTGTACACTGGTCTGTCCCTTAGTGTATATCATTGACTAACATTACTTACACCTAGTGTCACATGACAGGTGTTCTTAATTACGATTATAATACATTATGTCCTTTCTTATAATATTCTTATACTATTACAATAGTGGCATTACACCTTACTTGTGGTATAGACATTAACCTTTTACTTCTATTTGGTATTATAAAGTGGTTTTGTTCACGTTTTACTTAGTGAATCCCCTTTTGGTCGGTTTTGGTTCACTTTATTTACTTAAATTCTTATTTAAAATCCATTTTGGGTATCTTATATTGGTACCTGTAGAAAGCTTATCAGTTCTTCTTGGTTTAAGGCACAAAACATTTTGGTTTAGGTAGGCTTTTCCTACTGATAGATGTGAATTTAGGTGAAATTTGTACCAACAATGTGTATGTTAGGTTGATACAAATTTACATTCTTTTAACCTTATTTTCTCAAGTTTGGTTTTATTAATGATAACTAATAACTCTTTAGTTATTGCCTTTTCTTATCTTACATGATTGTTTGACTATTTGAGTAATATTTGTTATTATTATGAGACAATTTTAATACTTCTTTATGTTACATGGGTGCTATGCATAACATGTTACTATGCTTTTATTCACAGCTTCTATTCAGTTAACAGTATAGTTACTTTCATTCTTTTATAACATATCTTGTCCTATACATTTATAATATTATCTGTTGTATATTGTACAGGAATGGGTTTCCTCTCCTTAAAACCCCACTGTTGTGTTTGTCAATTTGTACATACACCTATGCCAATGTGTTTTGAATTATTTTAATTATGTAAATCTCGGAGATATTTGGAGTTGTGGGATGTATTGATGTAAGTAATTAATTATTAACTTAGCTCTCTAAAAACTATCAGTGTTTGTGTACCTGTAACTTAAATAATTAATGAGTTATTTTATAATTCCGTTCAACCCTATTATACCTTGAAGAGAATTCTGTCTAATTTTGTATTTTTACTCTCTCTCTTTGGTGTCAGATAATTCCGCTATAAGCGCTGTAGTATCAGCTCAACGAAACTTGTAGGTTATTTCAATGTTTATGTTAACCAATTATTCTATACTTATTCAGTTACTTTTTTATTCCTAGCTCATTAAACCATACTCCAAATAACAAGATTTTGCCAATATATAAAGGTTCTTTATTTGTTTACTTCTTTAACATTGAATAATATATGTTCTAATTAACATATGCTTGAGCTATAGATTGTATGAATCGATTGTTGATTATTCTGATACTTTATTTAAATTTAGTTATATAGTGTGTTTTAATTTGTAATTAATTTAATTCAGGGTGTGAAGGTTCTTGTAACTGTGGGGAAGATTAAAAATACATAGATAAGAATGCAAGATTTACAAATTTAAAGTGCTGTGTAGTTAGTATGATTAATATAATAATAATTTACCAGACTAGAACGAAGCCAATCGTGTAGGCGGTTGATTGATAAATTTACTGTTCTGGACAATTATGCCGTATGATTTTCTTTCTTCGATTTAATAGAATGGAATTCTTCTCCTGTCCACTTCGGAATTACAGCTTCCTGGATTGGTTTACAGCCCGATTGATGCTTCTTCTGCAACGCCAGGATCCAAATACGTTCTTCTCTTGGTTGAAGCAATTAGTGTTGTTCCGTGTTTTTGAAAGGTTATAACTTCTGGTGTAGTGAATATTATTAATTGTGATACTGTTAATTCTTTCTATTTGGTTTAATATATCATCAATTCCCTTCGGATATGGGACAGTTCAAGTTCTTCCTTGTATAATCCAGTTATTTATTCTCTATTGTGATTTCATACTGTAGTGTTATTTGGATTAAACTGTACTGGTGATAGTCATAAACATTGTCATTAGGATTTTGTGTTTTATAATCGTGTCTGATGATTTAAAATATTCCGATTAAATAGATAATTCTTGGGTTTTTTAATCTCATCACATTCAGATCATCAAAGCAATTATTGTCAAATTAACAACTTCCTCTTCTTCTGTCGTCCCTAGCAACACACGACTTCTTCCTTCCACATGTTTTGAATATAGTGTTTATTTCATATATTTTTTGTCTATTCCTTATCAATTTGCTATCCTATCGGAATGTAACTTTACCGATAGTTGGTTTATTATTTTCTACACATATTCTGCTGGTTTTTTGATATAAGCCGGTTTTTTTCCTTTTTTTATATTTAATCCACTTTCGATATTAAATGTTATTAATCGATATCATGGCATTATGGTATTATCATAATTTGTATAAATTTTATTATATATCATTATTAATTTAATGTTTTTTCTAGCTCTTCAAATCGTATTCATTAATTATTATTAATTGATGTACCTAACCTTTATGTTATGAGTGGTTATATAGTGGTTTTGGCTGTTAGGCCTTTTATTGTAAACAGATCTACCTGTGTTTATAACTGGTACACATCTATAGCCCCTTTTACATAAATTCATACATATAATTAAATCTTAACTATTAACATTTACATAAACAATTATTTTTTCCATATCTAATAACAATTTTATCTTGACCTATGGATCACATATAAGAAAATTCAAATCTATTAACGTTAATTAGCTGCTTCACACTTCATTCTACAACAGTCATTGAATAATACATCTTGTTTCGTTATCTTTCATTAACTCAACACATATTTGGTATAACATAACATAAACTTTATCATAACATTTGTTGTCACAAAATAATACCTCTTAACTCAAAATTCTTATTTGCTATTAGTAAATTATTGTTTCATTTTTTGTTTGTTTTTCATTAAACATATATCATCAACTATTGTCTAACTTACAGGTTCGGTTATTCTTGTTAATATTACCTTGCATCCTTATTTACCTTTATCTATGATTATAAATATAATTATTAGATCTTTGTTCTATCATGGGGTTAAATATTGACTTGTTTATTATTCTGTGAACCTTGTTTTTATGTAACTTGAGTGCTAGCATTTCTGTTGCGTTACAATATTGGTCATCTCAGTTAGTCAGTTCTTGTCCATCTCTTCAATCTGTAAGTTGTTCAGTCATTGCATATACGGGTAAGACGTTCTATAGTTGACTGGCTCTTGGAATCTATATTTTATGCCATGGTTGTTAGGTGTCTTTCTCGTAGTATGTTTCTTCCTTGTCTTCATTGGTTCCTTACTGACCGAAAACTATTGGGTTGTTGGTTCCTGTGGTACAACCATTGTTCGGTGCATCTTCTTTTTCTTATAATGTTATTTCACTTGTTAGTTACCATTAGTTTTATTAACTCTTATTGTTGTGAGTTTATCCTTGGTGATGAGTAGCTCATGTAGTTTCATGCTTGGCCTTTTAGAAGAAACACTTGGTTTGTCTCTTTCACTCAATTATTGACATGTGTTAATATTTTGGGTTACTGAAATATTTGGGCTCATATGTCTCGTTACAATATTAACTGGTTGTAGGCATATAAACTTATACACTGTTGTGAGAATTGTACAAAAGTACCTTTAAGCTAATTTCAAAACACAACATTTCAGAATTAATCACATTTTTTTCACTTTATAGGCTATGTCACACCAAAAGAAAATGTACAGGTCACTTTCAACAACAGTTGACAACAGCTGACTGAATATTATCCGATGACAAAATACTAAACAGATGGGAGATAGTCACACCAACCAACCATTTTGTATATAGTCTTTAAAATGAGATTTTTTTGCTTGTACACGGAAAACCTGGATCACTGTATTAAGATATATATTTTAGATATGTAGGTCAATTTATTAATTTTGAGCTATTAATTTAGCTAGTGCTAAGCTTTAAAACACAGTTATTTGTATGAAAGAAAAGTACAATTTTGTAGGCCAAGTAATAAATCCAACTATGATTCTGAAAAATTGTCACGGGTAGGAAAATAAAAATAATAATAATTCACCGATCTGAATGACGTTTTACAGAATCGTGATAAACATAAAATTACTTTTGATAGTGATCCCATGCTCATCCCAAGTTGAAACTTTCAGAATATGTAGAGGAAAACAATATCTTTCACATATATTTTTTTGAGAATTTTAAAAATACAGTTTTTCAAAATTCAGTAAATGCAATAATGATGTGTTTATAAAAAATATATATATTTTCAACTAATTATGTTTTATATCATATGAAAGCCCTTTAAAAGAGCTTTCAAATGAACTCGATGTCATTATTCTAGCTTAGTTAGAACACAAGTTGTGAACAAATCAATATTGTTGCGCAAGTCAAAAATTTTATTTATTTTTTTCATTTTTGAGCACCCATTACTCAGTAACCTTTCGTCAGAAAAATGTGAAAAAATTGATTTGTGTTACTATTTATGAATACTACATGCATACTTAATTTCAAATAAATCTAAGAGGGTCAGGTTGTAGCACTTGTTGATTTGACACGGAATATCTCTTAAATGTAACTTGAAGTTTTCATTTTGTTGTAAACATACCAGTCTAGTTTTTCTATTTATAGTTTATGCTTTTTTTTTTTAATAATTTCAACTAATTGAACCCCTAATCAATCCTACACTCCCTCGCAGAAAAACCTATATTTAGTTCATTTATATTGTCATCTGAGTTTAGTTATGTTTGATGTAATAAATAAAATGTTTATTTCATCAAAGGTGTTTTCACTTTTTGTAATTATGTTCTTGTAAATAAATATTCTATGTACTTTATTAATGTAATCTTATAGTTACTGATAAAGTAACAAAGCCCAAATGTCTGTGTGGTATTTTTGTTGTAATAATATTTGTCTGATATGTATTATTTTTGCAATGTTTTTATGTATCTTCTATGAAGAAATAATTTGTTCATTATCCTTAATAATTATTAATTATTGATACCTTAGAATTGAAACTGTTTTGTATAAATTTTGTAATAAAAATCAATGTACTTGTAAGTCTTTTTTTATCAATAACCTATTGAAAATAACACATTCCTTGTGCAATGCAAGTAGGCCTACCAAATACCTACCAAAAATGTATATCCCCAATTTTTGATAGAATATTTGATTTTTGTTGCCATCAGAATTTTACTTTGATTTTACTTTCATGTTCCATAAGGAAATGGAAGTATGGTGATGGCAAAAAAAATCGTGTTAGAGATTTTTGCAGATTCTGATTATACTACCCTCAAAACATGAAAAAAAGTAATTTATCGAAAAGTGTCTGTGTGTCTGTCTAGATTTTTTATGGCAAACGATAAGAGCCGCAAATTCAAACAGAATCAAATAATTTTTTGCATACAGCCCTGAATTGTAGAGTATTCAAGACCTATTGTTTTTTTGTGAAGATCGGTTAAGATAAAGGGGTAGTTTACCTGCAATATTTTATGTTGTAACAAGAGAAATTTTTTCATGACGAACGATAACTGCCGTAAATTCAAACAGAATCAGATATTTTTTTACATATGTGCCCGAGTTATAGAGGACTCAAGGCCTATTGATTTTGGTGAAGATCGGTTACGGGGAAAGGGTAGTTTACCTGAAACATTTTTTTGTTGTAACGTAATAGTTTACCTGATAATTTTTTGTATATATGTACTACGTTATTGACAACAAAGAAGCAGTTTGTTTTTAAAATTCCTTCCCGGCCTGTTTGGCCGTAGACCAATGTTTTCTGCAAAACCAGACGTTTCGCCAGTGCCATCGACTTCCATCATCAGTGAAAATCAAGTGCGATAACGTGAGGTGGTATACGTTAGTGCCCACAGTAAGTGGCTGAAGCAGTAAGTAGAAAGAAGTAGTTTCAATGGAAATATTTCATTTCAAAAATGATTTTAAATATAAATCTTAGAACATGGAAGTCGTGTATGATTCTCCATACCAATATTTTGTTCTTAAGTGTGCTATTAAGTATTAGGAATCTTCTCCATGTCAAGGTATAGGATTACAGCCTGTTTTGCCTTCACTGAAGGCATCTCTTTTCCTTGCCCTACCTATATCTCGTCTTCCCTGAGGTCTGTATCTTATTACTTGTTTAGGTAGTCCCATGTTCTCCATTCTCTTGATATCCTGCCTCTATTTTATTTGTCCTTCCCTTATTCTGCCGGCTATAGAATATACATTTTACTTGGTACTTATATTTTCATTTCATATTTGATATCTAAGGGTTTGCATTATGAATACTCGACACAATATTTTTCTTGTTAGATTCGAAGTTTTAAGTAATTTTCTCTTAAAAAGTGTGTATGAACATTTTAGCACGACGAGATTGTCTGTTTTATTATTATTCTTAACATTTTGGTTTTTATTATTAATTTTTGGTTTATTGATTTATTCTACCCAATTCAATCTATTATTGAATCCGATATGAATAAATCGGTTTACTTACTCTTTGACATCGTTTATTAATTTTGTTTAAATAGTTTAGAATGTTTTTTGTTCCATTTCATGAGTTCGATTCTGAAGAAGTTGCGTTGACTCTTCTATTATTAGCTGCGGTGAGTTGCTCTGTACTTTCCTGTATAGACACTAACATAAACACAACATGTACATGATACTTAATATTATTATAACATTAATAGTTAATAACATTTTATTATGGCCTATGCATACTGCATTGGTCATTGTCACTTCTGATAGTGTCCTTTTTCTTCATCTTGTGGTTTTATTACCTTAACTATAGTTTGTTAAGTGAGTTTACTATACTTTAGGAAGTTACCTTTTTATATGGGTTGTAATCCTATCAAATTATTCTCGTTATTGCTTGAATATCTCTTATCATTGTTTTGATAGCACTGTTATTATTGTGCAGTAGTTCATTCTGCATTTATGCTGAAAATTGCTTGGGTTTAAAGTAACCAAGATTACTTGCATCTAGCTGTCAACATGGTTTATTTATTATTATTGTTATTATTAGTATTTGGGTGGCTATAATCCTTGAATTTACTTATTCGAATAGTATTCTGCCTCATTCAATGTTGTTGGTTTAGTTCCTACTCTTTTATGATAAGTTTACAAGATAATTTTGTTCATCATGCATCCATTCTATGGCAAGCATATAGTTATAATATACAACAATGGATTATTGTCGGTTTTGTGTTTCTGTATTACATTTGATTTATTTGACTTTATGTAGTACTGGTATATCTATTGGTTATTATTAGATTACATTTTGTTTATCTTTTACAGTCTTTACTATTGGTAATTAGTGGTTATTTCTAATATCAATTCCACTTTACAATTGGTCATTGGTGTTTTAGACATAGCCCGCTTTTCATGTCTACACATAATTTAGCTAAGAACTTATTATTATTCATTCTCTTTCTTACTTTTTATGTTCAATAATTCATTCTTATTGATTATTGTTTGTATTACATTGTCAAGGAAGGTATTCACTTAATAAGTTTTGGTCAGTGTCAATTTGTTTTGCAGCTTAGGGGTTTAAATCATGTTGTTTATTCCATTTATTCTTTCTTCTTTTATAATAATTCTTTTATTGCCATATGTTAGTTCATTATAATTCATGTTATCTCCCTTTTTTGTGTTTGATCTGGATATTTTCTTCTTCTCTTCACCGATTCCTTCCTCCCTCTTAATAAGTTTCTTCATGGCGTTGTTTTCACTGGTTTCCTTCTCACGGTTAATAGGTTTCTTCTTGATTTTGTCTTTAATGGGTTTCCTTCTCACTGTTTGATCTATTGGGTAATTATGTACGTCGTCTCGTTGTTAGTCTTGCTTTATCTTCTTTAGTTGCACATTTACTGGTAATTCCTTCTTCATTTTAATTCACTTGGTTTTGGCTTATGATACTTCCTTTTTTATCCATGATCGTATGCTTGACCTTGTAGGTATTCTTAATTGTAGTGGCTTTCAACTTATTTGTGGTACGCTGGTGTTGGTAGTGTTATATCTACCATTACAACATACAAAAATTTGACAGATATTTTTGTCACAAAAAACTTTTATGATATATTGTGTATAAATACACATAAAGGTATTTTTGCCACAAAAAAACGTTTATGATATATTGTGTATAAATACACATATAAAGGTATACAATACATTTGATTTGTTTAACAGTCATTATAAGACAGTATTACCATATAGGGGAGAGCAGAGAGACATAAGTTGATACTTTGTACTTCTTCAAGTGTCCCTTAGTCGCAGCACCTCTGCAACTGTATAACGTTTTTGTTATAGCTTGTAGTACATGCTCCTCCAGTCTGATTATAGCAGTGTACAGTAAAATGAGTCTTTGTTCCCTTTTGTATTTTAGAACGTGTAAAGCAACCTTTTTGTCACTAATTTGCTATGGGTGTTTACAGCTACGTACTTTGTTGGATCCATGGTAAGTGTACAATTGATTCATACTAATACAAAAGCAATGTGGCAACATGAGGGCAAGTTATGTTTCTCTATAACTTTTAAAAGAAAATTAATTCATAACCTAACAGATCTCAGAATTAATTATGTGTCAGTTACTTGTGATCCTATAATGAAGATTACGTGTTTATTAAATCCTGAAAAACTAAAATTTTTAAAATGATAATAGTAATAATGGCTCCTTTTTATGCCGCCTAGGAAATTTAGGAGGTAGAATAGGTTGCCTAAAGTGAGTGTTCGACACACGCACTAAAGGTAGAGTGGCCAGCAGCACTACACTTCAGCCACTAATTTTAAAATTAAAGGTGTACCTTCAATTTCACCAGAAGGAAAGTGGTATGTTGGTACAATGTAAGTAAAACATTTTGTTCCGTTTTCTTTTTTTCATATTTGGTTCAAACGTACAAGTGAAAAACTTTCTGGGGCGATGTAGCTCACAAACCCTACAAAGACTCGGCGTTTTCCACAACTTGTATTTAGGAAAGAACAAAAAGAAAAATCAGATTTCTGTGTTATGATCTGCACTATTCTGTTAGTTATTATGGTTTGTACCCTAAGAATATTCGTAAGCCTCCGAATACGTGTTTGCAAATAATGTCTATTTTCTGGTGAACTGGGCCGGTAAAAGATTGTTTTACTGGCTTCATGCAGCGACATTCAAGGTTGTCTTTTAGAGAGGCTGAAGCAACAAGTTTTGCAATAGCATTTAGTTTTAATAAACATAACATAAAACTTTCTTCAATATTGGAATTCTGTGATAAGTCGCCTTCATTTTTACTGTCACAATATTTGGAATGTGAAGGAAACCAGGCAGCATAACGACAGTGCACTGTCCTAACAAAGTTGTCAGTTTGAAGGGAAATAAACAAGTCAGCAGGGTTACCCCTTTGGAAAAGGGTGAAACCAGTGGTATTTTCATAGATGGCAGCTGGAAACCACCACTTATCGTTATATCCACAGAGTGTTATGTAGATATCACTTTGATTATTTATGGACCAGCAGGTTGTATTGGAGTAGCACATCCATCAAGATAAATTACAGCCTCTCTTTTTTTACTATTTATGAAACAGTTTATACCTCATACCCGTTACAATCTGACTTCAGCCATTAGACAAGTGTTTATATGGCCTGTTTCGGTGCAGCCGCTGAGAGCTGGATGACAATAAACCCAGGTAAAACCATGACATACCTGGGCTAACAAAAGATGCTCTTTCAAAGGCAGCTACACCATCTAACTGACAGCAGGTTTTAGTTCAACTGGAATTTGGCCATTAAATGAAAATATATTCAGTATCGAAGAGTTTCTGTGTTCACCTGTAATTGACAGAGAGATAGGAGACAAAAGTAATTATGAAGGAAGATTAACACCAACAAAAGATTGTCAAGAGACCACAGTAGCCGGACCTCCCACGTCGGAAATAAACGAGACATCTGCTAATACCTTATCACAATTGACACCAGAATAAATTCGCCCTTATCCGAAAGCGACTGCAAAAATAAAATAGAAATGCGCCAAGAAGAAAAAGTCAAGTATTCTCACTGACTCCTATTAAAAAAGCAATTCGTATTGAAGAGGAGGCATGACAAAAGAAGGAGCGATCAAAACGGAAACTAATCATGAACGGTAAAACGAAGGCGATTTGTGGACTGTATAGAAACGGTCAATCAAACTCTCCAAGACTTAAGAAATTGTAACAAATTAGTGGGTAGCGTAACATTTGTTATTTCAGAGGATTCTCGCTAGAGATTACCGGTAACTGCAAGAGGAACCCGCGCTGATATTGTCTCAGTGTGTTTAAAGTCCTCGGCGATGTGGAATGCTATTCAGACTAAATTTGCAAAGCAATATGAGAGCCCATTTAGGAGGAGGAGGAGATGGTGATTTTTCTACAAACTTACTGCACCTCGGTGACGGTAGTGTTCCTAATGACGATAGCTTCACAGAAATTGACGAAAAACTGGGACATAGTAAATAGTACAACACTGTATTAATTGCTAAATTCTGTGCAAAACGTCAAGTGTTTACTTGATAAAAATTACAAGTGGTTATTCCCAAAGAATCGAATCTGTGAAGGAAAATAATGATACAAGTTTGGAAAAATTTTCTGGGGATAATAAAAAGTCCGAAGAATCTATTAACACCGTATTTAATATTGAAAATATAGTGTACTATCTCCAAGAATTTTTGAATTCTTTAAATCAATCTTGCATTCCGCCACAACGGTTCATTCTAAAGGTTGGCACTCCAACAATGTTGTTGAAAAATTTACATCCTCCGAACGTTTGCATAATACAAAATGCAGGTGACACGGGAATTTCTGTGTCAAGTAGGTAATAGCGTTATTATCGACTCAAAAGCCCTCTTCACACACACATTCGAATCAGTAGGCTACTGGTTGTTAGCATTACCTGGTGTAATTACCAACTTATAAATTGTAACATTCTTTACTTTAGTACACACTTGAAGGAAATTAACAGTTTCGAAATTACATCCGTTCCATTTACATAATTTTCATTAAACCTACTTAATATGTAGTAGTGAACGATAAGCTTTTCCAGGTTTTACTAGTACTTGACCTACAACGGTCTGATCTCCTACACTCAGTGCCTCTGTCTTTAATGATCACTGCTTTTTTTTACATAATAATTTTCCCATTCCTGCATAGAATTTACCCGCTCGTACAGAAGGCAACAGAATTTAGTGAATCCAAGCTGCAATCGAAGTATAACTACGTTACTTTCACATCTCCGTAGGTATGCCACGAATATCCGTCATACTGAATTCTGCTCAATAAAAGTTTCATACTATCACATGACTCCGACATGTAAGCAGTAAGTTATAAACTGAAGGGATTGGTGAATTATTAAAAATGGAGTAAAATCAATAGGTTAAAAAAAGTTCGTAGAAGTCTTTTGAGTGGAGGGAACGTTAGAAAACTGTTTATGTTATGAATGCTTAAGCCTACAAATCGTGATAGTTGTTATTATTATTATTATATTATTACTATAAAACAACATTTGTATTATTTTAATACAGACAGGAGTGAATACAGCCTTCGAATGAATTAGTAGTACGAACGCGTCAGCCTGCCAACACACATTAGATCTGTATATTTGTGTCGTGACGACGGTAGTAATTTTCGTAAACAAAGACTGTTGTGTCATTACGACATTAAGAATGTTGTTGGCGTGAATTTAATGCGACAGATTTTTTTTACCTCTGCCCATGTTCTCTCTTTCAGTCCTCTCACTCACTCACTCACTCACTCACTCGCTCTCTCTCTCTCGTGCGCGCACACGCACGCGCGCCAACTCGTACAGTTTCTTCTTTTTCTTGTCAACAATTTCAGTGTTACACACAATCCTTCACTGTTTGTTTGTGCCTGTTTGTTTAATCATTCATTGTGTTCGTACAGACTACACATTCAAACTTGAGTAATCTGTTTGTAGCAGTGTAACATTTCAACAAACACTTAAAGAGGCGCGCTTTGGGTGCAGTCGCAGAAGGACCTGCCGTGCTAACTTAATGAAAATAAAAGGAAATTAATAGTGAGGTAGTCATGTTTAATTAAAGGTAGTAGTGAGGTTTGCCCCTATTAGTGAGGTAGATGGGGAAAATTGACAGAGAAAGAGTGAGGGGGAGAAGAGAGACGGGGGAGAGAGAATTACGAATTTTTAATTATTCTCATTCATACCGAATATCATTTGTAAGAATATAGTTATGCAGTTATTGGTATACAGTAGTACCGAAGCAACATGTTTCAAGTTGACTCCCATCCGTTGGAAATTTATTCACCATTCTGATTAATAAAAATTTCTACAAGTACCAATAATATAAATAACAACCTGCAGAAGCAGAAGAGTTTATATCTTACAGAGTTGAAGAGTTGTAATGTTACATTAATTATATTTTTGCTTTTCGTATATCACAGTGAGCAGTAATCTAATTTTTTTGAAATAATACGTGAAGGCTTATATATTAAGAATTAATTTTTTTTTATAGTTTCCGTAACTTGCTTGTAAAATAATTAGGTATCCAAAAGGTAAGTTACATATTTTAATAGCAACTTATAAGTTCCTCATCCTCGGTTTTTTCCTTTCTTCAAAATGTACCACTTCTTAATTGCGAATAAATTATTTAACGTAATAATCGTTTCACCAAAGGCTGTTTGGATCCTGTTAATAAAACTCTTGAGTCTGCTGCACATAATCCTCGCTTTTGGTTCATGTTTCGTTAACTTTCTACATTACAATAAGTTTAATTATTTTCAAGTTCCTTATAAGTAGCCAACTGTAGTAAACATCATGTACTTTGACCTCTCTCTCACTCTCTCTCTCTTTCTTTCTGTTACTCTTGTTCTTCTCAATAACTGTATCTCAGGAAGTCTGAACGTAACAGGTTCTTAAGTAAACTTCATATGACAACGTGCAAAATCTTAAACATCATTTGGGCTTCAGTTATGTTATAATTTTGTAAGAAAGCTTTACAAAATACTTTTTACACTGCTTCTGTATACGAAACTAGGTGCAGGTATGTAATCAAATTTTTAAGTAGGCCTATTTATTCTAACACTGTTACAGTTTCTTGAAAACGCCGTATGTAAACAAACATTAAAACTTAGTAATAAGGTTTATCAAACTACTATTTTTCTTGGACGCATTAACACAAATCAGTAATCTAGAGACCAATTTTATATTGAAAAATCGATGTCTAATAAACGGAATTTGATATGCAAAAATCCATCGGTTAAGAAAATAAAGTAAACTTGGTTAGTAACAAATAATTTTGGCAAAAATTTTTAATTTGATATAGGCTATAATTGATTCCAATTTTATTACAATCTGAGAAATGAAGCCAAATAGATTTTCATAAACGTTGGTCTAGTAACAAAAAAAGTTTCATTCTTAAGCGCACAATATTATAATTTCCCTTTCATCCCGGAAAAAAGACTGTATTAAGCTACTATCATACTTGTCTAGTCTACACTATTTAATGGGTATATTATAGGTTTCACAAAAATTGATTATCTTACACATGGTTTTAATATATCACTAAACTTTGTGAAAAGTCTGAGTGAAAAGAATTATATACACAACGGTTGATGTTAATACAGGTCTTAATTCGTTTCAAAATTTATAGATAAATAAAAAATTAAAATTATCACATATATTGTGTGGTGTATAAAATAAATTGTAATAATCCTTTCTAATATGATTACTTAAGCCATAATATCCGAAGTTGGACCGTTCCTTTATTCTTCTGTAGCCTCCTACATTCTTGCGTATCTGCTGTCATATTCGCGTCTCACAGTCATAGTAGACAGTAGGCTATAATATTATACCTTTTTTTGCGTTGTCTGAGACTTGTCTCAGAGGATAAGACTCAGGCTGATCTGGGGCAAGCACCCTTCCGCCGATTGGAGATTTAGAGGAGTCGCACGCCAGCGCAGCGCGGACCGGTGGCGAAGTAGGTGGAGGCATTCAGGATAGAGTGTAGTGTATGGATGTGTATTTGTGTGTTTACGTAGTGTGCAGAGCCAAATGGGTGATGGTAGAGCCATAATAAAAGTATAAGTCAAACGACAGCCAAGACGAGGTCGAGTAACGCAGGACGCCAAAGCTGGAGGGAGGTGTCAGAGAGGCGTCAAGGTAAGGCGGGGAGGCACAAAGGAGAGGGATAAAGACCGGATAGGTAGATAGGAAAATTTAAGATGTTAAGTTATCAATAAGGAAGCCAGGTGTAGTAAGTATGACGAAGAGACTTAATTATTTCTATTTCTCCGTTGGCGGGGGTTTCTGGGAGGAGGTCCATCGGGAATGGTGAGGAGACGGTTTATGACAAAGGAAGGTCTGCGGTAGTTACAGGTAGTATTAATATTATACAATACCTCCACATTTAAGTTGAGGAATTCCAATCAGCCTTCCGTTGCGTTACTTCTCTCTTGAGCTTTGATATAATTCGTTGCGTGCTCTTTATTGCAGCTGTAATATCTCCTTCGTTTTATAATTCGTAACGTTAAATATTCTTCCTCACCCTGGAATTTTCCATTCTCTTTTACTAATTTCTTTTCACTTCATAAGACTTTTCTATACAAAAGCAAGTATATAAAAAAGTTATAAGGTCGGGGATTAGCAACCAAATGGCATTGTTTAAAAACATTTATCTAAAAGTTTCTTTTCTATAGTTCATCGTACACACCCTTGCGAGATAAAAATAACTACACGGTAGTTTCTTTCGCAATTTTTCGCATTATTTTGAGACAATCGACTGGTGATTTAGAGATAAATACTTAATATTAATGGGGTCTCATACATTTTATATTATATCTGTTTTCTATCCTACTGATAGAATTAGAAAAACGGTAGCTATCTCTCTTTTCCTTTTAAAAGCACAATACATATTAATTTACCAAGTAGCAGTTTCCTTCTTCATTTAAAATTTCTATCAAATCTACTGTATATTGGACAAAACAGAAGGGGAAACATACGTGCTTACAAGGTAGTGTAAACATCCTGTAATGCTGTCAAATCAAAATACAAAGGAAGGGGAAGTGAATACTGTAATGAGTAGCCCCTACATTCATATTTATGCAGGTGTAGGTGATGATTAAGGCCCGGATTTTTATGTAATTACATATTTGAATGCTGAGTGCACATTTACACGGAAAAGCCAGATATCGGCGAATCATACCAATAGGTGTCTTATCCGCGAGTTTAATTTTACATATTTTTACATATTTTGTTCATATTACATATTTCACTCCATCTTACATATTTCTACATATTTTACTATACTTTACTTCAATTTGAAAATTGAAATGGCAAAAAATAGTTAGGCCTATAACAACATTATTCAGATGCGCAAATGTGCAATTAATCAGAATCAGGTCCAATTAAATTTATTACAAGAAAAGGCAAAATATTGCATCTGTTGCAATTGCACACATAGATTCTACTTTCAAGAAGTAAAATTTTTTACGAGCTCAAGCGACAAGTAAGGCATTTTGCACGGGATGTTAGATGAGAATGGTATGCGCGGCCCCACTCATTTACGTTTTGTTCGCACGTTCAGCTGGCTCGGTGGGGAAAGAACGTGCTGTCCGCAGTAAATAAATACTCTTCGCAGATCTTGCAATTCTCGCAACGGATTCCATCTACCTAAACAAACAAATATCTATATAACTCTATGCTATTGTAGGGCACAATGTGATTTTTGACGCCAGTATTATCGACGCTCTCGGAGTGTAAGCCTACACGTAAATAACAATCTGGCGTGCAGTGTGGTGTGTTGAAGTTATTGTCAAGTCAGTGTTTTGTCTTTCGCCTACACTTCTGCGCTTGCTTGTTTCTTGCCTTGGCGGATTCTCGTTGTTGGACAAAAGACGTCTTAAATAATATATTGTGCGGTATTGTTCAACGCAAGTTCTTAAGAGTTTTAAATACAAATATCCTTGTTTTATCATGGCACCGACCGCATCATCTTTGTCATCTAAGTTAAAATCATGGGTACAGATTGACAGTGCTTTTACAACTGACGATAAAGCTGTATTTTGCCAAGTTTGTTATGGCCAAATGGTGTTAAAGAAGAGAAGGTACTGCTGTTGTATAGAGATGCAGCAGCATACATGTTAAAATCAGGTAATTCTCTAAATGTGTTTTACCCCAACCTACTACATGTTACATGCCTGGCTCATGGATTGCATCGAGTAGCTGAAACTGTCAGAGACCTTTTCCCCGAAGTAAATACATTAATATCAGCAAAAAAAAGGTGTTCTTGAAAGCTCCTTACCGTATCCAGTGCTACAAACAAAGGCTACCTGACACACCTCTGCCTCCAGAACCCGTAATTACAAGATGGGGAACCTGGATCGAAGCCGTAAATTTCTACAGTGACAACTTTGAAGCTGTGAAGTATGTGGTGGAAACATTATCTCCCGATTCTGCAGTGTCAGCGAGCGAATCCTTGTCTGCATTCAACAACTCTAAGGTGATATGTTCAGTTTCGTACATCAAAACGCATTTCAGTTGTATCAAGAAACTGGAGACTGCAGGTCTGACTCTCCAAGAGGCCATAGGAATAGTTGAAGAAGCAGTTAACAAGTTAAATGCTGTGCAGGGTGAAGTCGGTGACAAAGTTTCTACTAAATTAAATGCTGTGCTGAATAGAGACCCTGGTTACTCAACTTTACATACCATTTATCGCATATGTAACGGCGAAACTGTAGAATCGATTGAGAATATTCTTCCAAGTACGATTCCTCTATATAAACATGCGCCGGTGACGACATGTGATGTCGAGAGATCCTTTTCTATATATAAAAACATACTCTCAGACCGAAGACAGTCCATGTCAACAGACGATATAGAAAAGTATTTAATAATTAATTGTGCAACTAAACAGTGGAAAAAAAAACTTACATGGACACTTTATTCTTATGCAGAGTTATAGTAGAGTTTTATATATATATATACAATATAGATTTTCAAGTCAAAAATCTACCTTTAATTTTATAGTAATTTCAACTCTCCTAGTAAAATACTTTGTTAAATAGTTAATAATTCTCAATTTTTTACTTTATACTCATGTCCTATACTACAGAAATCCATAGGTAAAATACTTTGTTGTTGTTAATTTTATAATATCAAGGTTTCTTTTTTAATACTGTTTTCTAAAATATGTTTTCATAAATTTTCTAAAGTACAATAAACAATTGAAAAGTAATTCATTTCTTATGCATGCTGTCTAATTGTAAACTCTTCTACAAAGAGTTGAACTTTCAGATACTGTGTATTCTGAGGGTTAACTTATTTTCTGTACCAGAAGTGGTAATCTAACTGGTGATTAGTGTCAGCCCCGAACTTGATTAGTATTTTATGGATTACATTGACTTTGCTCAAAATATATTTGCATGTTTTGAAAGTGATTTTAAAAAGTTTAAAATGAAGCACCTATTATTTTCAAAACCTTTCAAAGAGGGCACTGTTATGTTCTCGTAAAATGTAAATTATATTGTTGACGTGAAAGTATTTTAATACTACATATTTCTTAAATATTACATATTTAGCTACATATTTTCCTTATTTTTCCTACATATTTATGTACATAAAGGGAGACTGTGCGCTGCGCCGTACGCTAGACAGAGAGGGTATAATAGCAACTATCTCGCTCTACTTTCGTCAGTGAAACACGCGGCGGATGAGTAAATTTTAGTCGATTCATTTTTGCAGTTCAACCTGTGATAACTTCAAAACCAATAAATATACAGCAATTCTGAAAACTGCATTGTGTTCAGTAATTAAATCTCTATAAGTAGCCAAAATCTCAATTAATATAATTAACAATTACAGAAGATACACAGAAGAAGAACGTGTTTTTTTAGACGTTTCTATTGGTTTAGCATTTGCATTTGTACACTGTACTCTTTAAAATACAAAAAGTAAAATTGGTTAAAAAGTTTTACTTACAGTACGCCTACATCCGTTTTTGAAAAAGTTTGTGATTCGGCTGCTTCTTCAATGCACACGTTTTTTGGAAGCCATGAAGCCAAAGTGAGTCGACCTAACGCCGCTGCCCCAGACAAAATAAAGTATTTCAATTGTAAAAACTTAAATATTCAAAAATAGTGAACCATATCGCAGAATGACGTAAGTGTAGTGAAGAAAAAGGGGTGATCAGCCAAAACATCAAGAGTAGTATCTTTACATCCCTAACCATTTCGCTAACCAAAATTGCAAAAATTAGTTTGGAGATACGTCCGGATATGGGAGGTTCCGGATATCACAGGTCCGGATGTGACAGGTTGTACTGTATTTACCTTATAACAATTCCCCCTAAATAAAAGGGAAATCCCCAAATTCATATTTCGAAGCCACCTGTTGTAGATAAAACGGTATTTATCTTGGATACATACGTTTAATCTCATACAAACGTTTTTATGTGTGTTCCCATCAGCACCGACACACCTGTACAGGCTTCTCCATATTTTTCTACACCTGTCCAAATATGACTATACTGATTACAATAGTAATTTCTTCTACGGTTTGTTTATGACCATAAGATATGTCTTTATAGTTCCTTTTAAATACCATTATTTTCTGCTCATTCGTACAAAACTTTAATTGTTGAATGTGCCAATTCTGATAATCTTTGCCAAACCCAAATTTTAATGTTATACGGCGTCACCTTATTATGTAGCAAACAAAATTAGAACAAATCACTCTTATTTTAGCAGTAGCTTTTTTAAGGAGCCCAGAGTAGGCCTATACCTACCCGACACGCACACATTTGAAGGATCAGTATTTTGTCTTGGAGTTCACTCTCCCAGCTGAGATACCCATGTTTTTAGGGACCAGGAACTCGCATTTGAACTTCTATCATCAGCTACATAATGTAAATCCTAGATAAATGTACAAGCCTATGCTCTAAAAGCCTAAGCTATGATACCCACAATCATCTACGTTTTACTAAAATAATGGTTGCAAGTTAAATTTTTTGATTCATGTTGATGCTTTTGTCTCGAAGAAACCAGGTAAATTAATCTGCTTTTCGTATCCGGCCGACGATGGTGTGCTCCCACTTACGAACAGTGGCACTTGCAACTCGTTTCACTTGCGAACACTCAAGTAGATAAGACACGTAATTAATTTTTGATACGTGAGAGTACCTCCCACTTGCGAACACACAAACAACGATGTATGTACATCCACCCTGTATTGTGTTTATGTTTTTATAATTCGTTAAATGTATTTTTTGTTACCAACTACGTTTACCAAGTTACAATTTTTATAAAACTCACACACACACACACACACACGCATAGCCGCTCCCTCTCTCTCTCTCTCTCTCTCTCTCTCTCTCTCTCTCTCTCTCTCTCTCTCTCTCTCTCTCTCTCTCTCTCTCTCTCTCTCTCTCTCTCTCTCTCTCTCTCTCTAAATTAAAAAGGAAGGTTATTTTTTATTTATTTTTATTAGTCAACTTGTAGAACGGACGACGTGATCTTGAGAAACATCCCAACTTCAGAATCTTTTTCATATCTTTTAGTTTATCCAATTCAGTATACTTTTTCGTCCTTTTCATAGCTTAAAAATTTCACTCCATCGTTACATCGTGTTCTGAATACATTTCTCTGCCTCAGATTATAAACATTTGATAATGTTTTTTATTCTTGGATGTGGTCTTCCAACGTGGCTGTTTAGTTTCTGATGCGTGCTTGTACGGTATTATTCATTGTATGACGTCGGAAGTAGCAGTTCCGTAACTCCTGTGGCACTAATCATTGTCTAGCTATTGTTCTACGAAACAATTAAAGAATTAATCGAGTTTCTCTTCCTCTGGAACTTGACCATGGATATACTACCAGCCACATTCTACATCTTTTCGAAGGAAAGCAAGTGTAGCACACATTAGGATTTTTGTGCTCCCTAAGTCATTTGAATGTGTATACTCGTGCAAAGTGACTACTGCAGCTTTTGAATTTTCCATTCATGAAAAATTACTTTTAATCTTTCAAACTCTCTTTTCTATTGATTTAACCAAAAATCGGGAGCTTAGCTTGCACAACGTCTTCCGCCCGGACGGAAACTACTCTCGTCAATTTTCAAACCGGGACAATTGACAAACTGGCCGGGACCCCGGGATCAGGTCGTCAAACCGGGACAATCCCGGTCAAACCGGGACGTATGGTAAGCCTATTTATACATGTATTTATCGGTTTTCAATATTGATGTGAGCATTGTACTGTAGAATTAGGAAGCGATTGTATTGAACGAATCACGATTATCAAATGATATACGGTATTCCTTTTAGTTCAACAATTCCGTCATCTCGTCTCCGGTACTTTGGAAAACCATTGTTATTTTCAATAGTTTAACGTAAAATGTTGCTCGGTTATTATGTGTACATATTCCATCAATCATGCAAGGAACATTAGGATTACGAGCTCTACAAGATCCATGTATCATTCGAGATAACAATTTTATGAATCCTTGGAAAAGTGATACGGCACAAAACTTAGGATAAGCAAGAGGTAGTGTATTAACTTTTTAAATTGTATATTATTATTATTTTTATTATGTTTTTACTATAAAATATTCATATTATTTTAATATGATTTTCTGGAACACGTTTGGTGGAAACGTAAAACCGGCCAGCTGATAAATAAGAGGTTGCGAGTTCAGACGTAGATGTGTATATATGTGTCAGCCAAAACAGTGTTTTGTAAACGTACACGTCTGTCATTACAACATTAAGAATGTTATTTGACCTTGAGTAGGTACTCATGTTGACGGGAATGAGAAATCTTGTGGTGTTAGCGCTGAATAGACACAACACAGGGGAGGCCATTCCGGCTTCCCGCGCTAACCTAGCGATCAGCTGTTTTTGCCGCGTGACGTCCGACTGGTGGAAGAAATACGCGCGAGTCTTGATTTACCATGCAATCTTACCTGAGACAATGTCCTACTTAGCATCTCTCTGCTGTTTACACGAAATATTAACAATAATTGTAATGAGCTATTCATATAGAAAAAGGATTAAACAACAAGATTAAATGGTTTGCGGCAAAAAATAATGGTAAAATCTATTTCTACATTTAATAGAAAAGTAAGCAAGTCTGTCCACATATAACATTGACAAAATGGCACAAGATGTAAAATTAAGTCGGAATTTTTTATTATTCGTTAATTTTATATTAATAGAATTATTTCGATTGTTATTAATTTACTTAGAAACCTCAGATGATACTGATATTTTTCAGTGAAACGTGCGTCAGGTGTTAAAAAGAATATACGAAATTATACTACTTGTAGAAGAAACAAATTGAAAACATCACAAATTTTATATATATATATATAATATGCCTGCGTGGGTGGGTGCGCGTACGTGCACACGCGTGCGCGCATGAGTGCGTGTATAAACATTTCTATGTAGTATAATATATTTGAAACAAGCTTCCAATTATTATAATTATAATCAATATCATAATCATTTTCTTTATCTACATTTTCTACATTCTACATTATCTACATTGAAATTTATTGACATTTAAAAGATACATTAAATATACTGTATTGAAAGGGACACTGTGCGCTGCGCCGTACGCTAGACAGAAAGGGTATAATAGCAACTATCTCGCTCTACTTTCGTCAGTGAAACACGCGGCGGATGAGTAAATTTTAGTTGATCCATTTTTGCAGTTCAACCTGCGATAACTTCAAAACCAATAAATATACAGCAATTCTGAAAACTGCATTGTGTTCAGTAATTAAATCTCTATAAGTAGCCAAAATCTCAATTAATATAATTAACAATTACAGAAGATACACAGAAGAAGAACGTGTTTTTTTAGACGTTTCTATTGGTTTACTACTAATGTACAATGAAGATATACTTATTATATCTTTATTTAGTATATAGTTATTTACGTGTCAAGAAAAGAACGTGTGAATAAAGTGATCACAACATTTTATACCTTATATGTTTTCTGTCATTGAATGATTAACCCACTTTTTAATAACAGCGTTGAAAAATAGTTGATTACGTCTTTCAAAGATTATTTTTACTACGGTACTGAAATTAAAAATAACTAAGATCGTATACAGGAATTAAACGTAGGCGACTGGAATACACAGCCGAGACACAGCAGCTGCAGGAATTGCTTACGTTCAGTAGACTTGGCAACGTTGTGACCTTCGTGACTTTATATACATTTTGTGGCAACACTGTGCATATTTTTCATCACTAAAAGCTAAACCGATATCCGTGATAAAATAGTAATGCATTTTTTTAAATGTGTGAGTGGTTTGTAACGATAAAGTTAACAGGGTAATTATTATTCAACTTTTTTCAACAAACTATCTTGAAACGGATATATATTTTTACGGTTTTTTATGCTGATTACGAATATGTAAGAATAAAATGTCTAAGCTTACTCGTAACTTTTATATATGGGGTCTCAAAAAGATGAACTTCTCTGGTCAGAACTTGCATGTTTAGCTAATGATGGATAAACGTGATTATATATATATATATATATATATATATATATATGTATGTATGTTTTAACAATACAAATCACAAGCCTAATTGATTTTTAATAATAAGACAGTAACTCATTTTCTTTTATGCTAATTACCAGGTATGTAAATAAAGAGATGTCATGGACGTAAATATGCGTGAATAAATTTTGGCAACACGAATCTAATATTCCTTAATTCACAGGTTCCAATTAAGTGTTTTGTTACGTTGTATTTTAATTAAATATATAACATTTTGTGAATATTATGGCAGCCTGTTTAATTGACCGACGCCAATTAACCAGGCTCCCGAGGTTATAAGGGCGATAGTATACAGAAGTTATAAAAGATAGTATACAGCCGTTATAAGATGCGCCACTCTGCTATGCTAATAAATAAAAGACTAATTGGAGTCACTGCAATAAAGAAATAAAAAAAAGAAAGGCCATATAAAAAGCTTAATAATAAAAATAAAAATTATAAGAAAGAATAATAAGAAATGGATATTAATAAGAAAGTAAAGTAGTAAAAGAGTAAATAAAACAAGAATAGCAATAATATATTAGTACAAAAGATTTGCAATTATTATTAAGAAAAATAATATATGTAATGATAATTTAATTCTGTAAACCCATGTTGAAGCATGCACAGATTGTCACACCCCAAAGTAAGCGTGAGAGCAAGAACAAACAGGAAATATATTAACGTGTTAGAAACTGTATAAACTAGGCAATTGTTATAAGCGTATGTGCAACAACCTTGAATAAACTACCGTTGACTGAGACAATAGTCGAATACAAACGCGTAATCTCTCCGCTTGCATAGGAATGTTATCGCCTAACAACAACATTTGTCATAATATTTCATGTCACGTCCTGTAGAACTCTGTGTGAGATTCCCTTCTCTATCTGCATACGAGCTATTATTCTCTCTGTAATTTGAAAGGTATTTGATTCCACAAAACTAAAGATAGTCATATACAGTGATATAATTAATATAATCAAACTGATGTTGATTAGTGTAAGTAGATTACTATAATTAGCATATTAAGATAATGTCCAATTTAACCCGGATTTGTTATTAAAAGACGAATTATGCTATGAAGCACTTTTACGTGGTTTACCTTATGCAAACGTAACGGTCACAGAATTACACAAAACGTTACGCGAAAACAAGCAAAATATACCTACCCAGTTAGATAGATTAAACGAAATAGAACTTGAAAGCGAAGTAGAAACGTGTGATGCAAAATATGGGGAATTGACGTCAATATCGCAAACCCTCCACGACGAAAAATCACCCACCATAATCTTGCGTACCACGCAACGGATAGAACATTTAACCCGTCGCATAAATAATTTACTAAACTGGCCCGGAGCTACTGTAACACCCCGTGACGTGCAAAAATTTGCAGACGAAGCATTGCAGCAATTACCAACGATAATAAGAAACCTACATCATAAATCAGACTCATTTAAAATGGAGGAAATAGAAGAATCTCTTTCTAGATTAAATATCACACCATCTCAATCACCCACCATAGAACAGAGACCCACTACCGTGACTTTCGAATTTCCACAAGTATCAAGTGTAGAACCGAATGCAGATCAGACGCTTAATAGAAATATGAATACCACACCAACAGCGGAATCCTCACCTCCAAATGCCCAGCGTAGTCTCACATATAATAATCAAAATGATCAATATTGCACACCACTATATAAAAATTATTCCGATTAGCGCTTTCAAGCTTCACAGCTCATTGTCAGATCAGGAATAGGATGGCTATTCCTGATCTGACGATGAGCTGTGAAGCTTGAAAGCGCTAATCGGAATAATTTTTATATAGTGGTGTGCAATATTGATCATTTTGATTGTGATTTCAACCACTAACACAAATTTCTTCATCACATATAATAATGATTTAATGAGTAATCGTGTGTTACCACCCTCTGCGATAACTAATTCAGTGTCGAGAGACCCGAGAATACAATCTCACGTGAACTTTAGTGCTAACCTATACGGAAAGGTAACATCCCGTAGAAAAGATTTTATCAGAAATCCAATATACCGATGGATTAAGTATTACCAAACTGTTAGCGTTCATAAAACACCTTTTACAAATAAAAGACTTACAGCAACTGAGCGATAGCCAAATATTGCCAGTCATTATGACTAAATGTAGACCACCATTAAAAGACCGTGTACAGGAGTCAATGAATTTTCAGGATTCCGTAGACCAACTACATTCTGCCTTAATAAGACATTTTAGTCCAACGGGAATTTATGAAGAATTGAAACGTAACACAGTACTTAGAGTACAAGGAGCGCACGAGAGACTCGCGCACTATATTTCAGAAATAAGAGAATCTTCATTATTACTAAAGGTAAATTTGAGCGAACCACAGTTAGTAGAAACGATTCTGGTAGGATTATCCCCAGAAGAGAGATCGCGATTAGTACTGATCAATAGACCTAACACTTTTGCAGAATTAGAACAATGCTGTATCCACTCATCAAACGTATGGTATTCAGACCAAAACAGACATGCTTTAATTCCTCAGACACAACGCAGAAACGAAACACCACCGCTGGTATCAGAACCGAGAATACACCGTGATAGTCGACACTTTAGAACTCCGAAACCTTCACACTACCAACCTGCACAAAATTATCAACTGAAATCCCAACCGAATATGAGCGACACAGTGAGTAGAGAAAAAAGATGCTATAACTGCGGTAAACAAGGTCACATTAGAAGGTACTGTAAACAGAAACAGCACTACCAAAAATCCTCTCATTCAAAAAACATGTAAGGCAGGGAGTGCCGAAATCCTGTGTCTCCCGCCGCGTCGTAAGAGTAGGTAAAACCGAGAAGTACAAAACCAAAAAAAAAAATAAAAAAAAATTAGACCCCTACGTAGAAAGATTTGTCAATAGATGCAACTCAGTTACTACATGCAAATCCAGTGTGTGTCAATTACCATATATACAAGTAGACCTTGGCATTACGAAAACACTAGGATTAATTGATTCCTAGGATTAATTGATTCCGGATCAACACGGAGCTTAATTAGCCAACAGTTAGCCAAAACATTAGCCAAACACCACCTTGTTAAACGTAGTCAACCGGTGAATATTAAATGCGCTACCGCTAATAACCAAAAATTAACAATAAAACTCAGCGTTACTATCAAACTAAAAATTAAAAATTTAACATGGTATTTTCCAGTATTAGTATCTGAAGAATTAGGACCAAACTTAATATTAGGAGCGGACTTCATCAGTAAAACAGGTATAATTCTTGACATGTACGATAAGAAGTATTATTTTAGATTGGACCGTACCTAAAAATATAATTTTGACTTCGAAGTAAATAACAGTAAAGGTACAGAAACATCCGCAACGCACGTAGTACACCACGAATCTGCACTAGATCATTTAGAGAGTAGAGATAAACAAAAAATTCAAAATCTAATAAATAATTTTCCACCGTTCTAACCCCAAAGTTAGGTTTAACAAATCTAATAGAGTACAAGATCAACCTGAACAATAATAAAGTAATCCGACTGCATCCATATAAGTTATCTCCTCCAAAAATGGAAATCATGAGAAATCAAGTCAATAAATTGTTAGAACAACAAGTTATAGAACCTTCCACTTCACCATATTCATCACCCGCGTTCTTAGTACCCAAAGGCACTGATAAACATAGATTAGTTGTTGACTATAGACAATTAAATAAAAAGATAGAATTCGAGTCCATACCGCTCCCCGACATCCACAGCACCTTCCACTATTTTACAAAAGCTAAAGTTTTCACCATAATGGATCTCAATCAAGCATTCCACCAAATACCATTATCGGAAGAATCCAAACATCTAACCGCCTTCGCAGTCCCGTTCAACCTGTACCAATTTACAAGAGTACCCTTTGGAATCTCCCAAGGAAGTTCTGTTTGTAGTCGATTGTTAGAAAAAATATTCCATGAAGTAAAATTTAAATTCGTATACCACTACCTAGATGACATAGTAATTTACAGCGAATCCATGGAACAACATCTTCATCATTTACGCAAAATCTTATCCCGACTAAAGAAAGCCGGATTAACCGTAAACCCAAGTAAAGTAAATTTTGCCATTAACCAATTCTCATTTTTAGGTCACATAGTATCTGCCGACAGAAAAGTAAGCATAGACCCAGAACGCACCCGTGCAATCAGAGAATTTTTACCACCACGTGATACGAAAGGAATAGCCCGATTTTTGGGAATGATAAATTACTTCCACAAGTATATTCCACACTTAGCTGATATAGCAGCACCCTTAAATGCGTTAAGAAAAAAAGGAGTAAAATTTGAATGGACCCCTCAACATCAAACAGCATTCGACAACCTGAAAGAAAGTATAATACAACCTCCAGTATTACAACTGGCCGATTTCACGAAACCATTTATCGTACAGACAGATAGTTCAAGTGTAGCCCTAGGAACAGTCATATATCAGGAAGTAGATAATTCTAGATTACCGATCAGTTATGCCTCGCGAACCCTAACCGATCAGGAAAAGAAATTCTCCGCATACGAATTAGAATGTTTAGCCATAGTATTCGCATTCAAGAAATTCAAGCCATTTTTAGAACATAAAGAATTTCTGTTAGAAACGGATAATCAAGCTTTATCATGGTTATTAAATCACCCTAAACAGTTAGGTCATATCGGAAGATGGGTATTGAGATTAAATTGTTACAAGTTTAAAGTACAACACATTCGTGGCACCCAAAATGTAATAGCCGATACACTATCCCATATGTTCCAGCAGCCGAGTAAGGAATCCGAACATAATGAAAGAGGTGAAACATCAGTAATAAATACCCTAATAATTGAATTCCCACTGGCATACTGACATAGCCCAGTATCAACAACAAGATCCTTCCTTAAGTAAAATAATAGAACAGATCAATAAAGGAAATACTTCAGATAAATATATATTGAGTAAGAGTATTATGTTACAAACTAGCAAATGGAAAATCCTTGAGAATAATTGCCCCGGACATAAAATACAGTACTAAAATAAAATTGTCGACGAACAACTAAAAAAGGAAAGGAAACGCAGTAAGTATGAAAAACATACTCTGTGTAGAATAACTCCACTAAACGAGTTAGAAAAAGCTAAATGAAAAAACCGGTAGTAGTATTAAGTAGTAGAATTAAGATAAATTTTAGAGATGGTATGGTATCATATCTTTAAAAAAAAAAAAAAAAAATTGAATTGATAATGATTCGATTATCACATGAGTGAATCACGAAAAGAGAGAAAGGGGGTTTCACACGGAAGCTTGTACCAAATTCCCATTGTAATTCTTAGCTATTTCCCCATTGAATACACATCGGTCACAGACCCAGTGTCTTCTTTAAGTGGAGGAGAATGTGACGATTTAATAGGGTTAAATAGCACAAAATAAAAAAAAAGGTAAAAATAATATAATCCTAAATGAAACTACATAATTTCTCTCCCTATGTACCCCAACCAGTAGAAACATGCATACTTGTAGATGAATTCCATAACAGAAAAATAAGTATAGCGAATGAAATAAATAGAAAACTAAATAATGTTAAACAAATAAATATATAAACCACCTCCTGTTTCATCAGCGAAATGCTACACACTATGTTCCACTTTGTACACTGCACTTTTATGATTATTGTTTACAGTGTTTTTAGAGTACAAAGTTTCTCATAGCTTGATACCTAATCCCCATTTTGACTTTTAAAAATGGGTGATTACTGGTTTTTACTCTGGTGATTATGTTATCATATTTGTGCAGGGGTTTATGTAACGTTACACAGACAACCCCGATTCGCCGAGGATACATACATACAGGTGACACAGAAGTCAAACTTCTGTAGTTCAGAAATTACTTAATAAAAATATGAAAGACAATTGACACCAAAATAAAATTAATATAATAATACAAAAAACTGGCCGAATTAAATTACCATTGTAACTTTGTGATAAACAATATGATGTATTTAGCTTTAATGACTATAACATACTAATATTAATAAGTCCATTCTTCAAATGGCAGCAAAAGTAAATTGTTTAACTTTAATATAAAGAAAGATATATCTCAGATCCGAGGGTATGAATTACCAAAGTTTTATAAATAATTAACCAAGTTGATTAATGAATATATTATGCAGTTATTATTTTTTTTATAGTTAACTAATCAGTTGAACGAAATAGAGTAAACGAAAAGTAGGTTAAGCATATATTGTTACAATACAAAAAGCCACACCAATACCAGGAAAAAACTATGAATCAACTATATTAAATGTTTAAACTAAGGAAAATAAAACGACTATGACCCAACCCAAGTGATTGACTCAATGAAATGAAATCAAATGAGAAGGTAAATGAAAAAGAAAAAACAAAATATAAATGAAATCAAATGAGAAGATATAGAAAGACACAAACAAATCATAAAGGAAAGGAAATGAGAAATAGTAAAATCAAATGATAATTATTAGAATAAAATAAAATAAATGTAAATGATAATTATTAGTATCAACAAAACAATAAATGTAAATGATAGTTATTAAAATCAAATAAAGTAAAGACAACCAAAGTACACTAACCCAAGAAATAGAGATTAAATGTTATAAATAACTCTATAATGATATGAAACTTGTTAACAGTATAACTAACCATTGTGAAGTGAGAGATAGATAGATAGAGAACATGATTAAGTGAGAAAAGAGAATTTAATGTTAGGGAATACCCACTAGTAACACTTAAATACCATAAAAAAGTGCCAGTGTAAACCCACAAAATAAATAGAAGCCCTATTGATAGGTATAGACACCTAAAAACCAGTGATAAACACTACTGTTTAATGGTGAAAAGTGCTAGAAAATAAGAATATTGTTATTATTAGGATTAAGAGTAATTGTAGATTAGGAATACAATGATATTCAGGGAAAAAATCCCATGAAGAGTCAAAGTAATAGTGTTACCATGGTTAGCTAGTAAAGATTAGAAAAGAAAAATATAGTAAAGAATAGAAAAGCAAAATAAGTAAAACATCCTATGTTCAAAGGGATAATTAGGTAGATAAAGTAAATGGTGTGATGATGTATGTCACCAAAAAATAAATAAGAATAAACAAAATATAAACAAGATTAGCATAGTAACTATTAAAAGATTTGTTTGATTAAGTTTATGAGTAGGAATATGGCTGAAGGAATTATACAGACCATAAACCTAAATGTTATGTTATGTTTTATAAAGAATAGTAAATAATAGACAAGTTATAAAATAAAGAGTTAAATTCTTACTGACTTAATAATGCTGGACAAGCCAGTTAGAAAGTAATAGACAAACCATGATAAGTAAAATAATGAAAACATACAATTATTATAAAACAGACCCAAATCAATTCAAAAAGTAAACAAATCTTCTATGACACAGAACAAAACATGTATAAAGGTAAAATAATATTTAAATTGTATAAAATAAGAAAATATAGCCAATTACTAGTTAGGGCTATGAAATGCCTAACTGTATAAAACCAAAATCAACAAATTGTGAGAAATTAACTATAGTATTAGCAAATCCAGGGCAAGTAACTAGTTAATGATAATTAGTGAATCATATTAAGATGTAAAAGTTAAATTAAGGACATAAAATAAGAAAGAAATGTAATTACATAATATGAACGTTATTGTCAAAACATTAATACACAAGCAAACCCAGCTTTGAGGGATGTCAAAATGATCTTTGAAAGAAAATACGAACAGTTGTGATAATATCTCAGACATTGATAAGAAGACAGAAGAATAATAGCAATCAGAAGATATTTAGTCATTTTGAATAAAAATTCAAATATTATAACAATGGGCTTAAGTTATGAATAGCCAATGAGAGTCAAACCATTGCCATAACAACCAAACGTTATTTATGATTATTCCGTTAGAAACAGTTAGTCCATTATTGAAGCTCGAGATGAATAGACGCCAAGCCGTAAATGATTCAAATTTTAATTTAAAACGATAAAAAGTAACCAAAATTACCAACATGAAGAACCAAGCAGTCTGATGAGGAACTAATCCATTCAACCGAGGCCACAAACCAGATTATTAAATTCCAAATTAATAAATTTCGATCAACTTATCCGAAAAAGACGCCAGGCGTAATTACTTTCCCAAATGATGGAAGACTGATGACAAAAGATGACCCAACCTATTTCGAAGTGAATGACTCTTCACAATAATTCAACCATTTTGATAAGTATTGCTGAGTTACCCGAATTTATGGAATAAATTCTTTTTAACTTTTTCTCACAACACTTTTAACTCACTATAAACTGATGATCAACTTTCAAGGATTAATTAAAAATAAAACACTAAACTTATATGAAACTATAAAATAACGTGTATAAAAATTACGAACTTTTGACATACACTTCAGGAAAAAATTGTAATTACACCTTATAGTATATACAGTAGAGTCTCGTTTATCCGACGTCCCACTGCAAAAAAAAAACGCATTAATCGGCAACAAGAACTGCAAATTGCGAGCATGAGCATAATCTATTTTTTGTTGCTCCCAACTCTACTGCAGCTAATTAGTTACCCCGACTGTACAGTCTACACTATGACTCATGTGTCTGTCATTCGCCCCAACCTCACTCACTCACTGTCAGAACTCACTACTCAGTGCAGTGCAATTTATCATGTATGCGGGTCGGTTTATTGTCTGTTACATGCATATGTGTCTGTGTGTGTTAATTTGACAAACATTGTTGTGTTGTTTAAAAGTTGAAATTTACGCAAGTATGGCAACGAAAAGAAAGAAAGTTGTTGTATCGATGGAACAAAAACTTGAGGCAATCAAGAGACAATGCAGAAGGTAGCTGACGACTTTGGCGTTGGACAGGTAACAGTAGGAGACTGGAAAAAAAACTAATAGAAATAGAAAAATGGTGTGCATCAAGAGTTATGGAGGGTGCATTAAAAGAAAGAAAAACTGAAAAAATGTGACTATGAAAAAGTTAGTGAAGCTTTGTATGTTTGGTTTACACATTTCAGGGACAAAAGTGTGCGTATTTCAGGGCCTATTTTATGGCAAAAGGCATTGCATTTTCGTAATGAATTCAATGAAGGGGACCCAGATTTCACAGCAAGTGTCGGTTGGCTCGAACGATGGAAGAAACGCTACGGTATTCGTCAGTTAAGTGTTTGTGGTGAAAAACTATCATCGAATTTTGAAGAAATGGAAGCATTCAAGAAAAGATTTCAGGAATTTATTGAAACTGAAAGCCTAACGGGTGATCAGTTATTTAACTGTGATGAGTCAGGCCTTAATTACAAAATGTTACCTAGTAAGAGTGAAGCGGCAGCCCCTGGCTACAAGCGTAGTAAGGAAAGGCTGACAATTTTAGCATGCAGCAATGCTACAGCAAACCTCAAAATGGACCTTGCAATGATTGGAAAGTCCAAAAATCCTAGAGCCTTTAAAACAGTTTCAAAAAACGCTCTTCCTGTAAAATACTACAGTCAGAAAAGCGCATGGATGACCATTGAAATTTTCAAAGACTGGTTTTTTAAGGAATTCATTCCTTCAACAGAGAAGTTTTTGAAAGAAAATAATTTACCCAGAAAAGCAGTTTTGTTGGTAGATAATGCTCCAACGCACCCTGATGCAGAGGAGCTTCAAGATGGTGACATTAAGTCAATGTTTCTGCCCCCCAATGTAACCGCCATATGCCAACCTTGTGAAGTTCTATTCAATTACAATAAATACAAATACATAAAATTTTATTTTATTTTCCACCTACCTGTTTCGCCTTCCGCCAGGGTCCGCACCACGAACGTTAAAATGCAAATATGATTATAGGTTATCGTAAAAACTTACGCAACGCATTTTTTAAAGAGAAATTAATTAAAATTTTTTTTACTTCAAAATTTTCTTTAAGTATTAAATTGTTATTTATTTGGCCTCTTAGCTCAAATCATGGAAAATACATAAAACCCTTACTGTTAGTTACATGATGGTATTACACTTATACTTACAGAATTACAATAAACACCTTACCTTAATTAGACAGCCCAATCTGCTATTTACTCTCACATTCCACCTTTACAAAACCAACTACTATTATTTGATTAACATGTTTGCACAAAAAAACCTTTATAAAAATTTGTTGAAAGTACGGTTACTGGTTACCCGACGGCTTCACTCCTTTCGTTGCCACGTGGCTCGTATGTTTATTAATAAATGCCCGAAAGTTTATTATTCATTTGATTTTTTCCCGCTCACTTCACTAATTCTGTTCTGCAATATTATATCTTGGTTACCACTTTTTACATGATGAAATTAGACTGTTATGTACACACGGTTTTTTACGCACCCGTTATGTTCAAACGGCCGCCGCCGCCTCACCACAACACCACTGCTAATTCACATTTTTGCTATCTAGTTTAAGTGGAAATTTGTGTCCAGTCGCCGGACGCACTACAGTTCGCGTCTGACAGGTTATGATGTTACTTTCCGACTTGAATAGATAGGCCGACTAATTATTACGGCCTATCTTACACTCCCGAGGCCACTGTTTTACTGTTTCCAGCACTTTATGCTGCTGCTGGCTATCTACTCTTCACTCTCTGATGACAGACTGCAGACTGTAGACTGTGTCACAAGGCTGCTACTGGGCGGTTACGCAATACGTCTGTGCAATTGTTTTGGCTAACAATGTGCATTGCTGTACTGGAGGCTCCTCACAGGTGAAGTCTGGCAATTTGGAAAGTGATTGAATTGATAATTGGAATTAATATAAAATTAAACTGGGGTGGCTTACATATATGAAGTGAATTGTACAATTTTACTTAGATCAGAGCCAAAATTAATAAAAAATAAAAAACCTCCTAATTCGCCCCATTACAATACCCCCCCAATGAGAAGTCTTCTGTCGAAACAGAAGAAATCTCATTGCTAAACCCCTAAGAGGACCGGTGAGGAACTGGTGCCAACAACCCCCATTTGTTCTTATGCCTCATGGGTAAACAACCCCCCTGGCTCGGCGACTATAGCCGCATCTGAACGAGATCACTGGACTTCTCTGTGAGAGATCCCAACACCGAAAAATCGAACAGACACGCACCACGGCGCACCTCGCCTTCTATCATGCTACCCCAACAATCCTCAATCCCTGGCTTAGATTATGCCAGATCCTCAACCGATATGTTCCCCCTTACATGCAAATTTTGCTGCCTTTAGCAGATACTGGGCTCACACACACACCTATAATATTTTTAAACAAACTCATCATTTGAAATAAGTTCAAAATCAGATTGTATCAAAACAAAAAAATCTCTTATCTGGATAGATTAATTCTCTCTGTTATTATTACTGATAAAAAAGAACAAATAAATTGAATATTTAATTAAAACATGTACTGCCTTATCCTAACATTTGATTATACATATATCCTAAACAATATAATTCAATAACACTATTGATACCCATAAACAATAATACAACCAAAAATGCAAAACATCAATTTAATGGCAGGCACCCAAAATATATACAAATATATATATATATTTTTTTTTCTACTACCCCCCTTTTTAATCCCTTTTACAGCATTTACCCAAAATTTCCTTCAGTTTCCAGTTTTAAATGAATATTTTAATCATTATTTACATCGATTAGCATTTAATTTATAATTCCAGTTTGAATTCGAATAAAAAGAAAGTTAAGTTCATTATTACAAGTTCATTATTAAAACATCTTTTCAATTACTCTAATTACCAAATTAATTTAATTTTATTTAATTTCTCAAACTCTAAGTTACAGGAATTACCTCATTATTATTTTGTCTGAAAAAAAATTAACTTCAATTCTTTTATGTCACAATAAGGTTTTGCTCAAGATACTGATTCATCAAGCTACAACAGTTATCAGCTTCCACGCCTGGCTATACACATTAGTCAAAACATACAACACACCTGTTTACATGAACAATAGTTTGCCAGGCTGGTGTTATAAACACACTCATAGTCTAAACATTCTGGTTACCTCACCACTAACAGTTGTACTACACTTTTCAATTTTTTATAAATCTTTTAGATAACACATTTATCAATGTCTATTTCTTACAATTCAACCAAATATACTTTAATTCACCTTTCAGTTATTATTACTTTTTTAATTACAGTTTTCATTTAATACCATTATCTCAGTTTATATTATTGAATCAAACTCTTTTCACCCCTGTAAGCATTTTATTCTATCTGATTGGTATTATGAACTTTATACTTACAATACATTATCCACCTATTGACCTGAACACAAAATGCACACCACACACACACACACACCAATATCTCCACGTAACCTCTGAAACATTTAACAACAATGTTATCTCATACCACACAATTTGGCATTTATTTATTAATATCAAATCTCATAAAACAAGTTAAACTCATTAGAAAAATTCAACCATATAACATTTAAGTCAAACAAAATACTTAAACATTTCAAATTATTTTAATTAAATCAATTATTGAATACAACATTTTTAATTACTTTCACTAAGTACAATAATTACAACTCATTAGTTATCTTCTTCCAAATTATTTTTGTTATTTATTTAAGCTGCAAAATATTAATATTATTATTATCATCACAACAATTTCTACTACATACATACATTGTTTATCTAACATTTTATAATACATACAATTAATTTCACTAAACATGTATTTACAACTCTTCAGCAATAATTATTCAGTTATATCACACTTCATTGTCCAAGGTTGCGAGGTCAGAACCAATAAACAAACTGTTTAAAATTGTTCATTTGTGAATTTAAGGCTCAGCCACCATCGTCATAGATAAGTCTTTGTTTTATATAGCATTGTTCAATTTCATTAACACACAAATTACTGTTTTGTGTGTCGTCACCATAAAAACCAAATTCATTCATTTTACCAAAATAATCATAAAACAAGTCCACGTTAAGTAGATCGGTTAAGTCTCCATTAGTAGTTATATTCATTATCAAGTCAATTATTTTCTCATTCATTGCAACATAAGGTAAATTATTATTCTTTAAACATGTATCATCAAAACAATTCTCTCTCTATATTTTAACAGGTAAGTACTTCAAATCATTTAGCATCTCTTTCAACTCATTATAATCTCTCATTAGTTTATATAATTCTATCTCTTTATCAACACACAACTCTCCGTCTAAATCTCTCTCATCATAACACCATATCCTACTTTCAACATCATTCCACACAGAGGGTACTAATTTATACAAAAAAGGGATATAACTCAAATCTTTCACTAATAGGGGTCTCTTGCCCTCCAATGCTAACATTTTTGAACACTCTGGTTCATCACAAATAAGGGAACAATTTACCCTCTGCCCTACACATTCAGCTACTCTCTCTCTCCATTCTTTTTCTAATTCATCGACACTAATTACTACTTTGTTACCTCATATCACTCTCTCTCTCTCTCACTCACTGTTTCACTATCTATTTTCAATGTTTCACTCTCTGATACCGCCCTTTCAATGACATTACCATTTTCAATATCATTGTTAACAATTGTTATCTTACTCTCTACTACCACATTTTTAATTATATTCTCATTTTCGACCTTATTGCCATCGTTTGTAAATTTTTTATTATCATTATTATTTTTACTTTTACTCTGTTCTCCTACTGACTCTACTATTTTCTCAATGTCTCGTTTCAAGTTGTTACAATTACTTTCGCATTTTATTTTTACCTCCTCAATGTCAAATTTAAGTACATCAAATTTACAATTAAATTCGCTTTTAATTTCGGTCTTAATTTCATTCAATTTTATGTCATTATTGTCAAAACGACTATTTAATTCGTTAAATTTGTTATTCTGTACTTTGAATTTCATATCTAACTCATTATTCTGATTTGTTAATACATTGAATTTAGCGTCAGAATCACTCTTCTGTTCTTTGCTTTGTTCTAAGAGTAATTGTAACATATCATTACATCACTATTGAATTGGACGTTACATTTCGTTGAAGTCGGGGTCAATTGCACACCCGAATCTTCAGTTACATTACTCTGGTCACTTAAATTTAACTCTGTTTTCTCTTGACTCGCACTTGGAGTCGAATGTATCTCAAAATTACTCATGTTATTTGATTCATTATAGTTTTCGACACTAGTCGTTTCATGTATATTGCTCTCATTCTTTCCTGCCATTTTTCTAAATTTTTTAATCTAGATTTACTTACATAAAAACATCTACCACTTAACTCTTAAACTCTAAACATTGATGTACTAGTTTGTATGTGCTGCGTAATTTTTTACGTATTGTTACTCAACCCTCAAATCAAACTTGCATTTATCGTAGGTGTGGAATTTTAATTATTCAAATTCGAGTCCTGTTCGTAGCGCCAAATGTGAAGTTCTATTCACATACAAATACTCAAATACATAAAATTTTATTTTATTTTCCACCTACCTGTTTCGCCTTCCGCCAGGGTCCGCACCACGAACGTTAAAATGCAAATATGATTATAGGTTATCGTAAAAACTTACGCAACGCATTTTTTAAAGAGAAATTAATTAAAATTTTTTTTACTTCAAAATTTTCTTTAAGTATTAAATTGTTATTTATTTGGCCTCTTAGCTCAAATCATGGAAAATACATAAAACCCTTACTGTTAGTTACATGATGGTATTACACTTATACTTACAGAATTACAATAAACACCTTACCTTAATTAGACAGCCCAATCTGCTATTTACTCTCACATTCACATCTTTACAAAACCAACTACTATTATTTGATTAACATGTTTGCACAAAAAAACCTTTATAAAAATTTGTTGAAAGTACGGTTACTGGTTACCCGACGGCTTCACTCCTTTCGTTGCCACGTGGCTCGTATGTTTATTAATAAATGCCCGAAAGTTTATTATTCATTTGATTTTTTCCCGCTCACTTCACTAATTCTGTTCTGCAATATTATATCTTGGTTACCACTTTTTACATGATGAAATTAGACTGTTATGTACACACGGTTTTTTACGCACCCGTTATGTTCAAACGGCCGCCGCCGCCTCACCACAACACCACTGCTAATTCACATTTTTGCTATCTAGTTTAAGTGGAAATTTGTGTCCAGTCGCCGGACGCACTACAGTTCGCGTCTGACAGGTTATGATGTTACTTTCCGACTTGAATAGATAGGCCGACTAATTATTACGGCCTATCTTACACTCCCGAGGCCACTGTTTTACTGTTTCCAGCACTTTATGCTGCTGCTGGCTATCTACTCTTCACTCTCTGATGACAGACTGCAGACTGTAGACTGTGTCACAAGGCTGCTACTGGGCGGTTACGCAATACGTCTGTGCAATTGTTTTGGCTAACAATGTGCATTGCTGTACTGGAGGCTCCTCACAGGTGAAGTCTGGCAATTTGGAAAGTGATTGAATTGATAATTGGAATTAATATAAAATTAAACTGGGGTGGCTTACATATATGAAGTGAATTGTACAATTTTACTTAGATCAGAGCCAAAATTAATAAAAAATAAAAAACCTCCTAATTCGCCCCATTACAATACCCCCCCAATGAGAAGTCTTCTGTCGAAACAGAAGAAATCTCATTGCTAAACCCCTAAGAGGACCGGTGAGGAACTGGTGCCAACAACCCCCATTTGTTCTTATGCCTCATGGGTAAACAACCCCCCTGGCTCGGCGACTATAGCCGCATCTGAACGAGATCACTGGACTTCTCTGTGAGAGATCCCAACACCGAAAAATCGAACAGACACGCACCACGGCGCACCTCGCCTTCTATCATGCTACCCCAACAATCCTCAATCCCTGGCTTAGATTATGCCAGATCCTCAACCGATATGTTCCCCCTTACATGCAAATTGGGCTGCCTTTAGCAGATACTGGGCTCACACACACACCTATAATATTTTTAAACAAACTCATCATTTGAAATAAGTTCAAAATCAGATTGTATCAAAACAAAAAAATCTCTTATCTGGATAGATTAATTCTCTCTGTTATTATTACTGATAAAAAGAACAAATAAATTGAATATTTAATTAAAACATGTACTGCCTTATCCTAACATTTGATTATACATATATCCTAAACAATATAATTCAATAACACTATTGATACCCATAAACAATAATACAACAAAAAATGCAAAACATCAATTTAATGGCAGGCACCCAAAATATATACAAATATATATATATATTTTTTTTTCTACTACCCCCCTTTTTAATCCCTTTTACAGCATTTACCCAAAATTTCCTTCAGTTTCCAGTTTTAAATGAATATTTTAATCATTATTTACATCGATTAGCATTTAATTTATAATTCCAGTTTGAATTCGAATAAAAAGAAAGTTAAGTTCATTATTACAAGTTCATTATTAAAACATCTTTTCAATTACTCTAATTACCAAATTAATTTAATTTTATTTAATTTCTCAAACTCTAAGTTACAGGAATTACCTCATTATTATTTTGTCTGAAAAAAAATTAACTTCAATTCTTTTATGTCACAATAAGGTTTTGCTCAAGATGCTGATTCATCAAGCTACAACAGTCATCAGCTTCCACGCCTGGCTATACACATTAGTCAAAACATACAACACACCTGTTTACATGAACAATAGTTTGCCAGGCTGGTGTTATAAACACACTCATAGTCTAAACATTCTGGTTACCTCACCACTAACAGTTGTACTACACTTTTCAATTTTTTATAAATCTTTTAGATAACACATTTATCAATGTCTATTTCTTACAATTCAACCAAATATACTTTAATTCACCTTTCAGTTATTATTACTTTTTTAATTACAGTTTTCATTTAATACCATTATCTCAGTTTATATTATTGAATCAAACTCTTTTCACCCCTGTAAGCATTTTATTCTATCTGATTGGTATTATGAACTTTATACTTACAATACATTATCCACCTATTGACCTGAACACAAAATGCACACCACACACACACACACCAATATCTCCACGTAACCTCTGAAACATTTAACAACAATGTTATCTCATACCACACAATTTGGCATGTATTTATTAATATCAAATCTCATAAAACAATTTAAACTCATTAGAAAAATTCAACCATATAACATTTAAGTCAAACAAAATACTTAAACATTTCAAATTATTTTAATTAAATCAATTATTGAATACAACATTTTTAATTACTTTCACTAAGTACAATAATTACAACTCATTAGTTATCTTCTTCCAAATTATTTTTGTTATTTATTTAAGCTGCAAAATATTAATATTATTATTATCATCACAACAATTTCTACTACATACATACATTGTTTATCTAACATTTTATAATACATACAATTAATTTCACTAAACATGTATTTACAACTCTTCAGCAATAATTATTCAGTTATATCACACTTCATTGTCCAAGGTTGCGAGGTCAGAACCAATAAACAAACTGTTTAAAATTGTTCATTTGTGAATTTAAGGCTCAGCCACCATCGTCATAGATAAGTCTTTGTTTTATATAGCATTGTTCAATTTCATTAACACACAAATTACTGTTTTGTGTGTCGTCACCATAAAAACCAAATTCATTCATTTTACCAAAATAATCATAAAACAAGTCCACGTTAAGTAGATCGGTTAAGTCTCCATTAGTAGTTATATTCATTATCAAGTCAATTATTTTCTCATTCATTGCAACATAAGGTAAATTATTATTCTTTAAACATGTATCATCAAAACAATTCTCTCTCTATATTTTAACAGGTAAGTACTTCAAATCATTTAGCATCTCTTTCAACTCATTATAATCTCTCATTAGTTTATATAATTCTATCTCTTTATCAACACACAACTCTCCGTCTAAATCTCTCTCATCATAACACCATATCCTACTTTCAACATCATTCCACACAGAGGGTACTAATTTATACAAAAAAGGGATATAACTCAAATCTTTCACTAATAGGGGTCTCTTGCCCTCCAATGCTAACATTTTTGAACACTCTGGTTCATCACAAATAAGGGAACAATTTACCCTCTGCCCTACACATTCAGCTACTCTCTCTCTCCATTCTTTTTCTAATTCATCGACACTAATTACTACTTTGTTACCTCATATCACTCTCTCTCTCTCTCACTCACTGTTTCACTATCTATTTTCAATGTTTCACTCTCTGATACCGCCCTTTCAATGACATTACCATTTTCAATATCATTGTTAACAATTGTTATCTTACTCTCTACTACCACATTTTTAATTATATTCTCATTTTCGACCTTATTGCCATCGTTTGTAAATTTTTTATTATCATTATTATTTTTACTTTTACTCTGTTCTCCTACTGACTCTACTATTTTCTCAATGTCTCGTTTCAAGTTGTTACAATTACTTTCGCATTTTATTTTTACCTCCTCAATGTCAAATTTAAGTACATCAAATTTACAATTAAATTCGCTTTTAATTTCGGTCTTAATTTCATTCAATTTTATGTCATTATTGTCAAAACGACTATTTAATTCGTTAAATTTGTTATTCTGTACTTTGAATTTCATATCTAACTCATTATTCTGATTTGTTAATACATTGAATTTAGCGTCAGAATCACTCTTCTGTTCTTTGCTTTGTTCTAAGAGTAATTGTAACATATCATTACATCACTATTGAATTGGACGTTACATTTCGTTGAAGTCGGGGTCAATTGCACACCCGAATCTTCAGTTACATTACTCTGGTCACTTAAATTTAACTCTGTTTTCTCTTGACTCGCACTTGGAGTCGAATGTATCTCAAAATTACTCATGTTATTTGATTCATTATAGTTTTCGACACTAGTCGTTTCATGTATATTGCTCTCATTCTTTCCTGCCATTTTTCTAAATTTTTTAATCTAGATTTACTTACATAAAAACATCTACCACTTAACTCTTAAACTCTAAACATTGATGTACTAGTTTGTATGTGCTGCGTAATTTTTTACGTATTGTTACTCAACCCTCAAATCAAACTTGCATTTATCGTAGGTGTGGAATTTTAATTATTCAAATTCGAGTCCTGTTCGTAGCGCCAAATGTGAAGTTCTATTCACATACAAATACTCAAATACATAAAATTTTATTTTATTTTCCACCTACCTGTTTCGCCTTCCGCCAGGGTCCGCACCACGAACGTTAAAATGCAAATATGATTATAGGTTATCGTAAAAACTTACGCAACGCATTTTTTAAAGAGAAATTAATTAAAATTTTTTTTACTTCAAAATTTTCTTTAAGTATTAAATTGTTATTTATTTGGCCTCTTAGCTCAAATCATGGAAAATACATAAAACCCTTACTGTTAGTTACATGATGGTATTACACTTATACTTACAGAATTACAATAAACACCTTACCTTAATTAGACAGCCCAATCTGCTATTTACTCTCACATTCACATCTTTACAAAACCAACTACTATTATTTGATTAACATGTTTGCACAAAAAAACCTTTATAAAAATTTGTTGAAAGTACGGTTACTGGTTACCCGACGGCTTCACTCCTTTCGTTGCCACGTGGCTCGTATGTTTATTAATAAATGCCCGAAAGTTTATTATTCATTTGATTTTTTCCCGCTCACTTCACTAATTCTGTTCTGCAATATTATATCTTGGTTACCACTTTTTACATGATGAAATTAGACTGTTATGTACACACGGTTTTTTACGCACCCGTTATGTTCAAACGGCCGCCGCCGCCTCACCACAACACCACTGCTAATTCACATTTTTGCTATCTAGTTTAAGTGGAAATTTGTGTCCAGTCGCCGGACGCACTACAGTTCGCGTCTGACAGGTTATGATGTTACTTTCCGACTTGAATAGATAGGCCGACTAATTATTACGGCCTATCTTACACTCCCGAGGCCACTGTTTTACTGTTTCCAGCACTTTATGCTGCTGCTGGCTATCTACTCTTCACTCTCTGATGACAGACTGCAGACTGTAGACTGTGTCACAAGGCTGCTACTGGGCGGTTACGCAATACGTCTGTGCAATTGTTTTGGCTAACAATGTGCATTGCTGTACTGGAGGCTCCTCACAGGTGAAGTCTGGCAATTTGGAAAGTGATTGAATTGATAATTGGAATTAATATAAAATTAAACTGGGGTGGCTTACATATATGAAGTGAATTGTACAATTTTACTTAGATCAGAGCCAAAATTAATAAAAAATAAAAAACCTCCTAATTCGCCCCATTACAATACCCCCCCCAATGAGAAGTCTTCTGTCGAAACAGAAGAAATCTCATTGCTAAACCCCTAAGAGGACCGGTGAGGAACTGGTGCCAACAACCCCCATTTGTTCTTATGCCTCATGGGTAAACAACCCCCCTGGCTCGGCGACTATAGCCGCATCTGAACGAGATCACTGGACTTCTCTGTGAGAGATCCCAACACCGAAAAATCGAACAGACACGCACCACGGCGCACCTCGCCTTCTATCATGCTACCCCAACAATCCTCAATCCCTGGCTTAGATTATGCCAGATCCTCAACCGATATGTTCCCCCTTACATGCAAATTGGGCTGCCTTTAGCAGATACTGGGCTCACACACACACCTATAATATTTTTAAACAAACTCATCATTTGAAATAAGTTCAAAATCAGATTGTATCAAAACAAAAAAATCTCTTATCTGGATAGATTAATTCTCTCTGTTATTATTACTGATAAAAAGAACAAATAAATTGAATATTTAATTAAAACATGTACTGCCTTATCCTAACATTTGATTATACATATATCCTAAACAATATAATTCAATAACACTATTGATACCCATAAACAATAATACAACCAAAAATGCAAAACATCAATTTAATGGCAGGCACCCAAAATATATACAAATATATATATATATATTTTTTTTCTACTACCCCCCTTTTTAATCCCTTTTACAGCATTTACCCAAAATTTCCTTCAGTTTCCAGTTTTAAATGAATATTTTAATCATTATTTACATCGATTAGCATTTAATTTATAATTCCAGTTTGAATTCGAATAAAAAGAAAGTTAAGTTCATTATTACAAGTTCATTATTAAAACATCTTTTCAATTACTCTAATTACCAAATTAATTTAATTTTATTTAATTTCTCAAACTCTAAGTTACAGGAATTACCTCATTATTATTTTGTCTGAAAAAAAATTAACTTCAATTCTTTTATGTCACAATAAGGTTTTGCTCAAGATGCTGATTCATCAAGCTACAACAGTTATCAGCTTCCACGCCTGGCTATACACATTAGTCAAAACATACAACACACCTGTTTACATGAACAATAGTTTGCCAGGCTGGTGTTATAAACACACTCATAGTCTAAACATTCTGGTTACCTCACCACTAACAGTTGTACTACACTTTTCAATTTTTTATAAATCTTTTAGATAACACATTTATCAATGTCTATTTCTTACAATTCAACCAAATATACTTTAATTCACCTTTCAGTTATTATTACTTTTTTAATTACAGTTTTCATTTAATACCATTATCTCAGTTTATATTATTGAATCAAACTCTTTTCACCCCTGTAAGCATTTTATTCTATCTGATTGGTATTATGAACTTTATACTTACAATACATTATCCACCTATTGACCTGAACACAAAATGCACACCACACACACACACACCAATATCTCCACGTAACCTCTGAAACATTTAACAACAATGTTATCTCATACCACACAATTTGGCATGTATTTATTAATATCAAATCTCATAAAACAATTTAAACTCATTAGAAAAATTCAACCATATAACATTTAAGTCAAACAAAATACTTAAACATTTCAAATTATTTTAATTAAATCAATTATTGAATACAACATTTTTAATTACTTTCACTAAGTACAATAATTACAACTCATTAGTTATCTTCTTCCAAATTATTTTTGTTATTTATTTAAGCTGCAAAATATTAATATTATTATTATCATCACAACAATTTCTACTACATACATACATTGTTTATCTAACATTTTATAATACATACAATTAATTTCACTAAACATGTATTTACAACTCTTCAGCAATAATTATTCAGTTATATCACACTTCATTGTCCAAGGTTGCGAGGTCAGAACCAATAAACAAACTGTTTAAAATTGTTCATTTGTGAATTTAAGGCTCAGCCACCATCGTCATAGATAAGTCTTTGTTTTATATAGCATTGTTCAATTTCATTAACACACGAATTACTGTTTTGTGTGTCGTCACCATAAAAACCAAATTCATTCATTTTACCAAAATAATCATAAAACAAGTCCACGTTAAGTAGATCGGTTAAGTCTCCATTAGTAGTTATATTCATTATCAAGTCAATTATTTTCTCATTCATTGCAACATAAGGTAAATTATTATTCTTTAAACATGTATCATCAAAACAATTCTCTCTCTATATTTTAACAGGTAAGTACTTCAAATCATTTAGCATCTCTTTCAACTCATTATAATCTCTCATTAGTTTATATAATTCTATCTCTTTATCAACACACAACTCTCCGTCTAAATCTCTCTCATCATAACACCATATCCTACTTTCAACATCATTCCACACAGAGGGTACTAATTTATACAAAAAAGGGATATAACTCAAATCTTTCACTAATAGGGGTCTCTTGCCCTCCAATGCTAACATTTTTGAACACTCTGGTTCATCACAAATAAGGGAACAATTTACCCTCTGCCCTACACATTCAGCTACTCTCTCTCTCCATTCTTTTTCTAATTCATCGACACTAATTACTACTTTGTTACCTCATATCACTCTCTCTCTCTCTCACTCACTGTTTCACTATCTATTTTCAATGTTTCACTCTCTGATACCGCCCTTTCAATGACATTACCATTTTCAATATCATTGTTAACAATTGTTATCTTACTCTCTACTACCACATTTTTAATTATATTCTCATTTTCGACCTTATTGCCATCGTTTGTAAATTTTTTATTATCATTATTATTTTTACTTTTACTCTGTTCTCCTACTGACTCTACTATTTTCTCAATGTCTCGTTTCAAGTCGTTACAATTACTTTCGCATTTTATTTTTACCTCCTCAATGTCAAATTTAAGTACATCAAATTTACAATTAAATTCGCTTTTAATTTCGGTCTTAATTTCATTCAATTTTATGTCATTATTGTCAAAACGACTATTTAATTCGTTAAATTTGTTATTCTGTACTTTGAATTTCATATCTAACTCATTATTCTGATTTGTTAATACATTGAATTTAGCGTCAGAATCACTCTTCTGTTCTTTGCTTTGTTCTAAGAGTAATTGTAACATATCATTACATCACTATTGAATTGGACGTTACATTTCGTTGAAGTCGGGGTCAATTGCACACCCGAATCTTCAGTTACATTACTCTGGTCACTTAAATTTAACTCTGTTTTCTCTTGACTCGCACTTGGAGTCGAATGTATCTCAAAATTACTCATGTTATTTGATTCATTATAGTTTTCGACACTAGTCGTTTCATGTATATTGCTCTCATTCTTTCCTGCCATTTTTATAAATTTTTTAATCTAGATTTACTTACATAAAAACATCTACCACTTAACTCTTAAACTCTAAACATTGATGTACTAGTTTGTATGTGCTGCGTAATTTTTTACGTATTGTTACTCAACCCTCAAATCAAACTTGCATTTATCGTAGGTGTGGAATTTTAATTATTCAAATTCGAGTCCTGTTCGTAGCGCCAAATGTGAAGTTCTATTCACATACAAATACTCAAATACATAAAATTTTATTTTATTTTCCACCTACCTGTTTCGCCTTCCGCCAGGGTCCGCACCACGAACGTTAAAATGCAAATATGATTATAGGTTATCGTAAAAACTTACGCAACGCATTTTTTAAAGAGAAATTAATTAAAATTTTTTTTACTTCAAAATTTTCTTTAAGTATTAAATTGTTATTTATTTGGCCTCTTAGCTCAAATCATGGAAAATACATAAAACCCTTACTGTTAGTTACATGATGGTATTACACTTATACTTACAGAATTACAATAAACACCTTACCTTAATTAGACAGCCCAATCTGCTATTTACTCTCACATTCACACCTTTACAAAACCAACTACTATTATTTGATTAACATGTTTGCACAAAAAAACCTTTATAAAAATTTGTTGAAAGTACGGTTACTGGTTACCCGACGGCTTCACTCCTTTCGTTGCCACGTGGCTCGTATGTTTATTAATAAATGCCCGAAAGTTTATTATTCATTTGATTTTTTCCCGCTCACTTCACTAATTCTGTTCTGCAATATTATATCTTGGTTACCACTTTTTACATGATGAAATTAGACTGTTATGTACACACGGTTTTTTACGCACCCGTTATGTTCAAACGGCCGCCGCCGCCTCACCACAACACCACTGCTAATTCACATTTTTGCTATCTAGTTTAAGTGGAAATTTGTGTCCAGTCGCCGGACGCACTACAGTTCGCGTCTGACAGGTTATGATGTTACTTTCCGACTTGAATAGATAGGCCGACTAATTATTACGGCCTATCTTACACTCCCGAGGCCACTGTTTTACTGTTTCCAGCACTTTATGCTGCTGCTGGCTATCTACTCTTCACTCTCTGATGACAGACTGCAGACTGTAGACTGTGTCACAAGGCTGCTACTGGGCGGTTACGCAATACGTCTGTGCAATTGTTTTGGCTAACAATGTGCATTGCTGTACTGGAGGCTCCTCACAGGTGAAGTCTGGCAATTTGGAAAGTGATTGAATTGATAATTGGAATTAATATAAAATTAAACTGGAGTGGCTTACATATATGAAGTGAATTGTACAATTTTACTTAGATCAGAGCCAAAATTAATAAAAAATAAAAACCTCCTAATTCGCCCCATTACAACCTATGGATCAGGGTGTTTTGGAAACGATAAAAAGGAACTATCGCAGGAAGCTACTGTCCACAGTGATAGAAGAAATTGAAGAAGGACAAGACATGATTGAAAAATTTAAACGCATCAATGTAAAGGATGTTTCTTATTGGGTTGCAAGGGCCTGGACTGAAGTAAGGGCTCCAACAATTGCCAAATCATAGAAGAAGCTGCTAGGCGATGATGAAAGTATGGAAACAGAAAGCACAGATGAAACCGAAGAAACCATTCTACCTTTAGTGCAACGTATCCCTGGATGTGAGGGTGCATCTTTGCAAGAAATCGAAAGTTGGATGAAGGATGATGATCAGTATTGTTACGACGTCACAGACAATCTACGTGTTTATCGAACATTCCAGAGAGATCCAGAATGTAAGCGTGTGGTGTACGTGCTGCTAGACGCATTTTGCGAGAATCTTCTCGACTGTGCCGGGCTTTGCTTGGGCGCTCGGCCTGTGTCAAGACCGCAGTTAATTACGTAGTTCACACAAGAGATAAGACGCAGTTTGGAAGCGTCTGGTGTGTGAACGGGACTACAAATACATGGCGGTAGTGGCCTTAGTTTTCAGTTTTAGTGCGAGATATTTACAGAGCGGTTCGAGAGTTATAGTAGCGAGATTACTGTGTAAGTTCAAGTAGTTATTAGTGAAGTGTTGCGTTTTATAATCGGGCGGTATAATTACAATTTATTATAATACAATTGTGTTAATATTAGTCACATTTTATTGCGTGTGAACCTTTTTTTTTTTATTTGTTGTAGAGACTGTGTTGTTAATTATGAACTGTTTTACTGTAAACCGTAAACCTGGTGATTAGTGACTTAATTGGTGTATTGTACTTATTTTGTTTCCAGTGTACCTACGACGATCGAGTAGACCGTCGTAACAGTATGTAACTGATGGAGAAATTGTCGCTCTTGTCAATTGCGATTACAACGAAATTGAAGATCAAGATCAAGCACCAACTGTTGAGTCTCTCACTATTTCACATAACAACGGAGTTAAGGCTCTAGAAACTACAATTAAATATTTTGAGCAACAAGAAGAAGCTACAGGAATCGACATAGGCTAATGATGCTGCACAGATGGCGAGACTTGGCAGCGAAGAAACGGCACTCGTCAGGAAAACAGACTACCATCAAAAATGTCTTTAAATCATCACAGGACTGAACTTTTTAAGTGTATTTAACTTCAGAGAATTCTGTAACAGTAAGTTCATTTTTTCAGTTAATTTTGTCTGTTGTTGTAAAACATGATTATTAGGTTCGTAATGTGTAAAATTATAACATAGTTTGACGTTTAATAGGCTTTTTCTTAACACCTCCCTATTATCCGACATTTTCGCTTATCCAACGTTCTGCCGGCCCGTTTATGTCAGATAAACGAGACTCTACTGTAAGTACCAGTAATGTAAGGTAGTGTACTTTATTGTAATCAAATTGATATTTTTTCGTAAACCACAAGAATCCAGATTCATTGAACGAAGTTAAGAATAAACATACAGTAGACGCCATGTCTAAATAAATCGTTCAGAATCGACTTCGCCAAACCTTGAGAAATAATTGTCTTAATACTGCCGGAGCAAATTTGTTTAAAATCAGTATTATAATTTTGTATAATATTAAATAACAACTAATCACCAGTTAATAAACTAGTACAGAGTTGTAACCACTGTTCTTTATTTCATAGGAAATTGCATTATATGATTTGTGTATTTTAGCGACGAGCGACAGTGGCGGTAAGTGCTAGGCATCGGAAACTCTGCGAACTACCAGCTATATTAATCAATTCGCACGTGGCGGGAGTAATTTGAATTCACCATACCGTCATAGAACGAACGCTCGATAGTCCTATTTTTTAATTGTTTTCAGATTAAACAATTTGGTGCCACCCGGGAAATACAACCACATATTAAAGAACAGGTAAGGTTCCCACTCGCGAGTACTGGTAATTCGTGAGATCGCGACGGACATCGTCAGCATAAACCTAAAGTAACGACTCCAACGTGTGAGGCGAACACACGAAACACACTTTTAAAGAGTACGCAAAGATCAACTCGTTAAAATATATATGTGTGTTTTAACAATACAAATCACAAGCCTAATTGATTTTTAATAATAAGACAGTAACTCATTTTCTTTTATGCTAATTACCAGGTATGTAAATAAAGAGATGTCATGGACGTAAATATTGTAATGCGACATAATAGTAACCCTGTCCCAAAGCTAGAACTGCTCAATTCAGTAGGAATGATAGTAGGCAGAGTCGCCTATGCTATCCACATAGACCAAATAAAAACAGACAACCTTTAGTTATAGAAAAGAAAGACTGTCTAATATAAATAATAAAAGAAAAATACAATGCAGATAGTAAATAAACCAATCAAAATGTTTAATAAATATAAAATAACATACAAACCTTTTGTAATAATGTTAATGTGAAAGAGTGTGGGATAAAGCTAGTGATCCCTGATATTAGATAGTGCAAACAAACAAACACCCAATTAATAAAGTGTCAGTGAAGTACCAGTGATATTTCCAAACAAAAAAGTGTCAGTGAGGGGGAAATGGCAGAAGTGTGGGTTAAATACTTTTATAAAAAAAAAACCCATGGACCACGTTAATAGAGAGTTGTAATGGGGGTTTAAAATAATGTTAAGATGTTCATAAAGGTTTTGGCATGACTAGTTATGTTTGCGTTTTATGCCAAAGCTTATGGGTAACACTCGTGAACCAGGTTGTTAGAAATAGTTGGAGCCTATGAGCAGAATCAGAAGGTGATGCATTAGGAACCAAAAACCCATGAACAATAATCTAATCACTGATTAATAGTACTAGTTAAGATTAATGGGATGGCTGAATAGTATGCCAGTTAACTAATCATTGTGGCTAATTGTAAAATACAATATTTAACCATGTAGACCATGCCTAAAACATAGCATGCCGGATGATTCTGTTCTTATCAAGTTATTGTATTAATACTAATTATATTATTTGTCAATTGATAATTGTGGACTAGGCCATAGAGGCAGTATATTGAATTATATGGTAAAGGATTTTATTGTAACCATTTGTTAAAAAATGTTAAGGGTCCAGACTCGTTTAGTAATTAGTAAAATCAGAAAAAAAGGGTTCAGAATCAGAGTTTAAGTAATAATAAATGTAAATTATAAAATAGTATTAGAAAACCACTAATGGCCTAAGCCACAAATTCAGTATAAAAGGAATATTGTCAGGAAACTAAAAGTGTAGGCCCAAAGTTAGAAATTTTGTAAGGTGGGAAATCACCCTTTATAATAACCAACTTATGTAAATAAGGTATCAAAATGCTCATAATTATATAAAGAAAAACATGATGTAATTTAAATTTAAGGAAACTTAAGTTTAAAAAAGGAGTATTTTCCTTATAGGCAAATGAACATTTGATTTTTGTAAACTGACCATGTGACCTAATGAACTCTCAGTTTTGACCAATCACAGGCCAGTATTGTAAGGTCAGGAGACCGTTGATGAAGAAGCAAGAATTTATAATTGTATTGTTAACCATTGCAGAGGGCAGATGTGCTCTGATGAAGCGAATATTATTTAAATACAAGTAATGTTTTTTTGGACTGTTGGCAGTCAATAATAATTACCAACAGAAGCGGTAAACACTGTGGAAGACCAGAAGACAGAAATAATTAAATTAAAACTAAAACTAAATGCAGAAACTCAAGAAAATCCTGACTACCTAAAACGAACGCACGTTTGTAATTTATGTGAGTGAGGCCAAGCTTAATTAATAGCCACACTACAGATACGATTACACAACACTATCTACACTTACAGAACAGACACCAGTGATCATTGATTGAAAGGAAAGCTTAAAAACTAAAACTGTGAACACTAAAACATTTATTTTAAAATAATTTGGAACAGCTCGAGGTTAGACGTGGGAGCGGCCATTTTGTGGAAGTACCGCTGTCAGCTATATACACAAAACGGCAGTCATTGCTTAGCAACGATTAATAGAATATAGTATTAAGATTTTAAATTTTATTTACCTTTTGTGGTGTATTGTATTTTTGTGTGCATTCTCTGAATTCAGTAACAGTCTCAAAGAACCCTTAACCCTGAGATTTAATATAATTATTATAATTAATTTGTTTATTGAAGGTTATTAGTGTCATAGTCGAATTGAGCATTAGAGTCGACCTGACCAATAGTTTGTTTCGACACAAGTCGACTGTTCCTTTTCTAAACAATTTAAAAATAAAAATAAATATTGTTATTTTGACTGGAAAGAGTTGTCATTGTAGAAAATTAGAGAATTTACAGGACAATTACAGGCAAGTCAACAGGAGAGTGAGCAGCGAACGGACCAGATTATTTAAAAGAAGAACAGGGCGCTCGAAGACACAATCGATTGCGGCAACAAATCCGTTTTTACACAAGTGGAATCAAATTACACTAAAAAACTCTTCACGATAAATGAATTAAAAGCAACAAGTTTAAAACTAAATAAACACGTACACACACTGGTAGATTACAGATGACGCAACCAACGTGTGGCGAAAAAATAATAAACCCGTAAAAACACAGTTACATTACAATATGCGTGATAAATTTGGCAACACGAATCTAATATTCCTTAATTCACAGGTACCAATTAAGTGTTTTGTTACGTTGTATTTTAATTAAATATATAACATTTTGTGAATATTATGGCAACCTCTTTAATTGACCGACGCCAATTAACCGGGCTCCCGAGGCTCTAAGGGCGATAGTATACAGAAGTTATAAAAGATAGTATACAGCCGTTATACAACTTTACCCCCAATCTCTGATGTAACATCCTCTGTATCAACCTTTGCCTTTCTTTTTACAAGTGCTTTCCCATCTCTAGGCTCTTCTGTATTCTGTATTTCCAGGTTGTGTGGGTTTTTTTAAGTTGGTCGTCTTTTTTGCAGTTCTGAGTATTTTTAAATAAGAAATGATTTTGTTTAATTTCACTGATATCCCCATAAAATTGTTAACATTTATTGCACTTTTAAAATTCTTGACAAAGAGTGTTCCTGAATTTGAAATGCCAGACAATAAATCTGTGTATCTAATAAATTTTACAGTACTATCACTGTTTTGATAGTTTGCATCACCATCAGTTTTTAAATACTCTATAGTATCTGCAACGCTACTACTCAAGGTTTGGACAGCTAATTTTAACATTCATTTTATAGTTTTTGAAATTGACATGTGCAGAAGGTAATTTATTGGCAAACTGAAAGCCAATTTCATTTTGACATTAGTTCAGATTTTCAATATACTTCCAAGAAATTTCTCCTTCAGTAGAATAAATTATGTCTTTATCTGCTAGAGTATTCCTGGCTAACTTTATCATATGGCAAGGATCCAAAAATATGTACACAAAGTTACCAGCTGTGAGATGTAGAAATTTTGAAGAAAAATTCTTTGATTCTAAATGTGACATCCTGATTGTTTAAGAGATCCAATATTTGTCTGTGATCCATCGCATGCGAAACTCTACACACATAACCAATGTCAAACAGTTTTGTAAATGCCATTTGTAAGAGCTGAGCTTGAGTAGCAGAAGACATTTTATTAACAAAAAATTAAGCAATTGGACAATACATTTTTTTTGTTAATGGAACAAGCATGAAAACTAATGCAGCTGAAGCTAACTCACCGTCACTGCCCGGCAAATTAGCACAGTCAACAAACCCAGAATATTTTAATTTAGCTACATCCCATATTCCTTGTTTCAAAATGACATACAATCTAGAATTAATGAACAATCTTTAAGCCATTCATTACTAACCACTTTCATTGCTAAGCTTTAAATATTCAAAACGTTATGCAAAAATCCAGGTTCAAATTTTACGGAATTAACCCAAGTGCTAATTTTGGATTGATGAGGTAGACTACAGTGTGTTCTTAAATATCTATAGGTTTTTAGTAAATAAAAAATATAATGACATAGCAACTGACATAACACGAGTATACTGAATACCTTGTTTGTCCTATTTATATTTATTGAATTACTTTCTGGCGGATGCATACTATTAAGTCCTAAATATTGTAACATGACAAGATCATGACAAAAAGAACACGAAATAATCCTCTAAATTAGCAGTAAGATATGCCCATATACAAGTTTTATTTAGATAGCATGCAGAAAAGCAGAATAAAATTTGGAAAATCAGGTGAAGATAATAAAATATAATTATTTAGGAAAAAATAATAGTTCAAAGAATAGAGAATTATGAAAAGTAAACATTGTATTAGGTACATGAAAATAAAATGATATATAATCCATTAACTAACTGAATAAGTGACAATGACAAGTCTTAACCACTATGACATACACTACCCAGTAGAAGAGATCACATAGATTTACTATGTAGATAGAATAAATTGTAAATAGGAAACTTGTATAATATAACCTTTAATATGTTAGTAGTTAATAAGAGAACAGTTGTTAATGTATTAATATAAAGAAATATGTAGAGGTCTGGGAACCTAAGACACATTGTAATTAATCAGTGATTAGTGTTATTATAAAAAATAGACAAATGTTTTTAATATAATAATTATAAGTAATGTAACGTGAAATACATAAAATAACAGTAATTAATTACTAGCCAGTGCAAAGTGAACAAGTTTTAATGATGTAAAATTATGAAGGAAAATAGACCTTTCATAGCATTAAAGCTGGTCACACACTAACCATCACTGCTGTCCAGCATGCCCGACGTCGGTAATGGATGTGCGCACCATACTGTCGTGTAACTTGTCCAGCGTGCCAGACGTTCTCTTCAATAGGATACGTCCCACAGACATATATTTAATTTATATTTTTTGATAAATTTTGATTTTATTTCACGGCCTATTATGAATTGTAATTAAAACAAATTAATAATGGCAAACAATATTAAATATCGGTATGGAGAACCATACATGACTTCCATGTTTTAAGAATTATATTTAAAATCATTTACGAAATGAAATCTTTCCATAGAAACTACTTCTTTCTACTTACTGCTTCAGCCTTAACCACAGTACTGTGGTCACTAACGTATACCACCTCACGTTATCGCACTCAATTTTCACTGATGATGGAAGTCGATGACACTGCCGAAACGTCTGGTTTTGCAGAAAACTTTGGTCTACGGCCAAACAGGTTTTAACGACAAACTACTTCTTTGTTGTCGATAACATAGTACATATATAAAACATTATCCCCTCCCCCTTCAACTATAATTTTCATTTATAGAAAATTACCCTGACCCCGTTCAACTAGCCTTTTCATTTATAGATATTTCATCTACGTTTCTACAGTGGATTATTAAGATCTTATCAGGATACTTTATTTATCAAAATTAAGTACTTTACTCTTGTTACAACAAAAAACGTTTCAGGTAAACTACCCTTTCCCCCTAATCGATCTTCACCAAAATCAATAGGCCTTGAGTCCTCTACAACTCAGGCACATATGTAAAAAATTATTTGATTCTGTTTGTATTTACGGCACTTATCGTTCATCATGAAAAAATGTCTCTTGTTACAACATAAAATGTTGCAGGTAAATTACCCCTTTCCCTTAACCAATCTTCACCAAAATCAACCGGCCTTGAGTTCTCTACAATGTAGGGAAGTATGCAAAACATTATTTGATTCTGTTTGAATGTGCGGCAGTTATCGTTCATCATAGAAACAATTACTCTTGTTAAAACATTAACAGTGGCAGGTAAACTACCCCTTTCCCTTAACCGATCTTCACCAAAATCAATAGGCCTTGAGTCCTCTGCAACTCAGGCACATATGTAAAAAATTATTTTATTCTGTGTGATTTACGGTAGTTATCGTTCTTCATGAAAAACGTTCTTGTTACAACATAAAATGTTGCAGGTAAACTACCCCTTTCCCTTAACCGATCTTCAACAAAATCAACAGACCTTGAGTTATCTACAATTGAGGAAAGTATGCACAAAATTATTTGATTCTGTTTAAATTGCGGCAGTTGTCGTTCGTCATAGAAACAATTACTCTTGTTAAAACATAAAATTCTCGAACACGATTTTTTTTGCCATCACCATACTTCCATTTCCTTATGGAACATTGAAGTAAAAATAATAACTGTTAATGATTTTTGAATGTATTAGCCTATAACGTTTAGTGTAAACGAAGAATAAAGTAAACTAAATATTAAACTGAAATTTTATCTGCATCATTACTTATTAAATATAAATTAAAGAATGAATGTAAGTAAAATTAAACAGTAAACATTTATTAAATGAATGTGCTCTAAAAACATGTACTGTAATTGCTTAAAAATGACGATTTGATAGACAGCAAGCATGCGCATGATTAAACATGCACGATGCACGATTCCTTGACATCCGTCAACACTACACATGATCCATCCGGACGTCATGTGGCTTGAGCTGATGGTCTTGCTGCACTCATTTTTTGTCGTGCACATCTTTCAAAAAATACACGACGTGCGGATGGATGTCAAAGCTACGCATTGTCGTTTTTGACTTGCTGTCCGTCATGACGTCCAGCGTGGATGGTTAGTGCATAGCCAGCTTATAACTGTGAGTGACACATAAATCATATAAACTAATAATTTGAACATCAAACTAAACTTAAGCAATACTTATAATATTTTAAATTAGTAGGCTTGGTCTCTAGAAATTAAATAAGAAAATCCAAGATTATGATAAATTATATTTATTATAAAGGGGTAAAACAACCCTGAGACCCACTCAGAGACAGTGGGTAAAGCCAAGAGCTTTATGAAGTAAATCTGTAAAAGCAAATACAGAGAAGAACGGAGGCCATTGTTAGAAATTAATGAAAGCAATATCAGTAACAGTTTTTAATAGAAATAATATATAATATTTGAATAATCTGAGAAAAAACAAGTCGAAATAGCAAGAATAGTAATTGATATCATACAAACTGATTATAATGAAGAGTGATTAAAGAATTTAACGAACTAACATTGAAAGAATCAACGACCAGTTTGGTGAGACCTTTCCTATACATACAATTTTGGTTAGGCCAAACACAAGCTTCCCATATTTAAAGCTTATAAACTTAAGAAGAACATAAACCGTGAAACTACATATCACAAACACTATAGAACAATCACTTGTGAAGGACACAAACTCATTTAATTGATATAAAGTGATAAAACAATATATTTTGTCTTAAATAAAATATGTGTAATGAATTCTGGTTGTAAAAAACAATTATGGCAGTACTTGTTTATTTTTTAATGATAAAACAAATTGTTCCAATTTTTTATTTTAATGTGCTATTCTAATTTAGTTAATTTATTTTCAGTTGTTCTTTTGTATAATCACAAGGACCCACCCACTATAAAATACATACACATCCAACAGGACACTTATGTACATTATTTATTTTATATTGTAAATATTATGTTCAGACTAAATGGACTTATGACTTTGAAAATATGTTAACAATTTTTATTTTACCCTGAGAAAAAGAGATTGCATGTACCGAAGAGCTACTGGAGAGCATGAAGGTAAATACTGTAAATAAAATTTGATGATGTCGCTGTCCCAGTGCAATACTGTAACAACTCAAAATTTTTAAATTTTGAGTTATGCATATCACTGGATTCAGGGAATTGTGAAGATTCTAATCCAATAAGGTAACAACTTAAAATCTTAATTTTTACCTAGTTTTTTGGCACGTATATCTGTATGCCACACTAAAACAAATTCTAGTTTTCCTGAGCAATAGAATAACATTTTGAGATATTATAGTATTGCATTGAGTTTTGGCGTGGCAATAGAGTAATATCTCTTTCTATTGTAGTGAAGCTCAATGCAAAACTGTAACATCTCTAAATGATATAGTACTGTTCTGTTGATGACACTGTTATTATTACTGTGAAAATATTAGATAGTGTGAAGTTTTGTATTAATAATGAAATTTTTATTAAGTAATGAAGCAGTAAAATTCCATACACCTGAAAATAATTCCATTAAAATTTTCTCCATAGAATTTGACATTAACCATGACTGTCCTGAGACTGACAAGCAGCTAATAGATTTTGGTGCAGCTAATGCTTTTGAAGGCTGTAATACAAAAGGCCTCAGTGACAGTAACTCTGATTTCATGCCTGATAACAACTCTATTGAAACAAATTCAATAGATAAAGATATCATAACTATGTCTTCTAATTCAAAAGCTATAAGCATGAATAATCAGAAGAGTTTCAAGAAAATCTCCACACCTACGCCTATAAGTTGTGAAGAAAAGTCAAACAATTTTTTTCATGTAAATCAGAGTAATAATGATACGGTGAATGAACATTTTGATGACAGAGTGTCGGTGATAAGACGAGTCAAGAGACATCAAGGTAAGAGAAAGAAGTCAAAAGTGTAGAAGAAATAGATGGTATTACTGAAACCATAGAAAAAATTGCTGACAAGACAGTAGAAAATGATGCAGAGGATAAATCCAGAAAAAGAATTAGGAAACCTGAGAAGTGGGCAAGGAACATTAAAAAATTGAAAGTTAACAAAGGAGAGGCATACACAACAAATTCAGGACGTTTTGTACCACGGAAATGTATAAAGGAAGGATGTAATGAAAAGTGTAGGTCAAAATGTAAAGGCATCATAACAGTTGAGAAGAGGAAAAAGTTGTTTGATTATTTTTACTCTATTACTTCTGTAAATAGGAAGAGAGATTTGATCTTGAGGTTAATAGATGAAATCAGTCTAAAATATGTGTACAAGAAACATGAGTCAAATCGGTCTGCTAACTATTCTTATAATTTTAAATTGCAAAGCAAAACCATCAGACTGTGCAAAAAGATGTTTTGTGACACTTTCTTAATTAGTGCTACTTTTCTTACAACAGTCAAAAAGAAAACAACTTCATGTGGTTTAGTTAAGGAAGATTTCAGAGGCAAGCATAATAATCAACCCAAGATCAATGAAGAAATAATACAAGGCATTTTTGATCATATAAACTTATTAACACGAATTGAACCCCATTACTGCAGGGCAAATACTCACAGAGAATACATAGATGGTGACTTAAACTTATGTGAAACGTATCGGCTATATAAAATACAATCTACTGAAAAGAAGAAGACGTTCGCCAAAAAAACATAAATACGATGAAATTTTTAATACAGTGGAACCCCGCTGGTCCGAACTAATTGGGACCAAGTCCTGTTCGGATTGGCGTAAATTCGGATTAACCGGGTTATAGGTTATACAGTACTGTATATTATAAATATAAATTGTATAACGTGTATAAAGAGTAGACCCTACCATATTCGTGCCTACAATCAAAGTACCGTACTATTTTTTGATCTTGCAATGTCTCTTTTATACTATAAAAATACGCCAGTGAGCTACCAGCCGGCACACCAATCAACATGGCGCCCAACAGACACCTCTACAACATCCGGAGAAGAGCAGTAGGCTGGCTACCGGAGAGCATTCAAGACCCGGGGGAGTTGTGATGGCAGCGGTATGCGAACATCTGCTCTCCGGTACCAGCGGCGGACACAGCGAGCCAATCAGGGATCAGCAGCCGAGATGTGACCAACTACGTGCTCGGAGTGAGCCAATCAGCGATCCCGGTTAGTGCATAAAACCCAGTCCGGCAGAAAATTTTGACGCACTCTTCATCGCCACGCTATCGGACACACTTCATCTCCTCTCCTCTCTCGGACGACGTCGACGCGGACTCAGCCAGAAGGAACGGTCGAAGAATAGAACCGGCGTTCTTGTGTCTTCGCCCTCCAGTTCCGCGCCAGCGATAGGACGTCGCTGGGCCAGCAGCCGACTCTACACTGATGCCGAAAGAAGAGGAGGACTGCAGTGCGCCACAAACAGCGGGCGCAGCCGCCGAACATCCCAGCGCGGCACAACCAACCAACATTCTCGCCACACGGTCCTTTTTAGGGCCACCAAAATCACTAGAGTGTACGATTGGCGCCATTTGTCATGCGGCAAGCCTTTTGTCCGGTGACAAAGCGAAAACATAATTCGTGTACTTTGAAAGACAAACTTGAAGTGTTAAAGCGGCTAGATAAGGGCGAGAGTGGTACAAAATTAGCAGCTGAATTTGGTGTTGGTAAGGCGACAATAAGTGATTGGAAAAAAAATCGCACTAAGATTGAGCAGTTTTGTGTTATGGCAACATAGAAGGTTCTCGAGGAACGCCATACATCAAAGGTGTCAGACTTTAACAAAGTCGACGAAGCCCAACGTGGTTTTCTCAAGAAAGACTGAGAGGTCCCTTAATCCAGGAAAAGGCAGTTCATCTTAATAAACTTATGAATGGTGACCCAAAATTTATTGCCAGCAATGGTTGGCTGGACAGGTGGAAGAGAAGGCATGGTGTACGAATGTTATCCATAACTGGCGAATCTCTGTCGGCGGATCATTAAGCAGCAAGAGAATATGTATCTAAATTTGTAGACATAATTGCGTCAGAAAATTATTCACCTCAAGAAGTATATAACTGCAACGAGACAGGATTAAATTTTAAGGCATTGCCTAAAAAGAGCCTTGCTGCTAAACAAGAACTTAGTGCTCCTGGCTTTAAAATGTCCAAAGAACGACTCGCTGTCTTAGCTTGCAGTAATGCAGCTGGGACTAATAAGTTGTCTCTCATGGTTATAGGGAAATCTAAAAAACCGAGGGCATTCAAAAACGTCAACGTCAACTCACTACCTGTACACTACAAGAGCCAAAGAAAAGCATGGATGACCAGCGAATTATTCAAGGAGTGGTTTCATGATCAATTTGTGCCCGCTGTTGAAAAGTTCAGTAAAGAAAACGACTTACAACCCAGAGCTTTACTTGTCTTAGACAATGCTACAGCACACCCCCCAGAAGAAGAACGTATCAACGGAGATATCAAAGCAATTTTTTTACCTCCAAACGTCACTCCATTACTGCAGCCAATGGATCAACAGGTTCTTCAGAACATGAAGTGTGTATATAAGAAATTGCTTCTAAGGTTTCTAATTGAAAACGAGCACCCTACACAAACAATTCTTCAAGTCCTCAACAAAGTCACCATAAAAGACGTAATATACTGGGTAGCCGAAGGATGGGAAAATGTCAAGCAACAACTTATCAGAAAGTCTTGGTCTAAGTTATGGCCAGACCTTACCTACATTGACAGCCCTGAACAAGCCAGTGAGAGAAGTGAAGTTTTGCAGCTCGTACAACAAATCCCAGGCTGTGAAGAAGCAGACGACACAGACGTCAACAATGGCTGGGAGCTGACAAGAAGACCATCATGTTTTAACTGATGAAGAAATCGTATCTTTAATACAACAAACACGTGATGACGATTCCGATGAAAATGAAGAAGCAGATGATCCTGTGCCACAGATCTCACACGCCGAAGCAGCAAGAGCTTTTGAACTATCATTAGCCTATGTAGAGCAGCACATCAGTGCTACACCGGCAGACATCTTATTTTTGAGGCGCTGGCGGAACATCGTGGTGTCTGCTGCATTTACAGCTTTGCATCAGAGAAATGACTGACTTTGTGCAACACCTTAAGTAGTGTCTAGTTATGTAGTATGTATTTATTGTAGTTTTTTGTGTTTTATATACTTTTACTGGCACTAAACTGTAAGTACATACATCCTCGGCGCTACAGCCCAGTCCGGGCCCTGGCCTCCAAAAGAAATCTTCCCCACTGGTCTCTACTCCTAGCCAATGTCCACCAGTTTGCTGCACCCAGCCTCACTGCCTCCTTACCAACCTGGTCCAGCCATCTTGTACGCGGTCTTCCTTTCCTTCTCCTTCCCATCGGCAAATAATTCATAACTTTTTGGGATTCTATCCTCCGCCATTCTCTGCACATGTCCGGCCCAACGCAATCTGTTAATTTGTATGAGTTGCAAGATCGGAAGATCTTTAAACCTTTCGTACAACTCTCGATTATGCAGTCGCCTCCAAATGTCGTTTTCTTTCACAGGGCCATAGATTCTCCTCAGTACCCTCCTCTCAAACACGGATAGTTTTTGCTCATCTAGTTTTTTTAGCACCAAGCATTCCGAGCCGTACATCAGGACTGGTCTGATCAAGGTCTTGTATAGGATGGCTTTTGTCTCTTTACTTATTAATTTTGACTTAAAATGTTTCACCAGTCCATAGTAACACCTATTAGCAGATAATATCCGTTTTTCAATGTCTCTAGAGGAGTCATTTCCAGAGTCCACATATGACTCGAGATATGGAAAACCCTGAACCTTTTCAAATTCATAATCATTAATGCGCAGGGACAGGGCACGAGTGTTGGCACCTACAACCATATATTTGGTTTTGCTTTGGTTTATAACTAAGCCCATAGCCTTAGCGGACAACTCCAGTTCCTGAAAGGCTTCCTTTAAGCCAGATTCAGACCTACTTATGACGTCAGTGTCATCGGCATATGCCAGAAGCTGTACATCCTTGTGAAATATGTGTTCGCTAGTTTGAATCCCTGATGACCTTTTCTATGTTGAACAACAGACACGCTAAGGCATCTCCTCGTTTCAGCCCATTCAATGTTTTTAAGGAGTTAGATAGATTTGATTGTATTCTGATTTGGCACTTAGAACTGGACATAACTACTCCAACCATACGCACCATCTTAGATGGTATATTCAACTCCTAGCATTTTCCGGTTGATTGAATCATATGCCGACTGGAAATCCACAAAGAGATGGTGAGTGGCCACTCCATATTCCGTTTCTTCTAGGATTTGCCTTAGTGTAAATATTTGGTCTGTTGTTGACCTATTCCTAGTGAATCCACATTGATATTCTTTTATGTTCCCCAGCGTAGGGAAGCAGCCTAGAAAATATGATGTTGAACAATACCTTATATGCTGTATTAAGTAGAGAGATGCCCCTATAATTTTTACATATGAGCAAATCACCCTTTTTATGTATTAAACACACCACCCCATTGTTCCACTCATCAGGCATTACCTCCTCTAGCCATATTCGCTCTATGAGATGGGCAAATTCCTTTATGAAATCTCCTCCTGCGCTCTTTAATAGTTCCCCTGGTAAACCATCGGAACCTGCTGCCTTGTTATTTTTAAGCTTTTCTAGGGCTTCATACACCTCATCATAGGATGGCACCAAGTCCTCTCTATCATCCTCGAATTCTCCTGCTTCCTCTTCATCCCCAGATGCCTCCATCGAAGCCTCCCCAACTGAGCCTAGCAACTCTTCGAAGTGTTCTGTCCATCTCCTGATTACGCCAGCAGTATCACTCACAAGGCCACCATTATTATTCCTACAGGCATTTGTTCTAGGCTGAAATTCCTGTCTCATGTCATTCACCTTCCTGTACATATCTCGGCTCAGCCTTTTACTCTTATATTCCTCTATCTTTTTCATCTGTCTCATCATATACTCCCTCTTTTTTCCTCTATGAATCTTCTTTTCCATCCGCCTGGATTTCCTGTATTCCTCTTGAACACCCCTAGTGCATTTCTTTTGGATCATTAATTTGTATGTCTTGTTTTTGAATTCAGTTGCCTCTTCACACTCCTTATTAAACCACTCATCTTGCTCATGTCTCTTCTTCAAACCAATGATTTCTTCTCCCGTGGTCACTAATACGTTTTTTAGATTAAGCCAGTGGTTTTCTATATCTTGTTCCTCATGGCATTCAATTCTCCACTGTCTAATTTTCTCATTAGTAACTTCCTCGAACCTCCGTTTTATTTCTTCTTCCTTTAGTATTTCTGTATTGTATCTAACAGTCTATATTTCTTATTCATTTCTATTAGCTCTCAGTTTTGCAACTACGAGATAGTGATCGCTGTCCATGTTGGCACTTCTGTAAACTCTAACATCTTGTAAGTCTGACTTATGGCAGCCATCCAATAGGACATGATCTATTGATTGACCGTTCTCCCATCGGGAGAGGTCTATGTGCCCTTATGTACGTCTTTGTGATCGAAGAAAGTCCCTCCTATGATCATATTGTGACCAACTGCAAAGTTCAATAGTCTGAAACCATTGTCTGAGTGTTCAGTGTGTAAACTATGCTTTCCTATATTACTACAAGCATGGCTGCTTCCTACTTTGGCATTTAAGTCACCTATGATTATTTTTATGTCATGTCTAGGGCTGCTGGCATACGCATTCTCCAGCAAGTCATAAAAGTCATCTTTCTCCTCCTCAGGCTTATCAGTTTGGGCATGCACGTTTATTATAGTATAATTAAAGAAGATTCCTCCGAGTCTTATTTTACACATTCTAGGTGTAAGGGGTTTAAAATCAATGATGTTTTCTTTCATTCTACGGCTTACCAAGTAGCCAGTTCCAAGCACATGGTCCCGGTTCTGACAGCTGTAATACACCGTGTAGTCCCTTCGATCCATGATTCCAGTGCCAGTCCACCTCATCTCCTGCATAGCCAAAACATCTATCTTATATTTGAGAACCTCTCCTGTTAATATCTTCAAGGCTCCAGGTCTGTATAAGGAACGCAAGTTCCACGTCGCAAGTTTAAAATCTTTGTCCCCTTTCCACAATCCAGTCCCAATTCCATTAATCCGTCCCGCTTTTCCTTTTTCAATTAAACTTAATATTTAAAATATACCTTATTTTGATCCATCTAGGGATCTTGTAGTTTTGTAGTTTATTATTTCACTATATGTTTCGGGAATAAATTCCCATCTTCAGGTAAAACTTCTTCTTCCTAGTATATAGGAGTCGTCGGTGAAATTATTAAAAACACATACACACACAAATGAATAAAACAAACACAACTGTTAAAAACCGTAAACACAACTATCGAAGACAGTGCGTACTGCCCGACTGTCACATTTCAACTGGGCTGATTGCAAAGTTCACCGTTTATCTTCAATACGTTATCATACAGCGTATTCGATTTAAACGAAAGCTGGTCATTGAGCAAACATTCTTTATGGATTTTGGATGCTTTGTAAATTTCAAATTCTTCTAACGCATCCATCAAACGACCTTTGTTGGTAACGTGCATGGGTACCATATTTTCCGCGAACCCAGTGTAATTGTGGTTTTCGTTTATTAAATGTAATGCAAAATCAGACTTGGCTGATGTGATGTCCTTTTTTGGTAAATGTTCTTTATATCTGTCAATAAATCTCCTCCCTGTTTGACTGATATAAAACTTGTCATAATCATCACATTGCAACCTGTATATGCCTGAGCAATTTTCTTATTCTGCTTATACTTGTTGTGTTTCCAAATCAAATTATCTACCATGTCACTTTTGAAACCATTTTTCATGGCTATGTATTTGATAATTTTAACCTCATCCCGATAATCTTCACGGCTCAACGGTACATTCATCAGTCTGTGCACTAATGCATTAAACGGCGCTATTTTGTGTGTGTGTGTGTGTGTGTGTGTGTGTGTGTGTGTGTGTGTGTGTGTGTGTGTGTGTGTGTGTGTGTGTGTGTGTGTGTGTGTGTGTGTGTGTGTGTGTGTGTGTGAGGATGAAATAAGTGTGCATGTATAGTCAAGTCCATGGTAGTTGGCTTCCTGTGTATTTTATATGAAAATGAGCGATTCTGTTTTCATACAGATAAGTCAAGTAAGTTTATACTTTCATTATTTTCCATTTCCATTGTAAATTTAATTTTACTGTTTACGCTGTTCATGTATTTGAGTAGCAAGTTAATTTGCCTATAAGTACCATCAAAAACCACGAATGTATCATCCACATAGCATGTGTACGAAATAATAGCTTTATGGAATGTATTGCAATTAGATAACAGGTATTTATTTTCATAGAAGTTCAAGTAAATTTCAGCCAACAATCCACTTAAGGGGTGTAACTGGGCAGATTAGGCAACCTGTTTTAAACAATCAATGTACAACTTTTGGTGAACAGTCTGTAGGCACTGTGCCAGGTACCGATTAGAACAAAGTATGTGAGTCACGAAAAAGCACGTGTTTGTACTGCGCAAAAATTACCTCGTGGCGACAATTCGGACGGCTTTCCGGTCCGAGCGAAATGTTCGAGAAGGTTTTCAGCCAATCAGAGTTTGAATTTGCGACCACGAGGCAGCGTAAGGCAGAGAGATGCCAAGCCAGCTAATCGGGCTTCAGGTAGTCCAGTTGAATATAGTTCCTCAAGCAGTTCAGTTTTTTATGTAGCCTCGGGAGAAGTCTGGTGGGCTGAAAATGTTAATGTCGGCCTACCAAAAAAAAGTGACTTGTAATGTAGTCAAGCAGTAAACAATTCCATTATAATATTCGGAAAATGCGTTTGTGGGAGTTGTGTCAGTGACAGTGTAAGTGAGGGAGAACTAATGGCGGCAGTATAAGGACAGCACGTCCAGGTAAAATAAAGGAGTAACTCTCGTGGCCCTAAGTGCCGTAAATAATAACAATATTGATGAGCTCAAATAAAAAGGGGGTATAAAGTATATATATATATATATTTCAATCACTTTCTGCTACAGTCCGTTTCTTGATGTATATAATACTATAATACTTATAACTATTTTACCTCAAGATGTATTTTTTCCTTTAGGGACATGTTTCAGGAGATCCTGTTCTCCCATCTTCAACCTTCGCCATCTTGCTTCTGGTGCAGTATTTGTGTGTTGGCTTCTGGATGTTATTATGGTGGTTTGTTGGTCTTTGGTCCTTCAATGTTGCAACATTGAAGGACCAAAGACCAACAAACCACCATAATAACATCCAGAAGCCAACACACAAATACTGCACCAGAAGCAAGATGGCGAAGGTTGAAGATGGGAGAACAGGATCTCCCGAAACATGTCCCTAAAGGAAAAAATACATCTTGAGGTAAAATAGTTATAAGTATTATAGTAATATATATATATATATATATATATGTGTAACAGTACCAAATATGGTAGTTACATAATATAAACTAATGTAACGTCAAGTATAAGAAAAACATGGAAGTATGTCTAGATAAATAAACCTAAGTGTATAAAAGTGTGTATCTACAAATATATTAATAAAAAATCCAACGATGAAGAAGAGAATATTAATATATCAACATTAAATACAAAATGAAGAAAGAAAATGCCACGAGCCAAAACAAAATATCAGTAACCAGACCCAATAGGATCCAACAGTGAGGGGAACAAACGAAATAAGGACCAACAAGCTCCAACAGCAAAGGAGATAAATAAAAATAGCAACTACAATGAAAATATAAGAAAAAGAAGAAAGAAGAAGGACCAGGAAGAGCACCAAGAAGAAGAAAGAAGATGGACAGAAGATATAAGGACTCAACATAAACCACATGTACTAAAGACAATATAAGTGACAAAAGAAATGATTATAAATGTGAAAAGAAAACCAGTGTGAAACATTTAAGGAACCACAAACAATTATAGTGTGTACTTAATACAAATGTGAAACCTGTGAATAATTAACTAAGTTCAACTGAATAAACCACACAAACAATTACAGTGATGAAGTTTACAGTGTGAGAAAATATGTTAATTTCATGATGAAACAGCAAGAATTAAAATAGTCAAATAAACACAGACAATGAGTGTGACTAATTTAATAAAGTTGTGATCAATACACATAATCATAAGACCACCAGAATAGAACAAAATAGAACAATTATGTTATTGTTCATAGAGAACTGACAACAAATAAAAACATTTGTTATGTATCAAACAAGGACAGGAATTAAGTTCCACCATTGACCAGAAAAATATTGTAAATAATACAAAAAGATTTGTGTTAGTGTTTAAGAAGGAGTTGTATAAACATGTGTAACAAGATAGTTAAAGTATTATAGTAAGATACCGTAGTGAAGTCAGTTTAGTAGTAGAAAAATACTGCACTAAAACAGATGGTATTTTGTTACATAACCCCACAGGGAAGATACCTATTACAACAGAAAATCATACATATTAGTATAAATAAATGATCATCAACTATGATATCAAACAAGAATTTGTTATATATAAATAATAAATCCTAAGAGACAGTGTAATATATTGCAAAACAATGCAAATAGAACAAGTCAAACATAATGGCACAGAGAATAGCAGAGATGAGAAGAGCATGCCAATTTAGTTAGGCAAAGTACAGTATCAAAACCAATACCAATGTATATAAGAGTATTACCAGTAGTGAGATAAATATCTGATAATACATTGAGAACAGATTCTGAACATAATAAGAACAATATTGTAACTAAATTATTGTAAACTAACTAACTATGTACATATGACCAAAAGTAAGCTGAACCATTGTATAGCTAATTAGTTAAGAAAAATACTGTATCAAATATTGAACACAGATTGTTACAATTGTTACCAGTAGTAAGAGGAAATCCCAATGCTACTTTGAGAACAGATTATGACCATAAAAACAGTCATGTTATATACAAACAATTAAAAACCAAATGACTATTATGAAGAAAACCAAATGTAAACAAACAATGACAAGCAAGTTATTTATGAAAAATATAACATATAAACTTGTGTAAAAGTAAATGAAAACATTATCAAAAGGTAGAATAATATCTAATGCTACTTTGGAAATCCAAACCAAGTAGAACAATAACAATTTAGTTATTGTATTAACAAAAAATAAATGACTACTATGATATGACACAACATAAACAGAGCCATTACTGAAAAATTGAAGGGTTCTGAACTAATTAAAAGATAACCATTGTATATAATAAATTAGGTACTATGTGTGTACACTAATTACAATCATTACATGATATGATTTATATAGAGAAAACCAAAAATAAGGTGAAAAATTGTATAAGAGAGATAGAAGAGGACTGAAACTATGTAAATATTAAATTAACCACAGTCATATATAAATATTATAGTGTAAAATTGTGTAAATAAACTTTACTAGTGTTATTAGATTGTAATATTACTGTTTTAATTAAGGAAAATTAGTTTTAAGCACATTTATGGAAAATCAAACATGGATTGAATAAAAAGAAGATAAAGTTGATGATTATTGTAATTGTGCTGATAGTAATGAAGTATTGGAGGAGGTTGTTGTGATGATCTATGTATCTATTGTATTGAATAATTTTCTATGTCGTATGTAATCACATTTTGTATTGTATAAAAAATAACAGAAGTAGTCTGCCTTATAATGGAGATAGTAACTGTAAATCTTAATGGAAATGGAAGAGGAAAATATTGATAAATTGAACTTATAGTTGAACTGTTGAATTAATTTTTGGTATTGGAATTCTACCTTGTAAAAGTATCATTATATATAGTTTAAAACAAATGTAATATGTATATGTTAAGGATATATATTGTTACAACACAAAAAGCCACCCCAATACCAGGGAAAAAACTATGAATCAACTATGTTTAACTAATGAATATAAAATGACTATGACGAGACAAATGACTATGTGATTGACAACCCAAGTGATTGACTCAATAAAGAAAATAAAATGAGAAGGTATAGGGAAAAGACACAAACAAATAATAAAGAACAGAAAAGGAGAAATATTAAATTCAAATGATGATGAAAAAGAATCAAACAAATAATAAATTTAAATGATAAACATTAAAATCAAATAAAGTAATGTCAACTAAAGTACACTAACCAGAGAAATAGATATTAAATGTATTGAATAACTCTATAATGATAAGTGAATCAGAACATGAAATTTGTTAACATAATAACTGATAATTGTGAATAAAACAATAAAAAAACCCAGAAGTGAGAGATAGGTAGGGAGTGAAGGTGAATAAGTGAGAAAAGAAAAATCAATATTAGGGAATAACCACTAGTAACACTCAAGTACCATAAAAAAGTGCAAAGTGGCAGTGTAAACCCCAAATAAATAGATAACCCAACAGATAGGTATAGACACCTAAAACCAGTGATAAACACTACAGTTTAATGGTGAAAAGTGCCAGAGAATAAGAATATTATTGTTATTAGAATTAAGAGTGATTGTAGATTAGGAATACAATGGTATTCAGGGTAAACATCCCATAATGATTAAAAATATTAGTGTTACAATGGTTAGGTAGAGAGAAAATATATAAATATCACTATAGTATTGACGACTCGGAACACTAAGTTTTTTATACGTAAAAACGTAAAGTTTTACCGTACAGCCTAAACCGGCTTTCACATATAGAAGGATTCATCAGAGGCTGTCGTAGGTAGCGCTGTTCGTCTTGTTGTTGGCGACGAGATAGTTTTTCGAAAGATCGAAGCTGTGTGTGTGTGTGTGTGTGTGTGTGTGTGTGTGGTGAGATGTGTTCGAATAATGCGTGCGATTTGAATTGTGTCTGTTCGTTTAGGATGTCGTTTTTATTTGTTTTTGTGTGTTTGTATATTTCTAGAGTGTCTAGTTTTTGGCCTTTTGTGTGTACGTGTAGTATGTTCATGTTATTGTCGATGTTTTTATATGTGTGGTTTGCTTCAATGAGGTGGTTTGCGAAGGTAGATTCTGTAGTGGTGTGGAGTGCTTTTGTGTGTTCAATGTATCTCTGTTTGAAGCTACGTCCTGTCTGGCCTATGTAGAATTTATTGCAATTTGAACAATTTAGCTTATATACACCGGGTAGATTTATACAAATTGCAATAAATTCTATATAGGCCAGACAGGACGTAGCTTCAGACAGAGATACATTGAACACACAAAAGCACTCCACACCACTACAGAATCTACCTTCGCAAACCACCTCATTGAAGCAAACCACACATATAAAAACATCGACAATAACATGAACATACTACACGTACACACAAAAGGCCGAAAACTAGACACTCTAGAAATATACAAACACACAAAAACAAATAAAAACGACATCCTAAACGAACAGACACAATTCAAATCGCACGCATTATTCGAACACATCTCACCACACACACACAGCTTCGATCTTTCGAAAAACTATCTCGTCGCCAACAACAAGACGAACAGCGCTACCTATGACAGCCTCTGATGAAGCCTTCTATAGGTGGAAGCCGGTTTAGGCTGTAAGGTAAAACTTTACGTTTTTACTTATAAAAAACTTAGTGTTCCGAGTCGTCAATACTATAGTGATATTTAGTTAAGTAACAGACACGTCATGGACAACGAAATCCAAGAAGAAAATATATAGTAAAGTTTAGAAGAAAAATATATTAAAGAATATAAGTGCAAAATAAATAAAACGTCCTATGTTCAAAAGGATAATTAGTAAGATAAAATAAATGGTGTTATAATGTTAGTCACCAAAATAGTTAAGAATAAACTAAATATAAACAAGATTAGCATAGTAACTGTTAAAAGATTTGTTCAATTAAGTTTAGAGAAGGAATATGGCTGAAAAAAGTATACAGACCATAAACCTAAATTTTGTGTTATGTTTTATAAGTAATAGTAAATAATAGACAAGTTATGAAAAATGGCAATATAGATAAGTAAAGAGACAAATTCTTACAAACATAATAATACAGGAAAAGAAATTAGAGAATAATAGGCAGGCCATGATTTGGTAAAGTAATAAGAACATACAATTATTATAAAACAGTCCAAATCAATTCAAAAAGTAAACAAGTCATTTGTGACACAAAGCAAAACATGTGTATATGTAAAATAATCTTTAATTCGTGTAAAATAAGAAAATATAGCCAATGACTACTTAGGCCTATAAAATCCCTAACTGTATAAATTTAAATTCAACAAAATGTAAGAAATTAACTATTGTATTAGAAAATCCAGGGCAAGTAACTAGTTAAATACAATTAGTGAATCATGTTAAGATGTAAAAGTTAAATTAAAAACATAAAATAAGAAAGAAATGTAATTAGATAATATTCACATTATTGTCAAAACTTTAATATACAGCTTTGTGGGATGTCAAAATGATCTTTGAAAGAAAATATAAACAGTTGTGATAATATCTCATACATAGATAAGAAGACAGAAGAATAATAGTAATCAGAAGATATTTAGTCATTTTGAATTAAAATTCAAATATTATAACAATGGGCATAAGATATGAATAGCCAATGAGAGACAGACAGTTGCGATAACAACCGAACGTTATTTATTATTATTCCGTTAAAAACTGTTAGTTCATTATTGAAGCTCAAGACCTATAGACGCCAAACCGTAATCGACTCAATTTTAATTTAAAACAGTAAAAAAGCAATCAAAATTTATAACATGAAGACGCAAGATTTCTGATGAGGAACTAGTCCATTCAACCGAGGCCACAGACCAGATTATTAATTTCTAAATTAATTATTTAGACCAACATATCGGAAAAAGACGCCAGGTGTAATTAAATTCATAAATGATGGAAGATTGATGACCAAAAGGACCCAACCTATTTCGAATTGAGTAACTCCTCACCCTAATTCAACAGATTTGATAAGTATTGCTGATTACCTGAATTTATGGAATAAATTCTTATTAACTTTTTCTCACAACACAATTAACTCTCACTATGAACTGATAATCAAATTTCTTTCTAGGATTAATGAAAAATAAAACACTAAACTTGTATGAAACCAGAAAATAACCTGGGTAAAAATTACGAACTTTTAACACACACTTTTTAACACTTCAGGAACAAATTGTATTTAAACCTAATAGTATATAAATACCATCAATGTAAGGTAGTGTACTTTATTATGATCATATTAATATTTTTTCATAACCAAAAGAACTCAGATTTAAATGAACGATAGAAAAATAAACATTTGTCGGCACCATGTCGAAGTAAATTTGTTCTGGATCACCGTTCGCCAACCTGAGAATTATTGTCTTTTTATTGCCGGAGCAACTTTGTTTAATAACCATATATAATTTTGTATAATATTGAATAACAGCTAATTACAAGATAATAAACTAGTACAGAGTTGTAACCACCGTTCTTTATTTCATGGTAAATTGCATTATATGATTTGTGTACTTTAGCGACGAGCGAAAGTGACGGCAAGTGCTAGACGTCAGCAACTCTGCGAACTACCAGCGAGATTAATAAACCTGCAAATTGCAGGGGTAATTCGAATCAGCCATACCATCTAGAATGACCGCTCGATAGTCATATTTTTTAATTGTTTTCAGTTTAAACAATTTGGCACCACCCGGGAATTACAATCACATATTAAAGGACAGGTAAGGTTCACACTCGCGAGTACTGGTAATTCGTGAGATCGTGACGGACATCGTCAGCGTTACAAAAGTAAGTAAATAAACACAAAGTAACGACTACAACGTGTGAGGCGAACACACATAAAACACACTTTTACAAAGTACATACAGAGATAGTCATTACAATATATATATATATATATATATTGTAACGTACCGCTAGCTTTCTTTCATCAGTTTCTGTATGCATTACGTCTTTTTGATACTCTGACTGTGTTATTTTATTTATTGTGTAATTCTTTCTTTAAAATAAACCACGGGATCCTTTGCAGTTTTTATCTCCTTGCAGGTATTACAGTTCAGTTGATAGGGAGAGAGAGAGAGCGTGAGAGAAAGAGAGAGAGAGAGAGAGAGAGAGAGAGAGAGAGAGAGAGAGAGAGAGAGAGAGAGAGAGAGAGAGTTCCTTTCTTGGTGTACTGTTTTATCGTTTTATTAAACGCGCTTTGCATCAGCTGTTTTCAATATGATAACCAGTTACAGGTTATGTTGGCCGTAGTACTTCATAGGCTATGATGACTGCGCTAACTTTCGCACTCCTCTCTGCTATTCACCGGTTTCCTGTAACAAATCTGCTATCTACAAAGAATAATACAAAGTCAATTCCCTAAAAGAAAAGTATTTATTGATTGAAATTGGTTTATTTTCTGGAAACTATTAAATCCAGTTCATCGATTTTCAGATCGACTATTATCGAAATTACAACAGTTTTCGATATAAGTTTTTCTGTAACACAACAGATATATTCAATTTTAGTTATTAGTAAAATGAATAAATTATTTATCTCAGGGTTATTTAGGGATTCTTTGAGCTGTAAGAAAGTCAGAAATGCTTAGATAAGAGTATCATACTTTACAATAAATAATATTTTTATTCTTAAAGTCTGAGTCAATAAGTTCATTTTTTAGATGCCAGAGCGCAGACTACTCGGATTCATACCGATTGCAAAAAAGAAATATGGCTGCTGTGAAGTTCTAATGAGACCACGTTTTTACTGTTTTGGATTAAATAAATAAAGTTTAAAATGTTCACACTAAGTTTTCTTATAAATTGAATTATGTTGTACTGGTTTCTAGTGTTCATTACTTGGTGGTGATGTGTAGTTTTTTAGTTTATTAAGGTAGGCGTTCTCACCAACGTATTGACTGTTTCAATTTGTTCAAGCGATCTTATGGTCGGACAAAATTTTCAACGTTCTTGGATATTCCTGCATCAATTAGTATGTTCAATGGAAATCCCAGACGTAGTTTCTTATGCTGGATTGTTTCGTCTATTTTGAATAGTGGATGGTTCAAACTGTAGTTAATATTTTTTAAAATTGCTGGACATTATTTCTGTCATCTACCCTCTTGAAATCAAATTTAACAATTCTCTCATCTTGTTAATGCTGTTACCGTTGTAACCAAGAAATTGATGAGTTTTTATTGGCTAACCTAGGTACAGTTTTAGTAAATAGGCTGGTATTAAGATGTTATTAGTTCTTCCATTTTTTATGAAAAATGCTCCTTTATAAATGTTAACTCTAATTAAATTTAATTTACATTATGTTTTTCTTCATATTATTACATAAACTTAGATACTTGTATGTTATAATTTAGTGGTTATTTCTGTCATCTACCCTCTGCCATCACCGAGACGAATGAAGCAGTAGTACAAGTCTGTGAGGAGTTAATAAACAAAATAAGCGACGTCGAGGAGGAAGGAAAAAATAGAATTGAGGAACTTCAACAAATAACAACAATAGAGTGCACAAGAAATAAATAAGAGGCACTCAAAAGGTTGGAAGAAAAACATAAGGAAATACAAACCGATGTCAGCGAAAGGGTAGAAAGAATATATACCAACCTCAACCAAGTAGACGGGCAGATCAATGAAAACAAAGAGAAGATCCAGGGAATCAACCAACAGGAAAGACAAATGCAAGAAGAGCTAGACCCACTGAGAGAGCAACCCTGCAATAACACCCACATCATAACCAGCGAGAACCGGGAGCTAATAAACTTCCGCAGCTACCGGCGCAACCCAATGGAGTTCCTAAAAAGGGTAGAGGAAATGATAGAGAAGAACAGGGACACTCGATGGACTATGGTGCGTAGTATGATTGATGAGATGTTCCGGGACACCCATGACAATTGGTGGACGGCCACCAGACCAGAGATAAACAGCACCCAGGAATTCAAAGCGCAGTTCCGCGTAAAATATTGGTCGGAGTCAACCCAGAACGTGGTAATGAATGATATAAGCAATGGGAGGTACAAACCACAAGCGGGACACACCCTAACTTCGTCCTTTCTAGGTAAAGTGTGCTTAGCCCGAAATTTGGAACCGAGGATACCGGAGGAGTCATTGGTAATACAATTGGGATACCATTATGAGGATGCGGTTCAAAAACCCAGAAAACAGGGCCAAATAAAAATAATTCAAGGTATGGCCAGCTTATTAGAGGATCACGAGAATGATGGCCAATATAAACGTAATAGAATGGTCAATATGAGATACAACCGATGGAATGAGAACCAGAACACACAGAACTACAACCCATCAATTAATAACCCCCAAAATAACAACCAGAATAACCCAAACTGGAATGTTAACGGTAATCAATATCGGGGAAACCGCCCAACTTACAATCAGGGTAATCCACCGTATAACGGGAACAACCCGAATAACAATTCCACCAACAACAATTACCAGAGAACGGGACCAAACCAACATCCTAGCGGCCACCCCAATAACAGTAATTACCACGGTAATAATTAAAACCCGAATTACCAGTACAATAGGGGAAACGGGAATAATCAAAACAGAGATGATCGGCGACATGTCAATTTCATTAATGGGAGGAGTCAGCCAAACTAGAGGAGGTACTGCCCGACTACACCGGCAAAATCCTGGTATAATGCATCAACCTCAAACAACGATCAATTTCAAGGAAATAGGACCACTTAAGCGTCAGGAAACAACATGAGTATTCGACCAGAGCCCGTAAATGAACCAGTCAGATTATCGGGCCAACACCGGACATCAAGATTTAAACTAACAAGGTCAGTGAGAACCAAGGAATGCCCTTCACATGACCAATCACTTGGGTTACTAAGACAAATGACGCGACAAAACCATCATAAAATTATAACTATTGTCTCCAATAATTATCTAAAAAACATAAGGGAAAACTCCTGGAAGAAGAGGACAACCAGCTGCCAAGAATTAACAATGAAATAGTTCACATACAGGCCACAATAAATGGATCACTAACCACCATCATGATTGACACAGGGTCAAACATCTCCTTAATAAACCAGACTGAGCTAGAACGGATCCAAGCTAACTGCAAACTACCTATACCCACATTGCCGATTAATAACATCATCATAATAGGAGCAACAGGAAAACAAAACAAAACTGTAAGAAAGCAAGTCTCACTAGAATTAAACAGCCAGAACTTGACTATACCAATTGTTTTCCTGGTAGCTAGTGGACTACCATTCAATATGCTTATAGGGTGTGACGCGTTACGACAACACTCAACCATAATAAACCTACAATAAGGGATAGTGTTTTAAAATCTGAAAGAGGAATATGGTCAGCAAAAATAATAAACTGCAACCCTACACCAACAGCATTGAATCAAGACCCGGTCTTAAGGAATTATTATTGTAGAAACCATGAACCATCCATGATTATAAATGATGAAGAGGACAATAGTGAATTGTGGGAGAAGAAACTCGAGGAGATTCGAATATTTCAAAGAAACAGGCCAAACCAGGAAATCACCAAAACACAAGTCGAAAATTTAATAAAAATATATCAAAAATACCAACACGTTTTCTCCAACACTCCAGGCAAGGTCAAGGGATATCAATGTAAAATCAATTTCTGGGAAACAGTGGACTTTCATAGAAAATCTTACCCTATTGCATACTCCCTTAAAAACGAAGTCAGAGCGGAGATTAATAGAATGATGGAGGAGGACATCATTGAGTATAGCCAATCTCCATACACAAGTCCTATCGTAGCTATACCCAAAAAGAGTGGTAAAGTCAGGATCTCTGTTTAGACGCCCGGGAAATAAATAAAATGATCATTAATGACAGGACTTCACCTGGGGAAATTGAAGAAAAATTGAAAAAATTCTACGGAATAAAATACATCAGTACATGGGATACCGTATGTGGGTACTGGCAGGTGGAGCTGCACCCACACAGTAGACAGTATATGGCTTTCATTTTCGACGGGAGGAATTATCAGTTTAAGAGGTTACCTTTCGGCCTCATCAACTCCATTGCAGAGTTTGTAAAGTGCATGGACCAAGTCCTAGGTCAAGAGGCTCTGCAATTTACAACAATATATGTAGAGGACCTACTGATAACATCATTGGACTGGGACAAACACTGTGCACGAATAGAACAAGTACTGAATAAACTATCCGACAACAATGTAACTCTGAAGCTAGATAAATCCAAGTTTATAGCAGAAGAAGTAAAATTCCTGGGATTTAACCTAACAGAGCAGGGAATATCTCTATCCCAAGAAAAGGTAGAAGCCATCCAGAAATTCCCTACCCCAATAAATAAGAAGCAGTTGCAATCCTTCCTGGGTATTTGCAACTACTACCGTAAATTTCAGAATAACTACTCCCATTTAACTGCCAAATTTTCAAAACAACTCTCATCTAAAGACAAGTGGACCTGGGGAACCGAACAGGATGCGGTACTAACACTCATAAAACAAAAGTTTTTAGAAACAGTGATGCTGCATCATCCCAACCTTGAGCAACCCTTCTATCTGAATTGCGACGCCAGTGACGTCAGTCTGGGCGCTGAACTGTATCAAGACGATAAAGAAGGACACCACCTGGTCATCAGCTTTGCCAGCAGAGTGTTAAATAGTTGTGAACGTAACTACAACGTTACGGAAAAGGAGTTGTTAAGTATAGTATTTGCATGCGGAAAATTTAGAATATACATCCTAGGGTACCACATCACAGTCAGAAGCGACCATAAATCGATATCATTTCTTAAACAATGTAAATTAAGTCATTGTAGACTCACCCGTTAGATCCTCGCTCTGCAAGAGTACCACATCACGTGGGAATACATTCCAGGCAGGAAGAACGTAGCGGCCGACATATTATCAAGAGTAAATGTTGACAATCAGACATTTGAAGGAGAAAATCGCCAAGGTGTATTATATATTAAAGGATAGAAAGGACCTGGAAGAGATAGTAAATGAGATCGTACAACAGCAGAAACAAGATACCAAATTAGCAAACATACGAAGGAGAGTGATGGAATCAGAAGAAATTATTAACCGATTTTATTGTATACATAAGGATGTGTTATTCATTAAAATAAATGGAATCATGGAAATTGGAAGCTAGTAGTTCCAACATCTCTAGAAAATAAATTAATTAAGGACTACCATGTCAGATACGGACACATGGGAACTTTAAAAATAGTCAAAGATTTGGAAGAAGAAATGTTTATTAAAAGTATAACACGAAAGATGATTAAAAATATAAAAACATGCGCTATATGCCAAATGGTTAAAACCAATAATGAGAGAAAGGATAGCATGATGATACCCATCACATCAAATAATAAACTTGAAAAAGTGTTTCTTGACATATGTGGACCATTCCCACGTAGCGGAGAAAGGCATAGATTCAAGTTCGTTGTGATTCTATTGGACCATTACATCATATTATATGCTATAAACAGAGCAACCACAAAGAAAATCTTGGAAATAATAAAAAACAAATACATAACTGAAGTTGGAAAACCATATAAAATAATAACCGATCACGGAACGCAGTTTAAAGGAAGAAGGTGGAGAGAGGAATTATTGGAATTAAATATAAAAACATACAAAACGTCTGTATACCACCCAAGCAGTAATCCCGCAGAAAGAGTATTGAGAGAGGTGGGACGCATTTTGAGAACATACTGTCATGATAATCAGAGAGAATGGCAAAAATATTTAATATCAACAGAAGAATTTTTAAACATAAGTTACCACCATTTCATTGAAAACACCCTATATTCTATGATGTTTGGAAGAAAGCCACATCGAGAGATACAGGATTTAATAGACTTTCCAATTAACCCAAAAGACCCGTATGAAGAAAGTAAATACTACAACAGAATCATGGAGAAGATAGAGAAACAAAAAAACAAATATTCACGGAACCAGACAAAAGTAATTAAATATAACTTAGGAGAAAAGGTCTTAATAAAATAATACAGCCCTGTATTGTAGAGTTCTCAAGACCTATTGGTTTTGGTGAAGATCGGTTAAGGGAAAGGGGTAGTTTACCTGCAACATTTTATGTTTTAACAAGGGTAATTTTTTATATGACGAACGATAACTGCCGCAAATTCAAACAGAATCGACTACGTTTTTGCATACCTTTTTCAATTAAAGAGAACTCAAGGTCTGTTGATTTTCTTGAAGATCAGTTAAGGGAAAGGGGTAGTTTATCAGCAAATTTTATGTTTTAAGAAGGGTAATTTTTTTTACGAAAGATAACTGCCGTAAATTCAAAGAGAATCAAATAATTTTTTGCATAAGTTCCTAAATTGTAGAGAACGCAATTTTTCATGAAGATCAGTTAAGGGAAAGGGGTAGTTTACCTGCAACATTTTATGTTGTAACTAGAGAAATGTTTCCTTGACGAACGATAACTGCCGCACATTCATACAGAATCAAATATTTTTTTGCATGCATCCCTGAATTGTAGAGGACTGAAGGTCTATTGATTTTGGTAAAGATCGGTTAAGAGAAAGGGGTAGTTTACCTGCAGCGTTTTATGTTTTAACAAGAGTAAAGTACTTAATTTTGATAAATAATGTATCCTAATAAGAAGCTCATAATAATCCACTGTAGAAACGTAGACAAAATATCTATAAATGAAGAGGTTAGGTGAACAGGGTGGGGGGAATTTTCTATTAATGAAAATTATAGTTGATTGGGGAGGGGAGAATTTTTATATGTGTACTACGTTACCGATATTTTTTCTATGGCAAACGATAACAGTCACAAATTCAAACAGAATCAAATAATTTTTTGCACACAGCTCTGATTTGTAGAGTACTCAAGACCTATTGATTAATTGCTAAGCTTAGATCTTCTCTAACTTTAATTATTTCTTGCTCATGTTCTGTGTGTTTACTTTTCAAATTAGTTACACTAGTTTTAATTGTATCCAGTTGTTCAATGTTACTTTTGAGTTCATTATTCACACTCTCTTGTAGCTTATTTGCTTTTTTAATCTGTTCACATTCATCAATCATACCTTGAACATTACCTTCAATTTTGTCATTTTGTTTTTAAATTTATCGTTAAATCTACTAGTTAACGCCTCGAATTTTTTGTCTGCCTCTAGCAGTTTCTTATCCTGCTTTTCGCTAATTATTTTTATATCATTTTTCATCTCGGTATGTATTTTACTTATACTTATAGTCATTTCACCTTTCACTCCCGCAATAGTTTTACTCTATTTCTCTAGTTTATTATTCATTTCCACGAATTTCTCACTCACTCCATTAAAATTCTCACTTATACTTTTTAATTGGTTATTCATACTTAACTTGCTCATTTCTATTTCACTTCTTACGTTTACAAATTCGTTATTTATTAATTTTTCATCTTGTTTGTTTATTTCCATTTTCAGCTCTATGTTACTAGCATATATCTCTGATTTCATTTCAGTTTTCAAATTATGATGATTTTTATTTTGTTGTTCAAACTTATTATTTATCATTTCCATCATCAACGCTAATTGGTTGAATATATTTACCTCATTATTTCTACTACATTCAGCTTCGACATTTACATTCACTATTTCGCCTACGCTTTCGACATTTTCACTCATGGTTATCATACTGTCTTGTGTAACATTCAACACTGATCCTATCTCTGCACTTTCATCTACTAAATTTGTATTTGTGTCTTTCTCTGCCATTTTTCGACTAAATTGTAAATCAATTTTAATTTACAATGTCCCTGTTTGGACGCCAACTGAAGAGTTACTCAGTAATTGTTTATTAATTTAATATTATTTTTTATCTGTATGGTATAATCCAGACATTCATTTAGTGTACTTAGGCAGAGAACAGTTGGCAAATACAAATAACAATGCACAAATCAAGTAAAATATAACATTATTTATTTTTCTTCGAGAACATAAAAATGATCATGAACACACTTATTCCGCCTTAAGGTGTAAAATTGATTTCCAATAATTATTACAAAATATGAATACGTATATAAAAAGGTTATGCAAACTCAACACTGCTGGTTAGGCCTATATACATTTACATACTTTTAGGTTTTTTGTTGAGCTCAACTTTAAAATTTTCTTGGATTTCGTTGTCCATGACGTGTCCGTTACTTAACTAAATATCACTATTGTTTGACGACTCGGAACACTAAGTTTTTTATAAGTAAAATCGTAAAGATTTACCTTACAGCCTAAACCGGCTTTCACCTTTAGAAGGCTTCATCAGAGGCTGCCGTAGGTAGCGCTGTCCGTCTTGTTGTTGGCGACAGGATAGATTTTCGAAAGATCAGTGCTGTGTGTGTGTGGTGAGATGTGTTCGAATAATGCGTGCGATTTGAACTGTCTGTTCGTTTAGGATGTCGTTTTTATTTGTTTTTATGTGTTTGTATATTTCTAATTGTTCTAGAGTGTCTAGTTTTCGGCCTTTTGTGTGTACGTGTAGAATGTTCATGTTATTGTCAATGCTACCTACGGCAGCCTCTGATGAAGCCTTCTAAAGATGAAAGCCGGTTTAGGCTGTAAGGTAAATCTTTACGATTTTACTTATAAAAAACTTAGTGTTCAGAGTCGTCAAACAATAGTGATATTTATTTAAAATTTAGGTAAAAGCCAGTATTTACAGTATTTAATTATTTTTTGAAATGTCTACTTTCCTGTTGATGCATATAGTTTCATCCTGCGGGACGTCTCCCGTTGTGTACACTGTCCGTTGTTTGCCCTTTTATATCTTACGGCCGAACTGTTTGTTTAATTTATTTATAACTGGTTTATACATTATTTATACTTTTTGAAAAGTCTAAAACTGGTTGAAATCTCACATTGTTCAATTTATGTCGTATGCTGTTAATGCGGGCGCCCGCGACTGCTGCTGCAGACAGCAAAAGATGGTAGTCGACTGCCGTTCAGTGTTACAAATTTCCGTTTTGTGCATCTCTAAGGTAGTTCTCTCCTCTCCCCGCCATCCGTCTCGTCTTCAGCATTGAAGAGTTTCGCAGATCTTAGTATCACCTTTTTAACTTGTCGCGAAATGTTTTTCGTCAACAAATACTTTATGTGTTGGTCACTGGCTATAAATAGATTTTCGTTATAATCTCATAACCATATATGGCCATGGAAATTATTTACTGGCTATCGCGTCACCTCAAAGGGGCCTCATCTTTGCATGTTACAGAATTTATGAAATTACACAATAATATTTAGGTAAATTTAGACCCATTACAATACCCCCCCCCAATGAGAGGATTTATGCCGAAGCATAAAAGCTCTCATTGACACTCTCATACTTTCTAAAGGGATCAGCCAAGATATGTCACCACAACCCCCTTACGTTTTATTCAAAATTGTGGTTAACTTACCCCTGGTCCAGTGACTGTGACTATACCTGAATGACCTTACTGGACTTCTCTTTCGAGATACCAACACCGCAAGGCCAGACCGGCACTTGACGCTCCTGCTCTGACACGCAGGCCAAACAGGACCGCTGCCACAGCATCACCAGATACTGAAACATGAAATCAAAAAATATCAAATAGTGGCCTGGTATAATAACATATCCCTGACTGATCTGGTTCCCCTTAGTTATGTTGGTTTGTATTAAGAAGTACTGAGTTTTTTTTTTTTTTTTTTGATCCTACATATGGATGAATACTTAGTCTAAGTATAATACCTTATAAGAATTACATATCAACATTCTGTATAACCTACTCTAGTTAACTCTTACCCCAAAATTCAACATGATCGCTCTGATTCCCATCAAAATTTAAATAAACATTTCCATTACAGCACATAAATACCTTCCATTATAAATATTCCATTCACATTTCAAAATTAACAAACTCCTTATTTAGAGTAAAACATATTAAATCAACTGCATTAGAACAAATTACTTACTTAACAATCGTTAAGTATTTTCATATTACTCTTTAATACATTAAAATAAAATACTCCTCGTCAACACAACATCATTCATTTGTCTACATCAGAAAATTAATTACATACTCTATATTATTGATGTAACTCGTTTTAATAGTTAGTATTTCGTTACTAACAACCTAGTAACCACCTTCTCCATCATCACATAACTTATTATAATTTATTAAATTCTGAACTTATTTTAAACTCCTCCTTCCACACACACTATTACCCCCCTGGACTGTAGCATCCAGTTGCCTCCACAAGGACTGAATCGTAAGGGGTGAACACTTTTTTCTCCCCCATCCTTGCTTTAGCATTATACAAAATTCGGCATTACTGATATCCCGAATACCAGTAATCCTACTAAATTAATATTCACTCTCCCTTAATCGCTCTATCACCCATACTTAGGTATATAGCCGTGTTCCGAAGTTCTATAATCTTAGATTCCCCGGATCTAAACCCCCCAGTTGTATTTCTAAGTTCATCAATTTAGAATATTAAGCCAAATCCATGGTCAGGGTTCGGTGAAGCCGTGACCGCCCAAAAATGGGGAATCGCATTTACCATATCTCTTATATGGTTTATCTTTATACATTGATAACTTAAATCTAATTAATTATGATGGCCAACTACAGACAAAGCCTCTTTTTTTTTGTTTTTTAACTCAAATGGTGTTAAAAAATGCAACCATTACCTTAGTGTTTAAACTAAAAGTTATACTTTCAGGTATTCATTATTCATTATAAAATAATCTGTATTTATTCGTCCATGATTGTAATGAATTAAAGGAATATTCAACATTACTCATGTACATAATACGTTTTTAACTGTGTTACATTATAGGTTCCCTTTATTTCTCGGGTTTGCAGGTCTATTAATACATAAGCATTTTCCATTTTTACTTCACTAACCTCATAGGGACCGTCGTATAACAGGAAGAATTTTTTAATCTCTTTGTCCAAAGCTGATGATTGATCGTGGTTTTTTATTAATACCAGTTGCTCTACCTCATATTGGATGGGTGTTAAATTCCTATCATGTCTTCTTTTCCGTTGTTCTGCTTTACTCAAAAGTCGCTCCTTGGCAATTGTCAGTTTCCTCCCATATGGTACATCACTTCGCGTTGGAAATGATATCAGTTCCTCTATTATGCGTGATGGCCTTCTCTGAAACATTAACTCATGAGGACTGTAACTAGTGGACTCATGTAAGCTACAGTTAATGTACCCTTCTATTTTGTTCACAGATGTGGCCCACAATGAATGTTTTTGGTAGCAGAAGGTCCTAAACATATGCCCTAATTCCCGTATAACATGCTCACTAGGATTTGATTGGGGATGATACACTGATGTATGTTTAACTAAAATGTTTTCCCAACCTAATGTTTCCCTCCAGGTGTTGCTGGTAAACTGAGAACCATGATTCGATAATATTATTTTAGGTCTACCTGCTTCAGCAACGTATTCACAGACTATCTTTCTAGCTAATACCAAGGATGTAGCTTTTTTAATCGGGTACAATTTTACAAATTTGGTAAAAAAATCTAGTACAACAAATAAATAATTCACCCCTCCTCGACTTTTGAGTAGCGGGCCATATAAATCGACGACAACTATTGCTAAAGGACTGTCTGGTATTACATGTTGCATAAACCCTCCTGCTTACAATTATTTACATTGGCTTTCTGACAAATTTCACAAGCTTTTAACAGTTTACGTACAGTTTTTCCATATTATTAAGTTTACAAGACTCTTTTAATATGTCACTGCATTTCTTGGGACCTATATGACCATACCTCAAATGTCAATCTTTCACTACTTCAGGTATTATATCTTTAGGAATGCATACTTTCCAATCATCACCTTGTTCATTTGTACGGTGAAATAAATGTTTATTATACAAACTATAATGTTTTCCCCATTTGTTCGGTATATTGGGTATCTGATTTAACGCTATTATTATTTTACCAACTTCTGTATCTCTTCCTTGTTCTGTTGCTAGTCTATTTATAAATTTTTTCGTATCTACTCCCTCCACTTCTTTGATTATAAATATTTTATATGTATTTGCCGTGTCTATTTCAGTATTATTATCAAAATCAGTTCTAGATAGGACATCAGCTACTATGTTTTCTTTACCCCTACAATACTCTATGGTTAAATCATACTCTTGTAGTATTAACATTATTACCACACGTTTACCCGTAGTATCTTAATGGTATAATGATTTGCCCGTGTTATTCCTTGTATAAGTTAATTTGTAATAAATAGTTGTAAATAGTGTATCAGCTGATCGTGGAATATTTATGTTGTGTGTTTACGAATGTGATTTAAATATATAAGTAAAAGAATTGAATTATTCTGCCTTGGTTTCTGAATCAGAATTATGATTATTCCAATTCAGTAGTTAGAACTCCAAAATCAATTCAAAAAATAGCGGTCGAGTCATCCCAAAATTTTCAAGTCACCTTCGATATTCGGCTTAACCTATTATTTGAGGTTAATCTTGGTTTTGCAGTTTGCGTACTTCCAATGACTCCCCGAATTCTTCTTATCCTTGTTAATTATAAAATAAATGCTGATGATATATTACGTTCCTGAAATTATAACGCATGGATATGATTTAATAACATAATGGTGTAATCTCTGTAATATAAATTCAAATTATTGGAAAATTCCATTCGATACATACGGTTGTCACAATCGATATTTATCTCAGGATTTAATAATTAAATAATTTTAATATATTTCGTGGGAATTCTTGTGGCTGCTACGAAAAGTTCCTTTACATGATAATTAATAATAGAGAGTACCTTTACAAACAATATATTACTTATAATCTAAAAAAATTACAAAAATTATATATTAAGTAACATACAAGGTTTGACGATATTCAATACGCTTCGTAAAAGCATGTAGGTTAGAGTGACGTTAACATCATGGCTACTATTGTCCGTCTCACAGAATAATGAAGTTTATTAATGTGTACAATAAAGGTTTTCCTTGTAATCACTGTTCGTTTAGATATGGAATTTGTTTTCACTTTAAAATGTTTACTAGTGATTAGTGTTAGTGTAAATTGTTATATTGTCTAGTGGTTGTTCCTTGTCGGATAAAAATATTGTCAAATTATACTTTACACATCTAGACGATATTGCTGAAGGGTTTCTGGTTTATTCTGGATTTTTTCTTGCTTGTGTGTATTACTGGTTCATGAAAATTGTAGTGGAGGGATTATTTATCTTCGATGGTGGTCCTTCAGATCTTCGTTCACAAACGGGTTAACAATTTTTATAATTTCATTTTAATTACCTCTCGACACGCACGATTCAACTGTTTTCCATCACAATTAACAATTAAGTGTTATTTCTTCTTTTTTAGTCACCGAACTCATACAAACTTCTTAAATTTTGATTAGCCATTTATGTACAGGTTAAGTGTTATAGGATCAACACCCATTAATTACTTTACATTTTTCTAAATTACCTTTAATAGATAATTTTATTATTATACTCTAATGATACATGCAATGTTTACATGATGATTAATTATATAATTATAAACAATTTGATACTAAACATGCTTCCGTTTATAACTGTAAAACCTTATTAATTTGAATTTCTATGATATGTGATGGAACAATTTGTTATGGTTGATTGTAATTTCTACTTTGACTACCTGAGGTAAATATATTTACATAAATTAACTGGTGACATAAAATCTTATAACATACAACAAAACTCTTAATAATAATAATTGTTTTTGACAGTTTTAGTTTATTTATACTGCTAAACTATTGTCTGTATGATAAACTAAAATTCTGTCTAATAATAACAATAAAACACTTTCCATAAAAAATAATTACACTGTTTAACGGTAGTCTGTGTCGCTATTTCTTATTATCACACTCATCACTGTAAAGGTTTGTGTCCCTTTTTCTATCCTTAATTATATGCCTATACAATTTTGTTAATACAATTTTAATTTATGATTAGGTACTCTTTATTGGGTTTGGTTGTGTTATTCAGGGTAAATTATTTAGGCCTACTAGGTTTTATTATTTAACTTGTTGTCTGTTTACTGCCCTATTCTACTGGGTTATTTCTGGGTTTCTTCTTAATAATATTAAATAAGTCAAACCAACTAGGTTTCCTTTAATTTGCTAGCAATTATTATTTCTTGGTTCCTCTCTGGATCGGATTTTACTATTATTTACTATTCTTATTGTAACATTTTGTTTCGTTACAAATTCAGAAGTAATTATTTCTGAACACTTCATTAGGTGTGAGGACATAATTACTTGTTATTTTTCCTTTTCTTCCTAATGATATTTTTTCATGGATTGTTGATTATAATTGCCCTTGATCTTCTTTGAAATGGGGTCGGTTAATTCATACTTGTTGTTGTTGTTGTTGTTGTTTTTTGTTATGGTGTAGGGTCCAACGTATAGTAATAATAATTTCTTTGATATCCCTTCTAGAGTGCTAGGCAATTCCCTATTCTTTAACAAAACTTTCTCTCCTACTTCATATTTAATTATTTTACCCTTTATTTTCTGGTATTTATTTCTGCTTTATTTTGTGTGATGGTTTTGTTAGCTTTTCTCAATCTCTCATTAGTGTCAGCTATTTCTTGCTTCCTTTCCTCATCCATTTTGTCCATCTTCTGGTTAATTGTATCATTGACCTGTTCAATCCTCCCATTAATTCTTCTTAAATTCTCTTCATTGATTTGCCTGAATTCTTCCTTCATTTGGTTATTATTGTCACTTATAGTTTGCCTTAAGGTTTCGTTGGTACTTTCTTTAATACTGTCGATTTTCTCATTTATCCGTTTATTCTCCTCCCGGATTTGTCTTAAATTCTCATTATTATTCTCGTTTTGTTTCCTAAAATTTTCATTAGTTTCTTCTCTGTTTTGGTCAAATCTCTCCTCCATCTGTTTTATTAAATTTTCACTCATTTTCTCATTTTGTATCCTTGAGTTCTCGTTAATCTCTTCCTTCATACCGTCTATTTTCTCGTTTGTTTGTCTGTTATCTTCCTTGATACTATCAATTTTTTTCATTTGTTTGTCTGTTATCTTCCTTGATACTATCAATTTTTTCATTTGTTTGTCTGTGATCTTCCTTGATGCTCTTCAAATCTTCCTTCGTTTGCTTGTTTTGTTCCTCCATTTGTTTTAATAAGTTTTGACTCAAAATTTCATTTTGTTTCTTTGAGTTTTCCGTGAAATCTTCCTTGATGTTCTTCAAATCTTCCTTCATTTCTTCCTTCTGCTTCTTACAGTCTTCTTTAATTAATTCCCATAGTTGTTGTAAATCCAGGCATCCTCTGGCTTCCTCTCTTACTACCGTTTCCACATCCTCCACCGATGTTACTTCTTTCTCTTCCATCCTGACTTCTTTCTCTGCCTCCTTCGTCCGTCTCAGTGACGTCGCCCTCTTACGCATCTTTATTATTTTTTGGAACTTATAGCAGTCGCCAGCTAAAAATTAGGAAATTAATTTGCTTGTTTTAATTTCTTCACCTAATATTCCCTAATTTCAGCCTCACTAGTTGGTGCGCCAATTTATTACCAAACGTTTACCCGTAGTATCTTAATGGTATAATGATTTGCCCGTGTTATTCCTTGTATAAGTTAATTTGTAATAAATAGTTGTAAATAGTGTATCAGCTGATCGTGGAATATTTATGTTGTGTGTTTACGAATGTGATTTAAATATATAAGTAAAAGAATTGAATTATTCTGCCTTGGTTTCTGAATCAGAATTATGATTATTCCAATTCAGTAGTTAGAACTCCAAAATCAATTCAAAAAATAGCGGTCGAGTCATCCCAAAATTTTCAAGTCACCTTCGATATTCGGCTTAACCTATTATTTGAGGTTAATCTTGGTTTTGCAGTTTGCGTACTTCCAATGACTCCCCGAATTCTTCTTATCCTTGTTAATTATAAAATAAATGCTGATGATATACTACGTTCCTGAAATTATAACGCATGGATATGATTTAATAACATAATGGTGTAATCTCTGTAATATAAATTCAAATTATTGGAAAATTCCATTCGATACATACGGTTGTCACAATCGATATTTATCTCAGGATTTAATAATTAAATAATTTTAATATATTTCGTGGGAATTCTTGTGGCTGCTACGAAAAGTTCCTTTACATGATAATTAATAATAGAGAGTACCTTTACAAACAATATATTACTTATAATCTAAAAAAATTACAAAAATTATATATTAAGTAACATACAAGGTTTGACGATATTCAATACGCTTCGTAAAAGCATGTAGGTTAGAGTGACGTTAACATCATGGCTACTATTGTCCGTCTCACAGAATAATGAAGTTTATTAATGTGTACAATAAAGGTTTTCCTTGTAATCACTGTTCGTTTAGATATGGAATTTGTTTTCACTTTAAAATGTTTACTAGTGATTAGTGTTAGTGTAAATTGTTATATTGTCTAGTGGTTGTTCCTTGTCGGATAAAAATATTGTCAAATTATACTTTACACATCTAGACGATATTGCTGAAGGGTTTCTGGTTTATTCTGGATTTTTTCTTGCTTGTGTGTATTACTGGTTCATGAAAATTGTAGTGGAGGGATTATTTATCTTCGATGGTGGTCCTTCAGATCTTCGTTCACAAACGGGTTAACAATTTTTATAATTTTATTTTAATTACCTCTCGACACGCACGATTCAACTGTTTTCCATCACAATTAACAATTAAGTGTTATTTCTTCTTTTTTAGTCACCGAACTCATACAAACTTCTTAAATTTTGATTAGCCATTTATGTACAGGTTAAGTGTTATAGGATCAACACCCATTAATTACTTTACATTTTTCTAAATTACCTTTAATAGATAATTTTATTATTATACTCTAATGATACATGCAATGTTTACAAGATGATTAATTATATAATTATAAACAATTTGATACTAAACATGCTTCCGTTTATAACTGTAAAACCTTATTAATTTGAATTTCTATGATATGTGATGGAACAATTTGTTATGGTTGATTGTAATTTCTACTTTGACTACCTGAGGTAAATATATTTACATAAATTAACTGGTGACATAAAATCTTATAACATACAACAAAACTCTTAATAATAATAATTGTTTTTGACAGTTTTAGTTTATTTATACTGCTAAACTATTGTCTGTATGATAAACTAAAATTCTGTCTAATAATAACAATAAAACACTTTCCATAAAAAATAATTACACTGCTTAACGGTAGTCTGTGTCGCTATTTCTTATTATCACACTCATCACTGTAAAGGTTTGTGTCCCTTTTTCTATCCTTAATTATATGCCTATACAATTTTGTTAATACAATTTTAATTTATGATTAGGTACTCTTTATTGGGTTTGGTTGTGTTATTCAGGGTAAATTATTTAGGCCTACTAGGTTTTATTATTTAACTTGTTGTCTGTTTACTGCCCTATTCTACTGGGTTATTTCTGGGTTTCTTCTTAATAATATTAAATAAGTCAAACCAACTAGGTTTCCTTTAATTTGCTAGCAATTATTATTTCTTGGTTCCTCTCTGGATCGGATTTTACTATTATTTACTATTCTTATTGTAACATTTTGTTTCGTTACAAATTCAGAAGTAATTATTTCTGAACACTTCATTAGGTGTGAGGACATAATTACTTATGTTATTTTTCCTTTTCTTCCTAATGATATTTTTTCATGGATTGTTGATTATAATTGCCCTTGATCTTCTTTGAAATGGGGTCGGTTAATTCATACGTGTTGTTGTTGTTGTTGTTGTTTTTTGTTATGGTGTAGGGTCCAACGTATAGTAATAATAATTTCTTTGATATCCCTTCTAGAGTGCTAGGCAATTCCCTATTCTTTAACAAAACTTTCTCTCCTACTTCATATTTAATTATTTTACCCTTTATTTTCTGGTATTTATTTCTGCTTTATTTTGTGTGATGGTTTTGTTAGCTTTTCTCAATCTCTCATTAGTGTCAGCTATTTCTTGCTTCCTTTCCTCATCCATTTTGTCCATCTTCTGGTTAATTGTATCATTGACCTGTTCAATCCTCCCATTAATTCTTCTTAAATTCTCTTCATTGATTTGCCTGAATTCTTCCTTCATTTGGTTATTATTGTCACTTATAGTTTGCCTTAAGGTTTCGTTGGTACTTTCTTTAATACTGTCGATTTTCTCATTTATCCGTTTATTCTCCTCCCGGATTTGTCTTAAATTCTCATTATTATTCTCGTTTTGTTTCCTAAAATTTTCATTAGTTTCTTCTCTGTTTTGGTCAAATCTCTCCTCCATCTGTTTTATTAAATTTTCACTCATTTTCTCATTTTGTATCCTTGAGTTCTCGTTAATCTCTTCCTTCATACCGTCTATTTTCTCGTTTGTTTGTCTGTTATCTTCCTTGATACTATCAATTTTTTCATTTGTTTGTCTGTTATCTTCCTTGATACTATCAATTTTTTTCATTTGTTTGTCTGTGATCTTCCTTGATGCTCTTCAAATCTTCCTTCGTTTGCTTTCTTTGTTCCTCCATTTGTTTTAATAAGTTTTGACTCAAAATTTCATTTTGTTTCTTTGAGTTTTCCGTGAAATCTTCCTTGATGTTCTTCAAATCTTCCTTCATTTCTTCCTTCTGCTTCTTACAGTCTTCTTTAATTAATTCCCATAGTTGTTGTAAATCCAGGCGTCCTCTGGCTTCCTCTCTTACTACCGTTTCCACATCCTCCACCGATGTTACTTCTTTCTCTTCCATCCTGACTTCTTTCTCTGCCTCCTTCGTCCGTCTCAGTGACGTCGCCCTCTTACGCATCTTTATTATTTTTTGGAACTTATAGCAGTCGCCAGCTAAAAATTAGGAAATTAATTTGCTTGTTTTAATTTCTTCACCTAATATTCCCTAATTTCAGCCTCACTAGTTGGTGCGCCAATTTATTACCAAACGTTTACCCGTAGTATCTTAATGGTATAATGATTTGCCCGTGTTATTCCTTGTATAAGTTAATTTGTAATAAATAGTTGTAAATAGTGTATCAGCTGATCGTGGAATATTTATGTTGTGTGTTTACGAATGTGATTTAAATATATAAGTAAAAGAATTGAATTATTCTGCCTTGGTTTCTGAATCAGAATTATGATTATTCCAATTCAGTAGTTAGAACTCCAAAATCAATTCAAAAAATAGCGGTCGAGTCATCCCAAAATTTTCAAGTCACCTTCGATATTCGGCTTAACCTATTATTTGAGGTTAATCTTGGTTTTGCAGTTTGCGTACTTCCAATGACTCCCCGAATTCTTCTTATCCTTGTTAATTATAAAATAAATGCTGATGATATATTACGTTCCTGAAATTATAACGCATGGATATGATTTAATAACATAATGGTGTAATCTCTGTAATATAAATAAGGATCTATAAAAGGGAGTATTCGCACTCGCCATCTTTGTTCCGAGACTGACATAATATTATGGTGGCGCTTGTGTATACATGGGACACAGTATAAATTTGTTATCGATATTACATAAACTATTATAGTTTTTCGTGCCAAAAATATAATTTCAAAGTGTGAAATTATGTCCCACGTCCTTAAAAATATGGAAATAATAGTTTTCATCTTAAAACTTACTGATTCAGACCATAGTAAGAGGAGAATAATTTTGTCTAAAAAACAACAAATACCGTACCAATCGTTACCACTTACCACTTTGTTAGGTATATATTCTCAGATTTTACTTTTATTCCTGTTTATAATAGATGGCTGTTGAATTAATGTTTACTAAACTTCGTTTGTCCAAAAGTCCAAATAAAGTTACTAAAACTATTTTTAATAAACACGAATTTACATTTTTAACTTACTTACTATTAAGTTTATATTCAGGTTTTTTGCTTAACATTTAGTTAAAATTAATAATAAAAAGTTTAGCTTAACATTTTATTAAAATTAACAATAATGTATTTTTCATTGCACTAGACATTTTATAGTAAAAAGTATTTTTCTCGGTTAGTAGGAAGGGTTAAACTTTGTTAGTACAGGCAAAAAATTTGCAAGTTACAACTTCTCACGGCCATATCTTGAAAACAACTCGTGGATTAAAACCCGGCCAAAACGCATTTTGTTTGTTATTTCGTATAGAATAATTTTGGTCCTATTCATTTTTACTATAAACTCAAACGTTGTTTAGTTATTCGCTAAAAATTACGCTAAAATCCTGTTTTTTGGGGGTAAAAATCGAAAACGTTAATTTGGAATAACTCGAAAACAACGCATTTTTCAAAACAGTTGCGTACTGACTTTTTTGCTTAGAATTTGATTCTCTATTGGATCCTGGGGTTAATTTTTTTTTATCAATCACCCTTGAAAAAGGGGTGGTTCTCACCCCCAAATAAAAAGCGTACAGTTTAACTTTGTTCTAGAGTGCATATAGAACATACATATCAAATTTCGTGAAATTCCATCGACAGTCAAAATTTTGTTACGTCAAAAGCTGCGCTTACTGGACTAGAATTTCTTCGTGCTGATTTTGTTCTCGACTTTGTTTACGATCTGCGTGTATGTTTCGCGCTTGGCTATCGCGCAGCTGATTTTCGAAAAACAGGTAAATGTGCAATTTTGTGCATTAAAACTACAGAATGTGCAATTTTATGCAGTAACCCCCAAAACGTGCAATTTTGTGCAAAATAAAATGTATGTTAAAATGACCTACACGTACCGATTCGGATAAATAACTTGTCACTGGCCGTTTACGAACTAGCAAAAAAAAGATGCAATTGTGCGTGAATCCGGGCTTTAGTTATAGTCTAACATTATATTTATAATTAATGGATTAAAAAAATAAACCACCTTGTACAGTGATCTGCGTGGAACTGGGCCGATCCTAGGAGGTGGATTTGGTACGTCAAACAAAGTCGGTATGGCATTAGGCTTCAGTTTTTTCCAACAATCTACTCGTGCCTGTTCAAACTGTGAACTTTCAAAATGAACCTAAAAGTGCAAAGGTGTATTACATTTTTAGTCGTTATGATTAACATTCACAAACTTTTAAGGAAAACCATTAAATTTACCTCACACAGACGCATTCCCTTGCTTAGTATAAATTTGTCTCGTCTCATATTTTGAATCCATTTTGCACATGGAATAGGGTCTGCCGGAAATTTGAATGTTCTAAAATTAGTTTCTGTTCGATTTTTGCAATTTACAGCACAACAACCAGTCATTATGATTATGAGATGTAGTACAACAATCTGCAAACATACTACATAACATTAATAGTATCTCTAACACCAGTATTTATAACCTTGTTTTCACTGACAAGATGAGATGATTATTATACATATTCGTGTGTAATACATAAATCAAATTAGTACACTAAGGTTATAACCCTGATATGTAAAAATATTAATATTTACATACATAATTTACATTAAATAATGCAACGCACAGCGTGCTTACATTGCTCCCGCCACATTACATTTAAAAGTCTGGGAGCAAAGATGGCGGGTGCGAATACCTATATTATAGAGCTCTAATATAAATTCAAATTATTGGAAAATTCCATTCGATACATACGGTTGTCACAATCGATATTTATCTCAGGATTTAATAATTAAATAATTTTAATATATTTTGTGGGAATTCTTGTGGCTGCTACAAAAAGTTCCTTTACATGATAATTAATAATAGAGAGTACCTTTACAAACAATATATTACTTATAATCTAAAAAAATTACAAGAATTATATATTAAGTAACATACAAGGTTTGACGATATTCAATACGCTTCGTAAAAGCATGTAGGTTAGAGTGACGTTAACATCATGGCTACTATTGTCCGTCTCACAGAATAATGAAGTTTATTAATGTGTACAATAAAGGTTTTCCTTGTAATCACTGTTCGTTTAGATATGGAATTTGTTTTCACTTTAAAATGTTTACTAGTGATTAGTGTTAGTGTAAATTGTTATATTGTCTAGTGGTTGTTCCTTGTCGGATAAAAATATTGTCAAATTATACTTTACACATCTAGACGATATTGCTGAAGGGTTTCTGGTTTATTCTGGATAATTTCTTGCTTGTGTGTATTACTGGTTCATGAAAATTGTAGTGGAGGGATTATTTATCTTCGATGGTGGTCGTTCAGATCTTCGTTCACAAACGGGTTAACAATTTTTATAATTTTATTTTAATTACCTCTCGACACGCACGATTCAACTGTTTTCCATCACAATTAACAATTAAGTGTTATTTCTTCTTTTTTAGTCACCGAACTCATACAAACTTCTTAAATTTTGATTAGCCATTTATGTACAGGTTAAGTGTTATAGGATCAACACCCATTAATTACTTTACATTTTTCTAAATTACCTTTAATAGATAATTTTATTATTATACTCTAATGATACATGCAATGTTTACATGATGATTAATTATATAATTATAAACAATTTGATACTAAACATGCTTCCGTTTATAACTGTAAAACCTTATTAATTTGAATTTCTATGATATGTGATGGAACAATTTGTTATGGTTGATTGTAATTTCTACTTTGACTACCTGAGGTAAATATATTTACATAAATTAACTGGTGACATAAAATCTTATAACATACAACAAAACTCTTAAAATAATAATTGTTTTTGACAGTTTTAGTTTATTTATACTGCTAAACTATTGTCTGTATGATAAACTAAAATTCTGTCTAATAATAACAATAAAACACTTTCCATAAAAAATAATTACACTGTTTAACGGTAGTCTGTGTCGCTATTTCTTATTATCACACTCATCACTGTAAAGGTTTGTGTCCCTTTTTCTATCCTTAATTATATGCCTATACAATTTTGTTAATACAATTTTAATTTATGATTAGGTACTCTTTATTGGGTTTGGTTGTGTTATTCAGGGTAAATTATTTAGGCCTACTAGGTTTTATTATTTAACTTGTTGTCTGTTTACTGCCCTATTCTACTGGGTTATTTCTGGGTTTCTTCTTAATAATATTAAATAAGTCAAACCAACTAGGTTTCCTTTAATTTGCTAGCAATTATTATTTCTTGGTTCCTCTCTGGATCGGATTTTACTATTATTTACTATTCTTATTATAACATTTTGTTTCGTTACAAATTGCCTCCCTTCAGAAGTAATTATTTCTGAACACTTCATTAGGTGTGAGGACATAATTACTTATGTTATTTTTCCTTTTCTTCCTAATGATATTTTTTCTTGGATTGTTGATTATAATTGCCCTTGATCTTCTTTGAAATGGGGTCGGTTAATTCATACGTGTTGTTGTTGTTGTTTTTTGTTATGGTGTAGGGTCCAACGTATAGTAATAATAATTTCTTTGATATCCCTTCTAGAGTGCTAGGCAATTCCCTATTCTTTAACAAAACTTTCTCTCCTACTTCATATTTAATTATTTTACCCTTTATTTTCTGGTATTTATTTCTGCTTTATTTTGTGTGATGGTTTTGTTAGCTTTTCTCAATCTCTCATTAGTGTCAGCTATTTCTTGCTTCCTTTCCTCATCCATTTTGTCCATCTTCTGGTTAATTGTATCATTGACCTGTTCAATCCTCCCATTAATTCTTCTTAAATTCTCTTCATTGATTTGCCTGAATTCTTCCTTCATTTGGTTATTATTGTCACTTATAGTTTGCCTTAAGGTTTCGTTGGTACTTTCTTTAATACTGTCGATTTTCTCATTTATCCGTTTATTCTCCTCCCGGATTTGTTTAAAATTCTCATTATTATTCTCGTTTTGTTTCCTAAAATTTTCATTAGTTTCTTCTCTGTTTTGGTCAAATCTCTCCTCCATCTGTTTTATTAAATTTTCACTCATTTTCTCATTTTGTATCCTTGAGTTCTCGTTAATCTCTTCCTTCATACCGTCTATTTTCTCGTTTGTTTGTCTGTTATCTTCCTTGATACTATCAATTTTTTCATTTGTTTGTCTGTTATCTTCCTTGATACTATCAATTTTTTCATTTGTTTGTCTGTGATCTTCCTTGATGCTCTTCAAATCTTCCTTCGTTTGCTTGTTTTGTTCCTCCATTTGTTTTAATAAGTTTTGACTCAAAATTTCATTTTGTTTCTTTGAGTTTTCCGTGAAATCTTCCTTGATGTTCTTCAAATCTTCCTTCATTTCTTCCTTCTGCTTCTTACAGTCTTCTTTAATTAATTCCCATAGTTGTTGTAAATCCAGGCATCCTCTGGCTTCCTCTCTTACTACCGTTTCCACATCCTCCACCGATGTTACTTCTTTCTCTTCCATCCTGACTTCTTTCTCTGCCTCCTTCGTCCGTCTCAGTGACGTCGCCCTCTTACGCATCTTTATTATTTTTTGGAACTTATAGCAGTCGCCAGCTAAAAATTAGGAAATTAATTTGCTTGTTTTAATTTCTTCACCTAATATTCCCTAATTTCAGCCTCACTAGTTGGTGCGCCAATTTATTACCAAACGTTTACCCGTAGTATCTTAATGGTATAATGATTTGCCCGTGTTATTCCTTGTATAAGTTAATTTGTAATAAATAGTTGTAAATAGTGTATCAGCTGATCGTGGAATATTTATGTTGTGTGTTTACGAATGTGATTTAAATATATAAGTAAAAGAATTGAATTATTCTGCCTTGGTTTCTGAATCAGAATTATGATTATTCCAATTCAGTAGTTAGAACTCCAAAATCAATTCAAAAAATAGCGGTCGAGTCATCCCAAAATTTTCAAGTCACCTTCGATATTCGGCTTAACCTATTATTTGAGGTTAATCTTGGTTTTGCAGTTTGCGTACTTCCAATGACTCCCCGAATTCTTCTTATCCTTGTTAATTATAAAATAAATGCTGGTAATATATTACGTTCCTGAAATTATAACGCATGGATATGATTTAATAACATAATGGTTTAATCTCTATAATATAAATTCAAATTATTGGAAAATTCCATTCGATACATACGGTTGTCACAATCGATATTTATCTCAGGATTTAATAATTAAATAATTTTAATATATTTCGTGGGAATTCTTGTGGCTGCTACGAAAAGTTCCTTTACATGATAATTAATAATAGAGAGTACCTTTACAAACAATATATTACTTATAATCTAAAAAAATTACAAGAATTATATATTAAGTAACATACAAGGTTTGACGATATTCAATACGCTTCGTAAAAGCATGTAGGTTAGAGTGACGTTAACATCATGGCTACTATTGTCCGTCTCACAGAATAATGAAGTTTATTAATGTGTACAATAAGGCCTAGCGCAGACGGTCGATTTTTCCCCGGGCGATTATGAATCGTCGGATTTGTAACACATAAACTGAAATAGGAGAGCGCACACAGGCGATCAGAAATTGCCGGCGATTAAAAATCTGTGCGGAGCCACAGATTATTGGGCGATGCAATTATCGCCCGTCGAAAAATCGACCGTCTGCGCTAGCCCTAAAGGTTTTCCTTGTAATCACTGTTCGTTTAGATATGGAATTTGTTTTCACTTTAAAATGTTTACTAGTGATTAGTGTTAGTGTAAATTGTTATATTGTCTAGTGGTTGTTCCTTGTTGGATAAAAATATTGTCAAATTATACTTTACACATCTAGACGATATTGCTGAAGGGTTTCTGGTTTATTCTGGATAATTTCTTGCTAGTGTGTATTACTGGTTCATGAAAATTGTAGTGGAGGGATTATTTATCTTCGATGGTGGTCCTTCAGATCTTCGTTCACAAACGGGTTAACAATTTTTATAATTTTATTTTAATTACCTCTCGACACGCACGATTCAACTGTTTTCCATCACAATTAACAATTAAGTGTTATTTCTTCTTTTTTAGTCACCGAACTCATACAAACTTCTTAAATTTTGATTGGCCATTTATGTACAGGTTAAGTGTTATAGGATTAACACCCATTAATTACTTTACATTTTTCTAAATTACCTTTAATAGATAATTTTATTATTATACTCTAATGATACATGCAATGTTTACATGATGATTAATTATATAATTATAAACAATTTGATACTAAACATGCTTCAGTTTATAACTGTAAAACCTTATTAATTTGAATTTCTATGATATGTGGTGGAACAATTTGTTATGGTTGATTGTAATTTCTACTTTGACTACCTGAGATAAATATATTTACATAAATTAACTGGTGACATAAAATCGTATAACATACAACAAAACTCTTAATAATAATAATTGTTTTTGACAGTTTTAGTTTATTTATACTGCTAAACTATTGTCTGTATGATAAACTAAAATTCTGTCTAATAATAACAATAAAACACTTTCCATAAAAAATAATTACACTGTTTAACGGTAGTCTGTGTCGCTATTTCTTATTATCACACTCATCACTGTAAAGGTTTGTGTCCCTTTTTCTATCCTTAATTATATGCCTATACAATTTTGTTAATACAATTTTAATTTATGATTAGGTACTCTTTATTGGGTTTGGTTGTGTTATTCAGGGTAAATTATTTAGGCCTACTAGGTTTTATTATTTAACTTGTTGTCTGTTTACTGCCCTATTCTACTGGGTTATTTCTGGGTTTCTTAATAATATTAAATAAGTCAAACCAACTAGGTTTCCTTTAATTTGCTAGCAATTATTATTTCTTGGTTCCTCTCTGGATCGGATTTTACTATTATTTACTATTCTTATTGTAACATTTTGTTTCGTTACAACATCCAACGCAATACCTACCATGTGTTAGTTTACAGTTTTTCAAAAATGTTAATTCTTGATGGTCTGATCTTATTATTACTTTGTTTCCTAAAAAATACGTCCTGAATTTTCTACAGGCGAAAACTATTGATAGCGCCTCCTTTTCCGTTATTGTATAGTTCTTCTCACTAGCTACTAAGGATCTACTAGCAAAAGCTATCACTTTATGGTTACCATCCCCATCTAACTGAAATAGTTCTTCCCCCAAAGCAATGTGCGATGCGTCGGTACGTATATAAAATGGTTCTATAAAATTAGGATGAGCTAATATGACAGTGTTTAAAAACTTATTTTTTATTAGCTCAAATACAATTTGTTCTTGTAAACTCCACTGCCATCGATTACCTTTATTTAACAAATGCCCCAATTGTACCGTTAAGTAAGAATATTTGTCTACAAATTGCCTATAATAATTACACAGGCCTAAAAAACTTTGCAATTGTTTCACATTTTTAGGTACTGGAAAATTTTGTATTATTTCTACCTTCTTAGGGTCTGTACCGATACCCTTGGCTGAAATTATGTGGCCTAAAAAATTAACCTGTTCTTTTAAAAATTCTGACTTCTGAAACTTGACAGTTATGCCATACTCATACAATTTACTTAATACTCTATCTAACCTTTCACAATGTGTATTAATATCTGGTGAAGTTATTACTATGTCGTCCACACAAACAGTTGTAAACTCTAAAATCTCTCGCCCTAGTACGTAGTCTAAATATTTAATAAAAATTGAAACACTTATGTTTAGTCCAAAAGGTAATCTACAAAATTGATAGTTCCTGCCATTATATAGGAATGCCACATACTGGCAAGACCCTTCCTCCAGTTCTATTTGCCAATATCCAGCCGTTAAATCCAATGTCGTAATATATTTTGTCCCATTGAAACGTTTTAGAATTTCGCTCACCAGTTCTGGTGACTCTCTGTCTGGAATAATTATTTTGTTTACCTGTCTCGCGTCTAAGCATAGTCTTATCGATAAGTCTTTCTTTGTAACCACTACTAAAGGGTTGGAATATGGTGAGGTGGATTTTTCTATTATCCCTTCTACTAACATCTTGTTATTTCCTCTTGTACTAACCCCCTTTTAGAGTATGGTACCGGATATGCTTTAGGCGCAAAAGTTTGATATAGATTTTATTCATTTTTTCACCCCAGCTATCTTCAGTTTCAAATAATTCATGACTATTTACCCTTAAATTACAATAATTAATCATCAAGGGCCTGCATTCATTTATGTCGTTATCAGAAATTAAAATTCCCTTACTAATTATTTTTAATGCTTTCATTTCTACAGTTCTTTTTCGTATAAATGGTATTTCAATTATATTATTTTCATTGTTTAATTTCATAGTCTGCGTATAATAGTTTAACTCAACTTTAAAATTGATTAAAAGATCATTACCCATTATTGCTCCCATATTCAAACCTGGAATGACTAAATAAGGTACATTTATTGTGTGTTTATTTATTTGTAGCTGTAACAGTATTTGCTTAGTTACTTTTTTACTCCGAACACCTGTTACACCTATAACACTAATTCCCAATACTGGTAGTTGTGGAATTGTCTCAGTGGTTTGATTTTTAATTTTTTCAAAAACTTTATCATCTATAGCGGTCAGTTCACTCCCTGAATCTACTAGAAAAGTGTATTTGCAATTAAACACTTCGGCTTCGTATCCGGCCATGCTAAAGTTACTGCTACTCTCCCCTACTTCTTCATCGGATAATTCATTATGTATATTGGTAATAAGTGACCCTATTGTTATGTGATTTCTAGACGGCTGGGGACTTTCCTTTTCAACCGTCCTTATTAGTTTAACTGTGCTGGAGGTGGTGGTTCGCTGTAAACCCCCGTATGATCCCCTCTACTGTTTTGATTATTAGAAGCTGCTTCAACACCCCTAGTTTCTCAGCTATATAGTCGCGTCACATACGACGTAATACTCATATGTTTAATATTGAAACTACCCCATCCCATTATTGTGCTGCGTAAACCCTCTTGTTTTTCCTCTGATCAATATTTATTTTTAAACGCTCGCTCAAATTCATCAAAGTCTGCCCAATTATCATTATGAGCGTCCGCCCAAATTTTAGCATCCCCTTTAAAATATTTCAAAATTCGTACTAATTTTATTTCCCAGCTTTCTTTATTATACTTATTAAAACTCTTTATAGAATTTAAAAATTGTATGGGGTTCACTCCCTTACTCTCATTACTGAAATAACCTAATTCAACATCAACATTCACTCTTTCACACATATTGGTTAGTTTTTACTTCCATGTTCCTTAAGAAAATGGAAGTATGGTGATGGCAAAAAAAATCATGTTCGAGATTATTGCAGATTCTGATTGTACTACACTCAAACATGAAAAAAAGTCATTTTTCGAAAAGTGTCTGTGTGTGTGTGTCTGTAGATTTTTTCTATGGCAAACGATAACAGCCGCAAATTCAAACAGAATCAAATAATTTTTTGTATACAGCCCTGATTTGTAGAGTACTCAAGACCAATTTTTTGGGGGAACATCGTATAAGGGAAAGGGGTAGTTTCCTGCAACGGGTTTTTTTTAATCAAGGGTAATTTTTTTCTATGGCAAACGATAACAGCCGCAAATTCAAACAGAATCTACTACTCTTTTGCATACAGCCCTGAATTGTAGAGTTCTCAAGACATATTGTTTTTGGTGAAGATCGGTTAAGGGAAAGGGGTAGTTTACCTGCAACGTTTTATGTTTTGAAAAGTGTATTTTCTATGGCAAACGGTAACAGCCGCAAATTCAAACAGAATCAAATGATTATTTGCATACAACCCTAAATTGTAGAGTTCTCAAGACCTATTGTTATTAGTGAAGATCGGTTAAGGGAAAGGGGTAGTTTACCTGCAACGTTTTATGTTTAAACAAGGGTATTTTCTATGGCAAACGATAAGAGCCGCAAATTCAAACAGAATCAAATAATTTTTTGCATACAGCCCTGAATTGTAGAGTACTCAAGACCTATTGATTAATTGCTAAGCTTAGATCTTCTCTAACTTTAATTATTTCTTGCTCTTGTTCTGTGTGTTTACTTTTCAAATTAGTTACACTAGTTTTAATTGTATTCAGTTGTTCAATGTTACTTTTGAGTTCATTATTCACACTCTCTTGTCGCTTATTTGCTTTTTTAATCTGTTCACATTCATCAATCACACCTTGAACATTACCTTCAATTTTGTCATTTTATTTTTTAAATTTATCGTTAAATCTACTAGTTAATGCCTCAAATGTTTTGTCTGTCTTCTAGCAGTTTCTTATCCTGCTTTTCGCTAATTATTTTTATATCATTTTTCATCTCGGTTTGTATTTTACTTATACTTATAGTCATTTCACCTTTCACTCCCGCAATAGTTTTACTCTGTTTCTCTAGTTTCCACGAATTTCTCACTCACTCCATTAAAATTCTCACTTATACTTTTAAATTGGTTATTCATACTTAATTTACTCATTTCTATTTCACTTCTTATGTTTACAAATTCGTTATTTATTTCTCTTAATTTTTCGTCTTGTTTGTTTATTTCCGTTTTCAGCTCTATGTTACTAGTATTTATCTCTTATTTGATTTCAGTTTTCAAATTATCATTATTCTTATTTTGTTGTTCAAACTTATTATTTATCATTTCCATCATCAACGCTAATTGGTTGAAAATTGTAACATGACATAAGCTAGCGCAAAATACCACTAATGATTAATCAAAGAAAAAGCTGAAGGTAGGAAGAAATGTTAAAAACTTATAACTTGAAGATTAATGACCCAACTACGAAATAACAATTGACTAAGGAACTGACTACGACTTGACCGAATAGATTGGAGAAAACAAGAAAATTGGAGAAAACAAGAAGGAAGGAACGAGAAACCAAGAAGTAACCCAAAGTATGACCATGATCATTGTAACCCCAAGATATAACTGACAAATAATATGTAAAGTAAATGCACTAAAACAGATAGGGCATAAATAAGATGTAAAATAAATAAACTATAAAAAATAAACTAGAGATATTATGTATGTTAAATGAAAAGCAAAGAAACATGAATTTATAAATATAAGATAGGAAGTTAGAAGTAAATAATACCCTATTAAATAATAAACTAGTCAAAAACAAGTAAGTTATAATTGAGCTGAATAAAGACAATAAATAATATCAAAAGTGACCAATGTGAAATGAGAATAAAACAAATATCAATGACCAATAACCACACTGTGATACGAAACTAAATAATCAAACAATATGTGAAATATCAAGTGAAGGGTATGAATAAATAAATAGAAATAAGTGACAACAATCTATGTAAATAACATAGTACAAAAGTGAAAGTGATGATAAATAAAAGAAACCTCATGTGAAAGGAAAGTGCAGTGTAGGTGCATGTAGTGTACAATACAATAAGAAGCAGACTATAGTAATATAGCGAAACAATCTTTAATAGAATATTATCTAAAAAGTATGAAACTAATTGTACCATTATTAATTTAAGTGATAGTAAGTAAGAATTACAAAAATTAATGTAAAAGTTAAAATTATTAGAGTGGAAGATAGGAGAAGCAAACACTATATTTTAGTGAAGGAATTTGTAAGTGAGTTATATTGTGTAAGGTACTGTTAAAAATTATTATTATTATAATAAGAGTTCGTTATTGTAAAAAAACATAGAATAAATTAACTTAGAAGATAGGGGAGATAGTAGTAAGAAACCAAAAATAGTTAGAAGTTTAATTTCAGGCTTGAACCTGGTAAGAAATATTTTAATAATAAAAGGTGTGTTGTTGAAAGCACCAATGTTTTTTTTGTTAATCAGTTGCAATAAAAAAAAAGGTTCAATGAACCAATAAATAAAGTTTATGAATTATAAAGAATGTTGAATGGGAGTACTGTGAAACCTATGCTTTAGGCCTAGCATGAAGGAGAGAATTTTATAAGTTTAAAAAGAAAACAATAACCAAGGGCCAATTAGAGTATATAAAATGTTTAATTAAGTAAGTGTATTAGATATAAAAATGTATAAATATTATTCAGTTTAAAAACAATTACAAAAGAAATATCAATAAGAAAATAAGAAAAATGTTATTAACTATTCAAAAGTAACCATGAGAGATATCAAAATAATCTTTAGTAAAAAAGCAGAACAATGGTGTTAGTATAATTAATATTACTACTAGCATAAGGAAGTAATTATAATTTAAAGGATTTTGACATATTTGAACAGAAATAAAACGTTAGATTATAACAATGTTATAAGATGTTGACCAGTGAGAACTAGTATAATTTGAAAGGTAACTATGGCAACTCATGCTTGTTACATAGAGTGACTGTTGAAATATAATTACTTCATTATTGACCAGCATAGAGGGTGGATGTATGAAGCCTTTGAATCCAAATTAATTTTAAAAGCTTTAAATTTTTCCAAATTTTGAAAGAAGAAGTGTAAGAAGAATATTTAACTAAACCATTGATGAGATAACCAGTAATTAAAACATTTATACAACAAAAATCATGGCCAAAACTTGGAAGGAAGTAAATTAAATTAATACCCGACCAATTCTGGAGGAAGAACTGAAGGAACCTAACTCAACCTGAAGAAGAAGATCATCTACAAGAACTGATGGAAGCTGTACATTGGATTTCAACCATTTGAACAGGAATCTCAGCTAATCCAAAGAAGAAAGGACTCTTAGACATGTTCCAGAAGAAGAAGAGGTTCGCAGGAGAAGCTACGTACAGGAATCTATGAGTATAAATTAAATACTTCAGCCCAAAAATAAACTTTCAATTACCCATAGTGAACGAACTATCTTATTTTCACTTCACAGATCACAAAATTAACTTTTGAACTGAACTTGATTATAAAATCACTTTCGATAAAATATATCAATCACTGAATTTTGATTTTATATTAAAATAATTTTAAAAACATAACTTGCTAACAAGAACTTAACCAAGCGTGCACTATTTCTCATTGCCAATAACTTACTTTTCATGTTTTAAAATATCAACTATTGTGTATTAGATATAAGGAATATTATAATTTAAGTGCATTTATTAGTCTGTAATCCAACTTCTGTAGTCCAAAGAACTTATTCCCTGAGATAAAATTAATTTTATAAAGAACAAACCATGTACGCCATTGTGGCATTTTATGTATGAATACTGGACGCTGCCAACCGAGCAACTTGTAAACGCCGGAATTATAATAAATATATGTTTCATTTATCAACTGTAATTGACCAGTTAATATAAAGAAAGGTTCAATAAATTTTCATATTTCTCAATTGCTGTATGTTTGATTCATATAAAAAGGGTAATAAAAGAATTTGGGACACAAACAATAAACATACGACAGTTGACGAATTCGACTCGGCCAGACAGCGTGAGCCAATCAGGTGGCGAGGCGGAAAAATTTGAACTGAGCGGCGAGAAATACGGTCGATTAGTAAGTACTGAGACAAAGTATAAAACGGCTTGCTACACACTATTAAATAATTTAACATCAATAATAATTAACCATACAGGTAAATCACTACATTACAAAGTGGCGCACCAACTAGTAGGGCTAGAATAATTCAAAAATTATACAATTAAACCCTATAGATTCTAGCGGCGGCTGCAGAAAATCGGAACAGACAAGGCACAAAACACACAATGAAGGATCGGGATAAGATAATGGGAGTTAAATATAAAAGGACGGAAGCAATGGAGGAAGAAATAGTAAATAATAATGAAACGGAGATAGAAGAAAAACAAACGAAAATTCTGGAACCAGAAAAACGATTCAGCTATGCGGAATGGATTACAACATTGTTTAAAAAATTCAGCAAAGATATGGAGTACATCGAGAAAAATACAACAGATCACGAACGAGCACAGATGAGTCGTGCGAATGCAATGGGAACGCCAAACGACTAAATGTCATTGGAAGGAATTTATGATGAAATGTGGAAACTGGACACCAAATGCAGTAAAGGAGAGACTATCGAGACAGCCCACGAAAAGGCGATAGCAAGGTGGATAGAATGACTGAAGAAGATTGGGAGAGATGGTACAATAATGAAAAACGAAAGAACGGGAGTTGTTGTTAACAAATGTTAATCAGTTAGAGAGAGAGTATGAAGAGAGTGTACAGAGGGTAAAATTTTCCTGTGGTGTGGTTGTGGGTGGAGAAAATGCTTCACGAGTGTATTTGGGAGACGTATGGTCTACAAATAATTGTCCCTTGATTTTTTGTGCATCTGGTAGAGCCAGATTTTGTAGTAACAAAGTGGTACCCTCTGCATGGAATAAGAGAGAGAATGTGAAATGTTGTGAGAAATATTGTGATGAGAGAAATAGAGATAGAGAGAAACAGAAATATTTAAGGTGAATAGAGATTATGAAATATTAGTACAGAGTTTATGCATTGAGAGAGAGGAACAAATTGACTTACCTTGTAAAATAGAGATTGATAATTATTTTGATGATACCTGTATAAATAATAATACATTGCCTGATGTTTTAATGAGTATAGTAAATGAATATGATGAGAAAATAAATTACTTGATGTTGAATAAAAACACTTACGGAGACAGAATTGAAATCACAAATGTAGACCGGTTTTATGAATCAATAGGTAATAATGGTATGAAATATTATGTTGATAAGGGTTATTACACAAATGATAGCCATATGTTGTGTATCAATGAAATTGAAAAGTGTTATGTGCAGAAAAGACTAATTTTTGATGATGGAGGTTGAATATAAACTCAATGAATGGACAGTCTAAACATTTTAGTTTATGGTCATGACCTTGCTGAATTTGGAAATGAAGTGTGGTAAAATTGAACAATTAATGATGAAGATTTCTAAATACATTAGAGTGAAATTAATGGTATGTGTATTGTAAAAATGTTTTATGTAAACCATGTGTGTATGGAGTAGAAATTGATTTTAATAATAATAATATTTTATTTTGTTAATTAACAATAATAATTAACAGGAGGTAATAATGAATTTTATTCTGTATTGTGTGACCATATTAGAAGCGTTTTAAATAAAGTAACTAAAGCCAAAGTAAAAAGGTGAATTAAGATTATATTTGATCTGAATTATAACAAATAAGTGATAAATATGTTAACTGAAAGATTTATAGACATTGAAAATTGAAGTAAGCACATGTGCCAGTATGTGGTAAGCAGAATGTTTAGACTGAGTGAGTGTTTATAAAACAAGTCTTGCAGACAACTGTTAATGTAAACAGGTGTATTGTATGTTTTGACTAATGTTTACAGCCAGGTGTTGAAGTTGATAACTGTTGTATCTTGATGAATCAGTACCTTGAGCAAAATCTTATTGTGACATAAAAGAAATGAAGCTAATTTTTTACAGACCAAATAATAATGAGGTAATTACTGTAACTTAGAGTTTGTGGAATTAAATCAAATTAATTTGGTAATTAAAGTAATTGAAAAGATGATTTTTAATAATAAATTTAAATTTATTCTGATTCAAATTCCAAATGTAATGGTAGATTAAATAATAAAATGATGAAAAAATATAATGATTACAATATTCATTTAAAATTGAAAACTGAAGGAAATTTTGTATGGATATAATCAAAAATATTCAGGCTAAGATAATGTTTGGGAACCTAAGATGTGTATATTACTGTTCAAGTAACCTTTATAAATGTCAATCCATATTTTATGTTTAACTGTAGATTCCCCCACCTAAGTGCGGCCATGACCTCACCGGATCATGACCGTGAAAGTAGTTAATTGTGACAAATCATAAATTTTACTTGATATAACCGGCTTGTGGTTTGTTTTGTTTTGTTAACCCGGTGGTTTGTTAGACTTAGTAGGGGGGTTATTTTTTGGGGGAATCTACCAAATTTTGGAACAGGGCTATTTTCACCCAGATAGGGGTGGTAGTCCATTAGGGGCGTATTACTCAATACCAGTAAGTAGTAAACTGAATTTTATTGTAACGCCGAAGCAAGGATGGGGGTGGAATAAAAGAAAAAATGTCCACCCCTTCCGCATCAGTCCTTGTGGAAGCAACTGGGTGCTACAGTCCATGGGGGGAAATAGTGAGTGTGGATTAGGTGGTGACCCAGTTACAGGTCATGAGGGAGATGTGATTACGGCTAGATTGAGGTCTGCAAGGGCCAAGAAGTCTAGTGCTGCACACAGTAGAGTGTAACGGGTATCAGGGGTTAAGGGACTAAAAGGGGGGTAGTAGAAAAAAAAAGAAAAAATATATAGTAGCTAAGTATAAATATTCTTGAATAATGATAAGTAATAAATTGTTGAGATTTAATGCAATTTTGTATAATTGATGTGTTATTTTGGCTGGGCAATATTGTATGGGGAACGTTATTTAATTTGACTGGAACGTATATGTACTACTGAATATCTATAGTGTTTTGTTAACACTGTATTTTCTAGGGTTAAAATATATTTTATAATAAAAAATGGACCAGTACTTTGTCAATGAACCAGTACGGCTAAGAGGAAACAAATCAGTTGTGGGATATGGAGGGATGGAAGGCATTTGTTAATTTTTTAATCCAATGTTTTAGAGACGGGTGATACTGTGGCAGGTATCTTTCCGAGCTTATGGTGTTGGGATCTCATACAGAGAAGTCCAGTAAGAGCGGATGGGTGCTGCCGCAGCCACCAGCCTAGGGGGGTAAGGACCCATGATTTTAGTAGAGAGTTCAGGGGGGTTGCGGCGCCATATCCTCACTGATCCTCTTAGGTTTTAGGCAATGAGAGTTTGTAGGCTTCGGCCTTCAACCTCTCATTGGGGGGGGGGTATTGTAACGGTACAGAATTGTGTGCTACCCCAGTTTCAATTTTATTCTATATCAATTCAGTTTTAATTTTCAATTGTCAGTATGAACCTGTGAGGTGCCCCAGTAACCAGCAACACAATGTTAGCATAAACAAGGATGTCTAGATGTATTACGTAACTGCCCCAGCAGCAGGCTTTGTGAATAACAGTATGCAGTTTGTCACCACAGGAGTAACAACAGACAGCCAGCAGCAGCATACAGTGCAGCTGGTTAAGTAAAACGGTGGCCTCGGGTGCAAGATAGGCCGTAAAACAAATTCGGTCTATCTATCAAAGTAATAAAAAAAAAGCATAAAAGTGTATAAACATTGTAGCGTGTGGCCAACCTAAAAAACATCTAAGTGCGAAAAAGTTACGTCGGCCGACTTCATATTAACATATGGAGACATCAAATCAAACTAGGGAACATTTAATTTAAAATCAGTGAAATCAGTATAAACAGTGTAGGAGTGCGTATGGCCTAAGAAAACAGTCAATTAATAAAAAGTGATCAGTGCTCGTACCGAGGAAGTTACGTGAACCGATACAATTATTAGACGTGAACAATGATTTTGATAATCAGTAACAGCAGAGATAAAATTATACCGCGATTTCCGAAGTGGATAAAAAACGCACATCCCCAGTTGAAGCGAAGCCGCTACCAGGATGAGTATAATAAAATTTATTTCATAAATTTTAACCACTATACAGTAATATTTATTTTACAGACACTTTATTAAAAGAGATCTCTAAGGGAAAAATATAAAAGAAATAATCTAAAGATAATAAACGCACTGGTTCATTAAAATATAAATAATTTGTAGTAGTTTAAGTAAGGTTATATAAAGAAATGTTTATCCTTAATTCGTTGGATTTCCTATGTTACTAATGAAGATTCTATGCACATATACTAAAAGAAATTAAAACTTTAATTGTTATCAAAGGAAGATGAAGTAACTAAATCATACAATAAACCAGACGTTATTTGTTTAAATGTAAACTGTGTTTTCATCTGTACGACCTTGGACGAGAACCCGAAGGTAAGAGTTAATTATCAATTTGAATTAATTGAGTAGTTTCAACAGGTGTGTGTGAGTGTGATGCCCGTGTCCTAATCTGTGACAATAATAATAATAAAAATCCCCTGGAGCATTTCATAACGGGTAAACGGGCCACGAGAGAATTTATAAGCAGAGACACCAACTGTAAACATTGCTGGTTTAAATTGAACTAAATAAGTATATAATTTGTATTGATTTTTATCAATTGCCTGGAAACGAAAAATGTATTGTTATTAACAATTACAATAATGAACAAATTTAATATTTCTTTCAATCTTTTTGCTAAGTAAATAGAAAAAGTAAAAAATTGGTAAATAAGGGTAGGATTATATTTAAACCAATAAAATGAGATTTGAATTATCTATAATTTGTGAAATACATGTAAGCAATTCTTAAAATTTCTCGTTTACAAAAACAAATATCAAAGATACCAAAAGTGAGTAAATAAAGCAGACGTAATTATTAATATGTAGAAGACACGTGAAAGAGTTAATTGAGGAGAAGATAACCAGGAACATGGAAGAGTGAACTGATTCAACATGTAAAAGGTTGTTCGTGTGCAGTGGCGTAGTAGCTAGGCTTATTGGCGCCCGGGGCAAGGAGATCGTAGGTCGCCTTGCCTTCACAATTAAAAGGGGATAAAAGAGCAAAATGAAGGCCCATCCAGTGAACAAAGTACTTAATGAATGCAAATGAGTAGATTTTTGCATGAAAGTAAATCCAGCAAACGTCTTAAAAATATTTGTTAAGTCAAAATTAAGAAATTACATATAATATTAGTCATATTCAGTTTGTATATATTTATTAGTAACAAATGTAGACTATAAAATGTAGCAATATAACAAATTTATAACATAAAAATGTTCTAATAAACATGCAAGTTCCTTGCAGGTTTACAGCGCATCATCAAAACTTTATCCTAAAACAACATAAAGTTAAACAAAGAACTACATTAAAAGTAATAAAATAAATCACTGACCATTACAGGTTAATAGTTCCGTCTTTTATTAATACACACTTAATATTTATTTTTAACGAGACATTTTAAAATGTAACTTTCCTGGTCTTAATTGGCACAGAGTCGGTTATTAAATCACTATAATCTAAAGATGAAGTAACATTTTCAATTGGAAATGTTGCTAGATTTGATACTCTATCTTAAGATATTGTTGATCGTAGGTACGATTTAATCAATTTAAGTTTACTAAACGATCTTTCACAAGAAGACACAGACACTGGTGAAGTAAGAAAAAATTTTAAAACTGTTGCTAGTCTCTTGCAGGCTTCTAATCTCACTGAAGAAATGTATTGAAGCAGTCCCTAAGGTGTTAAGTCCATTTATTTTCCGTTTATGTTTGTCCTTTATAATAAATGTATGACGTCTTTCAAGTCACTGAACAATTCTGAACTATTTAGGTCATGTGGATACAGTTTTGAAAGCACTGTGTACTTAATATTGATTTGGGAAAGCTGTTCCTTAAAATGTGTATCCCCATCATTTACGTACACCTCAAATTTTCAGAACACAAAGGATTTTTCTAACTCTTTTATGTTAGGGAAAGGGCTTGAAATTTCAACTAACAGTGTGTCCAAAATTTCTATTAGACAACGTCGCATTTCTTGTCAAACGGTTAATGCAGAATCGTCTGCATACTCCCCTGGCATCGTGCACTTCCTTCTTATTCTTTTTGTGATACTGACACCTCATTTATTATATACCTGCTCTGCTTAGAAATGAAATTGTCACACATCTCATTCCTCCAAACATTTATTTGTCCGCTAGCTTCTCTAGAAGTGTCAATGCTTGAATAAAGCTTATTCCTTTGGACTGCAAGATTTTCTGGATTTTGTCTATAGAAGATTTGCCCAGAAAAAGAGCATGGTCACAAAATTAAAGTTTTCTATCGCATTAATTACTGCATCTACTTTCTACTCATACTGAATTTCCACTCATACTGCATCTTACCTCGTATCAATTGTTTCAGTCGGTGTATCCCTCAGTTTCTCCAGTGCAGCGATCACTTCATCCAGCTCAGTGGATATTGCTTGCATTGCATCTGCTTTTGAACTCCACCTGGTATCACAACTTCCTTTTAGAGTATTATTTACGAAGTTTTTAAGAACACTGCATCTATAGGTGGAACAGAAAAAGAAGGTGAATAGACGTTCTACTGTCCCAGAAAACTCTGCCTGAACATTTATATGAGCTGCATGAACTCCAACCAAGTTAAGTGAACGGTTGTCACAGGGAACAAACACACAGCTGATAGATTCAAATCTAATATTCTCTTCTGAACTCCTGAGTGGATACCAGGCATTGTTGCTTGATTGTCATCGACTGACCTCTGCAATCGATAAGATTTAATCCATCTATCTCAAGTTTACTTCTAATAGCTTCTGTGATCCCCTCCTCTGTTTTTACTTCTAAAGGAATAAAATCTATGAAGGCTTCCTTGATATCAACAGAATTGCGTTTAGTTTCAACAAATCTTATAATTTGAGACATTCGTTTTACATGTGCAGCATCTAGTGTTGTGTCAAATATAATACTAAAGTACTTCACCTTCTTACATGCAGTAATAATATATTTGGGCACTCTTTTCTCCTAACAGACTTATTATTTTATTTTGAATAGTTGGCAAAAGATATGATATACACCCAGAAGAGGGACTGAATCCAAATGAGATCTCATGACAGGGTCAAACAGGGTATCTTAACAAAGCTAGAAAGTTTCCAGGATGTGGATCGTTAGTAATTGACTCTCGATGTCCTCTTAGTGCCAGATTTTGTTGTGCAAGAGTTTGTACTGTGACAATGGCCCATTCAAGGATTTCTTTCCATGTTTTAGCTGCTTTACTCATTTGTTCCTAAAGTAGATGATCAATACGCCCGCCTTCATTTTTTAGAGAACGTTCCAATTCCATCCATTCCAAAAACGCAGAGCGATGAGCAGTGTGCCGGGGTTTGAATTTTCCCAGCGTGATTTGAAAGTTCAGTGCCGCCGACGCGCGGAGCAGCTATGTGCCACAGCTAACTCGATTATTAAGATGTTATTGCCAAGACTGGCAACGCAATCTAGCAGGCCTGGTCAATCATATCAGCTGTTTGTTGTACGGTTAGTGAACAGCTTACCAAAGGTTATGATCGGCAAATCGAAACAAGTCGATTTTATGTAGCATAGTGGGACCGAAGAATTCAGGCATCACTCTCATTTCTTCGCCAAACTTCCAATAGAGTGTTCGATGGTCTGACGGCCCAGGGCTAGTACTTCGTAGATCTTTCATATGACTTCGTAAGCCAGTAAAGGGTTTTCAGGGTCCCCGCACCAGCCGGGAGAAAGGGTAAGCAGAGTAGTGACATCAACACCGGTCACTATCCGCACAGCAGTGCACCAGGATGCTCCCCGAAGCCGTCAGGCCCAGATATACTCCTGCTACAGAACACTGAAGGACATCTGCCCGGAATGAGACTCGTTGGAAATTCACCACACTCTAAGGATCATCTGCAGCACTCATGGCACACTGGTCAACATGGTACCATTTGAGTTCTTCAACAAAAGTACAGGTGGGACTGTTCTAATTATTAAACTACAGTCAACAACAACTCAATAGACTGGCCCCCAGGTATTCAGGTTAAACATCTTGTTAATGCTCTTAAAGAAAATGGTACAAGAACTCCAGCTGTTTTAAATAAAACTGTAACTGAATTTTTGTAATAACATAAAGTAATGCTCTTAAAGAAAATGGTACCAGAACTCCAGCGGTTTCAAATAAAATTGTAACTAAATACGAGGGCTATTTTTTTTTCAACCTCCGGTGAGTTGGCAAACCTGGTTCTGTTGTCATAGTAACAATCTGATTGTTGATTAATGTTTTTGAGCCTTTGTTCTAACCTATAACCATTGGTTTTATAGTTATTTTGTCTATTACTGTGGAGACGACAGTTTAATTATGGCAATTACAAGTGAAAATGCCTCCAAGTGTGAGATTCGGTCTGTTATTAGATTTCTTCAAGCTGAAGGTCATAGTGCTGCAAAAATTCATCGAAGGTTGTGTAATATGTATGGAGAAATTGTTATGAGTGATGGTTCAGTTCAGGAATGATGTTGAAAATTTAAAGAAGGGCGAATTGATGTTCATGATAAAGGAGGGCACGGAAGAAAGTCCGTGGCTACTGATGATGTTGTTGAAAGGGTAGACAGGATGGTTCGAGAGCGCCGTCGTTTCACAATTACTGAACTTTCTGCTGTTTTTTTCCTGAAATTTCTATCTAGGTCTGCTCTTCATGATATTCTTACTCAGAAGCTTGGGTATACGAAACTCTGTGCTAGGTGGGTTTCCAAACAACTCACAGATGTCCACAAGACTCGAAGAATGGGTGCATCGTTATCGTTTTTTGGAGCGTTATGACAAAGAGGATCAGAGTTTTTTAGACAGTATAGTGACAGGAGATGAAACATGGATTCGTTTTGTTAATCCAGAAACAAAGGAACTATCAAAACAGTGGATGCACACACACTCGCCTAGCAAACCAAAAAAGTTTAGGCAGACTTTGACCAACAGAAAGTTAATGGCTACTGTCTTTTGGGATTGTCAGGGAATTTTGCTAATCGAGTTTATGGAGCCAGGTACTTCCATCACAGGAGCTAGATACTGTGAAACTTTAAAACGTCAGAACATCAATCAAGGACAAAAGACGAGGCATGTTGTTGTCAGGCACTGTCATCGTGCACGACAATGTACGACCTCACACAGCTGCACTCACACAAAACCTGCTTCATGAATTTGGTTGGAAAGTCCTTGATCACCCACCTTATAGCCCAGACTTGGCACCAAGTGACTACCATTTGTTCACTGACTTGAAAAAGTGGTTAGGTGGGCAGCGGTTTGACTCCACTGATGATTTAAAGTCCAATGTGGCAGGTTGGCTGACTACTCAGGAGTGAACATTCTACAACATGGGCATAGAAAAGTTGGTGCCTCGCTATGATAAATGCCTCAACAATGGTGGTGACTATGTAGAAAAGTAGTTTACATATATATGAAACTTTTGTATATAATAAAGTTTTATATGTCATTCATGTCTCTGTTTATTGTCTATCGGAGGTTGAAAAACAAATAGCCCTCGTACTTCGTAGATCTTTCATATGACTTCGTAAGCCAGTAAACGGTTTTCAGGGTCCCTGCACCAGCCGGGAGAAAGGGGAAGCAGAGGTAGTGACATCAACACCTGTCACTATCTGCAGAGCAGTGCACCAGGATGCTCCCTGAAGCCGTCAGGCCCAGAAATACTCCTGCTACAGAACACCGAAGGATATCAGCCCGGAATGAGACTCGCTGGAAATTCACCACACTCTAAGGATCATCTGCAGCACTCATGGCATACTGGTCAACATGGTACCATTTGAGTTATTCAACAAAAGTACAGGTGGGAGCATTATAATTATTAAACTTCAGTTAACAACAACTCAATAGACTGGCCCCCTGGTATTCAGGTTAAACATCTTGTTAATGCTCTTAAAGAAAATGGTACAAGAACTCCAGCTGTTTTAAATAAAATTGTAACTAAATATTTTGTGATAACTTAAATTGATGTTCTTAAGAAAATGATACTAGAATCCTACTGTTTAAAAGAGTTGTAACTAAATATTTTGTGATACCGTACCTTAAATTGATGTTCTTAAAGAAAATGATACTAGAAACCAACTGTTTGAAGCACTTGTAACTAAATATTTTGTGATAACTTAAATTGATGTTCTTAAAGAAAATGGCACTAATAAACAAAAAAAATTGTTACTGGTTGCAAGAGTGTTGATTGCAAATTCTGTCACTCTGGGCTCCAGTACATTTTTCGCTTCCTCTAGGCCAAGTAGTCTAGTTATTAAATTTTGCATAACGGCCTAAGTGGCAGGACTATTTTCATGATCCTGAATACAGGGATTTAACTTTCGCCATGACGAAAACCCATTTCCCTGTTGAAATTGCTTCTTTGATAGTTTTTGTGGAAATGAAGTGTAACAAAACCAAAATAGAGATTTTTTAGTTGGAAAAAAAACACATCCAACTGAGATTCACCTTTTTGCCATTTTGCAAGGTTTTATCAAACCAATCAATACTTGTTTAAGGATTGTCCAGCTTCATCTTCATGAAAAAGGCTGTCTTTTTTTTCTACAAACTGACATGTTCCTCTATTCACCATTATATCTCGGAGGACTGAGATATCTTGCTTGGCCAAGCATAAACCAGACAAGCTGGCTGGTTATGCTTCTTTTATGAAAGGAATAGTCATACCAAAGAAACAATTGGCTTGTAATTTTATAAACTGAAAATAATTTTTTCAATATTATATATATATATATATATTGCAACGAATCACAGGTTCATGATAGGCGGGGCAAGTTCACATATATTACACAGACAATGGACATTCATATTATATTGGTAGATGGTTAAGTTTGGTTATGTTATCAATTGTATTTAGTAAGGTTAAGGGTTTAGTTTAGTAAAACTGTGCATTATTATTTATGGTTATTCATGTACTGTGTTTGTGGAAATGTGCGTGCGTGCGCGAGTGGTAAACGTTTCCCGGGCGGTGCGTGAAGTATTATCGTTGTGTTGACATTAACTGAACTTAGACATGTGTATTGCTACATTCCCTATACATTTCTGACTATTGTTTACGTTCTTGTATGATATTAGTATGTATGCAGTTATGCATGAGATACGGGTAGTCTGATTACCGCTATGCATGCTGTTACAAAGTAAATGCACTCTGCTGCATGAAAAGTGCATTGTCACTATGTAAAAACCATGTGACTTCCATCCACCAATAGAATGCTGACTGGTGGTTGGAAATTTTCTTAAGCCTGTCGTTACACAGGTAGTTCTTCTACGCCATCTACCGCGAACGGGTCGTGCACTCCTTGTACAAGAATTCTACCGCTTGCAAGGTGTTGTAAAAACTATTCGTCGTTAGTGAAACGGGAAGACTCAGAACTGTGTGTGTAATACATTTGCACACACCAGTGTTTTAACGCATTGTGCGTAAAATTACAAGCAGTTCTTCACTGCTGCTACCGCGAACGGTACATACAATTCCTTGTACAAGATTCTACCGCTTGCAAGGATCTGTTAAGACTTTTCGGGGATAGTAACGCGTGTGACGCATAACAGTTGATATTATCTATTTACACACGATATTAATATTGTAGTATTACGTGTGTAAGAAGTGAGTGTAACTGTATCACTGTGCGAGATTTTTCGCAGTGACAGTATCATTAATTGTTACGCAATTGTTCCATCAAGACGTTTCCGTGCTAGTGCAAGATTTCCTCATAGGGTGGTCTGCTGATCGCGGTAGACCTTAGTATTCGCGAGAACACTTGAAGAAGCCGGAGAGGTATAAGCTCAATATACCGTTATTAGATTAAACTCACTGTCACCTGAGATATTACTTGGTCTTAAACTCTATATAAGTTTTGCGAGTAGTAAAATCCGTAGTACCGTTGTGTGTGCAAAGTGTCGGATTCATCGTGGGAATTACAGGACACCAGCCCAGCTGTTATAGGACATCAGCCAAGCTCTTATAGGACCAGCCCAGCTGTTACAGGACATCAGCCCAGCTGTTACAGGACGCCAGCCCAGCTGTAAACGTTTCTGGGAAAACGTCTCTCATTTGTAAGCCACACCTGACGAACCAACTACACCGCAAAGACCGCCCTTCTCTTCAACAACATCATCGTGGGAGTCTTCTTATGTAACGTATCACGTCTTGCGTATGAACATTATTTAACATTTTAAAAGAAAGACTCTATATCAAACATTACATTCTGTACATTTCAAATATACCATATAAACTATAACTTGTGTTTGTACAATAAATAATCTTAAACCCTCCAATATAGACTTGTAATTTGAAATACACATACTATCATATCCTATGCGCCAATAGTTTAGTAATTTGTGTTGTCGCATAGAGATATTTTGGCGCTTAGCAACGTAGGGCTCGTTAAATAGCGATAAATTTACGCTATTACATATTTGTCTATGAATATAAAATTTGTTGGAAAAATCCGACGTATAAATATAATTAACGTAATAATTGTATGTGTATTGTTCATATGAAAATCTGAGGATATAATTTTTCAAGTGTGCATATTCTCTTGTATATCATATATGAACAGATTTTATCAGTATATTGGAGGTAGATTATTAGTTGTTGTATGTTAGATAAGGTATTTACATGTTGATATTTTGAACTGCTTTTTCTGTGTGCATATAAACTGGTTACCATATGTTCTAATCTTGTTGTGATAATAATAACTTGCTTTGCGTATAAATCAATAAATTTAAATTTACTAAATTTTAAATTAAATTTTAATCATTATGGCGGATACTGCTGAAATCAAGAATGCTTTAGCGACCTTATTAGAAGAGATGAAAACCATGTCCGAAGAAATTAAATCTGGTAAAATAGAAGCCGGGAAACAAAACAAATCACTCCATGATGAAAACGAGAAATCATACGTGGCCATACAGGAGCAATCCGAACAAAGCAAACAAATGGTAGAAGCGGCAGAAAAGCATATTAGCGAGACTGTGGAAACTATGAAAGCCAATATAGAGGCAAATTTGGAAGTCAATAAGTCACGACTTAGTGAATATGAAGCGAAACTCTCTGGAATGGCAGAGCAAGTAGTGCAACACAGATCTACGATAAATGAATTAATGGCCGAACGAGACCTGCGGATTCAAGAGCTGCAACAGCAAGTGTCACGATTGCAAAGTACCTCGTCACCGCTAAACTGTACCACGTATGTATGTAAGACTTTGAATGACGTCAATTCACAGCAAAAATTCTATGGACGGGAGAATAACAATTTTCAGTATCAAACTCAAACCAAGCAAACACAGTCACCAAAACAACATAAAATACCTAATAGAAATACCAAGCGGAAATTGTGTAAACATAAGGGTATGAATGAAGTTTCAAAAGCCCGTTGTAACCATAAAAAGCAGTTCAATAAATCAAATGTGGAAGATGTTAGTTATAAGAGAAAATTTGTAGTGTCCGGCCTGTATCCTGCCGAAATTAGAGATAGTTTGATTTGTAATAACAATAGTAATGAAAATGAGAAGAGTATTAGTATGGAAAGTGACACTGAACTCATTGTCAAATCGAAAATTAACGGATGTGTCGGCGAAGTTTTATTTGACAGCGGCGCAGAAATCTCGTTAATGGATGAGCGATTCCTAGAGAGGCACAGGAAACATTTTTAAAAAATCCCGATTCTGCCAGCAGCTCACAAAATCATAAAATCAGCGACGGGTGAATCTCAGAGGGTTGACCGTCAAGCTATGATAACAGTATCCATTCAGGGAATGGAAATAGAAGTCTCTGTGCTTATTGTCAAGAAACTCGTGTATAATGTTATTTTGGGAGTGGACGCATTAAATAAACTGCACGCGACCATTGATTTTCCAAATAAAATACTAAAATGTACTGTAAATAATAGTAAACACGATATCAGGTTAGGACGCAGGAGGGGTAAGACGGGGTCTGATTGTGAACCTATTACTATAACTCGCCCAGCGGTTCAACTTGCCGATAAGATAACACATAATCTGGGGACTCACAGCAGGCAGATAACGAGCAGTGAGCAAGATAAGCTGCAAAGTATGCTTGATAAATTCGAATCTGTGTTTTCAAAAAATCCTACCATCACGAATGTATATGAACACAATATTCAGGTTACCGATGAAAATAAGTTTGTACGGAAGACTTACCCCATCCCCCTTCACTATCAACAACAGGTTGATGCCGAAGTTAAGAGTATGCTTCAGAATGGTGTGATTGAACGAACTGATAGCAATTTTTTAAATCCTATGGTTGTTGTTAAAAAGAAAAATAACGACATTCGATTATGTCTCGACATGAGAAATCTAAATTCTATTACAAAAAAATGCTACGACTGTGCTCCTAATGCGGAGAACCTATTCATGAAATGTCAAGGTGTTAAATACATGTCTCGCCTTGATCTCAAAAGTGGATTCTGGCAGATTCCCCTTGCCAAAGAGTCGAGAAGATACACAGCATTTCTATATCGAAATAAATGCTATCAGTTTAGAGTAGTTCCCTTTGGTTTGGTTACAAGTTTAGCGGCCATGGTCAGATGTTTGGAGTTAGCTCTGGGGCCCGAGGTGGAGGACTTCGTCAGCATATTTGTTGATGATATTTTGGTCATATCGAAATCATTTGAAGAACATCTTGAACATCTCAAGATTGTATTTCAGAAATTGCAAGCCGCTAACCTGACTCTCAATCTTGAAAAGTGTGAATTCGGGAAATCGCAAATTAAATTTTTGGGACATATTATCTCAGCGGAAGGTATAACAACGGACCCGGAAAAAATACGTGCGATCATGGAGTTCCCGAAACCCACAAAACCCAGGGATATCAGAGCGTTCCTTGGATTGACTGGTTACTTCAGACGTTTTACTCCAGAATATTCTGGGACAATTGAGCCGTTGTTAGAACTGCTTCGTAAGAGTACTAAATGGAGATGGGAGGAGCGTCATCAGCATGCTTTCGACGCGACTAAAAATTTGTATAGTAGAAACCTGCACGTGTTCCATCCTGAGAAAATGGGCACATATGTCCTGAATTGCGATGCTTCTGATTATGCCATTGGGGGGGTACTCTACCAACGGAATGAGAAGGGTGAACACAAAATAATTGCGCACAGCAGTAGGTCACTAAAAGGGGCCGAACGTAACTATTTCACATCGGAGAAAGAAATATTGGCTATTGTGTACTGCATTAGTAAATTTCGTTATTACCTGGTTGGACAACACTTCGAAATCCTTTCGGACAACCAGGCCTTATCGTTCATGTTGCGCTGCAAGTTGGCGAACGCTCGCATATCCCGTTGGATCATGGCCATCCAAGAGTACGACTTTACCATTAAGTACTGTAAGGCAAGCGAGAACCAAGCAGCTGACACGTTAAGCCGATACCCTCCAATGGTGGAAGAACGTCATGCGTCTAATAACCAGGAAGTTCAAATTCTAGCTGTCAAATATAAATTAGAAGACAGTCTCAAAAATAAGTTAAAAAATATTGGTATGGAACAGCAGCGGGACACAAAATTGAAGCGGATATGTGACGCTATCCGGATACAAGAAAACCCTAAGTACAGAATATATAAAGACGTAGTGTATAAAATTATCAATGGCGGATGGAAGATTATGGTGCCTGACGCCATGGTGGAAGACCTCACCTGCATGTGTCATGAGAGTCTGGCTCATGCGGGGCCTTATAAATGTTACCTGGCAATGCGGGAGGATTTTGTGTGGCTAAATATGACCAGGAAAATAAAGGCCATACTCCGCACATGCCACATCTGCCAAACAGCGAAATATCCGAACCAACATACCCAGGTGGAAATGGGTAACATTGTTGTGCGTAATAAAAATGACCTTGTCTGCATTGATTTTTTGGGTCCACTTCCTCGGGCGGCGCGTGGAATGAAGAACCTTGTGGTTGTTACGGATGCCTTTACCAAACATGTTAGCCTATATGCTATTGGTAGACCTACTACGTCGGCTGTCATAAACATTATGCTCAATAAATACATGCCGAAAAATGGTCCCGTAAGGAAGATACTCTCAGATCAAGGTAAGCAATTTACGAACACCAAGTGGCACTCCGAGCTTGAGAAACACGGGGTCCAGACGGTCTTGACTGCGATCCGGAGACCGCAAGGTAACTTGGCCGAGCGGGTCAACAAGGAGTTGGGACGGTTGTTCCGTACGTACTGTAATACTAACCAGAGTAAGTGGCCGGAATTCCTAGAATTTTTTGAGTCTGCCATAAATGGAAATTATAATTCTACTACTGGGTATACTCCGAATGAACTCCAAACCGGAGAAATGCTAGGCCGGGTCTGGGGTAAACACATTGAAAGGATAGCGACGCATAATATGCCTATACCAGTTGAGATAAAGAAAATCGAGGCTAGAAGACGCATTAAAAAGTGTGCCGAGGAGCGCACGGAAAAATTTAATGCGGAACATAAACTAGTCAAGTTCAAGACTGGAGAGAGTGTGCTTTTACGAGCACTAAATGTTGGAAGAAGGGAGGACAACACAGCCGCGAAGTTTTTTAGGCTGTATAATGGTCCGTATACCCTGTCGGAGCAAGTTGGGAAAAATACCTTTATCTTAACCAACCCAAATACCAACCGTGCGATTGGTAAATTCCATGCTTCCTCATTGAGGAAATATTATACAAAGGATCCGTAAACTCAGAAATGAATGTCAGGATATAGGAGTAAGAATGTGTAGTGATTTAAATATGTCAAGTTCAGGTTTAAATGTTGTATGTAAGATGACTCTGTGAGTGAACAATAATCTAGTTTTGATAAGGAATGTTGTCTGTGTACTCTGTGACCCTGCATAAGATTTCGTTATCTGTGTGTCAAGAACATGTGTGTTTGTTTTGGTTTGAAGGTTACCACGTGTCTTTTGATTTGATGCTTCTGTCAAAGTGACAGTTAGGAAATGTTAGTAGTAATTGAGGATGTTTATTTGATTTTAGTTCGAGGGTATTATTATTATTTCAGGATTAGGAAATTGTTTTGGTTATATAATAAAAAAATTTTTTTATTTTTTGTGAATTAAATAAAAAAAAAAAAATTTTTTTATGCGGGAAGGGGTTAATCCTGCAACGAATCACAGGTTCATGATAGGCGGGGCAAGTTCACATATATTACACAGACAATGGACATTCATATTATATTGGTAGATGGTTAAGTTTGGTTATGTTATCAATTGTATTTAGTAAGGTTAAGGGTTTAGTTTAGTAAAACTGTGCATTATTATTTATGGTTATTCATGTACTGTGTTTGTGGAAATGTGCGTGCGTGCGCGAGTGGTAAACGTTTCCCGGGCGGTGCGTGAAGTATTATCGTTGTGTTGACATTAACTGAACTTAGACATGTGTATTGCTACATTCCCTATACATTTCTGACTATTGTTTACGTTCTTGTATGATATTAGTATGTATGCAGTTATGCATGAGATACGGGTAGTCTGATTACCGCTATGCATGCTGTTACAAAGTAAATGCACTCTGCTGCATGAAAAGTGCATTGTCACTATGTAAAAACCATGTGACTTCCATCCACCAATAGAATGCTGACTGGTGGTTGGAAATTTTCTTAAGCCTGTCGTTACACAGGTAGTTCTTCTACGCCATCTACCGCGAACGGGTCGTGCACTCCTTGTACAAGAATTCTACCGCTTGCAAGGTGTTGTAAAAACTATTCGTCGTTAGTGAAACAGGAAGACTCAGAACTGTGTGTGTAATACATTTGCACACACCAGTGTTTTAACGCATTGTGCGTAAAATTACAAGCAGTTCTTCACTGCTGCTACCGCGAACGGTACATACAATTCCTTGTACAAGATTCTACCGCTTGCAAGGATCTGTTAAGACTTTTCGGGGATAGTAACGCGTGTGACACATAACAGTTGATATTATCTATTTACACACGATATTAATATTGTAGTATTACGTGTGTAAGAAGTGAGTGTAACTGTATCACTGTGCGAGATTTTCCGCAGTGACAGTATCATTAATTGTTACGCAATTGTTCCATCAAGACGTTTCCGTGCTAGTGCAAGATTTCCTCATAGGGTGGTCTGCTGATCGCGGTAGACCTTAGTATTCGCGAGAACACTTGAAGAAGCCGGAGAGGTATAAGCTCAATATACCGTTATTAGATTAAACTCACTGTCACCTGAGATATTACTTGGTCTTAAACTCTATATAAGTTTTGCGAGTAGTAAAATCCGTAGTACCGTTGTGTGTGCAAAGTGTCGGATTCATCGTGGGAATTACAGGACATCAGCCCAGCTGTTACAGGACATCAGCCCAGCTGTTATAGGACACCAGCCCAGCTGTTATAGGACACCAGCCCAGCTGTTATAGGACATCAGCCCAGCTCTTATAGGACCAGCCCAGCTGTTACAGGACATCAGCCCAGCTGTTACAGGACGCCAGCCCAGCTGTAAACGTTTCTGGGAAAACGTCTCTCATTTGTAAGCCACACCTGACGAACCAACTACACCGCAAAGACCGCCCTTCTCTTCAACAACATCATCGTGGGAGTCTTCTTATGTAACGTATCACGTCTTGCGTATGAACATTATTTAACATTTTAAAAGAAAGACTCTATATCAAACATTACATTCTGTACATTTCAAATATACCATATAAACTATAACTTGTGTTTGTACAATAAATAATCTTAAACCCTCCAATATAGACTTGTAATTTGAAATACACATACTATCATATCCTATGCGCCAATAGTTTAGTAATTTGTGTTGTCGCAATATATATATATACAAAACTTTCACTAGTGAACACTTACTTTTGGTTTTATGTCCCAAACATTTCGACATGGTGTCCGTCTTCCTCAGTAATCCCACTGAGAAAGACGGACACCACGTCGAAACGTTTGGGACATAAAACCAAAAGTAAGTGTTCACTAGTGAAAGTTTTGTGTATATATATAATCTTTAAAAAAGTGAATGAAGAGGATGTATCAACAAGACAATTTTTTCAAGTCTGTGCTCACTTTGTGCCCTCCTGGTTATGCCGCCCTGGGCGGCTGCCCCCTTGGCCCCCTTTAGCTACGCCTCTGTTCACAGGTACATCATATTTTTAACACGCCTTTTTAAATTGTGTCTGTTCTGTATAAATAACTGTATACTGTATTTATTTGTTTTTTTTTTTTTTAACAAAGGTCGATAGCTCTTTTAATCATTTCAATTGAAATTTCCAGTTTTATTCCTTGAAATAATAAGAAAAAAAAAATTATTTTGAGATGTTACTGTATTGCACTAGTTATTTTTACAAGTTATTCTGACATGTTATCCATTTCATTATTTGCTGTTTTTTCTGACTGGTAATAAACAACCAACAGAGGATAATATTAATATAAACAAATTCCTTACAACAGAAAATCATTTATAACAAATTAAATCAAGTACCAGTAATGAATATGCACTGACATTCACCGAAAATCAACTACGATTCAGTACATGTACCTTACTAAGTGGAAAATACTATTCTTCAGTTTATATTAATTTTAAATAGAGATTGAGTAAAGTAAGAGAGCAGAAAGGGTTCTACCTACTTCCTTGGAATTGCCTTCCTAAAATTGCTTTAGTTCTATGCCTGTAGTGTTCCTTATGAAACCAGTAACTTCAAATTCACCCCAGATGCTTTTTTTTTCTCAAAAAAATGGAGAGAGATGGGGAAATAAAGAATTATTCATTGTTACGTGAAAAAAGAAAATTTAGTTTTTATCTGCAATAGGTACATAAAAAATAGTGTCAATAATTTTAACAAAATTTAATTTTTCAAGGTAGAAATAGTCAGGTTAATATTAAGTCAAAACAACTATTGTAGTTCCTCAGATAGTACACTTTGATTAATTTTTAGTTGTTCAAAGAACCAGTGATAACCATCTGGAATTGCCTTGATCTTGCAGAGTCATAAGAGATCTTCTTTCTTTAATTTACTTATACCAGGAGGTGCAGCATAAAGTGGTGTTAATTGTATCACTTCAGTAACCTTTGACCTTCTGAAACGCTTTTTGTTAACTTTAAACTCCATAATATATTCATTTTATTTATAGAAGTAAGTGTAGAATACAGAGCTAGGAGATTCCTTTTTTACTTGAAAATGTTTCACTTCATTCCATCTTACTCTTGTGTTTAAGGTGGATATTTGATAGTTAGTTCCAAATTGCTTGGACATTGCCTTGTAATCGTAAACATCTTTTGTTTTAATCGTCCATCTCTTTAACATGATTTTTGTTTTTCATGGCTAGTTGTGCAACTGTTGCTAGTTGATTTGGAATATAAATTGGTGTTTTATTAGTACGTTTCTTAATATTGTTTTCAATAAAAGAATGCACAGTCACCAGAATTTTGGGTGTGACCAGGAATTAAGTACTTGTGAGTAATGGATTGTACATTGTAACTGGTCTAAATTTACCTAAATATTATTGTGTAATTTCATAAATTCTATAACATGCAAAAATGAGGCCCCTTTGAGGTGACGCGATAGCCAGTAAATAATTTCCATGGCCATATATGGTTATGAGATTATAACGAAAATCTATTTATAGCCAGTGACCAACACAGCAAGTATTTGTTGATGAAAAACATTTCGCGACAAGTTAAAAAGGTGATACTAAGATCAGCGAAACTCTTCAGTGCTGAAGACGAGACGGATGGTGGGGAGCGGAGAGAACCAGCTTAGAGACGCACAAAACGGAAATTTGTAACACTGAACGCCAGTCGACTACCATCTTTTGCTGTCTGCAGCAGCAATCGCGGGCGCCCGCATAAACAGCATAAGACGTAAATTGAACAATGTGAGATTTCAACCAGTTTTGGCCTTTTCAAAAAGAATAAATAATGTATTAACCAGTGATAAATAAAATAAACAAACAATTCGGCCGTAAGATATAAAAGTGCAAACAACGGACAGTGTACACAACGGGAGACGTCTCGCAGGATGAAACCATACACATCAACAGGAAAGTAGACATTTCAAAAAATAATTAAATACTGTAAATACTGGCTTTTACCTAAATTTTAAACTTGAGCTCAACAAAAAACCTAAAAGTATGTAAATGTGTATGATTGTGTGTGTGAAAAATATGCATATAGGCCTAACCAGAAGTGTTGAGTTTGCATAACCTTTTTATATACGTATTCATATTTTGTAATAATTATTGGAAATCAATTTTACGCCTTAAGGCGGAATAAGTGTGTTCATGATATTTTTTTTGTTCTCGAAGAAAAATAAATAATGTTATATTTTACTTGATTTGCGCATTGTTATTTGTATTTGCCAACTGTTCTCTGCATAAGTACACTAAATGAATGTCTGGATTATACCTTACAGATAAAAAATAATATTAAATTAATAAACAATTACTGAGTAACACTTCAGTTGGCGCCCGAACAGGGACATTGTAAATTAAAATTGATTTACAATTTAGTCGAAAAATGGCAGAGAAAGACGCAAATACAAATTTAGTAGATGAAAGTGGAGAGGTAGGATCAGTGTTGAATGTTACACAAGACAGTATGATAACCATGAGTGAAAATGTCGAAAGCGTACGCGAAATAGTGAATGTAAATGTCGAAGCTGAATGTAGTAGAAATAACGAGGTAAATATATTCAACCAATTAGCGTTGATGATGGAAATGATAAATAATAAGTTTGAACAACAAAATAAGAATAATGATAATTTGAAAACTGAAATCAAATCAGAGATAAATGCTAGTAACATAGAGCTGAAAACGGAAATAAACAAACAAGACGAAAAATTAAGAGAAACAAATAACGAATTTGTAAACATAAGAAGTGAAATAGAAATGAGTAAATTAAGTATGAATAACCAATTTAAAAGTATAAGGGAGAATTTTAATGGAGTGAGTGAGAAATTTGTGGAAATGAATAATAAACTAGAGAAACAGAGTAAAACTATTGCGGGAGTGAATGGTGAAATGACTATAAGTATAAGTAAAATACAAACCGAGATGAAAAATGATATAAAAATAATTAGCGAAAAGCAGGATAAGAAACTGCTAGAGACAGACAAAAAATTTGAGGCATTAACTAGTAGATTTAACGATAAATTTAAAAAACAAAATGACAAAATTGAAGGTAATGTTCAAGGTGTGATTGATGAATGTGAACAGATTAAAAAAGCAAATAAGCGACAAGAGAGTGTGAATAATGAACTCAAAAGTAACATTGAACAACTGAATACAATTAAAACTAGTGTAACTAATTTGAAAAGTAAACACACAGAACATGAGCAAGAAATAATTAAAGTTAGAGAAGATCTAAGCTTAGCAATTAATCAATAGGTCTTGAGTACTCTACAAATTAGAGCTGTGTGCAAAAAATTATTTGATTCTGTTTGAATTTGTGACAGTTATCGTTTGCCATAGAAAAAATATCGGTATGGATAACTATACATGACTTCCATATTCTAAGATTTATATTTAAAATCAAATTCGAAATGAAATATTACCATAGAAACTACTTCTTTCTACTTATTGCTTCAGCCTTAACCACGGTACTGTGTTCACTAACGTATACCACCTCACGTTTTCGCACTCAATTTTCACTGATGATGGCAGTCGATGGACTGCCGATAGGTCTGGTTTTGCAGAAAACATTGGACTACGGCTAAACAGCCCGGGAAGGAATTTTAACAAAGAACTACTTCTTTGGTGCCGATAACGTAGTACACATATAAAAATTCTCCCCTCCCCAATCAACTATAATTTTCATTAATAGAAAATTACTCCCACCCCGTTCACCTAACCTCTTCATTTATAGATATTTCGTCTATGTTTCTACAGTGGATTATTATGAGCTTCTTATTAGGATACATTATTTATCAAAATTAAGTACTTTACTCTTGTTAAAACATAAAACGCTGCAGGTAAACTACCCCTTTCTCTTAACCGATCTTCACCAAAATCAATAGACCTTCAGTCCTCTACAATTCAGGGATGCATGCAAAAACATATTTGATTCTGTTTGAATGTGCGGCAGTTATCGTTCGTCAAGAAAATATTTCTCTTGTTTCAACATAAAATGTTGCAGGTAAACTACCCCTTTCCCTTAACCGATCTTCACGAAAAATTGCGTTCTGCACAATTCAGGAACTTATGCAAAAAATTATTTGATTCTCTTTGAATTTACGGCAGTTATCTTTTGTCAAAAAAATTACCCTTCTTAAACATAAAATGTTACTGGTAAACTTCCCCTTTCCCTTAACTGATCTTCAACAAAATCAACAGACCTTGAGTTCTCTTTAATTCAAAAAGGTATGAAAAAACGTAGTCCATTCTGTTTGAATTTGCGGCAGTTATCGTTCGTCATATAAAAAATTACCCTTGTTAAAACATAAAATGTTGCAGGTAAACTACCCTATTCCCGTAACCGATTTTCACCAAAACCAAAAGGTCTTGAGAATTCTACAATTCGGGGCTGTATGCAAAACATTATTTGATTCTGTTTGAATTTGCGGCTGTTATCGTGTGCCAAAAAAAAACCCTTTATAAAAAAAGTTGCAGGTAAACTACCCCTTTACCTTAACCGATCTTCAACAAAATCAACAGACCTTAAGTTCTCTATAATTCAAAAAGGTATGCAAAAGAGTAGTTGATTCTGTTTGAATTTACGTCAGTTATCGTTCAGCATAGAAAAAATTACCCTTGTTAAAACATAAAATGTTGCAGGTAAACTACCCTACTACCTTAACCGATCTTCACCAAAAACAATAAGTCTTGAGTACTCTACAATTCAGGGCTGTATGCAAAAAATTATTTGATTCTGTGTGAATTTGCGGTTCTTATCATTTGCCATAGAAAATACCCTTGTTAAAACATAAAACGTTGCAGGTAAACTACCCCTTTCCCTTAACCGATCTTCACTAATAACAATAGGTCTTGAGAACTCTACAATTTAGGGCTGTATGCAAATAATCACTTGATTCTATTTGAATTTGCGGCTGTTATCGTTTGCCATAGAAAAAAATCTACAGACACTTTTCGAAAAATGACATTTTTCCTTGTTTTGAGTGTAGTACAATCAGAATCTGCAATAATCTGGAACACGATTTTTTTTGCCATCACCATACTTCCATTTCCTTAAGGAACATGGAAGTAAAAACTAACCAATATGTGTGAAAGAGTGAATGTTGATATAAGTGAAAGAGTGAAGAGTTTTAATAAGTATAATAAAGAAAGCTGGGAAATAAAAATATCGGTATGGAGAACCATACATGACTTCCATATTCTAAGATTTATTTTTAAAATCATTTTCGAAATGAAATATTACCATAGAAACTACTTCTTTCTACTTACTGCTTCAGCCTTAACCACAGTACTGTGGTCACTAACATATACCACCTCACGTTATCGCACTCGATTTTCACTGATGATGGAAGTCAATGGCATTGCCGAAACGTCTGGTTTTGTAGAAAACATTGGACTACGGCCAAATATCCCGGGAAGGAATTTTAACAAAAACTACTTCTTTGTTGCCGATAACGTTGTACACATATATATAAAAAATATGCATAAAATTAATGTCTTGTATAAGTTAATGATTGATCTCCATTAAGTAGTGCTCAAGTTTCCAAAGTTTTAATATTATGATGTCCGTAATTAAAACATCAGAGCAGGTTTAGTGTGTATGAGGGTTCACCGTGGACAAAAATTTTCAACATTTCCTATTGAGCGTTGCTTAGAATAAATCTGCGAATCTACAGTGTACGTTTCACAGAACAAACACGCGGAAAAGAAGGAGCGCTCCGAAGTCACTCATGGACCCTCAGCATCTTGCAGAGGGTTCATTCCCTAAAGACGAAAAGTCTGTCTATGAATCGTTCCTCTGTAAACACGTGCAGTTACACTGCCCAGCGATCCACAGGAAGCAAATCGCTATCCACGCTGGACACTTTTTCGGCTTGCATGCGTTATGTTGGTATGGGTTCGGCACTTTCCATTTAAAAACCGTTCAAATGTAAGAAAATAAACATGAATGAGGCCAGAAATAACGCGAATTGTGTGTGTGTGTGTGTGTGTGTGTGTGTGTGTGTGTGTGTGTGTGTGTGTGTGTGTGTGTGTGTGTGTGTGTGTGTGTGTGTGTGTGTGTGTGTGTGTGTGTGTGTGTGTGTGTGTGTGTGTGTGTGTGTGTGTGTGTGTGTGTGTGTGTGTGTGTGTGTGTCATCCCTGCCTTTTTATTGCGGTAGTGATAATAATAAAATGGAAACGTAAACAGTACATAACTGAGATATGCTTGCCTGCCATGCACGATATATTTTCTCTTATACATGACTAGCAGAATACCCGTGCTTCGCTACGGAGTTTCACGATGTACGTAATGAAAATGTTAGTTTAATTAATAAAGTTTAATTAAAGTAGGCTTCTTAAAAATAAATAGCTGTTGCCCACAACTTCGTTCGCGTGGTCTTCAGTTTAATGCGATAATATATTTAGAACAGAATCTATTCTATTGGGTTGCCATAGTAACCAGATCTAATAGTTTTTTAAGACCGCAAAGGACCCCCCAGAAGATCGTATCGAAAAAAAAACACCTGTCCTATGTTGGTTCTCCCGTTGCGTAAAATATTTGTGCCAAGTTTTGTTGAAATCGGTCCAATGGTTTAGGTGGAGACGTGGAAGACCCCAAAGGACCCCCTAAAGGATCGTATCGAAAAAAACACTTGTCCTATGTTGGTTCTCCCTTTGCGTAAAATATTTGTGCCAAGTTTGGTTGAAATCGGTCCAGTGGTTTAGGAGGCGATGTAGAAGACCCCAAAGAACCCCCAAAAGGACCCCATCGAAAAAACACCTATCCTATGTTGGTTCTCCCGTTGCGTAAAATATTTGTGCCAAGTTTGGTTGAAATCGGTACAGTGGTTTAGGAGGAGATGTGGAAGAAACCTTCGCGGACGTGCGCACAACAACTCACCGAAGTTACATCGCAATCGGATGAATGGTATAGGAACGCATACGGGACAAACAAAGAAACATTCATTTTTATATATAAGATGTAAACTATACCACCTACTTGACATAAACCGTGATAGCTAAGCTAATGTACAACATATATGTATTAATTATACACATAAATGTTCCTCGATAGACACTCTATCTATTGGCGAAAACTTAAAAAACATCCGTTCAGTACTTCCTGAGATTAGCGATTTCAAACACAGAGAGAAAACGGACCGACTTTACTTCATACTATGTACAGATTTACATTAAAATGAAAAAATTATAATTTTATTGCCTGGCAACAAAATTATTTTATTTTTAACAATTACCATTGTTTGAAAAAATTTTAATGAATTTTCAAGTACTTTACTCTTGTTAAAACGTAAAACGTTGCTGGTAAACTACCCCTTCCCCTTAACCGATCTTCACCAAAATCAAAAGGCCTTGAGTCCTCTACAATTCAGTGACGTATGCAAAAAATTATTTGATTCTGTTTGAATTTGCGGCAGTTATCGTTTGCCATAGAAAATACCCTTGATAAAAAAAAGCTGCAGGTAAACTACCCCTTTCCCTTAACCGATCTTCACCAAAAACAACAGGTCTTGAGAACTCTTCAATTCAGGGCTGTATGCGAAACATTATTTGAGTCTGTTTGAATTTGCGGCTGTTATCGTTGGCCAAAAAAAAAATTTCCCTTGATAAAAAAAAACCGTTGCAGGTAAACTACTCCTTTCCCTCAACCGATCTTCACCAAAAACAACAGGTCGTGAGTACTCTACAAATCAGGGCTGTATGCAAAAAATTATTTGATTCTGTTTGAATTTGCGGCAGTTATCGTTTGCCATAGAAAAAAAATCTACAGACAGACAGACAGACACTCAGACAGACACACACACAGACACTTTTCGGAAAACGACTTTTTTTCATGTTTTGAGTGTAGTACAATCAGAATCTGCAATAATCTCGAACACGATTTTTTTTGCCATCACCATACTTCCATTTCCTTAAGGAATATGGAAGTAATTAGTACGAATTTTGAAATATTTTAAAGGGGATGCTAAAATTTGGGCGGACGCTCATAATGATAATTGGGCAGACTTTGATGAATTTGAGCGAGCGTTTAAAAATAAATATTGATCAGAGGGAAAACAGGAGGGTTTATAAACATATGAGTATTACATCGTATGTGACGCAACTATATAGCCGAGAAACTAGGGGTGTTGAAGCACCTTCTAATAATCAAAACAGTAGAGGGGATCATACGGGGGTTTACAGCGAACCACCACCTCCAGCACAGTTAAACTAATAAGGACGGTTGAAAAGGAAAGTCCCCAGCCGTCTAGAAATCACATAACAATAGGGTCACTTATTACCAATATACATAATGAATTATCCGATGAAGAAGTAGGGGAGAGTAGCAGTAACTTTAGCATGGCCGGATTCGAAGCCGAAGTGTTTAATTGCAAATACACTTTTCTAGTAGATTCAGGGAGTGGAATGACCGCTATAGATGATAAAGTTTTTGAAAAAATTAAAAATCAAACCACTGAGACAATTCCACAACTACCAGTATTGAGAATTAGTGTTATAGGTGTAACAGGTGTTCGGAGTAAAAAAGTAACTAAGCAAATACTGTTACAGCTACAAATAAATAAACACACAATAAATGTACCTTTTTTACACAATAAATGTACCTTTTTTAGTCATTCCAGGTTTGAATATGGGGCCAATAATGGGTAATGATTTTTTAATCAATTTTAAAGTTGAGTTAAACTATTATACGCAGACTATGAAATTAAACAATGAAAATAATATATTGAAATACCATTTATACGAAAAAGAACTGTAGAAATGAAAGCATTAAAAATAATTAGTAAGGGAATTTTAATTTCTGATAACGACATACATGAATGCAGGCCCTTGATGTTTAATTATTGTAATTTAAGGGTAAATAGTCATGAATTATTTGAAACTGAAGATAGCTGGGGTGAAAAAATGAATAAAATCCTATATCAAACTGGGGAATTTAGTTATCAAGATAGGGAGAAAATAGTAGAAGTAATAGACAAAAATAAATTAGTTTTTTCAGACGAACCAGGTCTAGTAAAAGGGTTTAAGGGTAGATTAATTGTTAAAAAAAAAACACCTTTTGCGCCTAAAGCATATCTGGTACCATACTCTAAAAGGGGGTTACTACAAGAGGAAATAAACAAGATGTTAGTAGAAGGGATAATAGAAAAATCCACCTCACCATATTCCAACCCTTTAGTAGTGGTTACAAAGAAAGACTTATCGATAAGACTATGCTTAGACGCGAGACAGGTAAACAAAATAATTATTCCAGACAGAGAGTCGCCAGAACCGGTGAGCGAAATTCTAAAACGTTTCAATGGGACAAAATATATTATGACATTGGATTTAACGGCTGGATATTGGCAAATAGAACTGGAGGAAGGGTCTCGCCAGTATGTGGCATTCCTATATAATGGCAGGAACTTATCAATTTTGTAGATTGCCTTTTGGACTAAACGTAAGTGTTTTAATTTTTATTAAATGTTTAGACTACGTACTAGGGGGAGAGATTTTAGAGTTTACAACTGTTTATGTGGACGACATAGTAATAACTTCACCAGATATTAATACACATTGTGAAAGGTTAGATAGAGTATTAAGTAAATTGCATGAGTATGGCATAACTGTCAAGTTTTAGAAGTCAGAATTTTTAAAAGAGCAGGTTAATTTTTTAGGCCAAATAATTTCAGCCAAGGGTATCAGTACAGACCCTAAGAAGGTAGAAATAATACAAAATTTTCCAGTACCTAAAAATGTGAAACAATTGCAAAGTTTTTTAGGCCTGTGTAATTATTATAGGTAATTTGTAGACAAATATTCTTACTTAACGGTACAATTGGGGCATTTGTTAAATAAAGGTAATCGATGGCAATGGAGTTTACAAGAACAAACTGTATTTGAGCTAATAAAAAATAAGTTTTTAAACACTGTCATATTAGCTCATCCTAATTTTATAGAACCATTTTATATACATTCCGACACATCGGACATAGCTTTGGGGGTAGAACTATTTCAGTTAGATGGGGATGGTAACCATAAAGTGATAGCTTTTGCTAGTAGATCCTTAGTAGCTAGTGAGAACTATACAATAACAGAAAAGGAGGCGCTATCAATAGTTTTCGCCTGTAGAAAATTCAGGACGTATTTGTTAGGAAACAAAGTAATAATACGATCAGACCATCAAGACTTAACATTTTTGAAAAACTGTAAACTAACACATGGTAGGTTAGTGCGTTGGATGTTAATACTACAAGAGTATGATTTAACCATAGAGTATTGTAGGGGTAAAGAAAACATAGTAGCTGATGTCCTATCTAGAACTGATTTTGATAATAATACTGAAATAGACACGGCAAATACATATAAAATATTTATAATCAAAGAAGTGGAGGGAGTAGATATGAAAATATCGGTATGGAGAACCATACATGACTTCCATATTCTAAGATTTATATTTAAAATCATTTTCGAAATGAAATATTACCATAGAAACTACTTCTTTCTACTTACTGCTTCAGCCTTAACCACAGTACTGTGGTCACTAACATATACCACCTCACGTTATCGCACTCGATTTTCACTGATGATGGAAGTCAATGGCATTGCCGAAACGTCTGGTTTTGTAGAAAACATTGGACTACGGCCAAATATCCCGGGAAGGAATTTTAACAAAAACTACTTCTTTGTTGCCGATAACGTTGTACACATATATATAAAATATATGCATAAAATTAATGGCTTGTATAAGTTAATGATTGATCTCCATTAAGTAGTGCTCAAGTTTCCAAAGTTTTAATATTATGATGTCCGTAATTAAAACATCAGAGCAGGTTTAGTGTGTATGAGGGTTCACCGTGGACAAAAATTTACAACATTTCCTATTGAGCGTTGCTTAGAATAAATCTGCGAATCTACAGTGTACGTTTCACAGAACAAACACGCGGAAAAGAAGGAGCGCTCCGAAGTCACTCATGGACCCTCAGCATCTTGCAGAGGGTTCATTCCCTAAAGACGAAAAGTCTGTCTATGAGACCCTCAGCATCTTGCAGAGGGTTCATTCCCTAAAGACGAAAAGTCTGTCTATGAATCGTTCCTCTGTAAACACGTGCAGTTACATTGCCCAGCGATCCACAGGAAGCAAATTGATGTCCATTTTTTCGGCTTGCGCGCGTTATGTTGGTATGGGTTTCGGCACTTTCCATTTAAAAACCGTGCAAATGTAAGAAAATTAACATGAGAGAGGCCAGAAATAACGTGAATTGTGTGTGTGTGTGTGTGTGTGTGTGTGTGTGTGTGTGTGTGTGTGTGTGTGTGTGTGTGTGTGTGTGTGTGTGTGTGTGTGTGTGTGTGTGTGTGTGTGTGTGTGTGTGTGTGTTACCTGCCTTTTTATTGCTGTAGGCATAATAATAAAATGGAAACGTAAACATTACATAAACTGAGATATGCTTACCTGCCACGAACGATATATTATTTTATACATGGAGGAGTTCAGTGACATACACACGTACAGAAGTCATCTTCAAAAATACTAGAAGTCGTCCACGCTTTTATGTTGGCAGTGTAACTTACAGGAAGTTTTTTGATGTTTCTAAAACATCTAGAATGCAAACTTTTCCCGATAACTAAAAGTTTCCTTTTTTCGGTTCCCGTCATGTTCGCACAAACAAAAACTGTAACTCTTTGTTTAGAGAGCTTCCCACCAACGCACTTTTCATTTTTAAATTTGAAAGTCTTATCTGGAGTTAATTTATAAAAAATTCCGGCTTCATGTCCATTAAAGATGTCTTCATCTTTATATGATCGTCTAATTTCTGGCCAAGCGTTACGCACCCAATCGCCTGTAACGTTCAGATCTACGCATTTTGCCTCACCACAAATTTTTGCAAAGGAAATCGAGTGTCGGGCCTTAAATCGATCTAGCCATCCGTTGGAGCACGTAAAATGGCTGGCGCCGGCAGTCCTGTTACAGTGCTTATCGTTTGCATACAATGTATGTCTGTAGCCATGGGCTAGCGCGCGCGCGCACATATATACGTTTATATGAAATTTAGAGTAAAATATCTGAGAAATATTTGACGCTATAACAGAGTAGTACAATATTTAGTGACGTTAAAACCGGGAATTTTTATAATGTTAAAGATATCAGTTCGACCGGACTTATGACAAAATAACGCTACACCCGAGTTGACGTAACAGCCGAGGCCGTAATAACCAAGTTCCACTGTATATATAAAGATATTAACTCAAACATAATTTACATTAAAATGAAAAAATTATAATTTTATTGCCTGGCAACAAAATTATTTTATTTTTAACAATTACCATTGTTTCAAAAAGTTTAAATAAAATTTTCAAGTACTTTACTCTTGTTAAAACGTAAAAGGTTGCAGGTAAACTACCCCTTCCCCTTAACCGATCTTCACCAAAATCGAAAGTCCTTGAGACCTCTACAATTCAGGGACGTATGCAAAAACTTATTTGATTCTGTTTGAATTTGCGGCTGTTATCGTTTGCCATAGAAAATACGCTTGATAAAAAACATTGCTGGTAAACTACCCCTTCCCCTCAACCGATCTTCACCAAAAACAATAGGTCTTGAGTACTCTACAAATCAGGGCGGTATACAGAAAATTATTTGATTCTGTTTGAATTTGCGGCTGTTATCGTTTGCCATAGAAAATACCCTTGTTAAAAAACGTTGTAGGTAAACTACCCCTTTCCCTTAACCGATCTTCACCAAAAACAATAGGTCTTGAGTACTCTACAAATCAGGGCTGTATGCAAAACATTATTTGATTCTGTTTGAATTTGCGGCTGTTATCGTTTGCCATAGAAAATACCCTTGTTAAAAAAACGTTGCAGGTAAACTACCCCTTTCCCTCAACCGATCTTCACCAAAAAAATAGGTCTTGAGAACTCTACAATTTAGCGCTGTATGCGAAACATTATTTGAGTCTGTTTGAATTTGCGGCTGTTATCGTTGGCCAAAAAAAAAATTTCCCTTGATAAAAAAAAACCGTTGCAGGTAAACTACTCCTTTCCCTCAACCGATCTTCACCAAAAACAATAGGTCGTGAGTACTCTACAACTCAGGGCTGTATGCAAAAAATTATTTGATTCTGTGTGAATTTGCGGTTCTTATCATTTGCCATAGAAAATACCCTTGTTAAAACATAAAACGTTGCAGGTAAACTACCCTTTTCCCTTAACCGATCTTCACTAATAACAATAGGTCTTGAGAACTCTACAATTTAGGGCTGTATGCAAATAATCACTTGATTCTGTTTGAATTTGCGGCTGTTATCGTTTGCCATAGAAAAAAATCTACAGACACTTTTCGAAAAATGACATTTTTCCTTGTTTTGAGTGTAGTACAATCAGAATCTGCAATAATCTGGAACACGATTTTTTTTGCCATCACCATACTTCCATTTCCTTAAGGAACATGGAAGTAAAAACTAACCAATATGTGTGAAAGAGTGAATGTTGATGTTGAATTAGGTTATTTCAGTAATGAGGGTAAGGGAGTGAACCCCATACAATTTTTAAATTCTATAAAGAGTTTTAATAAGTATAATAAAGAAAGCTGGGAAATAAAAATATCGGTATGGAGAACCATACATGACTTCCATATTCTAAGATTTATTTTTAAAATCATTTTCGAAATGAAATATTACCATAGAAACTACTTCTTTCTACTTACTGCTTCAGCCTTAACCACAGTACTGTGGTCACTAACATATACCACCTCACGTTATCGCACTCGATTTTCACTGATGATGGAAGTCAATGGCATTGCCGAAACGTCTGGTTCTGTAGAAAACATTGGACTACGGCCAAATATCCCGGGAAGGAATTTTAACAAAAACTACTTCTTTGTTGCCGATAACGTTGTACACATATATATAAAAAATATGCATAAAAATAATGGCTTGTATAAGTTAATGATTGATCTCCATTAAGTAGTGCTAAAGTTTCCAAAGTTTTAATATTATGATGTCCGTAATTAAAACATCAGAGCAGGTTTAGTGTGTATGAGGGTTCACCGTGGACAAAAATTTTCAACATTTCCTATTGAGCGTTGCTTAGAATAAATCTGCGAATCTACAGTGTACGTTTCACAGAACAAACACGCGGAAAAGAAGGAGCGCTCCGAAGTCACTCATGGACCCTCAGCATCTTGCAGAGGGTTCATTCCCTAAAGACGAAAAGTCTGTCTATGAATCGTTCCTCTGTAAACACGTGCAGTTACACTGCCCAGCGATCCACAGGAAGCAAATCGCTATCCACGCTGGACACTTTTTCGGCTTGCATGCGTTATGTTGGTATGGGTTCGGCACTTTCCATTTAAAAACCGTGCAAATGTAAGAAAATAAACATGAATGAGGCCAGAAATAACGCGAATTGTGTGTGTGTGTGTGTGTGTGTGTGTGTGTGTGTGTGTGTGTGTGTGTGTGTGTGTGTGTGTGTGTGTGTGTGTGTGTGTGTGTGTGTGTGTGTGTGTGTGTGTGTGTGTGTGTGTGTGTGTGTGTGTGTGTGTGTGTGTGTGTGTGTGTGTGTGTGTGTGTGTGTGTCATCCCTGCCTTTTTATTGCGGTAGTGATAATAATAAAATGGAAACGTAAACAGTACATAACTGAGATATGCTTGCCTGCCATGCACGATATATTTTCTCTTATACATGACTAGCAGAATACCCGTGCTTCGCTACGGAGTTTCACGTTGTACGTAATGAAAATGTTAGTTTAATTAATAAAGTTTAATTAAAGTAGGCTTCTTAAAAATAAATAGCTGTTGCCCACAACTTCGTTCGCGTGGTCTTCAGTTTAATGCGATAATATATTTAGAACAGAATCTATTCTATTGGGTTGCCATAGTAACCAGATCTAATAGTTTTTTAAGACCGCAAAGGACCCCCCAGAGGATCGTATCGAAAAAAAAACACCTGTCCTATGTTGGTTCTCCCGTTGCGTAAAATATTTGTGCCAAGTTTTGTTGAAATCGGTCCAATGGTTTAGGTGGAGACGTGGAAGACCCCAAAGGACCCCCTAAAGGATCGTATCGAAAAAAACACTTGTCCTATGTTGGTTCTCCCTTTGCGTAAAATATTTGTGCCAAGTTTGGTTGAAATCGGTCCAGTGGTTTAGGAGGCGATGTGGAAGACCCCAAAGAACCCCCAAAAGGACCCCATCGAAAAAACACCTATCCTATGTTGGTTCTCCCGTTGCGTAAAATATTTGTGCCAAGTTTGGTTGAAATCGGTACAGTGGTTTAGGAGGAGATGTGGAAGAAACCTTCGCGGACTTGCGCACAACTCACCGAAGTTACATCGCAATCGGATGAATGGTATAGGAACGCATACGGGACAAACAAAGAAACATTCATTTTTATATATAAGATGTAAACTATACCACCTACTTGACATAAACCGTGATAGCTAAGCTAATGTACAACATATATGTATTAATTATACACATAAATGTTCCTCGATAGACACTCTATCTATTGGCGAAAACTTAAAAAAAATCCGTTCAGTACTTCCTGAGATTAGCGATTTCAAACACAGAGAGAAAACGGACCGACTTTACTTCATACTATGTACAGATTTACATTAAAATGAAAAAATTATAATTTTATTGCCTGGCAACAAAATTATTTTATTTTTAACAATTACCATTGTTTGAAAAAATTTTAATGAATTTTCAAGTACTTTACTCTTGTTAAAACGTAAAACGTTGCAGGTAAACTACCCCTTCCCCTTAACCGATCTTCACCAAAATCAAAAGGCCTTGAGTCCTCTACAATTCAGTGATGTATGCAAAAAATTATTTGATTCTGTTTGAATTTGCGGCAGTTATCGTTTGCCATAGAAAATACCCTTGATAAAAAAACGCTGCAGGTAAACTACCCCTTTCCCTTAACCGATCATCACCAAAAACAACAGGTCTTGAGAACTCTGCAATTTATGGCTGTATGCAAATAATCTTTTGATTCTGTTTGAATTTGCGGCTGTTATCGTTTGCCATAGGAAATACCCTTGTTAAAACATAAAATGTTACAGGTAAACTACCCCTTTCCCTTATCCGATCTTCACCAAAAACAATAGGTCTTGAGAACTCTACAATTCAGGGCTGTATGCGAAACATTATTTGAGTCTGTTTGAATTTGCGGCTGTTATCGTTGGCCAAAAAAAAAATTTCCCTTGATAAAAAAAAACCGTTGCAGGTAAACTACTCCTTTCCCTCAACCGATCTCCACCAAAAACAATAGGTCGTGAGTACTCTACAAATCAGGGCTGTATGCAAAAAATTATTTGATTCTGTTTGAATTTGCGGCAGTTATCGTTTGCCATAGAAAAAAAATCTACAGACAGACAGACAGACACACACACAGACACTTTTCGGAAAACGACTTTTTTTCATGTTTTGAGTGTAGTACAATCAGAATCTGCAATAATCTCAAACACGATTTTTTTTGCCATCACCATACTTCCATTTCCTTAAGGAATATGGAAGTAATTAGTACGAATTTTGAAATATTTTAAAGGGGATGCTAAAATTTGGGCGGACGCTCATAATGATAATTGGGCAGACTTTGATGAATTTGAGCGAGTGTTTAAAAATAAATATTGATCAGAGGGAAAACAGGAGGGTTTATAAACATATGAGTATTACATCGTATGTGACGCAACTATATAGCCGAGAAACTAGGGGTGTTGAAGCACCTTCTAATAATCAAAACAGTAGAGGGGATCATACGGGGGTTTACAGCGAACCACCACCTCCAGCACAGTTAAACTAATAAGGACGGTTGAAAAGGAAAGTCCCCAGCCGTCTAGAAATCACATAACAATAGGGTCACTTATTACCAATATACATAATGAATTATCCGATGAAGAAGTAGGGGAGAGTAGCAGTAACTTTAGCATGGTCGGATTCGAAGCCGAAGTGTTTAATTGCAAATACACTTTTCTAGTAGATTCAGGGAGTGGAATGACCGCTATAGATGATAAAGTTTTTGAAAAAATTAAAAATCAAACCACTGAGACAATTCCACAACTACCAGTATTGGGAATTAGTGTTATAGGTGTAACAGGTGTTCGGAGTAAAAAAGTAACTAAGCAAATACTGTTACAGCTAGAAATAAATAAACACACAATAAATGTACCTTTTTTACACAATAAATGTACCTTTTTTAGTCATTCCAGGTTTGAATATGGGGCCAATAATGGGTAATGATTTTTTAATCAATTTTAAAGTTGAGTTAAACTATTATACGCAGACTATGAAATTAAACAATGAAAATAATATATTGAAATACCATTTATACGAAAAAGAACTGTAGAAATGAAAGCATTAAAAATAATTAGTAAGGGAATTTTAATTTCTGATAACGACATACATGAATGCAGGCCCTTGATGTTTAATTATTGTAATTTAAGGGTAAATAGTCATGAATTATTTGAAACTGAAGATAGCTGGGGTGAAAAAATGAATAAAATCCTATATCAAACTGGGGAATTTAGTTATCAAGATAGGGAGAAAATAGTAGAAGTAATAGACAAAAATAAATTAGTTTTTTCAGACGAACCAGGTCTAGTAAAAGGGTTTAAGGGTAGATTAATTGTTAAAAAAAAAACACCTTTTGCGCCTAAAGCATATCTGGTACCATACTCTAAAAGGGGGTTACTACAAGAGGAAATAAACAAGATGTTAGTAGAAGGGATAATAGAAAAATCCACCTCACCATATTCCAACCCTTTAGTAGTGGTTACAAAGAAAGACTTATCGATAAGACTATGCTTAGACGCGAGACAGGTAAACAAAATAATTATTCCAGACAGAGAGTCGCCAGAACCGGTGAGCGAAATTCTAAAACGTTTCAATGGGACAAAATATATTATGACATTGGATTTAACGGCTGGATATTGGCAAATAGAACTGGAGGAAGGGTCTCGCCAGTATGTGGCATTCCTATATAATGGCAGGAACTTATCAATTTTGTAGATTGCCTTTTGGACTAAACGTAAGTGTTTTAATTTTTATTAAATGTTTAGACTACGTACTAGGGGGAGAGATTTTAGAGTTTACAACTGTTTATGTGGACGACATAGTAATAACTTCACCAGATATTAATACACATTGTGAAAGGTTAGATAGAGTATTAAGTAAATTGCATGAGTATGGCATAACTGTCAAGTTTTAGAAGTCAGAATTTTTAAAAGAGCAGGTTAATTTTTTAGGCCAAATAATTTCAGCCAAGGGTATCAGTACAGACCCTAAGAAGGTAGAAATAATACAAAATTTTCCAGTACCTAAAAATGTGAAACAATTGCAAAGTTTTTTAGGCCTGTGTAATTATTATAGGTAATTTGTAGACAAATATTCTTACTTAACGGTACAATTGGGGCATTTGTTAAATAAAGGTAATCGATGGCAATGGAGTTTATAAGAACAAACTGTATTTGAGCTAATAAAAAATAAGTTTTTAAACACTGTCATATTAGCTCATCCTAATTTTATAGAACCATTTTATATACATTCCGACACATCGGACATAGCTTTGGGGGTAGAACTATTTCAGTTAGATGGGGATGGTAACCATAAAGTGATAGCTTTTGCTAGTAGATCCTTAGTAGCTAGTGAGAAGAACTATACAATAACAGAAAAGGAGGCGCTATCAATAGTTTTCGCCTGTAGAAAATTCAGGACGTATTTGTTAGGAAACAAAGTAATAATACGATCAGACCATCAAGACTTAACATTTTTGAAAAACTGTAAACTAACACATGGTAGGTTAGTGCGTTGGATGTTAATACTACAAGAGTATGATTTAACCATAGAGTATTGTAGGGGTAAAGAAAACATAGTAGCTGATGTCCTATCTAGAACTGATTTTGATAATAATACTGAAATAGACACGGCAAATACATATAAAATATTTATAATCAAAGAAGTGGAGGGAGTAGATATGAAAATATCGGTATGGAGAACCATACATGACTTCCATATTCTAAGATTTATATTTAAAATCATTTTCGAAATGAAATATTACCATAGAAACTACTTCTTTCTACTTACTGCTTCAGCCTTAACCACAGTACTGTGGTCACTAACATATACCACCTCATGTTATCGCACTCGATTTTCACTGATGATGGAAGTCAATGGCATTGCCGAAACGTCTGGTTTTGTAGAAAACATTGGACTACGGCCAAATATCCCGGGAAGGAATTTTAACAAAAACTACTTCTTTGTTGCCGATAACGTTGTACACATATATATAAAATATATGCATAAAATTAATGGCTTGTATAAGTTAATGATTGATCTCCATTAAGTAGTGATCAAGTTTCCAAAGTTTTAATATTATGATGTCCGTAATTAAAACATCAGAGCAGGTTTAGTGTGTATGAGGGTTCACCGTGGACAAAAATTTTCAACATTTCCTATTGAGCGTTGCTTAGAATAAATCTGCGAATCTACAGTGTACGTTTCACAGAACAAACACGCGGAAAAGAAGGAGCGCTCCGAAGTCACTCATGGACCCTCAGCATCTTGCAGAGGGTTCATTCCCTAAAGACGAAAAGTCTGTCTATGAGACCCTCAGCATCTTGCAGAGGGTTCATTCCCTAAAGACGAAAAGTCTGTCTATGAATCGTTCCTCTGTAAACACGTGCAGTTACATTGCCCAGCGATCCACAGGAAGCAAATTGATGTCCATTTTTTCGGCTTGCGCGCGTTATGTTGGTATGGGTTTCGGCACTTTCCATTTAAAAACCGTGCAAATGTAAGAAAATAAACATGAGTGAGGCCAGAAATAACGTGAATTGTGTGTGTGTGTGTGTGTGTGTGTGTGTGTGTGTGTGTGTGTGTGTGTGTGTGTGTGTGTGTGTGTGTGTGTGTGTGTGTGTGTGTGTGTGTGTGTCTTACCTGCCTTTTTATTGCTGTAGGCATAATAATAAAATGGAAACGTAAACATTACATAACTGAGATATGCTTACCTGCCACGAACGATATATTATTTTATACATGGAGGAGTTCAGTGACATACACACGTACAGAAGTCATCTTCAAAAATACTAGAAGTCGTCCACGCTTTTATGTTGGCAGTGTAACTTACAGGAAGTTTTTTGATGTTTTTAAAATATCTAGAATGCAAACTTTTCCCGATAACTAAAAGTTTCCTTTTTTCGGTTCCCGTCATGTTCGCACAAACAAAAACTGTAACTCTTTGTTTAGAGAGCTTCCCACCAACGCACTTTTCATTTTTAAATTTGAAAGTCTTATCTGGAGTTAATTTATAAAAAATTCCGGCTTCATGCCCATTAAAGATGTCTTCATCTTTATATGATCGTCTAATTTCCGGCCAAGCGTTACGCACCCAATCGCCTGTAACGTTCAGATCTACGCATTTTGCCTCACCACAAATTTTTGCAAAGGAAATCGAGTGTCGGGCCTTAAATCGATCTAGCCATCCGTTGGAGCACGTAAAATGGCTGGCGCCGGCAGTCCTGTTACAGTGCTTATCGTTTGCATACAATGTATGTCTATAGCCATGGGCTAGCGCGCGCGCACATATATACGTTTATATGAAATTTAGAGTAAAATATCTGAGAAATATTTGACGCTATAACAGAGTAGTACAATATTTAGTGACGTTAAAACCGGGAATTTTTATAATGTTAAAGATATCAGTTCGACCGGACTTATGACAAAATAACGCTACACCCGAGTTGACGTAACAGCAAAGGCCGTAATAACCAAGTTCCACTGTATATATAAAGATATTAACTCAAACATAATTTACATTAAAATGAAAAAATTATAATTTTATTGCCTGGCAACAAAATTATTTTATTTTTAACAATTACCATTGTTTCAAAAAGTTTAAATAAAATTTTCAAGTACTTTACTCTTGTTAAAACGTAAAAGGTTGCAGGTAAACTACCCCTTCCCCTTAACCGATCTTCACCAAAATCGAAAGTCCTTGAGAACTCTACAATTCAGGGACGTATGCAAAAACTTATTTGATTCTGTTTGAATTTGCGGCTGTTATCGTTTGCCATAGAAAATACGCTTGATGAAAAACATTGCTGGTAAACTACCCCTTCCCCTCAACAGATCTTCACCAAAAACAATAGGTCTTGAGTACTCTACAAATCAGGGCGGTATACAGAAAATTATTTGATTCTGTTTGAATTTGCGGCTGTTATCGTTTGCCATAGAAAATACCCTTGTTAAAAAAACGTTGTAGGTAAACTACCCCTTTCCCTTAACCGATCTTCACCAAAAACAATAGGTCTTGAGTACTCTACAAATCAGGGCTGTATGCAAAACATTATTTGATTCTGTTTGAATTTGCGGCTGTTATCGTTTGCCATAGAAAATACCCTTGTTAAAAAAACGTTGCAGGTAAACTACCCCTTTCCCTCAACCGATCTTCACCAAAAAATATCGGTATGGAGAACCATACATGACTTCCATATTCTAAGATTTATATTTAAAATCATTTTCAGCCAAACAGCCAGGCTGTGTCTTACCTGCCTTTTTATTGCTGTATTAAATGAAAAATATTATATTACATTAAAATGAAAAAATTATAATTTTATTGCCTGGCAACAAAATTATTTTATTTTTAACAATTACCATTGTTTCAAAAAGTTTAAATAAATTTTCAAGTACTTTACTCTTGTTAAAACGTAAAAGGTTGCAGGTAAACTACCCCTTCCCCTTAACCGATCTTCACCAAAATCGAAAGTCATTGAGACCTCTACAATTCAGGGACGTATGCAAAAAATTATTTGATTCTGTTTGAATTTGCGGCTGTTATCGTTTGCCATAGAAAATACGCTTGATAAAAAAACGTTGCAGGTAAACTACCCCTTCCCCTTAACCGATCTTCACCAAAAACAATAGGTCTTGAGTACTCTACAAATCAGGGCTGTATGCAAAACATTATTTGATTCTGTTTGAATTTGCGGCTGTTATCGTTTGCCATAGAAAATAAAACGTAAAAGGTTGCAGGTAAACTACCCCTTCCCCTTAACCGATCTTCACCAAAAACAATAGGTCTTGAGTACTCTACAAATCAGGACTGCATGCAAAACATTATTTGATTCTGTTTGAATTTGCGGCTGTTATCGTTTGCCATATAAAATACCCTTGTTAAAAAAACGTTGCAGGTAAACTACCCCTTTCCCTCAACCGATCTTCACCAAAAACAATAGGTCTTGAGAAATCTACAATTCAGGGCTGTATGCGAAACATTATTTGATTCTGTTTGAATTTGCGGCTGTTATCGTTTGCCAAAAAAAAAAGAATTTCCCTTGATAAAAAAAACCGTTGCTGGTAAACTACCCCTTCCCCTCAACCGATCTTCACCAAAAACAATAGGTCGCGAGTACTCTACAAATCAGGGCTGTATGCAAAAAATTATTTGATTCTGTTTGAATTTGCGGCAGTTGTCGTTTGCCATAGAAAATACGCATGATAAAAAACGTTGCTGGTAAACTACCCCTTCCCCTCAACCGATCTTCACCAAAAACAATAGGTCTTGAGTACTCTACAAATCAGGGCTGTATGCAGAAAATTGTTTGATTCTGTTTGAATTTGCGGCTGTTATCGTTTGCCATAGAAAATACCCTTGTTAAAAAAACGTTGTAGGTAAACTACCCCTTTCCCTTAACCGATCTTCACCAAAAACAAAAGGTATTGAGAACTCTACAATTTAGGGCTGTATGCAAATAATCTTTTCATTCTGTTTGAATTTGCGGCTGTTATCGTGTGCCATAGGAAATACCCTTGTTAAAACATAAAACGTTACAGGTAAACTACCCCTTTCCCTTAACCAATCTTCACCAAAAACAATAGGTCTTGAGAACTCTACAATTCAGGGCTGTATGCGAAACATTATTTGATTCTGTTTGAATTTGCGGCTGTTATCGTTTGCCAAACAAACAAAATTTCCCTTGCTAAAAAAAAACCGTTGCAGGTAAACTACCCCTTTCCCTCAACCGATCTTCACCAAAAACAATAGGTCGCGAGAACTCTGCAAAACCGGGCTGTATGCAAAAAATTATTTGATTCTGTTTGAATTTGCGGCAGTTATCGTTTGCCATAGAAAAAAAATCTACAGACAGACAGACACACAGACAGACAGACACACAGACAGACAGACACACAGACAGACAGACACACAGACAGACACACAGACACTTTTCGGAAAACGACTTTTTTTCATGTTTTGAGTGTAGTAGAATCAGAATCTGCAATAATCTCGAACACGATTTTTTTTGCCATCACCATACTTCCATTCCTTAAGGAATATGGAAGTAATAATAGGTCTTGAGAACTCTACAATTTAGCGCTGTATGCGAAACATTATTTGAGTCTGTTTGAATTTGCGGCTGTTATCGTTGGCCAAAAAAAAAATTTCCCTTGATAAAAAAAAACCGTTGCAGGTAAACTACTCCTTTCCCTCAACCGATCTTCACCAAAAACAATAGGTCGTGAGTACTCTACAACTCGGGGCTGTATGCAAAAAATTATTTGATTCTGTGTGAATTTGCGGTTCTTATCATTTGCCATAGAACATAAAACGTTGCAGGTAAACGACCCCTTTCCCTTAACCGATCTTCACTAATAACAATAGGTCTTGAGAACTCTACAATTTAGGGCTGTATGCAAATAATCACTTGATTCTGTTTGAATTTGCGGCTGTTATCGTTTGCCATAGAAAAAAATCTACAGACACTTTTCGAAAAATGACATTTTTCCTTGTTTTGAGTGTAGTACAATCAGAATCTGCAATAATCTGGAACACGATTTTTTTTGCCATCACCATACTTCCATTTCCTTAAGGAACATGGAAGTAAAAACTAACCAATATGTGTGAAAGAGTGAATGTTGATGTTGAATTAGGTTATTTCAGTAATGAGGGTAAGGGAGTGAACCCCATACAATTTTTAAATTCTATAAAGAGTTTTAATAAGTATAATAAAGAAAGCTGGGAAATAAAAATATCGGTATGGAGAACCATACATGACTTCCATATTCTAAGATTTATTTTTAAAATCATTTTCGAAATGAAATATTACCATAGAAACTACTTCTTTCTACTTACTGCTTCAGCCTTAACCACAGTACTGTGGTCACTAACATATACCACCTCACGTTATCGCACTCGATTTTCACTGATGATGGAAGTCAATGGCATTGCCGAAACGTCTGGTTCTGTAGAAAACATTGGACTACGGCCAAATATCCCGGGAAGGAATTTTAACAAAAACTACTTCTTTGTTGCCGATAACGTTGTACACATATATATAAAAAATATGCATAAAAATAATGGCTTGTATAAGTTAATGATTGATCTCCATTAAGTAGTGCTCAAGTTTCCAAAGTTTTAATATTATGATGTCCGTAATTAAAACATCAGAGCAGGTTTAGTGTGTATGAGGGTTCACCGTGGACAAAAATTTTCAACATTTCCTATTGAGCGTTGCTTAGAATAAATCTGCGAATCTACAGTGTACGTTTCACAGAACAAACACGCGGAAAAGAAGGAGCGCTCCGAAGTCACTCATGGACCCTCAGCATCTTGCAGAGGGTTCATTCCCTAAAGACGAAAAGTCTGTCTATGAATCGTTCCTCTGTAAACACGTGCAGTTACACTGCCCAGCGATCCACAGGAAGCAAATCGCTATCCACGCTGGACACTTTTTCGGCTTGCATGCGTTATGTTGGTATGGGTTCGGCACTTTCCATTTAAAAACCGTGCAAATGTAAGAAAATAAACATGAATGAGGCCAGAAATAACGCGAATTGTGTGTGTGTGTGTGTGTGTGTGTGTGTGTGTGTGTGTGTGTGTGTGTGTGTGTGTGTGTGTGTGTGTGTGTGTGTGTGTGTGTGTGTGTGTGTGTGTGTGTGTGTGTGTGTGTGTGTGTGTGTGTGTGTGTGTGTGTGTGTGTGTGTGTGTGTGTGTGTGTGTGTCATCCCTGCCTTTTTATTGCGGTAGTGATAATAATAAAATGGAAACGTAAACAGTACATAACTGAGATATGCTTGCCTGCCATGCACGATATATTTTCTCTTATACATGACTAGCAGAATACCCGTGCTTCGCTACGGAGTTTCACGTTGTACGTAATGAAAATGTTAGTTTAATTAATAAAGTTTAATTAAAGTAGGCTTCTTAAAAATAAATAGCTGTTGCCCACAACTTCGTTCGCGTGGTCTTCAGTTTAATGCGATAATATATTTAGAACAGAATCTATTCTATTGGGTTGCCATAGTAACCAGATCTAATAGTTTTTTAAGACCGCAAAGGACCCCCCAGAGGATCGTATCGAAAAAAAAACACCTGTCCTATGTTGGTTCTCCCGTTGCGTAAAATATTTGTGCCAAGTTTTGTTGAAATCGGTCCAATGGTTTAGGTGGAGACGTGGAAGACCCCAAAGGACCCCCTAAAGGATCGTATCGAAAAAAACACTTGTCCTATGTTGGTTCTCCCTTTGCGTAAAATATTTGTGCCAAGTTTGGTTGAAATCGGTCCAGTGGTTTAGGAGGCGATGTGGAAGACCCCAAAGAACCCCCAAAAGGACCCCATCGAAAAAACACCTATCCTATGTTGGTTCTCCCGTTGCGTAAAATATTTGTGCCAAGTTTGGTTGAAATCGGTACAGTGGTTTAGGAGGAGATGTGGAAGAAACCTTCGCGGACTTGCGCACAACTCACCGAAGTTACATCGCAATCGGATGAATGGTATAGGAACGCATACGGGACAAACAAAGAAACATTCATTTTTATATATAAGATGTAAACTATACCACCTACTTGACATAAACCGTGATAGCTAAGCTAATGTACAACATATATGTATTAATTATACACATAAATGTTCCTCGATAGACACTCTATCTATTGGCGAAAACTTAAAAAAAATCCGTTCAGTACTTCCTGAGATTAGCGATTTCAAACACAGAGAGAAAACGGACCGACTTTACTTCATACTATGTACAGATTTACATTAAAATGAAAAAACGGCAAATACATATAAAATATTTATAATCAAAGAAGTGGAGGGAGTAGATATGAAAATATCGGTATGGAGAACCATACATGACTTCCATATTCTAAGATTTATATTTAAAATCATTTTCGAAATGAAATATTACCATAGAAACTACTTCTTTCTACTTACTGCTTCAGCCTTAACCACAGTACTGTGGTCACTAACATATACCACCTCATGTTATCGCACTCGATTTTCACTGATGATGGAAGTCAATGGCATTGCCGAAACGTCTGGTTTTGTAGAAAACATTGGACTACGGCCAAATATCCCGGGAAGGAATTTTAACAAAAACTACTTCTTTGTTGCCGATAACGTTGTACACATATATATAAAATATATGCATAAAATTAATGGCTTGTATAAGTTAATGATTGATCTCCATTAAGTAGTGATCAAGTTTCCAAAGTTTTAATATTATGATGTCCGTAATTAAAACATCAGAGCAGGTTTAGTGTGTATGAGGGTTCACCGTGGACAAAAATTTTCAACATTTCCTATTGAGCGTTGCTTAGAATAAATCTGCGAATCTTCAGTGTACGTTTCACAGAACAAACACGCGGAAAAGAAGGAGCGCTCCGAAGTCACTCATGGACCCTCAGCATCTTGCAGAGGGTTCATTCCCTAAAGACGAAAAGTCTGTCTATGAGACCCTCAGCATCTTGCAGAGGGTTCATTCCCTAAAGACGAAAAGTCTGTCTATGAATCGTTCCTCTGTAAACACGTGCAGTTACATTGCCCAGCGATCCACAGGAAGCAAATTGATGTCCATTTTTTCGGCTTGCGCGCGTTATGTTGGTATGGGTTTCGGCACTTTCCATTTAAAAACCGTGCAAATGTAAGAAAATAAACATGAGTGAGGCCAGAAATAACGTGAATTGTGTGTGTGTGTGTGTGTGTGTGTGTGTGTGTGTGTGTGTGTGTGTGTGTGTGTGTCTTACCTGCCTTTTTATTGCTGTAGGCATAATAATAAAATGGAAACGTAAACATTACATAACTGAGATATGCTTACCTGCCACGAACGATATATTATTTTATACATGGAGGAGTTCAGTGACATACACACGTACAGAAGTCATCTTCAAAAATACTAGAAGTCGTCCACGCTTTTATGTTGGCAGTGTAACTTACAGGAAGTTTTTTGATGTTTTTAAAATATCTAGAATGCAAACTTTTCCCGATAACTAAAAGTTTCCTTTTTTCGGTTCCCGTCATGTTCGCACAAACAAAAACTGTAACTCTTTGTTTAGAGAGCTTCCCACCAACGCACTTTTCATTTTTAAATTTGAAAGTCTTATCTGGAGTTAATTTATAAAAAATTCCGGCTTCATGCCCATTAAAGATGTCTTCATCTTTATATGATCGTCTAATTTCCGGCCAAGCGTTACGCACCCAATCGCCTGTAACGTTCAGATCTACGCATTTTGCCTCACCACAAATTTTTGCAAAGGAAATCGAGTGTCGGGCCTTAAATCGATCTAGCCATCCGTTGGAGCACGTAAAATGGCTGGCGCCGGCAGTCCTGTTACAGTGCTTATCGTTTGCATACAATGTATGTCTATAGCCATGGGCTAGCGCGCGCGCACATATATACGTTTATATGAAATTTAGAGTAAAATATCTGAGAAATATTTGACGCTATAACAGAGTAGTACAATATTTAGTGACGTTAAAACCGGGAATTTTTATAATGTTAAAGATATCAGTTCGACCGGACTTATGACAAAATAACGCTACACCCGAGTTGACGTAACAGCAAAGGCCGTAATAACCAAGTTCCACTGTATATATAAAGATATTAACTCAAACATAATTTACATTAAAATGAAAAAATTATAATTTTATTGCCTGGCAACAAAATTATTTTATTTTTAACAATTACCATTGTTTCAAAAAGTTTAAATAAAATTTTCAAGTACTTTACTCTTGTTAAAACGTAAAAGGTTGCAGGTAAACTACCCCTTCCCCTTAACCGATCTTCACCAAAATCGAAAGTCCTTGAGAACTCTACAATTCAGGGACGTATGCAAAAACTTATTTGATTCTGTTTGAATTTGCGGCTGTTATCGTTTGCCATAGAAAATACGCTTGATGAAAAACATTGCTGGTAAACTACCCCTTCCCCTCAACAGATCTTCACCAAAAACAATAGGTCTTGAGTACTCTACAAATCAGGGCGGTATACAGAAAATTATTTGATTCTGTTTGAATTTGCGGCTGTTATCGTTTGCCATAGAAAATACCCTTGTTAAAAAAACGTTGTAGGTAAACTACCCCTTTCCCTTAACCGATCTTCACCAAAAACAATAGGTCTTGAGTACTCTACAAATCAGGGCTGTATGCAAAACATTATTTGATTCTGTTTGAATTTGCGGCTGTTATCGTTTGCCATAGAAAATACCCTTGTTAAAAAAACGTTGCAGGTAAACTACCCCTTTCCCTCAACCGATCTTCACCAAAAAATATCGGTATGGAGAACCATACATGACTTCCATATTCTAAGATTTATATTTAAAATCATTTTCAGCCAAACAGCCAGGCTGTGTCTTACCTGCCTTTTTATTGCTGTATTAAATGAAAAATATTATATTACATTAAAATGAAAAAATTATAATTTTATTGCCTGGCAACAAAATTATTTTATTTTTAACAATTACCATTGTTTCAAAAAGTTTAAATAAATTTTCAAGTACTTTACTCTTGTTAAAACGTAAAAGGTTGCAGGTAAACTACCCCTTCCCCTTAACCGATCTTCACCAAAATCGAAAGTCATTGAGATCTCTACAATTCAGGGACGTATGCAAAAAATTATTTGATTCTGTTTGAATTTGCGGCTGTTATCGTTTGCCATAGAAAATACGCTTGATAAAAAAACGTTGCAGGTAAACTACCCCTTCCCCTTAACCGATCTTCACCAAAAACAATAGGTCTTGAGTACTCTACAAATCAGGGCTGTATGCAAAACATTATTTGATTCTGTTTGAATTTGCGGCTGTTATCGTTTGCCATAGAAAATAAAACGTAAAAGGTTGCAGGTAAACTACCCCTTCCCCTTAACCGATCTTCACCAAAAATAATAGGTCTTGAGTACTCTACAAATCAGGACTGTATGCAAAACATTATTTGATTCTGTTTGAATTTGCGGCTGTTATCGTTTGCCATATAAAATACCCTTGTTAAAAAAACGTTGCAGGTAAACTACCCCTTTCCCTCAACCGATCTTCACCAAAAACAATAGGTCTTGAGAAATCTACAATTCAGGGCAGTATGCGAAACATTATTTGATTCTGTTTGAATTTGCGGCTGTTATCGTTTGCCAAAAAAAAAAGAATTTCCCTTGATAAAAAAAACCGTTGCTGGTAAACTACCCCTTCCCCTCAACCGATCTTCACCAAAAACAATAGGTCGCGAGTACTCTACAAATCAGGGCTGTATGCAAAAAATTATTTGATTCTGTTTGAATTTGCGGCAGTTGTCGTTTGCCATAGAAAATACGCATGATAAAAAACGTTGCTGGTAAACTACCCCTTCCCCTCAACCGATCTTCACCAAAAACAATAGGTCTTGAGTACTCTACAAATCAGGGCTGTATGCAGAAAATTATTTGATTCTGTTTGAATTTGCGGCTGTTATCGTTTGCCATAGAAAATACCCTTGTTAAAAAAACGTTGTAGGTAAACTACCCCTTTCCCTTAACCGATCTTCACCAAAAACAAAAGGTATTGAGAACTCTACAATTTAGGGCTGTATGCAAATAATCTTTTCATTCTGTTTGAATTTGCGGCTGTTATCGTGTGCCATAGGAAATACCCTTGTTAAAACATAAAACGTTACAGGTAAACTACCCCTTTCCCTTAACCGATCTTCACCAAAAACAATAGGTCTTGAGAACTCTACAATTCAGGGCTGTATGCGAAACATTATTTGATTCTGTTTGAATTTGCGGCTGTTATCGTTTGCCAAACAAACAAAATTTCCCTTGCTAAAAAAAAACCGTTGCAGGTAAACTACCCCTTTCCCTCAACCGATCTTCACCAAAAACAATAGGTCGCGAGAACTCTGCAAAACCGGACTGTATGCAAAAAATTATTTGATTCTGTTTGAATTTGCGGCAGTTATCGTTTGCCATAGAAAAAAAATCTACAGACAGACAGACACACAGACAGACAGACACACAGACAGACAGACACACAGACAGACAGACACACAGACAGACAGACACACAGACAGACACACAGACACTTTTCGGGAAACGACTTTTTTTCATGTTTTGAGTGTAGTAGAATCAGAATCTGCAATAATCTCGAACACGATTTTTTTTGCCATCACCATACTTCCATTCCTTAAGGAATATGGAAGTAATAATAGGTCTTGAGAACTCTACAATTTAGCGCTGTATGCGAAACATTATTTGAGTCTGTTTGAATTTGCGGCTGTTATCGTTGGCCAAAAAAAAAATTTCCCTTGATAAAAAAAAACCGTTGCAGGTAAACTACTCCTTTCCCTCAACCGATCTTCACCAAAAACAATAGGTCGTGAGTACTCTACAACTCGGGGCTGTATGCAAAAAATTATTTGATTCTGTGTGAATTTGCGGTTCTTATCATTTGCCATAGAACATAAAACGTTGCAGGTAAACGACCCCTTTCCCTTAACCGATCTTCACTAATAACAATAGGTCTTGAGAACTCTACAATTTAGGGCTGTATGCAAATAATCACTTGATTCTGTTTGAATTTGCGGCTGTTATCGTTTGCCATAGAAAAAAATCTACAGACACTTTTCGAAAAATGACATTTTTCCTTGTTTTGAGTGTAGTACAATCAGAATCTGCAATAATCTGGAACACGATTTTTTTTGCCATCACCATACTTCCATTTCCTTAAGGAACATGGAAGTAAAAACTAACCAATATGTGTGAAAGAGTGAATGTTGATGTTGAATTAGGTTATTTCAGTAATGAGGGTAAGGGAGTGAACCCCATACAATTTTTAAATTCTATAAAGAGTTTTAATAAGTATAATAAAGAAAGCTGGGAAATAAAAATATCGGTATGGAGAACCATACATGACTTCCATATTCTAAGATTTATTTTTAAAATCATTTTCGAAATGAAATATTACCATAGAAACTACTTCTTTCTACTTACTGCTTCAGCCTTAACCACAGTACTGTGGTCACTAACATATACCACCTCACGTTATCGCACTCGATTTTCACTGATGATGGAAGTCAATGGCATTGCCGAAACGTCTGGTTTTGTAGAAAACATTGGACTACGGCCAAATATCCCGGGAAGGAATTTTAACAAAAACTACTTCTTTGTTGCCGATAACGTTGTACACATATATATAAAAAATATGCATAAAAATAATGGCTTGTATAAGTTAATGATTGATCTCCATTAAGTAGTGCTCAAGTTTCCAAAGTTTTAATATTATGATGTCCGTAATTAAAACATCAGAGCAGGTTTAGTGTGTATGAGGGTTCACCGTGGACAAAAATTTTCAACATTTCCTATTGAGCGTTGCTTAGAATAAATCTGCGAATCTACAGTGTACGTTTCACAGAACAAACACGCGGAAAAGAAGGAGCGCTCCGAAGTCACTCATGGACCCTCAGCATCTTGCAGAGGGTTCATTCCCTAAAGACGAAAAGTCTGTCTATGAATCGTTCCTCTGTAAACACGTGCAGTTACACTGCCCAGCGATCCACAGGAAGCAAATCGCTATCCACGCTGGACACTTTTTCGGCTTGCATGCGTTATGTTGGTATGGGTTCGGCACTTTCCATTTAAAAACCGTGCAAATGTAAGAAAATAAACATGAATGAGGCCAGAAATAACGCGAATTGTGAGTGAGTGAGTGAGTGAGTGAGTGAGTGTGTGTGTGTGTGAGTGTGTGTGTGTGTGTGTGTGTGTGTGTGTGTGTGTGTGTGTGTGTGTGTGTGTGTGTGTGTGTGTGTGTGTGTGTGTGTGTGTGTGTGTGTGTGTGTGTGTGTGTGTGTGTGTGTGTGTGTGTGTGTGTGTGTGTGTGTGTGTGTGTGTGTGTCATCCCTGCCTTTTTATTGCGGTAGTGATAATAATAAAATGGAAACGTAAACAGTACATAACTGAGATATGCTTGCCTGCCATGCACGATATATTTTCTCTTATACATGACTAGCAGAATACCCGTGCTTCGCTACGGAGTTTCACGTTGTACGTAATGAAAATGTTAGTTTAATTAATAAAGTTTAATTAAAGTAGGCTTCTTAAAAATAAATAGCTGTTGCCCACAACTTCGTTCGCGTGGTCTTCAGTTTAATGCGATAATATATTTAGAACAGAATCTATTCTATTGGGTTGCCATAGTAACCAGATCTAATAGTTTTTTAAGACCGCAAAGGACCCCCCAGAGGATCGTATCGAAAAAAAAACACCTGTCCTATGTTGGTTCTCCCGTTGCGTAAAATATTTGTGCCAAGTTTTGTTGAAATCGGTCCAATGGTTTAGGTGGAGACGTGGAAGACCCCAAAGGACCCCCTAAAGGATCGTATCGAAAAAAACACTTGTCCTATGTTGGTTCTCCCTTTGCGTAAAATATTTGTGCCAAGTTTGGTTGAAATCGGTCCAGTGGTTTAGGAGGCGATGTGGAAGACCCCAAAGAACCCCCAAAAGGACCCCATCGAAAAAACACCTATCCTATGTTGGTTCTCCCGTTGCGTAAAATATTTGTGCCAAGTTTGGTTGAAATCGGTACAGTGGTTTAGGAGGAGATGTGGAAGAAACCTTCGCGGACTTGCGCACAACTCACCGAAGTTACATCGCAATCGGATGAATGGTATAGGAACGCATACGGGACAAACAAAGAAACATTCATTTTTATATATAAGATGTAAACTATACCACCTACTTGACATAAACCGTGATAGCTAAGCTAATGTACAACATATATGTATTAATTATACACATAAATGTTCCTCGATAGACACTCTATCTATTGGCGAAAACTTAAAAAAAATCCGTTCAGTACTTCCTGAGATTAGCGATTTCAAACACAGAGAGAAAACGGACCGACTTTACTTCATACTATGTACAGATTTACATTAAAATGAAAAAATTATAATTTTATTGCCTGGCAACAAAATTATTTTATTTTTAACAATTACCATTGTTTGAAAAAATTTTAATGAATTTTCAAGTACTTTACTCTTGTTAAAACGTAAAACGTTGCAGGTAAACTACCCCTTCCCCTTAACCGATCTTCACCAAAATCAAAAGGCCTTGAGTCCTCTACAATTCAGTGATGTATGCAAAAAATTATTTGATTCTGTTTGAATTTGCGGCAGTTATCGTTTGCCATAGAAAATACCCTTGATAAAAAAACGCTGCAGGTAAACTACCCCTTTCCCTTAACCGATCTTCACCAAAAACAACAGGTCTTGAGAACTCTGCAATTTATGGCTGTATGCAAATAATCTTTTGATTCTGTTTGAATTTGCGGCTGTTATCGTTTGCCATAGGAAATACCCTTGTTAAAACATAAAATGTTACAGGTAAACTACCCCTTTCCCTTAACCGATCTTCACCAAAAACAATAGGTCTTGAGAACTCTACAATTCAGGGCTGTATGCGAAACATTATTTGAGTCTGTTTGAATTTGCGGCTGTTATCGTTGGCCAAAAAAAAATTTCCCTTGATAAAAAAAAACCGTTGCAGGTAAACTACTCCTTTCCCTCAACCGATCTTCACCAAAAACAATAGGTCGTGAGTACTCTACAAATCAGAGCTGTATGCAAAAAATTATTTGATTCTGTTTGAATTTGCGGCAGTTATCGTTTGCCATAGAAAAAAAATCTACAGACAGACAGACAGACACACACACAGACACTTTTCGGAAAACGACTTTTTTTCATGTTTTGAGTGTAGTACAATCAGAATCTGCAATAATCTCAAACACGATTTTTTTTGCCATCACCATACTTCCATTTCCTTAAGGAATATGGAAGGAATTAGTACGAATTTTGAAATATTTTAAAGGGGATGCTAAAATTTGGGCGGACGCTCATAATGATAATTGGGCAGACTTTGATGAATTTGAGCGAGCGTTTAAAAATAAATATTGATCAGAGGGAAAACAGGAGGGTTTATAAACATATGAGTATTACATCGTATGTGACGCAACTATATAGCCGAGAAACTAGGGGTGTTGAAGCACCTTCTAATAATCAAAACAGTAGAGGGGATCATACGGGGGTTTACAGCGAACCACCACCTCCAGCACAGTTAAACTAATAAGGACGGTTGAAAAGGAAAGTCCCCAGCCGTCTAGAAATCACATAACAATAGGGTCACTTATTACCAATATACATAATGAATTATCCGATGAAGAAGTAGGGGAGAGTAGCAGTAACTTTAGCATGGCCGGATTCGAAGCCGAAGTGTTTAATTGCAAATACACTTTTCTAGTAGATTCAGGGAGTGGAATGACCGCTATAGATGATAAAGTTTTTGAAAAAATTAATAATCAAACCACTGAGACAATTCCACAACTACCAGTATTGGGAATTAGTGTTATAGGTGTAACAGGTGTTCGGAGTAAAAAAGTAACTAAGCAAATACTGTTACAGCTAGAAATAAATAAACACACAATAAATGTACCTTTTTTACACAATAAATGTACCTTTTTTAGTCATTCCAGGTTTGAATATGGGGCCAATAATGGGTAATGATTTTTTAAAAAATTTTAAAGTTGAGTTAAACTATTATACGCAGACTATGAAATTAAACAATGAAAATAATATATTGAAATACCATTTATACGAAAAAGAACTGTAGAAATGAAAGCATTAAAAATAATTAGTAAGGGAATTTTAATTTCTGATAACGACATACATGAATGCAGGCCCTTGATGTTTAATTATTGTAATTTAAGGGTAAATAGTCATGAATTATTTGAAACTGAAGATAGCTGGGGTGAAAAAATGAATAAAATCCTATATCAAACTGGGGAATTTAGTTATCAAGATAGGGAGAAAATAGTAGAAGTAATAGACAAAAATAAATTAGTTTTTTCAGACGAACCAGGTCTAGTAAAAGGGTTTAAGGGTAGATTAATTGTTAAAAAAAAAACACCTTTTGCGCCTAAAGCATATCTGGTACCATACTCTAAAAGGGGGTTACTACAAGAGGAAATAAACAAGATGTTAGTAGAAGGGATAATAGAAAAATCCACCTCACCATATTCCAACCCTTTAGTAGTGGTTACAAAGAAAGACTTATCGATAAGACTATGCTTAGACGCGAGACAGGTAAACAAAATAATTATTCCAGACAGAGAGTCGCCAGAACCGGTGAGCGAAATTCTAAAACGTTTCAATGGGACAAAATATATTATGACATTGGATTTAACGGCTGGATATTGGCAAATAGAACTGGAGGAAGGGTCTCGCCAGTATGTGGCATTCCTATATAATGGCAGGAACTTATCAATTTTGTAGATTGCCTTTTGGACTAAACGTAAGTGTTTTAATTTTTATTAAATGTTTAGACTACGTACTAGGGGGAGAGATTTTAGAGTTTACAACTGTTTATGTGGACGACATAGTAATAACTTCACCAGATATTAATACACATTGTGAAAGGTTAGATAGAGTATTAAGTAAATTGCATGAGTATGGCATAACTGTCAAGTTTTAGAAGTCAGAATTTTTAAAAGAGCAGGTTAATTTTTTAGGCCAAATAATTTCAGCCAAGGGTATCAGTACAGACCCTAAGAAGGTAGAAATAATACAAAATTTTCCAGTACCTAAAAATGTGAAACAATTGCAAAGTTTTTTAGGCCTGTGTAATTATTATAGGTAATTTGTAGACAAATATTCTTACTTAACGGTACAATTGGGGCATTTGTTAAATAAAGGTAATCGATGGCAATGGAGTTTATAAGAACAAACTGTATTTGAGCTAATAAAAAATAAGTTTTTAAACACTGTCATATTAGCTCATCCTAATTTTATAGAACCATTTTATATACATTCCGACACATCGGACATAGCTTTGGGGGTAGAACTATTTCAGTTAGATGGGGATGGTAACCATAAAGTGATAGCTTTTGCTAGTAGATCCTTAGTAGCTAGTGAGAAGAACTATACAATAACAGAAAAGGAGGCGCTATCAATAGTTTTCGCCTGTAGAAAATTCAGGACGTATTTGTTAGGAAACAAAGTAATAATACGATCAGACCATCAAGACTTAACATTTTTGAAAAACTGTAAACTAACACATGGTAGGTTAGTGCGTTGGATGTTAATACTACAAGAGTATGATTTAACCATAGAGTATTGTAGGGGTAAAGAAAACATAGTAGCTGATGTCCTATCTAGAACTGATTTTGATAATAATACTGAAATAGACACGGCAAATACATATAAAATATTTATAATCAAAGAAGTGGAGGGAGTAGATATGAAAATATCGGTATGGAGAACCATACATGACTTCCATATTCTAAGATTTATATTTAAAATCATTTTCGAAATGAAATATTACCATAGAAACTACTTCTTTCTACTTACTGCTTCAGCCTTAACCACAGTACTGTGGTCACTAACATATACCACCTCATGTTATCGCACTCGATTTTCACTGATGATGGAAGTCAATGGCATTGCCGAAACGTCTGGTTTTGTAGAAAACATTGGACTACGGCCAAATATCCCGGGAAGGAATTTTAACAAAAACTACTTCTTTGTTGCCGATAACGTTGTACACATATATATAAAATATATGCATAAAATTAATGGCTTGTATAAGTTAATGATTGATCTCCATTAAGTAGTGATCAAGTTTCCAAAGTTTTAATATTATGATGTCCGTAATTAAAACATCAGAGCAGGTTTAGTGTGTATGAGGGTTCACCGTGGACAAAAATTTTCAACATTTCCTATTGAGCGTTGCTTAGAATAAATCTGCGAATCTACAGTGTACGTTTCACAGAACAAACACGCGGAAAAGAAGGAGCGCTCCGAAGTCACTCATGGACCCTCAGCATCTTGCAGAGGGTTCATTCCCTAAAGACGAAAAGTCTGTCTATGAGACCCTCAGCATCTTGCAGAGGGTTCATTCCCTAAAGACGAAAAGTCTGTCTATGAATCGTTCCTCTGTAAACACGTGCAGTTACATTGCCCAGCGATCCACAGGAAGCAAATTGATGTCCATTTTTTCGGCTTGCGCGCGTTATGTTGGTATGGGTTTCGGCACTTTCCATTTAAAAACCGTGCAAATGTAAGAAAATAAACATGAGTGAGGCCAGAAATAACGTGAATTGTGTGTGTGTGTGTGTGTGTGTGTGTGTGTGTGTGTGTGTGTGTGTGTGTGTGTGTGTGTGTGTGTGTGTGTGTGTGTGTGTGTGTGTGTGTGTGTGTGTGTGTGTGTGTGTGTGTGTGTGTGTGTGTGTGTGTGTGTGTGTGTGTGTGTGTGTGTGTGTGTGTGTGTGTGTGTGTGTGTGTGTGTGTGTGTGTGTGTGTGTGTGTGTGTGTGTGTGTGTGTGTGTGTGTGTGTGTGTGTGTGTGTGTGTGTGTGTGTGTGTGTGTGCCTTACCTGCCTTTTTATTGCTGTAGGCATAATAATAAAATGGAAACGTAAACATTACATAACTGAGATATGCTTACCTGCCACGAACGATATATTATTTTATACATGGAGGAGTTCAGTGACATACACACGTACAGAAGTCATCTTCAAAAATACTAGAAGTCGTCCACGCTTTTATGTTGGCAGTGTAACTTACAGGAAGTTTTTTGATGTTTTTAAAACATCTAGAATGCAAACTTTTCCCGATAACTAAAAGTTTCCTTTTTTCGGTTCCCGTCATGTTCGCACAAACAAAAACTGTAACTCTTTGTTTAGAGAGCTTCCCACCAACGCACTTTTCATTTTTAAATTTGAAAGTCTTATCTGGAGTTAATTTATAAAAAATTCCGGCTTCATGCCCATTAAAGATGTCTTCATCTTTATATGATCGTCTAATTTCTGGCCAAGCGTTACGCACCCAATCGCCTGTAACGTTCAGATCTACGCATTTTGCCTCACCACAAATTTTTGCAAAGGAAATCGAGTGTCGGGCCTTAAATCGATCTAGCCATCCGTTGGAGCACGTAAAATGGCTGGCGCCGGCAGTCCTGTTACAGTGCTTATCGTTTGCATACAATGTATGTCTATAGCCATGGGCTAGCGCGCGCGCACATATATACGTTTATATGAAATTTAGAGTAAAATATCTGAGAAATATTTGACGCTATAACAGAGTAGTACAATATTTAGTGACGTTAAAACCGGGAATTTTTATAATGTTAAAGATATCAGTTCGACCGGACTTATGACAAAATAACGCTACACCCGAGTTGACGTAACAGCAAAGGCCGTAATAACCAAGTTCCACTGTATATATAAAGATATTAACTCAAACATAATTTACATTAAAATGAAAAAATTATAATTTTATTGCCTGGCAACAAAATTATTTTATTTTTAACAATTACCATTGTTTCAAAAAGTTTAAATAAAATTTTCAAGTACTTTACTCTTGTTAAAATGTAAAAGGTTGCAGGTAAACTACCCCTTCCCCTTAACCGATCTTCACCAAAATCGAAAGTCCTTGAGAACTCTACAATTCAGGGACGTATGCAAAAACTTATTTGATTCTGTTTGAATTTGCGGCTGTTATCGTTTGCCATAGAAAATACGCTTGATGAAAAACATTGCTGGTAAACTACCCCTTCCCCTCAACCGATCTTCACCAAAAACAATAGGTCTTGAGTACTCTACAAATCAGGGCGGTATACAGAAAATTATTTGATTCTGTTTGAATTTGCGGCTGTTATCGTTTGCCATAGAAAATACCCTTGTTAAAAAAACGTTGTAGGTAAACTACCCCTTTCCCTTAACCGATCTTCACCAAAAACAATAGGTCTTGAGTACTCTACAAATCAGGGCTGTATGCAAAACATTATTTGATTCTGTCTGAATTTGCGGCTGTTATCGTTTGCCATAGAAAATACCCTTGTTAAAAAAACGTTGCAGGTAAACTACCCCTTTCCCTCAACCGATCTTCACCAAAAATAATAGGTCTTGAGAACTCTACAATTTAGCGCTGTATGCGAAACATTATTTGAGTCTGTTTGAATTTGCGGCTGTTATCGTTGGCCAAAAAAAAAATTTCCCTTGATAAAAAAAAACCGTTGCAGGTAAACTACTCCTTTCCCTCAACCGATCTTCACCAAAAACAATAGGTCGTAAGTACTCTACAACTCAGGGCTGTATGCAAAAAATTATTTGATTCTGTGTGAATTTGCGGTTCTTATCTTTTGCCATAGAACATAAAACGTTGCAGGTAAACGACCCCTTTCCCTTAACCGATCTTCACTAATAACAATAGGTCTTGAGAACTCTACAATTTAGGGCTGTATGCAAATAATCACTTGATTCTGTTTGAATTTGCGGCTGTTATCGTTTGCCATAGAAAAAAATCTACAGACACTTTTCGAAAAATGACATTTTTCCTTGTTTTGAGTGTAGTACAATCAGAATCTGCAATAATCTGGAACACGATTTTTTTTGCCATCACCATACTTCCATTTCCTTAAGGAACATGGAAGTAAAAACTAACCAATATGTGTGAAAGAGTGAATGTTGATGTTGAATTAGGTTATTTCAGTAATGAGGGTAAGGGAGTGAACCCCATACAATTTTTAAATTCTATAAAGAGTTTTAATAAGTATAATAAAGAAAGCTGGGAAATAAAAATATCGGTATGGAGAACCATACATGACTTCCATATTCTAAGATTTATATTTAAAATCATTTTCGAAATGAAATATTACCATAGAAACTACTTCTTTCTACTTACTGCTTCAGCCTTAACCACAGTACTGTGGTCACTAACATATACCACCTCATGTTATCGCACTCGATTTTCACTGATGATGGAAGTCAATGGCATTGCCGAAACGTCTGGTTTTGTAGAAAACATTGGACTACGGCCAAATATCCCGGGAAGGAATTTTAACAAAAACTACTTCTTTGTTGCCGATAACGTTGTACACATATATATAAAATATATGCATAAAATTAATGGCTTGTATAAGTTAATGATTGATCTCCATTAAGTAGTGATCAAGTTTCCAAAGTTTTAATATTATGATGTCCGTAATTAAAACATCAGAGCAGGTTTAGTGTGTATGAGGGTTCACCGTGGACAAAAATTTTCAACATTTCCTATTGAGCGTTGCTTAGAATAAATCTGCGAATCTACAGTGTACGTTTCACAGAACAAACACGCGGAAAAGAAGGAGCGCTCCGAAGTCACTCATGGACCCTCAGCATCTTGCAGAGGGTTCATTCCCTAAAGACGAAAAGTCTGTCTATGAATCGTTCCTCTGTAAACACGTGCAGTTACACTGCCCAGCGATCCACAGGAAGCAAATCGCTATCCACGCTGGACACTTTTTCGGCTTGCATGCGTTATGTTGGTATGGGTTTGGCACTTTCCATTTAAAAACCGTGCAAATGTAAGAAAATAAACATGAATGAGGCCAGAAATAACGCGAATTGTGAGTGAGTGAGTGAGTGAGTGAGTGAGTGTGTGTGTGTGTGTGTGTGTGTGTGTGTGTGTGTGTGTGTGTGTGTGTGTGTGTGTGTGTGTGTGTGTGTGTGTGTGTGTGTGTGTGTGTGTGTGTGTGTGTGTGTGTGTGTGTGTGTGTGTGTGTGTGTGTGTGTGTGTCATCCCTGCCTTTTTATTGCGGTAGTGATAATAATAAAATGGAAACGTAAACAGTACATAACTGAGATATGCTTGCCTGCCATGCACGATATATTTTCTCTTATACATGACTAGCAGAATACCCGTGCTTCGCTACGGAGTTTCACGTTGTACGTAATGAAAATGTTAGTTTAATTAATAAAGTTTAATTAAAGTAGGCTTCTTAAAAATAAATAGCTGTTGCCCACAACTTCGTTCGCGTGGTCTTCAGTTTAATGCGATAATATATTTAGAACAGAATCTATTCTATTGGGTTGCCATAGTAACCAGATCTAATAGTTTTTTAAGACCGCAAAGGACCCCCCAGAGGATCGTATCGAAAAAAAAACACCTGTCCTATGTTGGTTCTCCCGTTGCGTAAAATATTTGTGCCAAGTTTTGTTGAAATCGGTCCAATGGTTTAGGTGGAGACGTGGAAGACCCCAAAGGACCCCCTAAAGGATCGTATCGAAAAAAACACTTGTCCTATGTTGGTTCTCCCTTTGCGTAAAATATTTGTGCCAAGTTTGGTTGAAATCGGTCCAGTGGTTTAGGAGGCGATGTGGAAGACCCCAAAGAACCCCCAAAAGGACCCCATCGAAAAAACACCTATCCTATGTTGGTTCTCCCGTTGCGTAAAATATTTGTGCCAAGTTTGGTTGAAATCGGTACAGTGGTTTAGGAGGAGATGTGGAAGAAACCTTCGCGGACTTGCGCACAACTCACCGAAGTTACATCGCAATCGGATGAATGGTATAGGAACGCATACGGGACAAACAAAGAAACATTCATTTTTATATATAAGATGTAAACTATACCACCTACTTGACATAAACCGTGATAGCTAAGCTAATGTACAACATATATGTATTAATTATACACATAAATGTTCCTCGATAGACACTCTATCTATTGGCGAAAACTTAAAAAAAATCCGTTCAGTACTTCCTGAGATTAGCGATTTCAAACACAGAGAGAAAACGGACCGACTTTACTTCATACTATGTACAGATTTACATTAAAATGAAAAAATTATAATTTTATTGCCTGGCAACAAAATTATTTTATTTTTAACAATTACCATTGTTTGAAAAAATTTTAATGAATTTTCAAGTACTTTACTCTTGTTAAAACGTAAAACGTTGCAGGTAAACTACCCCTTCCCCTTAACCGATCTTCACCAAAATCAAAAGGCCTTGAGTCCTCTACAATTCAGTGATGTATGCAAAAAATTATTTGATTCTGTTTGAATTTGCGGCAGTTATCGTTTGCCATAGAAAATACCCTTGATAAAAAAACGCTGCAGGTAAACTACCCCTTTCCCTTAACCGATCTTCACCAAAAACAACAGGTCTTGAGAACTCTGCAATTTATGGCTGTATGCAAATAATCTTTTGATTCTGTTTGAATTTCCGGCTGTTATCGTTTGCCATAGGAAATACCCTTGTTAAAACATAAAATGTTACAGGTAAACTACCCCTTTCCCTTATCCGATCTTCACCAAAATCAATAGGTCTTGAGAACTCTACAATTCAGGGCTGTATGCGAAACATTATTTGAGTCTGTTTGAATTTGCGGCTGTTATCGTTGGCCAAAAAAAAAATTTCCCTTGATAAAAAAAAACCGTTGCAGGTAAACTACTCCTTTCCCTCAACCGATCTTCACCAAAAACAATAGGTCGTGAGTACTCTACAAATCAGAGCTGTATGCAAAAAATTATTTGATTCTGTTTGAATTTGCGGCAGTTATCGTTTGCCATAGAAAAAAAATCTACAGATAGACAGACAGACACACACACAGACACTTTTCGGAAAACGACTTTTTTTCATGTTTTGAGTGTAGTACAATCAGAATCTGCAATAATCTCAAACACGATTTTTTTTGCCATCACCATACTTCCATTTCCTTAAGGAATATGGAAGGAATTAGTACGAATTTTGAAATATTTTAAAGGGGATGCTAAAATTTGGGCGGACGCTCATAATGATAATTGGGCAGACTTTGATGAATTTGAGCGAGCGTTTAAAAATAAATATTGATCAGAGGGAAAACAGGAGGGTTTATAAACATATGAGTATTACATCGTATGTGACGCAACTATATAGCCGAGAAACTAGGGGTGTTGAAGCACCTTCTAATAATCAAAACAGTAGAGGGGATCATACGGGGGTTTACAGCGAACCACCACCTCCAGCACAGTTAAACTAATAAGGACGGTTGAAAAGGAAAGTCCCCAGCCGTCTAGAAATCACATAACAATAGGGTCACTTATTACCAATATACATAATGAATTATCCGATGAAGAAGTAGGGGAGAGTAGCAGTAACTTTAGCATGGCCGGATTCGAAGCCGAAGTGTTTAATTGCAAATACACTTTTCTAGTAGATTCAGGGAGTGGAATGACCGCTATAGATGATAAAGTTTTTGAAAAAATTAAAAATCAAACCACTGAGACAATTCCACAACTACCAGTATTGGGAATTAGTGTTATAGGTGTAACAGGTGTTCGGAGTAAAAAAGTAACTAAGCAAATACTGTTACAGCTACAAATAAATAAACACACAATAAATGTACCTTTTTTACACAATAAATGTACCTTTTTTAGTCATTCCAGGTTTGAATATGGGGCCAATAATGGGTAATGATTTTTTAATCAATTTTAAAGTTGAGTTAAACTATTATACGCAGACTATGAAATTAAACAATGAAAATAATATATTGAAATACCATTTATACGAAAAAGAACTGTAGAAATGAAAGCATTAAAAATAATTAGTAAGGGAATTTTAATTTCTGATAACGACATACATGAATGCAGGCCCTTGATGTTTAATTATTGTAATTTAAGGGTAAATAGTCATGAATTATTTGAAACTGAAGATAGCTGGGGTGAAAAAATGAATAAAATCCTATATCAAACTGGGGAATTTAGTTATCAAGATAGGGACAAAATAGTACAAGTAATAGACAAAAATAAATTAGTTTTTTCAGACGAACCAGGTCTAGTAAAAGGGTTTAAGGGTAGATTAATTGTTAAAAAAAAAACACCTTTTGCACCTAAAGCATATCTGGTACCATACTCTAAAAGGGGGTTACTACAAGAGGAAATAAACAAGATGTTAGTAGAAGGGATAATAGAAAAATCCACCTCACCATATTCCAACCCTTTAGTAGTGGTTACAAAGAAAGACTTATCGATAAGACTATGCTTAGACGCGAGACAGGTAAACAAAATAATTATTCCAGACAGAGAGTCGCCAGAACCGGTGAGCAAAATTCTAAAACGTTTCAATGGGACAAAATATATTATGACATTGGATTTAACGGCTGGATATTGGCAAATAGAACTGGAGGAAGGGTCTCGCCAGTATGTGGCATTCCTATATAATGGCAGGAACTTATCAATTTTGTAGATTGCCTTTTGGACTAAACGTAAGTGTTTTAATTTTTATTAAATGTTTAGACTACGTACTAGGGGGAGAGATTTTAGAGTTTACAACTGTTTATGTGGACGACATAGTAATAACTTCACCAGATATTAATACACATTGTGAAAGGTTAGATAGAGTATTAAGTAAATTGCATGAGTATGGCATAACTGTCAAGTTTTAGAAGTCAGAATTTTTAAAAGAACAGGTTAATTTTTTAGGCCAAATAATTTCAGCCAAGGGTATCAGTACAGACCCTAAGAAGGTAGAAATAATACAAAATTTTCCAGTACCTAAAAATGTGAAACAATTGCAAAGTTTTTTAGGCCTGTGTAATTATTATAGGTAATTTGTAGACAAATATTCTTACTTAACGGTACAATTGGGGCATTTGTTAAATAAAGGTAATCGATGGCAATGGAGTTTACAAGAACAAACTGTATTTGAGCTAATAAAAAATAAGTTTTTAAACACTGTCATATTAGCTCATCCTAATTTTATAGAACCATTTTATATACATTCCGACACATCGGACATAGCTTTGGGGGTAGAACTATTTCAGTTAGATGGGGATGGTAACCATAAAGTGATAGCTTTTGCTAGTAGATCCTTAGTAGCTAGTGAGAAGAACTATACAATAACAGAAAAGGAGGCGCTATCAATAGTTTTCGCCTGTAGAAAATTCAGGACGTATTTGTTAGGAAACAAAGTAATAATACGATCAGACCATCAAGACTTAACATTTTTGAAAAACTGTAAACTAACACATGGTAGGTTAGTGCGTTGGATGTTAATACTACAAGAGTATGATTTAACCATAGAGTATTGTAGGGGTAAAGAAAACATAGTAGCTGATGTCCTATCTAGAACTGATTTTGATAATAATACTGAAATAGACACGGCAAATACATATAAAATATTTATAATCAAAGAAGTGGAGGGAGTAGATATGAAAATATCGGTATGGAGAACCATACATGACTTCCATATTCTAAGATTTATATTTAAAATCATTTTCGAAATGAAATATTACCATAGAAACTACTTCTTTCTACTTACTGCTTCAGCCTTAACCACAGTACTGTGGTCACTAACATATACCACCTCATGTTATCGCACTCGATTTTCACTGATGATGGAAGTCAATGGCATTGCCGAAACGTCTGGTTTTGTAGAAAACATTGGACTACGGCCAAATATCCCGGGAAGGAATTTTAACAAAAACTACTTCTTTGTTGCCGATAACGTTGTACACATATATATAAAATATATGCATAAAATTAATGGCTTGTATAAGTTAATGATTGATCTCCATTAAGTAGTGATCAAGTTTCCAAAGTTTTAATATTATGATGTCCGTAATTAAAACATCAGAGCAGGTTTAGTGTGTATGAGGGTTCACCGTGGACAAAAATTTTCAACATTTCCTATTGAGCGTTGCTTAGAATAAATCTGCGAATCTACAGTGTACGTTTCACAGAACAAACACGCGGAAAAGAAGGAGCGCTCCGAAGTCACTCATGGACCCTCAGCATCTTGCAGAGGGTTCATTCCCTAAAGACGAAAAGTCTGTCTATGAGACCCTCAGCATCTTGCAGAGGGTTCATTCCCTAAAGACGAAAAGTCTGTCTATGAATCGTTCCTCTGTAAACACGTGCAGTTACATTGCCCAGCGATCCACAGGAAGCAAATTGATGTCCATTTTTTCGGCTTGCGCGCGTTATGTTGGTATGGGTTTCGGCACTTTCCATTTAAAAACCGTGCAAATGTAAGAAAATAAACATGAGTGAGGCCAGAAATAACGTGAATTGTGTGTGTGTGTGTGTGTGTGTGTGTGTGTGTGTGTGTGTGTGTGTGTGTGTGTGTGTGTGTGTGTGTGTGTGTGTGTGTGTGTGTGTGTGTGTGTGTGTGTGTGTGTGTGTGTGTGTGTGTGTGTGTGTGTGTGTGTGTGTGTGTGTCTTACCTGCCTTTTTATTGCTGTAGGCATAATAATAAAATGGAAACGTAAACATTACATAACTGAGATATGCTTTCCTGCCACGAACGGTATATTATTTTATACATGGAGGAGTTCAGTGACATACACACGTACAGAAGTCATCTTCAAAAATACTAGAAGTCGTCCACTCTTTTATGTTGGCAGTGTAACTTACAGGAAGTTTTTTGATGTTTTTAAAACATCTAGGATGCAAACTTTTCCCGATAACTAAAAGTTTCCTTTTTTCGGTTCCCGTCATGTTCGCACAAACAAAAACTGTAACTCTTTGTTTAGAGAGCTTCCCACCAACGCACTTTTCATTTTTAAATTTGAAAGTCTTATCTGGAGTTAATTTATAAAAAATTCCGGCTTCATGTCCATTAAAGATGTCTTCATCTTTATATGATCGTCTAATTTCTGGCCAAGCGTTACGCACCCAATCGCCTGTAACGTTCAGATCTACGCATTTTGCCTCACCACAAATTTTTGCAAAGGAAATCGAGTGTCGGGCCTTAAATCGATCTAGCCATCCGTTGGAGCACGTAAAATGGCTGGCGCCGGCAGTCCTGTTACAGTGCTTATTGTTTGCATACAATGTATGTCTGTAGCCATGGACTAGCGCGCGCGCGCACATATATACGTTTATATGAAATTTAGAGTAAAATATCTGAGAAATATTTGACGCTATAACAGAGTAGTACAATATTTAGTGACGTTAAAACCGGGAATTTTTATAATGTTAAAGATATCAGTTCGACCGGACTTATGACAAAATAACGCTACACCCGAGTTGACGTAACAGCCGAGGCCGTAATAACCAAGTTCCACTGTATATATAAAGATATTAACTCAAACATAATTTACATTAAAATGAAAAAATTATAATTTTATTGCCTGGCAACAAAATTATTTTATTTTTAACAATTACCATTGTTTCAAAAAGTTTAAATAAAATTTTCAAGTACTTTACTCTTGTTAAAACGTAAAAGGTTGCAGGTAAACTACCCCTTCCCCTTAACCGATCTTCACCAAAATCGAAAAGTCCTTGAGACCTCTACAATTCAGGGACGTATGCAAAAACTTATTTGATTCTGTTTGAATTTGCGGCTGTTATCGTTTGCCATAGAAAATACGCTTGATAAAAAACATTGCTGGTAAACTACCCCTTCCCCTCAACCGATCTTCACCAAAAACAATAGGTCTTGAGTACTCTACAAATCAGGGCGGTATACAGAAAATTATTTGATTCTGTTTGAATTTGCGGCTGTTATCGTTTGCCATAGAAAATACCCTTGTTAAAAAAACGTTGTAGGTAAACTACCCCTTTCCCTTAACCGATCTTCACCAAAAACAACAGGTCTTGAGTACTCTACAAATCAGGGCTGTATGCAAAACATTATTTGATTCTGTTTGAATTTGCGGCTGTTATCGTTTGCCATAGAAAATACCCTTGTTAAAAAAACGTTGCAGGTAAACTACCCCTTTCCCTCAACCGATCTTCACCAAAAATAATACGTCTTGAGAACTCTATAATTTAGGGCTGTATGCAAATAATCGTTTGATTCTGTTTGAATTTGCGGCTGTTATCGTTTGCCATAGAAAATACCCTTGTTAAGACATAAAACGTTACCGGTAAACTACCCCTTTCCCTTAACCGATCTTCACCAAAAACAATAGGTCTTGAGAACTCTACAATTCAGGACTGTATACGAAACATTATTTAATTCTGCTTGAATTTGCGGCTGTTATCGTTTGCCGAAAAAAAAAATTTCCCTTGATAAAAAAAAAACCGTTGCAGGTAAACTACCCCTTTCCCTCAACCGATCTTCAGCAAAAACAATAGGTCGTGAGTACTCTACAAATCAGGGCTGTATGCAAAAAATTATTTGATTCTGTTTGAATTTGCGGCAGTTATCGTTTGCCATAGAAAAAAAATCTACAGACACACACACAGACAGATAGACACACAGACACTTTTCGGAAAACGACTTTTTTCATGTTTTGAGTGTAGTAGAATCAGAATCTGCAATAATCTCGAACACGATTTTTTTTGCCATCACCATACTTCCATTCCTTAAGGAATATGGAAGTAAAATTAATAAATGGCCTAGCAACAGAACAAGGAAGAGATACAGAATTTGGTAAAATAATAATAGCGTTAAATCAGATATTCAATATACCTAACAAATGGGGAAAACATTTTAGTTTGTATAATAAACATTTATTTCACTAAATATCACTATTGTATTAACGACTCGGAACACTAGGTTTTTTATAAGTAAAATCATAAAGATTTACCTTAAAGCCTAAACCGGTTTTCTCTTTTAAAAGGCTTCTTCAGTGGCTGCTGTAGGTAGCACTGTCCGTCCTTTTGTTGGTGACGGGATAGATTTTCGAAAGATCGATGCTGTGTGTGTTGGGTGAGATGTGTTCGAATAATGCGTGCGATTTGAATTGTGTCTGTTCGTTTAGGATGTCGTTTTTATTTGTTTTTGTGTGTTTGTAGATTTCTAATGGTTCTAGAGTGTCTAGTTTTGGGCCTTTTGTGTGTACGTGTAGAATGTTCATGTTATGGTCGATGTTTTTATATGTGTGGTTTGCTTCAATGAGGTGGTTTCCAAAGGTAGATTCTGTAGTGGAGTGGAGTGCCTTTGTGTGTTCAATGTATCTCTGTTTGAAGCTACGTCCTGTCTGGCGTATGTAGAATTTATTGCAATTTGAGCAATTTAGCTTGTAAACACTGGGTAGATCGAATTTGTTTTGTGCTTTGTGCGTGTGTTTTGATAGTGTGTGTTCTGTTTTTTAGTAGTTTTGTAAGTGATTCTATATCCTGCTTTTTTGAATTTGTGGCCTATTTTTTCAGTTTTGTTTGTTGATGTATGTTATGAATTTGTTGTTTTCTGTCTTTGTCTGTTGTTTGTTTTGTGTAGGAGTTTACTGACTATTGTTCTGTCATATCCGTTAGATTCTGCTAGATATTTTATCGTGTTTAGTTCATCTTTGTAGTCTTTTTCATCTAAGGGGATGTTGTTAAGTCTATGTATCATGGTTCTGAAAGCAGCTAGTTTGTGTTGTATTGGGTGATTGGAGGTGTTGTGTATTAGTGTGTCAGTTGTGGTTGGTTTTCTGTATATACTGAATTTGTGCTTGTGTTCTAGTTTTGTGATGGAGAGGTCTAAGAAGTTTATGGTATTGTTGTGTTCGTATTTGGCAGTAAAGGTTATGTTTTTATGTATTTTGTTTATGTGCGTTAGTAACTGTTCACATTGTCTTTTGTTTCCCCTGTATAGTAATAGAATGTCATCAACGTATCTGTGCCAATATAGTATTTTATGTGAGTGTCTGTCATTGTTTGCGAGTATTTTTGTTTTTTCTAAGTGTTGGAGGAAGACTTCTGCTAGAATGCTGGATATGGGGGAGCCCATGGGTAAGCCATCGTTCTGTGTGTAGTATTTATTGTTATAAGTAAAGTAGTTTTGTTTTGTGATAACAAAATGGAAAATACCTTTCCATAGGTATATAGCCGTAGTTCCAAAGTTATTTAGATTCCCCTTTCCTCCCCAGTTCAATTTCTAGGTCCACCAATTTCAATAATAACAAACTATGGTCAGGGTACAATAATTCTGCCCACAGCTTGTTACTGATAAACCAAATCCACGGTCAAGATTCGGTGATACCGTAACCGCCCAAAAGTGAGGGAATCAACAGTTAAAACCTATAATACATGTTTTATATCTACTCATGATTACATTATACTCAAATAAACATTACCATCATCACAGTAAAACAACCATTTCGAATCTGAATTTGAATAAAAATTACCCACCTTACAACTTTAATATTCAGCTTTCTATTAAATATTCCATTTGTCACACTATAACTTCAACTCTGAATTTCTATTCACTACTTTAATCATCAAATTTTAATCATTTACCATTTATTATACAAGTTAAATATCAAAATAAATTTCTCAAATTTATTACAAAAATTTCTATCTTTTAAATTAATTAAACCATCTCAAATTAATTTAATTTCATTATAAAATTCATAATTACATAAATGTCAATTATTCCATCAAACAAAATATTATTGTTGTTATAAACTCAATCAAAACTATAAACATTGATTACAAAAAATCCCGTGTATCCTCTGATACCTTATCATAGCAACAACCTAACCTAATACATAACATATGTAACACCAATACAAATGTATATACAATCTGCGTCATATCAAATGTCATTGTTTAACAAAACTCATTACATAATGTAGCCAAGTATTTAAACCATTAACTGAAATAATTAAATGTTCATCAACACCATGTATCTAACCTCCATCCTCAAAAATCAATCTTATATTATACCAGTACAATTCATTTTTTATTAAGTCCATTATATTATCTTTTTAATATAATACCCATCTATATCTGTTTTGTTTACTATACCATAATAATAATTCACAGGATTATTCCACATTATTATCTCATAAAACTTGTCTACATTGGGTATGGACAAGTCACCCTTCGTATTATTTGTCATCACCAGGTAGGTTATAATTTCACCATTATTATCATCATCTGTTACTAGTACACCCATTTTATCCCCAGGTAAGTGCTTATTATTATCAATATAATCATCATTGACTGCACTAGTTACGTCACAAGGAAAGCATTTACTATAATCAATTCTCTCGATATCTAACCTCTCTACTAACTCTTCATAACCTCTATTAATCTTAAAAATCTCTATCTCTCTCTCAGCATAATACCTCTCCCAACCCCATTCAATTCACTCACTCCACGCAAAGGCCAATACAACATTTTTAAAACACCATCTGGCTTTAATAGGTACATTATAACAACTTAAGGGACCATACGTCTCCCCAAGAGGAATCTTCATCCTCATTAAACACTTGTGAAGCCTTTACTTCACTTACACCATAGGGAAAATTTGCCCTCTCCCCCATACTTACTTAAACTTTCCTTCCACTCTCTCTCAAGCTCATTAACACTTATTACTACCTCACCACTAGCCTCTATTAACTTTATACTCTCATCATCACTACTAATACTTAATGTCTCATTCTTTGATACCCCATTTTCAACTATATCATCTTTATTATTATTCATCATTATCTCACCATTATGATTATCATTTATATTATCACTATCATCACTTACCTTGTCATCTACTACCTTATTTCCACTTAAATTATCATCATTATTACCCCCACTATCAAAACTGCTTACCTGGTTTAGTTCACTTTCTTTATTCTCCTTTTTGTACCCCCATGTAAACTTGTATTCTTTTATTTGTTTTTGCATGGTACCAAAACGTTCATCACTATCATTCAGACGTTTATTCACATTATCTTCAAATTTATCCTTTTGTTGTTTCATATCATTAAAATTACTTTCACTTTTAACATTTTGTTGTTCAGTATTATTAATATTACCCTTTAGTTCATTGAACTTACTTTCTAACTTTTCATCACTATTATGAAAACGTCTTATTATCTCATGAAAAAAATTTCTCGTTTCATCATCAGTTTCATTACTTTCTTTAGTTGAGATTGGGGTTGAAAGAACTCTGTCACCCATTATAACTGATTCAGTTAAACTGCTTTATTTTATTGACAGAAGTTGACTGAATTCTCAACTCACTCATGGTAGTTGAGTCAGTCAAACTGACCTCATTCTCATTATTTTCCATGTTTTTTAATTAAATACTTATTAAAATTCAGTATTGATATAAATGAGAGTTTATATACTAAACAAAAAACTTTTTAAACACCACGTGCTATTTTGAACATCTTATAACCTACAAATTGTTCAAAAATTGCCGCCGTTTCCAAGCCTATTTCCTGGCGTCAAATTTCAGGCCTAATTTATATAAAATCCTGGCAGGGTCGTCAATTGTAACTATCTAAACTTTTGACCAACTTACTGAATGCTTACTTACCCTGGATTCTGACGAACTTACCTTAATTTCAACACAGAAGATCCCAAATTACACAAAGGTCGCAACGATGTTTTCAGGTTATACATCGAAACCTTAACATTCCTCCCCTTATATATTAAGGTTGATTTTAATTTTACTCCCCTTACTTCAGAAGCTTTCACAGGCTCGTTTAGGCAAGATTTTGACGCAGAAAATAGGTTAGGTTTCGACACAATAACTACACTGAACACATGGTTATGATTATACAGAAATCTGAATTTATTTTTATTTAGCAATTCAAAAGTTACTGACCATATTCATTTTTACTTCCATATTCCTTAGGAATGGAAGTATGGTGATGGCAAAAAAAATCGTGTTCGAGATTATTGCAGATTCTGATTCTACTACACTCAAAACATGAAAAAATATCGGTATGGAGAACCATACACGACTTCCATATTCTAAGATTTATATTTAAAATCATTTTCGAAATGAAATATTACCATAGAAACTACTTCTTTCTACTTACTGCTTCAGCCTTAACCACAGTACTGTGGTCACTAACATATACCACCTCACGTTATCGCACTCGATTTTCACTGATGATGGAAGTCGATGGCATTGCCGAAACGTCTGGCTTTGTAGAAAACATTGGACTACGGCCAAATATCCCGGGAAGGAATTTTAACAAAAATTACTTCTTTGTTGCCGATAACGTTGTACACATATATATAAAAAATATGCATAAAATTAATGGCTTGTATAAGTTAATGATTGATCTCCATTAAGTAGTGCTCAAGTTTCCAAAGTTTTAATATTATGATGTCCGTAATTAAAACATCAGAGCAGGTTTAGCGTGTATGAGGGTACACCGTGGACAAAAATTTTCAACATTTCCTATTGAGCGTTGATTTGAATAAAGCTGTGAATCTACAGTGTACGTTTCACAGAACAAACACGCGGAAAAGAAGGAGCGCTCCGAAGTCACTCATGGACCCTCAGCATCTTGCAGAGGGTTCATTCCCTAAAGACGAAAAGTCTGTCTATGAATCGTTCCTCTGTAAACACGTGCAGTTACACTGCCCAGTGATCCACAGGAAGCAAATCGCTATCCACGCTGGACACTTTTTCGGCTTGCATGCGTTATGTTGGTATGGGTTCGGCACTTTCCATTTAAAAACCGTGCAAATGTAAGAAAATAAACATGAATGAGGCCAGAAATAACGCGAATTGTGAGTGTGTGTGTGTGTGTGTGTGTGTGTGTGTGTGTGTGTGTGTGTGTGTGTGTGTGTGTGTGTGTGTGTGTGTGTGTGTGTGTGTGTGTGTGTGTGTGTGTGTGTTCCCTGCCTTTTCATTGCGGTAGTCATAATAATAAAATGGAAACGTAAACAGTACATAACTGAGAAAAAATACATAAATGAAAAAACTATATATTTATTGCCTGGCAACAAAATTATTTTATTTTTAACAATTACCATTGTTTCAAAAAGTTTAAATAAATTTTCAAGTACTTTACTCTTGTTAAAACGTAAAAGGTTGCAGGTAAACTACCCCTTCCCCTTAACTGATCTTCACCAAAATCAAAATTCCTTGAGTCCTCTACAATTCAGGGACGTATGCAAAAATTATTTGATTCTGTTTGAATTTGCGGCTGTTATTGTTTGCCATAGAAAATACCCTTGTTAAAAAAACGTTGCAGGTAAACTACCCGTTTCCCTCAACCGATCTTCACCAAAAACAATAGGTCTTGAGAACTCTGCAATTTAGGGCTGTATGCAAATAATCTTTTGATTCTGTTTGAATTTGCGGCTGTTATCGTTTGCCATAGGAAATACCCTTGTTAAAACATAAAACGTTACAGGTAAACTACCCCTTTCCCTTAACCGATCTTCACCAAAAACAATAGATCTTGAGAACTCTACAATTCAGGGCTGTATACGAAACATTATTTGATTCTGTTTGAATTTGCGGCTGTTATCGTTTGCCAAAAAAAAATTTCCCTTGATTAAAAAAAACCGTTGCAGGTAAACCTACCCCTTTCCCTCAACCGATCTTCACCAAAAACAATAGGTCGTGAGTACTCTACAAATCAGGACTGTATGCAAAAAATTATTTGATTCTGTTTGAATTTGCGGCTGTTATCGTTTGCCATAGAAAAATATCGGTATGGAGAACCATACATGACTTCCATATTCTAAGATTTATATTTAAATCTTAATATCGCCTGCCAAGCGCGATATATTTTCTCTTATACATGATGTACATTAAAATGAAAAAATATTAATTTGATTGCTTGGCAACAAAATTATTTTATTTTTAACAATTACCATTGTTTGAAAAAGTTTAAATAAATTTTCAAGTACTTTACTCTTGTTAAAACGTAAAAGGTTGCAGGTAAACTACCCCTTCCCCTTAACCGATCTTCACCAAAATCGAGAATCCTTGAGACCTCTACAATTCAGGGACGTATGCAAAAAATTATTTGATTCTGTTTGAATTTGCGGCTGTTATCGTTTGCCATAGAAAATACGCTTGATAAAAAAACGTTGCAGGTAAACTACCCCTTCCCCTTAACCTATCTTCACCAAAAACAATAGGTCTTGAGTACTCTACAAATCAGGGCTGTATGCAAAACATTATTTGATTCTGTTTGAATTTGCGGCTGTTATCGTTTGCCATAGAAAATACCCTTGTTAAAAAAACGTTGCAGGTAAACTACCCCTTTCCCTCAACCGATCTTCACCACAAATAATAGGTCTTGAGAAATCTACAATTTAGGGCTGTATGCAAATAATCGTTTGATTCTGTTTGAATTTGCGGCTGTTATCGTTTGCCATAGAAAATACCCTTGGTAAGACATAAAACGTTACAGGTAAACTACCCCTTTCCCTTAACCGATCTTTACCAAAAACAATAGGCCACGAGTACTCTACAAATCAGGGCTGTATGCAAAAAATTATTTGATTCTGTTTGAATTTGCGGCTGTTATCGTTTGCCATAGTAAATACCATTGTTAAAACATAAAACGGTACAGGTAAACTACCCCTTTCCCTTAACCGATCTTTACCAAAATCAACAGATCGTGAGAACTCTACAATTCAGGGCTGTAAGAGAAACATTATTTGATTCTGTTTGAATTTGCGGCTGTTATCGTTTGTCAAACAAACAAAATTACCCTTGATAAAAAAAAACCGTTGCAGGTAAACTACCCCTTTCCCTCAACCGATCTTCACCAAAAACAATAGATCGCGAGTACTCTAGAAATCAGGGCTGTATGCAAAAAATTATTTGATTCTGTTTGAATTTGCGGCAGTTATCGTTTGCCATAGAAAAAAATCTACAGACACACACACACAGACAGACAGACACACACACAGACACTTTTCGGAAAACGACTTTTTTTCATGTTTTGAGTGTAGTAGAATCAGAATCTGCAATAATCTCGAACACGATTTTTTTTGCCATCACCATACTTCCATTCCTTAAGGAATATGGAAGTAAAAATCTACAGACACACACACAGACACTTTTCGGAAAACGACTTTTTTCATGTTTTGAGTGTAGTACAATCAGAATCTGCAATAATCTCGAACACGATTTTTTGCCATCACCATACTTCCATTCCTTAAGGAAGTAAAAGTCGTTTTCCGAAAAGTGTCTGTGTGTGTGTCTGTAGATTTTTTTTCTATGGCAAACGATAACTGCCGCAAATTCAAACAGAATCAAATAATTTTTTGCATACAGCCCTGATTTGTAGAGTTCTCAAGACCTATTGTTTTTGGTGAAGATCGGTTAAGGGAAAGGGGTAGTTTACCTATAACGTTTTATGTTTTAACAAGGGTATTTCCTATGGCAAACGATAACAGCCGCAAATTCAAACAGAATCAAAAGATTATTTGCATACAGCCATAAATTGCAGAGTTCTCAAGACCTATTGTTTTTGGTGAAGATCGGTTAAGGGAAAGGGGTAGTTTACCTGCAGCGTTTTTTTATCAAGGGTATTTTCTATGGCAAACGATAACAGCCGCAAATTCAAACAGAATCAAATAAGTTTTTGCATACGTCCCTGAATTGTAGAGGTCTCAAGGACTTTCGATTTTGGTGAAGATCGGTTAAGGGGAAGGGGTAGTTTACCTGCAACCTTTTACGTTTTAACAAGAGTAAAGTACTTGAAAATTTTATTTAAACTTTTTGAAACAATGGTAATTGTTAAAAATAAAATAATTTTGTTGCCAGGCAATAAAATTATAATTTTTTCATTTTAATGTAAATTATGTTTGAGTTAATATCTTTATATATACAGTGGAACTTGGTTATTACGGCCTCGGCTGTTACGTCAACTCGGGTGTAGCGTTATTTTGTCATAAGTCCGGTCGAACTGATATCTTTAACATTATAAAAATTCCCGGTTTTAACGTCACTAAATATTGTACTACTCTGTTATAGCGTCAAATATTTCTCAGATATTTTACTCTAAATTTCATATAAACGTATATATGTGCGCGCGCGCGCTAGCCCATGGCTACAGACATACATTGTATGCAAACAATAAGCACTGTAACAGGACTGCCGGCGCCAGCCATTTTACGTGCTCCAACGGATGGCTAGATCGATTTAAGGCCCGACACTCGATTTCCTTTGCAAAAATTTGTGGTGAGGCAAAATGCGTAGATCTGAACGTTACAGGCGATTGGGTGCGTAACACTTGGCCAGAAATTAGACGATCATATAAAGATGAAGACATCTTTAATGGACATGAAGCTGGAATTTTTTATAAATTAACTCCAGATAAGACTTTCAAATTTAAAAATGAAAAGTGCGTTGGTGGGAAGCTCTCTAAACAAAGAGTTACAGTTTTTGTTTGTGCGAACATGACGGGAACCGAAAAAAGGAAACTTTTAGTTATCGGGAAAAGTTTGCATCCTAGATGTTTTAAAAACATCAAAAAACTTCCTGTAAGTTACACTGCCAACATAAAAGCGTGGACGACTTCTAGTATTTTTGAAGATGACTTCTGTACGTGTGTATGTCACTGAACTCCTCCATGTATAAAATAATATATCGTTCGTGGCAGGTAAGCATATCTCAGTTATGTAATGTTTACGTTTCCATTTTATTAGTATGCCTACAGCAATAAAAAGGCAGGTAAGACACACACACACACACACACAAAATTCACGTTATTTCTGGCCTCACTCATGTTTATTTTCTTACATTTGCACGCTTTTTAAATGGAAAGTGCCGAAACCCATACCAACATAACGCGTGCAAGCCGAAAAAATGGACATCAATTTGCTTCCTGTGGATCGCTGGGCAATGTAACTGCACGTGTTTACAGAGGAACGATTCATAGACAGACTTTTCGTCTTTAGGGAATGAACCCTGTGCAAGATGCTGAGGGTCCATGAGTGACTTCGGAGCGCTCCTTCTTTTTCGCATGTTTATTCTGTGAAACATACACTGTAGATTCGCAGCTTTACTCTAAGCAACGCTCAATAGGAAATGTTGAAAATTTTTGTCCACAGTGTACCCTCATTCACACTAAACCTTCTCTGATGTTTTAATTACGGACATCATAATATTAAAACTTTGGAAACTTGAGCACTACTTAATGGAGATCAATCATTAACTTATACAAGCCATTAATTTTATGCATATTTTTTATATATATGTGTACAACGTTATCGGCAACAAAGAAGTAGTTTTTGTTAAAATTCCTTCTCGGGATATTTGGCCGTGGTCCAATGTTTTCTACAAAACCAGACGTTTCGGCAATGCCATCGACTTCCATCATCAGTGAATATCGAGTGCGATAACGTGAGGTGGTATATGTTAGTGACCACAGTACTGTGGTTAAGGCTGAAGCAGTAAGTAGAAAGAAGTAGTTTCTATGGTAATATTTCATTTCGAAAATTATTTTAAAAATAAATCTTAGAATATGGAAGTCATGTATGGTTCTCCGTACCGACATTTTGGTTAACAAATAACTCAATTTTGAGCACTCATAATAATTATTTAAACAATAATTATTCTTTACTTAATTATTTTTGCTAATTATACTTTAGCAAACCAGTACTTCGCATCCACTCTCTCTCTCTCTCACTCTCTTAAAACCCCCCATAAATTTGAGATCTCATTACTATTTCTGAATGGTATATTTAAGAAAAGACAAATGGTTATTAAATGTTGGACAGTCGATCTAGTTTTACGAGTACTTAGCTGCTGATAATATTCCAGTTGTTACGCCATAATTTGCAGTTCACTTTTTTATTAAACACTCCACCAAATGATTTAAAACTGTTATGTATTGTTCACTATTAACTTTTTCCCATAATTAAAGAACTTTACTTGTTGTAATATATTTATACAACCAACATTGGTAGGCTTACCCTTAATTTGTTGCGTAGGCCTACCGTCACTATTACGATGCGACTGTACGGTATCAAATTGTTCTGTCGACTGCGCCGAATTGGGCTTGCAAGTTGTATACTATGCCAGCCTGCTACGCATCGGTCACGTGGTTCCCATGGATCCCCACTTCGTCCCTTGTCTGGACACATAGAAAATTCTGGAAGCTGGTCGAAGCCGGAACTGCGTTTCAATTTTGGAAAACACGTGGTTCTTTCATGGTCCAACATGACGTCAGACTGATTATGAAAATTTCTTGCCTTATATGGTTAGGTCTATTCGTCTTGGGACGGCAATGCATACGTCATACACACTTAGTCACACCATCCAGATTTCTAAATACGCATTTCACCAATGGTTACATAGATTGGGAATTATTGAATAATATTAAAAAAAGGTTCTGCCCTTTTTGTTCCATTACATTTTTGTACATGACTCATAGTTACCAAGTGAAAAAAACAGAATATGGGCTATAGAAATGAAATTCCTCTATGTGTGTGTGTGTGCGTGCGTGCGCGCGCGTGCGTGCGCGTGCGTGCGCGTGCGTGCGTGCGTGCGTGTGCGTGTCCTCTCTCTCTCTCTCTCTCTCTCTCTCTCTCTCTCTCTCTCTCTCTCTCTCTCTCTCTCTCTCTCTCTCTGTGTGTGTGTGTGTGTGTGTGTGTGTGTGTGTGTGTGTGTGTGTGTGTGTGTGTGTGTGTGTGTGTGTGTGTGTGTGTGTGTGTGTGTGTGTGTGTGTGTGTGTGTGTGTGTGTGTGTGTGTGTGTGTAAACGAAGTAACAAAGAAACATAATCTTGTGCTTTTGTCTTCATATTTTTAAAAGTCTCACATAGTAACAGCATTCGTCATAACAGCGTGACATTATAACAAATATTTATATAGTCGTATTTTACTGTAGACAATAGTGTTTTGCTGCTAATTATTTTAATGTTCCTGTAAATACTCCCTGGCTGTATTTACCCATTGTGAACGTACTCCAGTTGTGAAGAATTTTACTACTATGATTGCCACGATTAGAACAACAAAGCATGTGTGTACACCCCGAGCGCTACAGGCGTGTGCGTGCAAGAATGCGTGTTGGAATCAATGCAAGCGCGCGCCTTGCACTGACCCCAAACGCAAACTGCTTGTGAGCATGTGTCCGCCAAACGGTGTAACGGTACAGAATTGTGGGGTTCTATATCAATTCAGTTTTAATTTTCAATTGTCAGTATGAACCTGTGAGGTGCCCCAGTAACCAGCAACACAATGTTAGCATAAACAAGGATGTCTAGACGTATTACATAACTGCCCCAGCAGCAGACTTTGTGAATAACAGTATGCAGTTTGTCACCACAGGAGTAACAACAGACAGCCAGCAGCAGCATACAGTGCAGCTGGTTAAGTAAAACGGTGGCCTCGGGTGCAAGATAGGCCGTAAAACAAATTCGGTCTATCTATCAAAGTAATAAAAAGCATAAAAGTGTATAAACATTGTAGCGCGCGGCCAACCTAAAAAACATCTAAGTGCGAAAAAGTTACGTCGGCCGACTTCATATTAACATACGGAGACATCAAATAAAACTAGAGAACATTTAATTTAAAATCAGTGAAATCAGTATAAACAGTGTAGGAGTGTGTATGGACTAAGAAAACTTTCAATTAATAAAAAGTGATCAGTGCTCGTACCGAGGAAGTTACGTGAACCGATACAATTATTAGACGTGAACAATGATTTTGATAATCAGTAACAGGAGAGATAAAATTATACCGCGATTTCCGAAGTGAGGGATAAAAAACGCACATCCTCAGTTGGAGGAAGATGAAGTAACTAAATCATACAATAAACCAGACGTTATTTGTTTAAATGTAAACTGTGTATCTCAAATAAGCCTGTCTGCAGCAGTTTTCGTCTGTACGACCTTGGACGAGAACCCGAAGGTAAGAGTTAATTCTCTCCCTCTCTCCTATGGCGCTACAGCCCAAGTCGGGCCCTCGCCTCCACCAATCTCCGCCTCCAATCCACTATATCCACTGCAACCCTCCTCCAGTTTCTTATCCCCATGTCTCTCGCGTCCTCTGCAACGCCATCTTCCCACCTCTTCCTCGGTCTACCTCTAGGTCTCGTTCCCTCCCATGTACCCAGCAAAGCCCTCTTAGGGTTCCTGCCATCCTCCATTCTCATAACATGTCCGGCCCAACGCAATCTTTGAATTCTTATAAATTTTGAGACTGGTATCTCTTTATATATTTGATACAGTTCGTTGTTGTATCTCAGTCTCCATGAGCCATTTTCTTGTATTGGGCCTATAATGCGTCTGAGGATTTTCCTTTCAAACGTGTCTACTATGTCGACTGTTTTCTGTGTGATTGCCCATGCCTCACACCCGTAGCATAGCACCGGTCTGATGACAGTCCTATATATTTTCATTTTTGTTTCCCTGTGCACATCCCCAGACCTAAATGATGGCAGCAATGCAAAGTACGCCTTGTTAGCCATGGTGATCCGTCTTTGGATCTCCGGCTCCTCTGATCCAGTCTTTGCTAGATTCACTCCGAGATACGTGAAATTGTCCACCACCTCAATTGTGTCCTCCTCTATCTCGATGTGGTTATGAACCTGGTCCGTTCTTGTTTGGATAAGCATTTTTGTTTTATCCATATTTATGGCTAGCCCAACTTCCTTGGCTTTGTTTTTAAGCTCTATAAATATTTCTTTAGCTGCCGTGATCCGTCTTGACATGATGTTAATGTCATCTGCATATGCGGCTATCTGTACAGTTTTATTTGTTAACAGATTGGAGCTATTTATTGATAAGCCTCTAATTACATATTCCAATGCAATATTAAATAGTGTTGGGGCCAACCCATCTCCCTGCTTTAGTCCCCGTGTAATATTTATGGGTTCAGTTAGTTGGCTATCCACCTTTACTTGGGCTTCAGTCTGCTGCATAGTAACTTGGGTTAATCTTACCAGCTTGCCTGGTATTCCAAATTCATGCATTAAGAGTTAATTATCAATTTGAATTAATTGAGTAGTTTCAGTGGCGCCCGAACAGGGACTCGAAGAGTATTTTATTATTTGCAATAAGTTATAGAGTTTCAGTGGCCCCGATACAGGGATGGCGAGTGTAATTTGTGATTACATTCGCCAGACATAATCAAGCTGCAGAACGGGTTATTTGAGAGGGAGGACGTTTTGGTAAATTATATAAACATAGTGAAATATTAAAAGGGTTAAGTTAATATTGGATAGGATTGAAATTTCTATGTAACATTTTATAAACTTATAAAAAATGGCAGGGAATAATGACGATGTCAATGAAATAACTAGTGTTGACAATTGTGATGAATCAAATATTATGAGTAATTTTGAGATACATTCGACTCCAAGTGCGAGTCAAGATAAAATAGAAGTAAATTTAACAGATCCAAGTAATTTGACTGAGGACTCGGGAGTACAGTTGACTCCAACCTCAACAAAATATAGTAACAAAGTAGAAAATGATATGATGAGTGTTATACTAAATCAATTAGAGAAAATGAACAGTAATTTTAATAATAAATTTGATGTACAGAATAGCCGTTTTGACAATAATGATATAAAATTTAATGAATTTAAAAGTGAATTTAACAGTAAACTTGACACTAAATTTGAGGAACAGAGTAGACAGTTTAACGAATTGAAATACGAATTAAATGAAACGTTGAGTCATTCATTAAAAAGTATGAATAACAGAATTGAGGAAGTAGAGAGTAGTATGACAGAAAAAATCGATAAACAAATACAGGAGGTAACTGAAAATTTTGAATGTAAAACAAATGAGAATTATAATGATATGTGTAAAAACGTGGCGTTAGAGAATGAGATTAATGTTGAAAGTGATAAGGAAGATTTTGTTGAAGTAGAGTTTAGTAATGAAGTGTTGTTAACAAATGTTAATCAGTTAGAGAGAGAGAGTATGAAGAGAGTGTACATATTATGTCGGCCGACGTAACTTTTTCGCATTTAGATGTTTGTTAGGTTGGCCGCGCGCTACAATGTTTATACACTTTTATGCTTTTTTTTATTACTTTGATAGATTGACCAAATTTGTTTTACGGCCTATCTTGCACCCGAGGCCACCGTTTTACTTAACCAGCTGCACTGTATGCTGCTGCTGGCTGTCTGTTGTTACTCCTGTGGTGACAAACTGCATACTGTTATTCACAAAGCCTGCTGCTGGGGCAGTTACGTAATATGTCTAGACATCCTTGTTTATGCTAACATTGTGTTGCTGGTTACTGGGGCACCTCACAGGTTCATACTGACAATTGAAAATTAAAACTGTATTGATATAGAATAAAATTGAAACTGGGGTAGCACACAATTCTGTACCGTTACAATACCCCCCCCCCCCAATGAGAGGTTGAAGGCCGAAGCCTACAAACTCTCATTGCCTAAAACCTAAGAGGATCAGTAAGGATATGGCACCGCAACCCCCCTGAACTCTCTACTAAAATCATGGGTCCTTACCCCCCTAGTCTGGTGGCTGCAGCAGCACCCATCCGCTCTTACTGGACTTCTCTGTGCGAGATCCCAACACCATAAGCTCGGACAGACACCCGCCACAGTATCACCCGACTCTAAAACATTGGATTAAAAAATTAACAAACGGCCTTCCATCCCTCCATATCCCACAACTGATTTGTTTCCTCTTAGCCGTACTGGTTCATTGACAAAGTACTGGTCCATTTTTTATTATAAAATAATCTTAACCCTAGAAAATACAGTGTTAACAAAACACTATAGATATTCAGTAGTACATATACGTTCCAGTCAAATTAAATAACGTTCCCCATAAAATATTGCCCAGCCAAAATAACACATCAATTATACAAAATTGCATTAAATCTCAACAATTTATTACTTATCATTATTCAAGAATATTTATACTTAGCTACTATATATTTTTTCTTTTTTTTTTCTACTACCCCCCTTTTAGTCCCTTAACCCCTGATACCCGTTACACTCTACTGTGTGCAGCACTAGACTTCTTGGCCCTCGCAGACCTCAATCTAGCCGTAATCACATCTCCCTCGTGACCTGTAACTGGGTCACCGCCTAATCCACACTCACTATTTCCCCCCCCCCTGGACTGTAGCACCCAGTTGCTTCCACAAGGACTGATGCGGAAGGGGTGGACATTTTTTTCTTTTATTCCACTTCCATCCTTGCTTCGGCGTTACAATAAAATTCAGTTTACTACTTACTGGTATTGAGTAATACGCCCCTAATGGACTACCACCCCTATCTGGGTGAAAATAGCCCTGTTCCAAAATTTTATAGATTCCCCCAAAAAATAACCCCCCTACTAAAGTCTAACAAACCACTGGGTTAACAAAACAAAACAAACCACAAGCCGGTTATATCAAGTAAAATTTATGATTTGTTACAATTAACTACTTTCACGGTCATGATCGGTGAGGTCATGGCCGCACTTAGGTGGGGGAATCTACAGTTAAACATAAAATATGGATTGACATTTATAAAGGTTACTTGAACAGTAATATACACATCTTAGGTTTCCAAACATTATCTTAGCCTGAACATTTTTGATTATATCCATACAAAATTTCCTTCAGTTTTCAATTTTAAATGAATATTGTAATCATTATATTTTTTCATCATTTTATTATTTAATCTACCATTACATTTGGAATTTGAATCAGAATAAATTTAAATTTATTATTAAAAATCATCTTTTCAATTACTTTAATTACCAAATTAATTTGATTTAATTCCACAAACTCTAAGTTACAGTAATTACCTCATTATTATTTGGTCTGTAAAAAATTAGCTTCATTTCTTTTATGTCACAATAAGATTTTGCTCAAGGTACTGATTCATCAAGATACAACAGTTATCAACTTCAACACCTGGCTGTAAACATTAGTCAAAACATACAACACACCTATTTTCTAAAACTTCCGGGCTGAAAGGCCGTGGTCGATTGCTTAAAATGCTGCTAAACGTTTCGGCCGCACCACCGGTGGCCATCTTCAGTAGCAAAAAATAAAAGAAATGTGTTCGATAGATGATACGCCGAACACGTCTCCCAATGGACTGGGAACAAGCAACAGTGAGTACTTCCGCTCTGGGCTTTGCGGTTGTGCGTCGCAGAGACGAACCGCACGGGAACTGAGTTCCGAGCTACCATCTGGAGCTCCTGCCTCGTGGCCCTGCCCAAGTAGGGCGCGTGCTCTATAGCAGGCCTTTCTCGGCTGTTGTGCTAGCCTACGCTAGCGCAGTATACACCGAGGGCGTTTCCACGAATCACCTGGGCGTATATACGGTACCTTCCCAGCCCAGTCACTAGAGGATTGCCTGGGAACCTCGCCGCACGTGCATAAAATTTGCGTGCAAGCCGCCTGAAAGTGTCGTCTAAGGAGCGGACGCCAAGTCCTCTCCTTAGAAGGCGAGATGAGAAGCGACGGGGGACTTTGGCCGCTAGCCGAAGCCCCCTGTCGAGGACGCTCTGCAATTTCTTTTTATGCATTGCGGCGAGGTAACCCCAGACCGGGCAGGCGTAGGTAATGACCGGCAGCAGATACGCGCCGACGATCATCCTACCCAATTTCCTGGTCATGGCTGAGCTGATCAGGAGTGGAAACAGTGCGCACAGGCGAGTGGATGCTCGCTTAAGAACTGTCTGTGCGTGGGTACGCCAGGTGAGCCGACGGTCAAGGTGTAAGCCGAGGTACTTGACCTCGTTGGACCAGCGCAAGTACGTTCTGCCGATACGTAGTTGCCTAACGGGGTTCTTCCGTCGCTTGGAGAATTCGACGGCTACACTCTTGGTGGCGTTGAGTTGCACTCTCCAATTCTCAGTCCAGTCCACGAGCGTGTCGAGCTGGCGCTGCAGTCGTAGGACGGCCCTTTCCTCATGACGATCGGCCGTAAATACGGCCGTGTCGTCAGCGAAGAGGGCCATCTGGACTCCAGGCTGTCTCGGCACGTCGTTGACGTAGATCGAGAACAGAAGGGGGCCTAGAACACTACCTTGAGGGACGCCGGCTGTGATTCGTCTCTCGGAAGAGACAGAATCGCCAACTCTCACGCAGAAGGTCCTCTCCGTCAGAAAGCTAGCAACCAGATGGAGGTAGCAGTCCGGGAGCTGGACTTCCCTAAGTTTGAATAAAAGGCCATCATGCCATACGCTGTCGAAGGCTTTCTCAACATCTAAGAAACAGCCAACGGTCCGTTCTCTCCGACACCCGGCTTCCGTGATGCTTTCCAAGAGTCTCATCAGTTGATGAGTGGTCGAATGCCCCACACGAAAGCCGAACTGTTCGGGGACCAGCACGTCAAAGTTGGTTAGATGTTCTCGTACACGACGCTGTACGAGGCGCTCAAAAACCTTGGACGTAGCGGAAAGTAGGCTGATAGGCCGGAGGTTTTCCGAGCGGGTGGTATCCTTTCCCTGCTTCGGGATCACGATAACCGTCGCCTTTCTCCATTTCTTGGGAAAGTAGGCCAGTCTAAGACACGCGTTGAACAAATCAGTCAAGAATTGAACTCCAGGCTCGGGAAGAAGTCGTAGAGCGGTGTTGGTAACACCGTCCGGGCCTGGAGCCTTTCTTGGCTGAAGTTCAGCGAGCCGATCTGAGACCTCTTCCAAAGAGATGGGTTCGGGCTCCGCCGTGATCGGAAGAGACAGAAAGTCTTCCACAGCCATCTCGACTTGTTCGTCGAAGTCCCAGTCCATGGGCGGGTTGGGAGCGAACTGACGCTCGAAACACAAGCCCAAGTACTCGGCCTTCTCCTCCGGGCGACCCAGGAGTCGACCGAACGGTCCAACAATGGCGGGAAGTGGAGGTCGGCGCCTCCGTCCCGTCAATGCGGTAGGTATTCTGTACGGGTGAGATTGCGGGTCCGCATCCCCCGTTCGGGCCACGTCGAGTTCCCAACAGCTACGTCGGAACGCCTTCAGACTGCCACGCAGTCGTCCGGTGAGCCGATTGTATGCTGCCTTATCGGCCGGATCACGGGTCCTCTGCCAACGTTTCCGGAAGTAATTCCTCTCGCGAGCGAGAAGAGAGACTTCCTCAGGGATGCGTTGGTAGTCAGGCGTGAAGCCAGCTCGCGTACGTGAAGACACGCCTATAGCCGAGATGATTGCCTCTTCGATTCCCGCAACTGCTTCGTCTAGGAGGCGAACGGAATCGAGTGGGGCCGCTGGCGGCAATCTACGGCACAAGGCCGGGCCGTAGCGATCCCAATCGATGACCTTCTGCTTGTCAGAACGTGCATAGGCGTGCTGGGTAGCGACGTGGACCAAGATAGGGTTGTGGTCGGATGTCAGCTCCGTAAGTGAGAATACCTCGACCGGACAGACAATTCCTTGGGTCACCGCGATGTCCAGAACATCGGGAGCCGCGTTAGGCAGTGACGGAAAGAACGTGGGTTGCGCTGGACCAAACACCATCGCCCGGCGCGATTCAACAAAACTGAGCAAGCGCCTCCCGTTCGGAGTAGTCAGGCGACTATTCCAAACGCGATGCTTGCAATTCAGATCGCCGGCCAAAATTACCCTTCGATGGGAATCGAAGATGACGTCCAGGTCGCTGACAAGGAGTTCAGCTTGTGGGGGCTTGTAAGCTGAGACCACGAGGACGCCGCCAAGAGCTCCGTGGACCTCAATGGCGGTGGCCTCTAGGTTGGTAAGCTGCGAGTAGAGGGAAAGTGAGCGTATGAGAACACTTCCGGGTTCCAGTTGAAAACACTACCGGGTTCCAGTTCATGACGTCATAGAGGCACTGGCAGCTGGTGTCCGAGCTGTCCATGTGACGTCACTGTTTTGTGTGTGTGTGTGTGTGTGTGTGTGTGTGTGTGTGTGTGTGTGTGTGTGTGTGTGTGTGTGTGTGTGTGTGTGTGTGTGTGTGTGTGTGTGTGTGTGTGTGTGTGTGTGTGTGTGTGTGTGTGTGTGTGTGTGTGTGTGTGTGTGTGTGTGACTGAAACACTTCCGTGTTCCAGTTCATGACATCACACAGAGGCTCAAGTCGCTGGCGTCCGTATGGCTAAAACCTGTTTCAAGACGTCACGGAGGCCGCGGTTTCTGCATGTCCAAAATTTGGTAGCCGAAAACAATGTGTAGCGGATGGGGGTACCCGGAATTCGGCGGTTGCCCGGAGAGGCGATGTCATCGGGTACCGTTACTCGAAATTTTGGGGGTATCGGTTACCGTTACCCGAAATGTTTAAATCAACGGATGGGGGTACCCGAAATTTGCATGACAGAGGCCCTGGCAGCTGGTGTCCGAATGTTAAAACACTTCCGCGTTCTGGTTTATTTTGATGTAACAAAATAATCGTTCTCTCTCGAAATTTTTTTAATGTCAGAATTTTGGTACCCTAAATGATTAAAACAACGGATGGGGGTACCCGAAATTTGTGGGTACGCCCACATGACGACGACGTAGAGGGCGTGATGTCTGAAATGTTTAAATCAACGGATGGGGGTACCCGAAATTTTCGGTGTCTGAAATTTAGTACCCGAAATGTTTAAATCAACGGATGGGGTTACCCGAAATTTTTGGTGTCCGAATTTTGACACCCGAAATGTTTAAATCAACGGATGGGGGGGGGTACACCCTAAAACAAGTCCTGTATGTCTAAACTCTGGACGGGGAGGAGAAACCGTTACGCGAAATTGATCGGTTAAAATTTGGGACAATAGGTACCTGACGGGTTCCGAAATTTGGTGATTAATGACATCCCGACGCGGTTCCTCCGGTACTCAAAACCGGATATTGTATTATTATAATGTTTATATTGTGTTAATATAAAACAGATGCATCGATTTGAATACTGTTTAGAAAACATATATTCTTATCATGCGTTACTAAAATTGTTAACTGAATAAATATATTTACTCCTGTGACGATTCTCCTGTAAACCAGTCAAACAGCATCTAAGCTGGTACAAGCGGTGTGTGTGTGAAACACTACCACGTTCCGTTAATGTATTCAAAGAGGAACTGATAGCTGGCGTCCGTGTTTTATAAAGCTCTGTGTGTGTGTGTGTGCGCGTGTGTGTGTGTGTGTGTGTGTGTGTGTGTGTGTGTGTGTGTGTGTGTGTGTGTGTGTGTGTGTGTGTGTGTGTGTGTGTGTGTGTGTGTGTGTGGTTTATTGTCAGACGTTGAGCTGTCTCAGGCAAGTTGTTGTAAGATGTAGCGCTATAAAAACCGGTTTCTGCTACATTCCATGCTGCTACATCTCAACTGCTTTTGCGCTTATTCAAGAATGATAGGAATAATTGTTTTGTATAAGTGGTATAATAATAAAAATAACGTAGGTTATGGTTTATATATATAAGTTTTAATAATATCGAAAGCTTTTACAATCAAATCATAAGCTATAATTTTTTTCTGTCTCTACACACACACGTTCTCTATTCACAAGACAATTATAATTGAGCAAATTATACGCGCTCTCTCTATATACATAACTAAACAAAATAGACACTTTATCTATATATATATATATATATATATATTTACATAATTATACAAAATAATCTTTTTTCTCTCTCGCTTTCTCTCTCTTTTGCAGCCTTGAAGGTTCTCTCTCTCTCTCTCTATATATATATATATATACACATATACACACACACACATATAATTAACAAAATAATAATTACATTTACTACAACCAAAACAAGCCTTATATGTCTAAAATAATAATAATAATTAATAACATACAATATTACAATGTTGATGTGTAATATATTAATAATAACATACTGAATGTAGACACACATCAAATGATAATTAATATGGTGTTAACTACATGTGTAAAATGGTACACCAAAACCTTGAATTCAACTCTTTTTAGTATTTTAGATAATAACAGTCGTAACAACGCTTATAAAGCGCACATCCAGTGGAATTATGCCTTAACCAATTACATTTTTTCGTCAAAATAATTTTTTAAAACAATTGTTCTTCAGAGTGTAAATTCTCTCCACTCACAAGCACTCAGAATGTTACAGTGGTCACCATATGGTGGTGAACGACATACATCTCCCTCGCATTCGCACAAACACATAACATCGAAACAAGGTTTCTGTAACTATGAGAGAAATCTTTTAAAAAATTTAATTACACATAAAAATTTAATTAACACTTTAATGATTGTTTATCTCAACTTTTTATGTTATAAACCACATACGTTTTTTAATAATTAAAAACAGAATATAATTTCCTACAATTAATAATACTTGATCAAATACAAAAGAATGTAGACACATCAAATGATAGTTAGTGTGGTATTAAAAAAACATGTATTCTGAATTAAAGTCATTTTGATATCTTAGATAACAACAGACGCGACAACGGTTACGAAGCGGACATCCGCTAGAGTCATGCCTTGACCACTCATATTTTTTTACTAGCGAGGTATACGCTGTACCAGTAAAATTATACATCATATAGTATATCTGATTAACCAGCTTTGTTTTAGCAATTAGCAAATCTTTTATTTGAAGATATTCAATATTATGGTTGTTACAATAACTAATTGATGTTTTGAAGAGTTTGAAAAACTCATTACGAATAAATACTTTCATTTTGTAAATATTCTTTCCGTTTCGTATTGATATCCATCTACTCAGTGTCTTACGATTATTTCTAAAATTATAATCGAATTTAATCATGTTGCATTGACAATATAATCTATTATTACCATTTATTTCTCTGTTTAAAAGTTTTTCTACAATATTAGATCCAAGCAACACCTTGTTCTTTCTCTGAAAATGAATAGTTAACATTAAAAAACGACAAAAAAAATAGAGAAGTCTACTTCATCATTTAAAAACATTTTACTATTAATGTTATTATTACTATTATTATTATAATAAATCAATCCTGTTCTCGTTTATTTGGTCTGGAAAAAAAGAGAAAAAATTAATACATAACCACTTCTGTATAAGTAATTATTAGTGGTACTGAAATATCATACTCACATAATCAATATCCAACTGCACGCTCACTTTCTCGTTCGCCAGCGGAGTGTGTGAGGTTACGCATAGTGATAGGACACAAGGCTTCACAGCTTTCAATTGCTCCTCTGTAAATACGTCACATCATCTTTTAGGTAGGTATACATAGAACAGTTTATCCTCCGGCTGAGGACAGGCTCCGGTATCTTCCAAATCTACCACAACTGACTCCCCGAATTTCGTTTTCACAAATTTCATGTGAATTATATGATACTTTACTCCTAAAGAAAGACTTGACAAGTCTCTTTTTGGTAAAAAATTTTCAACTGTCTTCGCGTTCGCAACGATTCCTTCCATGGCGAGTACTGATGACTGCACAGGGAAACACTGGCGTATTTATTCTGTTTCCCCCGACCACGTTCCTTCCTTCTAAAGCGTCATCTCCTTCGGTCACGACACCCTACCCCGCACCTCCACCGCAACGGTAACGGCTATAATTTTGCTTCCTACCCCACCCCGCGTCGTCACGGGCCACCATCTGCTTTCGGTCACGACCGGACGATGACATTATACCCCGCACCCCCACACCGCACCCAGAGCCTCGCCACCACCCCGCACCTCGCCTACATATTTTGTTCAATTACTTTGTCTGTCGCTCCGCAACGACCGGGTTTACCCCCCCACCCCACCCCCACCCCACTCGAGTCCGTCGGTCACGGTCACCCCGCACCCCACCCTGCGTCGTCTCGGGCCACCATCTGCTTTCGGTCACGACCGGTCGTACAACCCAGCCCCCGTACCCCGCACCCTACATCCCGCGCGAGGCGACTCAACGAGCGCGCTTCGGCCAAGGTCGCCGGCATCCTGTACTCCGCACCTCGCCTACCTCTCGGTCACGGACACCGGCTGCAACCTAGCTCCCTACCCCGCACCGCCATCCCACACCTTTACCCCGCACCGCATCGGTCACGGACGTCGGCTTCCTACACCGCACTCCCCACCCCACCCCACCCACCGCAACGCGCGTCGTCGGTCACGACCGGACGACTACCTACCCCGCACCGCTGCTCCTCGCGAGCCCGATCGGTCAAGGGCGCGCGGCGACAGAGTCACCGGTTACCGGACTGTCTATATAGGGAACCGACGACGCGAAGCCGGCCTCACTCCTTTCGCAATGACCGACAACAGCAGCAGCAGCAGCAGCGGCAGCAACAGCGAACACCGTGCTATCAATGGTAATGTAATTACTATAAAATTTATGATACTTGACAATACACTAAACACACAAACAGTATTATTAGATTACAAACACACGATTGTTGATAAGATTTGTAGCGAAGCCGTAGCATTAAATAATTATATAAAATGGTATTTAGCAGTTCGTGTATCTTTTAAAAAATTAATAAACACCGAAAATATTTATTGTAATGCGGTATTCAGATCGCGTACAGAACTTAAGTCACAGTATGACGATATCGATGAACAGTATTCGATAGCTAGCGAGAAAATAATGGAATCCGTTGACAAATTCACGCGTGACGGAAGCGGGTGGGTCGAAAATGGTGTCGAGTCGGTGGAAATAAATATTACAAAATACAATCCTCTTGTGGGGTCGAGCTTTCTACCTACACCATCGAAATTGTCGCACAGTAGGAAAGGAATTATTAATGTGAAAAATTTAGAAGATGAAAAGTGTTTCTTGTGGTCTGTGCTCGCCTGTATACACCCGATCGCGTGTAACCCACATCGCGTTAGCCATTACCTTCCGTACGAAGAAGAAATAAACATGAAGGACATACCTTATCCCGTCGCAGTCAATAAGATAAAACGTTTTGAAAAATTAAACGAAAACATATCCGTTAACGTTTTTGGCTACGAAGGCGAGGTATATCCTTTACGTATTACTGAACACCGCGGTCGAAAGTACCACGTAAACCTACTGCTACTGTCCGACGCGAACACTACTCACTACTGCCTCATACGGAACCTTTCGCGTATGCTTTCGTCGTTGTCAAAACGAAACGGCGCTTCGTTTTACTGCAACTACTGTCTACACCGATTTTCGGACAATAAAGATACTAACGCGGCGCGAAAACGAGTTGAAGAACACGAACGCAACTGTTCTCAGCATGCAGTACAGAAAGTAAAACTTCCTGACGAGAACGAAAAGTGGATGTATTTTAAAAACTTTTCACTTTGTCACCGCGTACCTTATACGGTATACGCTGACTTCGAATCGTTTATTGTTCCGACCACCGGTAAAAACGTGGCACATCATATACCAGCCAGTTTCTGCTATGTGATAGTTGACTGGATGGGAAACGCCGTCAAGGAACCTGTAATATACCGCGGTAAAGACGTGGTGGACACGTTCCTTCGTGTGCTTTTAGTCGACGTTCAACGACTCGATAGAAAGTTTAATAAACCGATCCAAATGACAGCGGCCGATGAACGGTCATTCCGAAACGCTACGCACTGTCATCTGTGCAAGAAGGCGTTAACGGATGACACGGTTCGAAACCATTGTCACATAACGGGAAACTATTTAGGCGCTGCTCACAATGCGTGTAATATAAATTACAAAATACCAACACACGTTCCGGTTTTTTTCCATAATTTAAGTGGCTATGACTCGCATCATTTGATGCAAGGTTTCGGAAAGTACAAGGAAGATGAAATAACGTGTATCGCTACTACAAGCGAACGTTACATCTCCGTTACACTCGGTCAGCTCCGGTTTCTCGATTCTCTGCGGTTCATGAACGCGTCACTTGAAAAACTCGTCTCCAACTTATCCGCGGATAAATTTAAAATCCTTAATCAATTTTACACGCGTAATGTTAATTTACTGTTGCGTAAAGGCGTGTACCCTTACGAATACGTTACGGACGATTCAAAATTTGACGAGAGGCAGTTACCGGACCGCGAACATTTTTACAACGGGTTGACAGAGTCGGATATAAACGAAGAAGATTACGCGCACGCTCGAGCGGTTTGGTCGGCTTTCGACATGCAATCGTTCGGTGATTATCATGACCTTTATTTAAAAACGGATGTACTACTGCTTGCAGATGTATTTGAAAACTTTCGAAACATGAGCCTGCAGTACTACGAACTCGATCCGTGTAACGTTTTTACCACCGCCGGTTTAGCGTGGAACGCGATGCTGAAAATGACAGGAGTTAGGTTAGAGTTACTCCGCGATATAGACGTACACCTGTACATCGAAAGAGGTATCCGTGGCGGCTTAGCAGCAATTTCTAATCGGTACTCCAAGGCCAACAAGCCGTACATTCCCGATTATGACGCAAGCAAGCCGCATAACTATTTACTCTACCTCGATTGTACCAACCTGTACGGAACGGCTATGACACAGCCTTTACCACTGTCAGGTTTTCGATGGTTGGAACGTACAGAGATCGATACGTTGAACGTGCACACGTTACGTGACGATGATGACACCGGTTATATCCTGGAAGTCGATCTGGGGTATCCACATTACCTACACGACTTACACAGTGACTACCCTTTAGCACCCGAAAAGTGTACTATTACGGACAGTATGCTTTCACCGTACTGCTATCGCATGAAGCTGTTAAAAGACTTTGTGTGTAGTAACGGTAAGGTAGAGAAACTGATAACGTCCCTCGAGGACAAGACAAAATACATTGTTCATTACAGAACATTGAAACTCTACCTCGAACTAGGAATGGAGTTGAAAGCGATTCATCGTGTGTTAGCATTCACACAGTGCCTATGGTTGAAACCTTTCATCGATTTTAATACGGAGCGACGAAAGGAAGCCAGAAACACCTTTGAAAAAGACTTTTTTAAGTTAATGAATAACGCACCGTACGGAAAATCGTTGGAAAACGTACGGAAGCGAATCGATTTCAAGTTAGTTCCAAACGAGAAGAAACTTCACAAACTAACCGCTAACCCCAGGCTACAACATTTTTTCATCTATAACGAGGACCTGGTAGGTCTCACGATGAAAAAAATATCCATTACACTGAACCGACCTTTGTACGTTGGGTTCAGTGTATTGGATATTAGTAAGCTGATTATGTATCGGTTCCATTACGGATTCACGATGAATACGTACGGGTCACGTGCACGTCTATGTATGACGGACACTGACTCTCTGTTGTACGAAATTCGCACCGACGATGTGTACAAAGACATGGAGGAGCATCTCGAACTCTTTGACACGTCGGAGTACCCTAAGGCACATCCGTGCTATAGTGAAACAAACAAGAAAAAGTTGGGTACTTTTAAAGACGAAACAAATGGAATACCGATACTTGAATTTGTCGGGTTGCGCGCAAAATGTTATTCATTCGTTACGGCAAACGATAAAGAGAAAAAGGTAGCGAAAGGTGTGCCACGTTCCGCGATAGCTACACAGTTGAAACATCAACTTTATAAGCAATGTGTAAAGACCACTTCTCAAACTTATACTACGGCGCAGACTATCCAAAGCGAAAAACATAACATATACACAAGAAAGCTTACAAAATTATCGCTGTCACCATACGATGACAAACGATATGTCTTGGATGACGGTGAAACAACACTGGCGTACGGTCATTATAAACTCTGTCAACCCAGACGCGAGATAATTCAGCAAGCGAGAAAATCCGTTATAAATTATGCGTTCGATATACGTTGATATAAGACTCGCTTGCAGGAGCAACACACTGTCAGTAACGACGATGAAGTCGGTGAGGTTCAGTGAAAACGTAACGGTATATCTCGTACCAAAATTTTGCGATTCGCGTTTCGGGTGGCGATATGGAAAACGTACGCAAAACTATTGCAAAAGAATTGCACAGACCGGTGAGAAGGAACTTTCCCAGACGTGCGGTGGAGGTGAAGGGGTTACACGATCTCTACCAAGCGGATTTGGTGGAAATGATACCGCATGCCAAGTTGAACAAGGGGTACAAATATCTAATGACGGTAATAAACGCATTTAGCAAGTATGCATATGCGATTCCCTTAAAAACTAAATCGGGTGTTGAAGTAGCACATGCTCTCGAACCAATAATTGTAAAAAATAAAATGAAATACCTGCAAACGGATAAGGGGAAAGAGTACTTTAACACTACCGTACAAGCTTTACTAAAGAGATACAACGTCAAACACTATTCAACGTATAGCGAGAAGAAAGCGTCCATCGTAGAGCGATTTAATCGTACGTTGAAAACGAACATGTACCGCGCGTTCAGCGAGCAAGGCCATTATCGGTGGTTGTCGCTTTTGCCTAAATTGGTGATGGACTACAACGACAGAGTGCATAGAACTATAGAGATGAAGCCGCGACAAGTCGACAAGAGCAACGAGCAAATTGTGTTGGAACGAATAAGAAAAAATACCGTACCGCGGAAAGTGAGCAAGAAACATAAGTTTAAAATAGGCGATCGAGTGCGTATCAGTAAATACAAAATCACATTCGCTAAAGGTTATACACCAAACTGGACGAACGAGATATATACAGTGCACAGAGTTCAGCCAACCGTACCGGTTACGTACTTGTTGAAAGATCACACGGGTGACGTTGTAAAAGGTGGGTTTTATGAACAAGAATTGAGTAAAACCAGCGTTGGTGATGTGTATCTCGTTGAGAAAATATTACAACGTAAAGGTGATCGCGTGCGAGTGCGCTGGCTCGGCTTTGATGGTAAACACGATTCGTGGATACATAAAAATGATCTGATATAATAACATTACCACAGTATTTAACCGAACGTAAATGAGTTAAGATGAAGATTGAACAACAATCGTTAAAGTTAAATGTTAAGAACGTAGACTCTGCTAAGTACAACGGTGAAGTTGCATATAATAAACACAGTCCACTGTTTCCAAACACAGTTCGATGTATCGTGTGCGGCGGATCATGTAGCGGGAAGTCAAACGTTGCCTTTAACATGTTATTCGATTCAAACGGACTGCGATTTCAGAACCTGTACGTGTTCTCCAAATCGTTATTTCAACCAAAATATCGTATGTTGGAAGACATTTTTAATACTCTCGCTGACGAAGGAATGACGTACTTCACATACAGTGAAAACGATAAAGTACCACCTCCGCACGAAATTGTACCTAATTCAATCATGTTGTTCGATGATGTGGTATGTGAACGGCAGAATAACATACGAAAATATTTCGCTATGGGACGGCATAGCGGTGTGGACACTTTGTACCTTTGCCAAACGTATAGTCTGGTGCCAAAGCAACTGGTGCGTGATAATGCCAATTTCTTGGTTTTGTTCAGACAAGATGATCTCAATTTACGTCACGTTTATAACGATCACGTTAACACAGATATGAAATACGAAGAGTTCAAAGCGATGTGCGCCGAAGCGTGGAAGGATCGTTACGGATTCATAGTCATCAACAAGGACTCACCGATAAACGCAGGTAGATACAGAGTGGGTTTCGATCGTTTTATACATAAATAGAATAGTTTGTGCAAGAAAGTCATCAGTGTCAAGATGGATGACAAGCAACTGACACATGAAATCGATGCAATTAGCGATAACATAAGACAAAAGTATCGCGCGTTGAAACATGACATCAGAGAGAGCGATGAAGCGTTAACGAGAAAGTACAAACCTCTTTTGGAACCGTTAACCCAGATTTCGGAAAAGTTGAATGACTCCAGTGATAAAATTAAAAAAAAAATAAAAGTTGAAGATGAAGATACGAAGGCAGCTGTTGAGACGAAAACACCATCACAACCTCGTTTCCTCAGAACGGAAGTGTTGGCACAAACGCCTGATGTCGAAACACCGAACGTAACTCTTGAAGAGTTTTTATCAACACCCGAAGGTCGACACGAAGCACAAGAATACGTTGAACAGTCTGTCGAAGGTCCGCTCGCGAGGAAATACTTACTGCTCGCGTTGTCTGATGATCGAGATAAGAAGATGGATCATACATACGGTGTTCGTAACGTTGAAGATAAATGGATGGTAGGCAATTCGGTGTTGATTGGTTGAGATCAATCAAGACGATAGCTTCTACATAGCTGGAAAACGATACAGAGGCACACCGGGCCTCTACGAACTTATGTTTATGAAAGAACCCGACAAGAGCGTCTACGATGAAAACGATTTAGCAGCGTACAGGTCTATATTGTCGGACACTAACGCTTATAAACGTTATTATTTACCCGGTGCTAAAGTAAATACAAACAAAGGTTTAAAGTACAGAGAGATAATCGCTCGATTGTTCCCACCACGCAGCGGACGTGGTATTGATTACGTACATTGGAACGATCCCAACGAACTGGTTGAACGGTTGAGACTGCTGGTAAGTTCAAAACGCACCGGTCACACCGGACACGACAACGAAATCATCTCAGTAGTAGAGGAATTACGTGAAGCCAACATTATCGTATAAATTTTATGAACGTCGGTGTAACAACTCATTGTTGTCAACACTGTCGACATGTGCGGATTAGATTTGACACCTGACTTTGAAGTCGAAAACGAGAGACTGAAAACCTTTACATCATGGCCTGTGTATTTCATCAGTCCGACCGCTATGGTTGCCGCAGGCTTTCATTACACAAATGAAATTGACAGGGTTCGATGTTCATTTTGCGGTATAGAAATCTTTCGTTGGAAAGAGGGTGACGATCCGATTGTGTTACACACGCGATGGTCACCACAGTGTCGTTACTTAAAACGGTTAGCACATCATTTGTAGCGTGCAGTCGTACAATGGTTGTGGACAAGTTCGGTAGACATCAAAGCGCCGTGAGCGTGCGACGTGAAACAAAAAGACAATTACGCGATACTGTAGGATTTAAGATTACGAATGATGGGCATATAGAAGTAGAGGGAAAGTGAGTGTTCGAAAACACTTCCGGGTTCCGAACGAAAACACTACCGGGTTCCAGTTCATGACGTCATAGAGGCACTGGCAGCTGGTGTCCGAGCTGTCCATGTGACGTCACTGTTTTGTGTGTGTGTGTGTGTATGTGTGTGTGTGTATGTGTGACTGAAACACTACCGTGTTCCAGTTCATGACGTCATACAGAGGCTCAAGTCGCTGGCGTCCGCATGGCTAAAACCTGTTTCAAGACGTCACGAAGGCCGTGGTTTCTGCATGTTCAAAATTTGGTAGCCGAAAACAATGTGTAGCGGATGGGGGTACCCGGAATTCGGCGGTTGCCCGGACGCGCAGAGGCTATGTCATCGGGTACCGTTACTCGAAATTTTGGGGGTATCGGGTACCGTTACCCGAAATGTTTAAATCAACGGATGGGGGTACCCGAAATTTGTGGGTACGCCCTAACCGGGTTCCAGTTCATGACAGAGGCCCTGGCAGCTGGTGTCCGAATGTTAAAATACTTCCGCGTTCTGGTTTATTTTGATGTAACAAAATAATCGTTCTCTCTCGAAATTTTTTTAATGTCAGAATTTTGGTACCCTAAATGATTAAAACAACGGATGGGGGTACCCGAAATTTGTGGGTACGCCCACATGACGCATGTATAAAACACTGGGTATGACGAAACAGGAGGCTATACAGATGGTTTCCGACAGGTGTTGGTTTCCACAAAATAAATTTTGACTCCTCGGGATTTGAACCTGGATCTGCGGTTCGCAAAACCATATATTGTATTATTATATATGAGTATATTGTGTTATAATAGAACAGATACATCCATTTGAATATTGTTTAGAAAAAACATATTAAAATTATGCATTACTAAAATTGTGTAATTGTATAAATATATTTTACTCTGTGTACCTGCAAAATTGTAACAAACAGGTCTGGTTGAATCGCTGTGTGTTGATACAAACAGATTATACGCTCTCTCTCACTGTCTCTCTCTTTAGAGAGAGATGCATCTGAACCCTATAAACCGGTTTTCTTCGCATGCTGGCGCATACCACAATCCAGCTGTCTCTTTATCAATAAGTTGGCTGCATCTCAACTATAAAAACTTGTTATCTTCGCTGGCGTATACCTTATTCAAGTATGATAGGAATAACTGTTTTGTATAAAGGTATAATAATAAAATAACAAAGGTTACGGTTTATATATAAGTTTTAATAATATCGAAAGCTTTTACAATCAAATCATAAGCTATAATTTTCTTTCTCTCTCTACACAGACACGTTCTATATTCACAAGACAATTATAATTGTGCAAAACATACGCGCGCTCTCTATATACATAACTAAACAAAATAAACACTTTATCTCTCTCTCTCTCTATATATATATATATATATATATTTACATAATTATACAAAATAATCTTTTTTTCTCTCGCTTTCTCTCTCTTTTGCAGCCTTGAAGGTGCTCTCTCTCTCTCTCTCTCTCTCTCTCTCTCTCTCTCTCTCTCTCTCTCTCTCTCTCTCTCTCTCTCTCTGTACACATATATATATACACACACACACACACACACACATAATTAACAAAATAATAATTACATTTACTACAACCAAAACAAGCCTTATATGTCTAACAATATAAAATAATAATAATAATTAATAACATACAATATTACAATGTTGATGTGTAATATGTTAATAATAACATACTAAATGTAGACACACATCAAATGATAATTACTATGGTGTTAACTACATGTGTAAAATGGTACACCAAAACCTTGAATTCAACTCTTTTTAGTATTTTAGATAATAACAAAGGTAACAACGCTTATAATTTTTTAAAACAATTGTTCTTCAGAGTGTAAATTCTCTCCACTCACAAGCACTCAGAATGTTACAGTGGTCACCATATGGTGGTGAACGACATACATCTCCCTCGCATTCGCACAAACACATAACATCGAAACAAGGTTTCTGTAACTATGAGAGAAATCTTTTAAAAAATTTAATTACACATAAAAATTTAATTAACACTTTAATGATTGTTTATCTTAACTTTTTATGTTATAAACCACATACGTTTTTTAATAATTAAAAACAGAATATAATTTCCTACAATTAATAATACTTGATCAAATACAAAAGAATGTAGACACATCAAATGATAGTTAGTGTGGTATTAAAAAAACATGTATTCTGAATTAAAGTCATTTTGATATCTTAGATAACAACAGACGCGACAACGGTTACGAAGCGGACATCCGCTAGAGTCATGCCTTGACCACTCATATTTTTTTACCAGCGAGGTATACGCTGTACCAGTAAAATTATACATCATATAGTACATCTGATTAACCAGCTTTGTTTTAGCAATTAGCAAATCTTTTATTTGAAGATATTCAATATTATGGTTGTTACAATAACTAATTGATGTTTTGAAGAGTTTGAAAAACTCATTACGAATAAATACTTTCATTTTGTAAATATTCTTTTCGTTTCGTATTGATATCCATCTACTCAGTGTCTTACGATTAATTCTAAAATTATAATCGAATTTAATCATGTCGCATTGACAATATAATCTATTATTACCATTTATTTCTCTGTTTAAAAGTTTTTCTACAATATTAGATTCAAGCAACACCTTGTTCTTTCTCTGAAAATGAACAGTTAACATTAAAAAACGACAAAAAAATAGAGAAGTCTACTTCATCATTTAAAAACATTTTACTATTAATGTTATTATTACTATTATTGTTATTATTATTATAAATCAATCCTGTTCTCGTTTATTTGGTCTGGAAAAAAAGAGAAAAAAATTAATACATAACCACTTCTGTATAAGTAATTATTAGTGGTACTGAAAAATCATACTCACATAATCAATATCCAACTGCACGCTCACTTTCTCGTTCGCCAGCGGAGTGTGTGAGGTTACGCATAGTAATAGGACACAAGGCTTCACAGCTTTCAATTGCTCCTCTGTAAATACGTCACACCATCTTTTAGGTAGGTATACATAGAACAGTTTACCCTCCGGCTGAGGACAGGCTCCGGTATCTTCCAAATCTACCACAACTGACTCCCCGAATTTCGTTTTCACAAATTTCATGTGAATTATATGATACTTTACTCCTAAAGAAAGACTTGACAAGTCTCTTTTTGGTAAAAAATTTTCAACTGTCTTCGCGTTCGCAACGATTCCTTCCATGGCGAGTACTGATGACTGCACAGGGAAACACTGGCGTATTTATTCTGTTTCCCCCGACCACGTTCCTTCCTTCTAAAGCGTCATCTCCTTCGGTCACGACCGGACGACGACACCCTACCCCGCACCCCGCACCTCTACCGCAACGGTAACGGCTACAATTTTCCTTCCTACCCCACCCCGCGTCGTCTCGGGCCACCATCAGCTTTCGGTCACGACCGGACGATGACATTCTACCCCGCACCCCCACACCGCACTCAGAGCCTCGCCACCACCCCGCACCTCGCCTACATATTTTGTTCAATTACTTTGTCTGTCGCTCCGCAACGACCGGGTTTACCCCCCCCCCACAGCGCAAAACACCAACCGCAATCGAGTCCGTCGGTCACGGTCTCCCCTACCCCGCACCCAGAGCCTCACCACCCACCCCGCACCTCGCCAACATATTTTGTTCAATTACTTTGTCTGTCGCTCCGCAACGACCGGGTTTACCCCCCACCAACCGCAATCGAGTCCGTCAGCGACAACCTAGCTTCCTACCCCGCACCCCACCCCGCGTCGTCTCGGGTCACCATCTGCTTTCGGTCACGACCGGTCGTACAACCCAGCCCCCCGTACCCCGCACCCTACATCCCGCGGGAGGCGACTCAACGAGCGCGCTTCGGCCAAGGTCGCCGGCATCCTGTACTCCGCACCTCGCCTACCTCTCGGTCACGGACACCGGCTGCAACCTATCTCCCTACCCCGCACCACCATCCCACACCTTTACCCCGCACCCCGCACCGCATCGGTCACGGACGTCGGCTTCCTACACCGCACTCCCCACCCCACCACACCCACCGCAACGCGCGTCGTCGGTCACGACCGGACGACTACCTACCCCGCACCGCTGCTCCTCGCGAGGCCGATCGGTCAAGGGCGCGCGGCGACAGAGTCACCGGTTACCGGACTGTCTATATAGGGAACCGACGACGCGAAGCCGGCCTCACTCCTTTCACAATGACCGACAGCAGCAGCAGCAGCAGCAGCGGCAGCAGCAGCGAACACCGTGCTATCAATGGTAATGTAATTACTATAAAATTTATGATACTTGACAATACACTAAACACACAAACAGTATTATTAGATTACAAACACACGGTTGTTGATAAGATGTGTAGCGAAGCCGTAGCATTAAATAATTATATAAAATGGTATTTAGCAGTTCGTGTATCTTTTAAAAAATTAATAAACACCGAAAATATTTATTGTAATGCGGTATTCAGATCGCGTACAGAACTTAAGTCACAGTATGACGATATCGATGAACAGTATTCGATAGCTAGCGAGAAAATAATGGAATCCGTTGACAAATTCACGCGCGACGGAAGCGGGTGGGTCGAAAACGGTGTCGAGTCGGTGGAATTAAATATTACAAAATACAACCCTCTTGTGGGGTCGAGCTTTCTACCTACACCATCGAAATTATCAAACAGTAAGAAAGGAATTATCAATATAAAAAATGTAGACGATGAAAAGTGTTTCTTGTGGTCTGTGCTCGCTGGTATACACCCGATCGCGTGTAACCCGCATCGCGTTAGCCATTACCTTCCGTACGAAGAAGAAATAAACATGAAGGACATTCCTTATCCCGTCGCACTCAATAAGATAAAACGGTTCGAAAAATTAAACGAAAACATATCCGTTAACGTTTTTGGCTATGAAGGCGAGGTATATCCTTTACGTATCACTGAACATCGCGGTAGAAAGTACCACGTAAACCTACTGCTACTGTCCGACGCGAACACTACTCACTACTGCCTCATACGGAACCTTTCGCGTATGCTTTCGTCGTTGACAAAACGAAAGGGCACTTCGTTTTATTGCAACTACTGTCTACACAGATTTGCGGACAATAAAGATACTAACGCGGCGCGAAAACGAGTTGAAGAACACGAACGCAACTGTTCTCAGCACGGAGTACAGAAAGTAAAACTTCCTGACGAGGACGAAAAGTGGATGTATTTTAAAAACTTTTCACTTTGTCACCGCGTACCTTATACGGTATACGCTGACTTCGAATCGTTTATTGTTCCGACCACCGGTAAAAACGTGGCACATCATATACCAGCCAGTTTCTGCTATGTGATAGTTGACTGGATGGGAAACGCCGTCAAGGAACCTGTAATATACCGCGGTAAAGACGTGGTGGACACGTTCCTTCGTGTGCTTTTAGCCGACGTTCAACGACTCGATAGAAAGTTTAATAAACCGATCCAAATGACAGCGGTCGATGAACGGTCATTCCGAAACGCCACTCACTGTCATCTGTGCAAGCAGCCGTTAACGGACGACACGGTTCGAAATCATTGCCACATAACGGGTAACTATTTAGGCGCTGCTCACAATGCGTGTAATATAAATTACAAAATACCAACACACGTTCCGGTTTTTTTCCATAATTTAAGTGGCTATGACTCGCATCATTTGATGCAAGGTTTCGGAAAGTACAAGGAAGATGAAATAACGTGTATCGCTACTACAAGCGAACGTTACATCTCCGTTACACTCGGTCAGCTCCGGTTTCTCGATTCTCTGCGGTTCATGAACGCGTCACTTGAAAAACTCGTCTCCAACTTATCCGCGGATAAATTTAAAATCCTTAATCAATTTTACACGCGTAATGTTGATTTACTGTTACGTAAAGGTGTGTACCCTTACGAATACGTTACGGACGATTCAAAATTTGACGAGAGGCAGTTACCGGACCGCGTACATTTTTACAACGGGTTGACAGAGTCGGATATAGACGAAGAAGATTACGCGCACGCTCGAACGGTTTGGTCGGCTTTCGACATGCAAACGTTCGGTGATTATCATGACCTTTATTTAAAAACGGATGTACTACTGCTTGCTGATGTATTTGAAAACTTTCGAAACATGAGCCTGCAGTACTACGAACTCGATCCGTGTAACGTTTTTACCACCGCCGGTTTAGCGTGGAACGCGATGCTGAAAATGACAGGAGTCAGGTTAGAGTTACTCCGCGATATAGACGTACACCTGTACATCGAAAGAGGTATCCGTGGCGGCTTAGCAGCAATTTCTAATAGGTACGCCAAAGCCAACAACCCGTACATTCCCGATTATGACGCAAGCAAGCCGCACAACTATTTACTTTACCTCGATTGTACCAACCTGTACGGAACGGCTATGACACAGCCTTTACCACTGTCCGGTTTTCGATGGTTGGAACGTACAGTGATCGATACGTTGAACGTGCACGCGTTACGCGACGATGGTGACACCGGTTATATCCTGGAAGTCGATCTGGGGTATCCACATTACCTACACGACTTACACAGTGACTACCCTTTAGCACCTGAAAAGCGTACTATTACGGACAGTATGCTTTCACCGTACTGCTATCGCATGAAGCTGTTAAAAGACTTTGTGTGTAGTAACGGTAAGGTAGAGAAACTGATAACGTCCCTCGAGGACAAGACAAAATACATTGTTCATTACAGAACACTGAAACTCTACCTCGAACTAGGAATGGAGTTGAAAGCCATTCACCGTGTGTTAGCATTCACACAGTGCGTATGGTTGAAACCTTTCATCGATTTTAATACGGAGCGACGAAAGGAAGCCAGAAACACCTTTGAAAAAGACTTTTTTAAGTTAATGAATAACGCACCGTACGGAAAATCGTTGGAAAACGTACGAAAGCGAATCGATTTCAAGTTAGTTCCAAACGAGAAGAAACTTCACAAACTAACCGCTAACCCCAGGCTACAACATTTCTTCATCTATAACGAGGACCTGGTAGGTCTCACGATGAAAAAAACATTCATTACACTGAACCGACCTTTGTACGTTGGGTTCAGTGTATTGGATATTAGTAAGCTGATTATGTATCGGTTCCATTACGGATTCACGATGAATACGTACGGGTCACGTGCACGTCTATGTATGACGGACACTGACTCTCTGTTGTACGACATTCGCACCGACGATGTGTACAAAGACATGGAGGAGCATCTCGAACTCTTTGACACGTCGGAGTACCCTAAGGCACATCCGTGCTATAGTGAAACAAACAAGAAAAAGTTGGGTACTTTTAAAGACGAAACAAATGGAATACCGATACTTGAATTTGTCGGGTTGCGCGCAAAATGTTATTCATTCGTTACGGCAAACGATAAAGAGAAAAAGGTAGCGAAAGGTGTGCCACGTTCCGCGATAGCTACACAGTTGAAACATCAACTTTATAAACAATGTGTAAAGACCACTTCTCAAACTTATACTACGGCGCAGACTATCCAAAGCGAAAAACATAACATATACACAAGAAAGCTTACAAAATTATCGCTGTCACCATACGATGACAAACGATATGTCTTGGATGACGGTGAAACAACACTGGCGTACGGTCATTATAAACTCTGTCAACCCAGACGCGAGATAATTCAGCAAGCGAGAAAATCCGTTATAAATTATGCGTTCGATATACGTTGATATAAGACTCGCTTGCAGGAGCAACACACTGTCAGTAACGACGATGAAGTCGGTGAGGTTCAGTGAAAACGTAACGGTATATCTCGTACCAAAATTTTGCGATTCGCGTTTCGGGTGGCGATATGGAAAACGTACGCAAAACTATTGCAAAAGAATTGCACAGACCGGTGAGAAGGAACTTTCCCAGACGTGCGGTGGAGGTGAAGGGGTTACACGATCTCTACCAAGCTGATTTGGTGGAAATGATACCGCATGCCAAGTTGAACAAGGGGTACAAATATCTAATGACGGTAATAAACGCATTTAGCAAGTATGCATATGCGATTCCCTTAAAAACTAAATCGGGTGTTGAAGTAGCACATGCTCTCGAACCAATAATTGTAAAAAATAAAATGAAATACCTGCAAACGGATAAGGGGAAAGAGTACTTTAACACTACCGTACAAGCTTTACTAAAGAGATTCAACGTCAAACACTATTCAACGTATAGCGAGAAGAAAGCGTCCATCGTAGAGCGATTTAATCGTACGTTGAAAACGAACATGTACCGCGCGTTCAGCGAGCAAGGCCATTATCGGTGGTTGTCGCTTTTGCCTAAACTGGTGATGGAATACAACGACAGAGTGCATAGAACTATAGAGATGAAGCCGCGACAAGTCGACAAGAGCAACGAGCAAATTGTGTTGGAACGAATAAGAAAAAATACCGTACCGCGGAAAGTGAGCAAGAAACATAAGTTTAAAATAGGCGATCGAGTGCGTATCAGTAAATACAAAATCACATTCGCTAAAGGTTATACACCAAACTGGACGAACGAGATATATACAGTGCACAGAGTTCAGCCAACCGTACCGGTTACGTACTTGTTGAAAGATCATACGGGTGACGTTGTGGAAGGTGGGTTTTATGAACAAGAATTGAGTAAAACCAGCGTTGGTGATGTGTATCTCGTTGAGAAAATATTACAACGTAAAGGTGATCGCGTGCGAGTGCGCTGGCTCGGCTTTGACGGTAAACACGATTCGTGGATACATAAAAAAGATCTGATATAATAGCATTACCACAGTATTTAACCGAACGTAAACGAGTTAAGATGAAGATTGAACAACAATCGTTAAAGTTAAATGTTAAGAACGTAGACTCTGCTAAGTACAACGGTGAAGTTGCATATAATAAACACAGTCCACTGTTTCCAAACACAGTTCGATGTATCGTGTGCGGCGGGTCATGTAGCGGGAAGTCAAACGTTGCCTTTAACATGTTATTCGATTCAAACGGACTGCGATTTCAGAACCTGTACGTGTTCTCCAAATCGTTATTTCAACCAAAATATCGTATGTTGGAAGACGTTTTTAACGCTCTCGCTGACGAAGGAATGATGTACTTCACATACAGTGAAAACGATGAAGTACCACCTCCGCACGAAATTGTATCTAATTCAATCATGTTGTTCGATGATGTGGTATGTGAACGGCAGAATAACATACGAAAATATTTCGCTATGGGACGGCATAGCGGTGTGGACACTTTGTACCTTTGCCAAACGTATAGTCTGGTGCCAAAGCAACTGGTGCGTGATAATGCCAATTTCTTGGTTTTGTTCAGACAAGATGATCTCAATTTACGTCACGTTTACAACGATCACGTTAACACAGATATGAAATACGAAGAGTTCAAAGCGATGTGCGCCGAAGCGTGGAAGGATCGTTACGGATTCATAGTCATCAACAAGGACTCACCGATAAACGCAGGTAAATACAGAGTGGGTTTCGATCGTTTTATACATAAATAGAATAGTTTGTGCAAGAAAGTCATCAGTGTCAAGATGGATGACAAGCAATTGACACATGAAATCGATGCAATTAGCGATAACATAAGACAAAAGTATCGCGCGTTGAAACATGACATCAGAGAGAGCGATGAAGCGTTAACGAGAAAGTACAAACCTCTTTTGGAACCGTTAACCCAGATTTCGGAAAAGTTGAATGACTCCAGTGATAAAATAAAACAAAAAATAAAAGTTGAAGATGAAGATACGAAGGCAGCTGTTGAGACGAAAACACCATCACAACCTCGTTTCCTCAGAACGGAAGTGTTGGCACAAACGCCTGATGTCGAAACACCGAACGTAACTCTTGAAGAGTTTTTAACAACACCCGAAGGTCGACACGAAGCACAAGAATACGTTGAACAATCTGTCGAAGGTCCGCTCGCGAGGAAATACTTACTGCTCGCGTTGTCTGATGATCGAGATAAGAAGATGGATCATACGTACGGTGTTCGTAACGTTGAAGACAAATGGATGGTAGGCAATTCGGTGTTGGAGATCAATCAAGACGATAGCTTCTACATAGCTGGAAAACGATACAGAGGCACACCGGGCCTCTACGAACTTATGTTTATGAAAGAACCCGACAAGAGCGTCTACGATGAAAACGATTTAGCAGCGTACAAGTCTATACTGTCGGACACTAACGCTTATAAACGTTATTATTTACCCGGTGCTAAAGTAAATACAAACAAAGGTTTAAAGTACAGAGAGATAATCGCTCGATTGTTTCCACCACGCAGCGGACGTGGTATCGATTACGTACACTGGAACGATCCCAACGAACTGGTTGAACGGTTAAGACTGCTGGTAAGTTCAAAACGCGTCGGTCACACCGGACACGACAACGAAATCATCTCAGTAGTAGAGGAATTACGTGAAGCCAACATTATCGTATAAATTTTATGAACGTCGGTGTAACAACTCATTGACGTCAACACTGTCAACATGTGCGGGTTAGATTTGACACCTGACTTTGAAGTCGAAAACGAGAGACTGAAAACCTTTACATCATGGCCTGTGCATTTCATCAGTCCGACCGCTATGGTTGCCGCAGGCTTTCATTACACAAATGAAATTGACAGGGTTCGATGTTCATTTTGCGGTATAGAAATCTTTCGTTGGAAAGAGGGTGACGATCCGATTGTGTTACACACGCGATGGTCACCACAGTGTCGTTACTTAAAACGGTTAGCACATCATTTGTAGCGTGCAGTCGTACAATGGTTGTGGACAAGTTCGGGAGACATCAAAGCGCCGTGAGCGTGCGACGAGAAACAAAAAGACAATTACGCGATACTGTAGGATTTAAGATTACGAATGATGGGCATATAGATGTTGAAAACAAAAAGATCCGCAATCTGAACGAACCGGATGCAGCAAAGGATGCTGTATCCCTGAGTTATATGCAAACACATTGTCTGCTACTCGATGATGAACGTAAAAGCGTGGACGTTAAAGGGTGTAGATTGAAAAATGTTGATACTCCTGTAGACGTTAAAGACGTAGTCAACAAATATTACGTTGATGACAACTGTATACAACACTCGAGTCAAGAGAGAGGTGAGGTCATCGATGCACGAGATCGATGGGTAATCAACGTTCGAAGTCCGGAACAAGCGACCGATGCGGTCAACAAAAACTACGTAGACTCGAATGTCATTAAAAAAGTATCGAATAGCTATTTGTTTGGACAGAGCTGGTTGTCGGGAGTGAGTTCACCGATTTTTGCAGATGACGCGGTTAACGTAAAATACATGTTGCAGAACACCGTTAGCTTGGGCGAAGATGGTGTTTTCAAAGCAGCGGAAAAGAGAATAACAGACGTAGCGGATGGTTTTGCGGAGAGCGATGCTGTTAACTTACAACAATTAAATGACGTGAGACGATACGTAAAGAGCGAGATGTATAAAGTCGTTAAAACATTTCAGTATCAACTGGATTACTACTTATTGAAATTGTCTAAGCCACGTAGTTCAGAAGACGAGTGGACACTCGACACGAAGGAAATAAAAAGGTTAATAGATGAATACGATAAAAACACAGAAGAGAAAGACTGGAGATCGGTTTACGATGTACAACAACGTTAGGAGGAAAAAGGGGTGGGGCGTCGGAAACGTGCTTAAAAACGTTGTACCGTCCGTTGTTTCGTCAGTTATCAATCGAGCGGTGGACGCACTACCTGTCGAATTACATCTGCCGGGTTACAGATTCTGTGGACCGGGCACGAAACTCGAAGAAAGATTAGCGCGTGGTGATCGCGGAATCAACCAATTAGACGAAGCCTGTCGCGAACACGACATCGCTTACGCTCAATACAAAGACAACGAAAGTAGACGTATTGCAGATCGTAAACTCGCGGAAAAAGCGTGGGGACGGGTAAAGGCGTTGGATTCGGGTATCAGCGAACGAGCTTATGCGACAGCAGTTGCAGCGGCCATGAAAGCAAAATCAGCAATAGGAAGCGGCCGACGTCGTAAAAATAAAAAGAATGTGAGTAGTCGTGGTCGTGGTGCTGGTGGTGGGATGAAAAAGAGGAGGAAGAGAACTGTCCGAACCGTTAGGAAAAAGAAGAGAACTGCGTCCGGATTGTATCTACGTCCGTACCGAAAAAACTAATTCACATACCGCTCCGCCCGTTGTCCGAAGATGAATTACGTGTATACGCAAAAAAGCTAAACATACCGTATTTTAGAGGTGTTTACATGCGTAACGCATTACCGGATACAGCGCCGTGGAAGAACGAAAGCGTCATCGTAAATTTGGACGACGAGAGCGGACCGGGAACCCACTGGGTATGTTACAAGAAGCGTGGAAATCGAGTACACTATTTTGACGGGTTCGGTAATTTACGTCCACCTCTCGAGCTGATGCAATATTTTGGTGATACAGCCGACGTTCGTTACAACTATGAACGGAAGCAACCTCCTCACACGGTCATCTGCGGTCATTTATGTTTAGACTTTTTATCGTCTTCTGATCAGTAAACTTCAGCATGTCGTCGCTAACGGTCACCGTGACGGGTACCGACGCTGCGAATCTCGTGTGTAACTTTTTCCCACCTCTCGAGTTATACGGTGAATGGTACGTTGGACTATTGGATTTTACATCGTATAATTCAATACCAAACGTTACTGAAGGAAAAAATAATGCATTTCCAGTAAAAATTTCCAAGGATCAGTGGTCCGTCATCAAGTTGCCTACCGGCACCTATGAAATCAGTGATATCGAAACGTATCTGCAGAAACAGTTAGGCGAGAGAACAATCAGTTTACGTCCAAACAACAACACATTAAAGTGTGAAATTTACTGTAAGCATGTCATCGACTTTTCGCATACACCGAATACCATTGCAAGTATGTTAGGATTCAAGGAGAATCAGCAGCTGGAAGCGTATAAAACACACGAGTCGAACGTACCCGTTGACATAATCAAAGTTAACACCGTTCACGTACGGAGTAATATCGTACAGGGTGCGTACAAGGACGGTCAGGAACAGCACACGTTGCATTCGTTTTATCCGACCGTGGCACCAGGTTTCAAAATAGTTGAAACACCGACAAACGTAATATACTTACCGGTAAACGTACAACGCGTTGACAACATCATATTGTCTCTCGTTGATCAGGACGGGGATTTAGTTGATTTTCGCGGTGAAGTTATCACGATACGACTGCATCTGAAAATATGGGATTGTATTTCGGACAAACGTCACCTGTAAAAAGGGAGTGTGTACGAAAGAAACATGGTAGTCGGTGTTCAACGTTGAAGCGATTGACATCAAGGAACAAGCGTTTCTTACTTTCACTTGGATTCAAATTATACGATTAAAATAATGTCGGGTGAAATTCTAGCTATCGAACGAGGAGCGGCTTTCGATAACAGAATCGTTGAGTTCGAATATCGTACGCACGCACCGTATGCTTCCACCCGATACGGTAACAACGATGAAATACGTATACCCATCCAACAACAGGATGTTTTCACTTTACCGGCGGAGAGTTTTCTGTACATCGAAGGAACATTGACCAAGGTTAACGCTACCGACACAGCGTTGAACGTGAAATTAATCAACAATGCAATGGCTTTCTTGTTTGAGGAGATCCGTTACGAAGTGTGCGGTGTGGAAGTGGATCGTACAAAAAACGTTGGAATTACGAGCACTGTGAAATTGTTACTATCGAGCAACGAGCATGAAAGAAAGCATCTAATCAATGCAGGATGGGTGACGACAACCGACGAGTCGTTGACAGTACACGAGAGTACCGGTGATTTTACGTTTTGTCTTCCGTTGAAAATGCTACTCGGTTTCAACGAAGACTATACACGCATCATGCTGAACGTTAAGCAAGAATTGATTCTGTTGCGTACCTCTACCGATCAGAACGCAATGGTGCTAAAAGAATCGGGTGCAACTGCAAACGGTAATCTCGTAATAAACAAAGTACACTGGAAGATGCCCTATGTGCGCGTGTCAAACAAGTACCGAATACCGCTATTGGAGCACATCGAGGAGGATCATGAACTAGTGATGCCGTTCCGCAGTTGGGAATTGCACGAGTATCCCGTTCTACCGACGACAAATCGACATTCGTGGACCTTGAAGACATCGTCACAGTTGGAAAAACCTCGGTATGTAATATTAATATTTCAGACGGATAGGAAGAACAATATAGCGAAAAACGTGTCGGAATTTGATCACTGCAATTTAACGAATGTCAAGCTTTTTCTGAACGATAAATACTATCCGTACGATAACCTGAACCAGGATATCGATAAAAAACGTTACGCCCTGTTCTACGACATGTATACACGTTTCCAAACATCATACTACGACCGTCGCAACAGAACGCCTCTTTTGACACCTAATGAATTTATAACGAAAGCACCGTTGTTTGTCATCGATTGTTCCAGACAAGAAGAACCAATCAAGTCGTCTGCCGTTGATGTGCGTTTAGAATTTGAATCCAGTAACAATTTTCCAGATAAAACCACCGCTTACGCTTTGATTATACACGATAGGATAGTACAGTACACAGCGTTGTCGAATACTGTTCATCGTTTGTCATAAAAAAACTTGTTCTCCCCTCTACTAGTTTATAAAGATAGGTATTAGCGATCTCTACATAACAACAACCTCAGTCCTTTTCAACGATGGAAGGTGACTGTGACAGCAGCAGCAGCAGCCATTGTGAGTATAACGTTTACTTGTCTCTTGCATATCCAATCAACTCGTACTCTAAGTTCGTTACCGTCGGACTGTGTAAAGAACTCAACTATGAACCGGGTGTTTTGTTTACAAACGGAAAAAAGAAACGTATATTACTTGACTTTTCTGAGTGGAATTACTTGTTGATCTTTCGTGAACAGTTACTATCCAGTATGTTATTGTACGAAGAAGGTGAAAACCGTGAAAAGAAGAAGAGTGTGATGATCAGTCGTAACTTTGGGAAAACGTTTGTTCGGATTAAAGGTAGTAAGACCGAAAAATTTGTTTTCACAGAACCCGAGTGGATCCGTTTTGGTTGTTTATTAACAGTACTAAAGAAATATCTTGTTCGCTTGTTTTATGATCAAGATCACTTCAAGTCGTACATTAATCAGGTAGTAGCCAAGGGGTGCTATGTACCACCATCCTTCTTTTTCCCCTCGTTTTTTCGATTGGAAAGCAGTCGTCACGACCAACAGATAACATTTGATCGTCTTTACGATGAACTGGTATTGGAAGGAAAAGTAGAGGGGGAATTTGAAAAAATTAACGTACTCGATGCGGACATGTGTCACTCGGAAAAATGAACTTGAATAGGACGGTTATTGCCGAGTTTGAAGCGTTTCGCGGTGACAAAAATGAATATGTAATCAAAGAGTTCGTTACAGTTGATATAACAACCGGACGTTTTGTTATCGTGTTGTTCGCTCCACCATACGAAAGTGCACGACTGCACCAGAAATTCCGAAAAATCAATGACTGGTTGGAAACACATTATCACAGGATACGATGGAACGATGGTAATGTACCGTACAAGAATATGGTACGCATCGTTGCAGACATTTTTTCAGATTATCCTGTTGTCTATACAAAAGGGTTTGAGAAGGCAAATTTCTTACGACAGTTGTATCATCATGGTGAGGTGATTGACTTAAACGATATTCAAGCACCTGTAGTTCCTAGATCCTTTGTACCCATCATACAATGTCCTGTTCCTCATCGTCAACCCGTTACCACTCCCCCCTTACACTGTGCATTACGCAAAGCTTTGTTTTATGCAGAATGGTTGCGGCAACGAAATAAAATATAGTCGGTTGTGAACATGTTTTCATCATGGTGTTAGTGTGAATGCTACGTGACAGAAATGTCCATAAACGTAGAATTAGGTACCGTAGTGTGTGCCTGAGTGTTAACCTTTACTACGTCACTGTCGCGGTAGAAATACTCATAAACGTAGTCCTGGTAGTTCGAGACGGGTCACTGGCACGGTAGATATACCTGTAAACTCGTCAAGAACCAGTATGGGTGTGAAAATTACTCATTACGGTACAGCAAATGTGAATACGCATCATGTATGAACAACATATTCACCCGATTAAAAAAATAAAAAAAATAAATAAAAAAGTAAATAAAAAAATATGTACTGCTTTTACACATTGGCTTAGCATTGCATAATGTATCTTTATTATTATCTACCACTGTACTAGTCAATAGTACAGCGATAGATAACGTGGAGTAGGCCTGCTTTACGAATCTGTAAAGTTGGGGAAACCACGTTAAAAAAAGCGTAGCAGGCTCTCATTCGCCTCCCTCAGGCTGCTAGGAAGAGGATGAGAGGTAAAAAAATAAAAGTATAACGAAATGTTTATTTATTTAATAATAAATAAACTTATATTGTGCTTTTATGATTTTACACATAGGACGACAGTAGATATCACTCGTCCACCTCATGGTTACAAGTAAGAGATGAGAAGTATAAGTACAGAAATAATTACAGTTAAGCGATAACGGCCCCTTGGTGTAGTGGATGCACGCCGGTTTGGTGTACCGGAGGTCCCGGGTTCAAATCCCGGAGGGGCCGTAATTTATTTTTATGTAAAAATTAATATCCAATGACATACCATTGTTACAGTTGAACACATGCGTCATGTGGTCGTACATTCCGGTGTTAAAATTTCGGACACCAAAAATTTCGGGTAACCCCATCCGTTGATTTAAACATTTCGGGTACTAAATTTCAGACACCGAAAATTTCGGGTACCCCCATCCGTTGATTTAAACATTTCAGACATCACGCCCTCTACGTCGTCGTCATGTGGGCGTACCCACAAATTTCGGGTACCCCCATCCGTTGTTTTAATCATTTAGGGTACCAAAATTCTGACATTAAAAAAATTTCGAGAGAGAACGATTATTTTGTTACATCAAAATAAACCAGAACGCGGAAGTGTTTTAACATTCGGACACCAGCTGCCAGGGCCTCTGTCATGAACTGGAACCCGGTTAGGGCGTACCCACAAATTTCGGGTACCCCCATCCGTTGATTTAAACATTTCGGGTAACGGTACCCGATACCCCCAAAATTTCGAGTAACGGTACCCGATGACATAGCCTCTGCGCGTCCGGGCAACCGCCGAATTCCGGGTACCCCCATCCGCTACACATTGTTTTCGGCTACCAAATTTTGAACATGCAGAAACCACGGCCTTCGTGACGTCTTGAAACAGGTTTTAGCCATGCGGACGCCAGCGACTTGAGCCTCTGTATGACGTCATGAACTGGAACACGGTAGTGTTTCAGTCACACATACACACACATACACACACACACACAAAACAGTGACGTCACATGGACAGCTCGGACACCAGCTGCCAGTGCCTCTATGACGTCATGAACTGGAACCCGGTAGTGTTTTCGTTCGGAACCCGGAAGTGTTTTCGAACACTCACTTTCCCTCTACTTATAGATGTTGAAAACAAAAAGATCCGCAATCTGAACGAACCGGATGCAGGAAAGGATGCTGTATCCCTGACTTATATGCAAACACATTGTCTGCTACTCGATGATGAACGTAAAAGCGTGGACGTTAAAGGGTGTAGATTGAAAAATGTTGATACTCCTGTAGACGTTAAAGACGTAGTCAACAAATATTACGTTGATGACAACTGTATACAACACTCGAGTCAAGAGAGAGGTGAGGTCATCGATGCACGAGATCGATGGGTAATCAACGTTCGAAGTCCGGAACTAGCGACCGATGCGGTCAACAAAAACTACGTAGACTCGAACGTCATTAAAAAAGTATCGAACAGCTATTTGTTTGGGCAGAGCTGGTTGTCAGGAGTGAGTTCACCGATTTTTGCAGATGACGCGGTTAACGTAAAATACATGTTGCAGAACACCGTTAGCTTGGGCGAAGATGGTGTTTTCAAAGCAGCGGAAAAGAGAATATCAGACGTAGCGGATGGTTTTGCAGAGAGCGATGCTGTTAACTTACAACAATTAAATGACGTGAGACGATACGTAAAGAGCGAGATGTATAAGGTCGTTAAAACATTTCAGTATCAACTGGATTACTACTTATTGAAATTGTCTAAGCCACGTAGTTCAGAAGACGAGTGGACACTCGACACGAAGGAAATAAAAAGGTTAATAGATGAATACGATAAAAACACAGAAGAGAAAGGCTGGAGATCGGTTTACGATGAACAACAACGTTAAGAGGAAAAAGGGGTGGGGCGTCGGAAACGTGCTTAAAAACGTTGTACCGTCCGTTGTTTCGTCAGTTATCAATCGAGCGGTGGACGCACTACCTGTCGAATTACATCTGCCGGGTTACAGATTCTGTGGACCGGGCACGAAACTTGAAGAAAGATTAGCGCGTGGTGATCGCGGAATCAACCAATTAGACGAAGCCTGTCGCGAACACGACATCGCTTACGCTCAATACAAAGACAACGAAAGTAGACGTATTGCAGATCGTAAACTCGCGGAAAAAGCGTGGGAACGGGTAAAGGCGTTGGATTCGGGTATTAGCGAACGAGCTTATGCGACAGCAGTTGCAGCGACTATGAAAGCAAAATCAGCAATAGGAAGCGGTCGACGTCGTAAAAATAAAAAGAATGTGAGTAGTCGTGGTCGTGGTGCTGGTGGTGGGATGAAGAAGAGGAGGAAGAGAACTGTCCGAACCGCTAGGAAAAAGAAGAGAACTGCGTCCGGATTGTATCTACGTCCGTACCGAAAAAACTAATTCACATACCGCTCCGCCCGTTGTCCGAAGATGAATTACGTGTATACGCAAAAAAGCTAAACATACCGTATTTTAGAGGTGTTTACATGCGTAACGCATTACCGGATACAGCGCCGTGGAAGAACGAAAGCGTCATCGTAAATTTGGACGACGAGAGCGGACCGGGAACCCACTGGGTATGTTACAAGAAGCGTGGAAATCGAGTACACTATTTTGACGGGTTCGGTAATTTACGTCCACCTCTCGAGCTGATGCAATATTTTGGTGATACAACCGACGTTCGTTACAACTATGAACGGAAGCAACCTCCTAACACGGTCATCTGCGGTCATTTATGTTTAGACTTTTTATCGTCTTCTGATCAGTAAACTTCAGCATGTCGTCGTTAACGGTTACCGTGACGGGTACCGACGCTGCGAATCTCGTGTGTAACTTTTTCCCACCTCTCGAGTTATACGGTGAATGGTACGTTGGACTATTGGATTTTACATCGTATAATTCAATACCAAACGTTACTGAAGGAAAAAATAATGCATTTCCAGTAAAAATTTCCAAGGATCAGTGGTCCGTCATCAAGTTGCCTACCGGCACCTACGAAATCAGTGATATCGAAACGTATCTGCAGAAACAGTTAGGCGAGAGAACAATCAGTTTACGTCCAAACAACAACACATTAAAGTGTGAAATTTACTGTAAGCATGTCATCGACTTTTCGCATACACCGAATACCATTGCAAGTATGTTAGGATTCAAGGAGAATCAGCAGCTGGAAGCGTATATAACACACGAGTCGAACGTACCCGTCGACATAATCAAAGTTAACACCGTTCACGTACGGAGTAATATCGTACAGGGTGCGTACAAGGACGGCCAGGACCAGCACACGTTGCATTCGTTTTATCCGACCGTGGCACCAGGTTTCAAAATAGTTGAAACACCGACAAACGTAATATACTTACCGGTAAACGTACAACGCGTTGACAACATAATTTTGTCTCTCGTTGATCAGGACGGGGATTTAGTCGATTTTCGCGGTGAAGTTATCACGATACGACTGCATCTGAAAATATGGGATTGTATTTCGGACAAACGTCACCTGTAAAAAGGGAGTGTGTACGAAAGAAACATGGTAGTCGGTGTTCAACGTTGAAGCGATTGACATCAAGGAACAAGCGTTTCTTACTTTCACTTGGATTCAAATTATACGATTAAAATAATGTCGGGTGAAATTCTAGCTATCGAACGAGGAGCGGCTTTCGATAACAGAATCGTTGAGTTCGAATATCGTACGCACACACCGTATGCTTCCACCCGATACGGTAACAACGATGAAATACGTATACCCATCCAACAACAGGATGTTTTCACTTTACCGGCGGAGAGTTTTCTGTACATCGAAGGAACATTGACCAAGGTTAACGCTACCGACACAGCGTTGAACGTGAAATTAATCAACAATGCAATGGCTTTCTTGTTTGAGGAGATCCGTTACGAAGTGTGCGGTGTGGAAGTAGATCGTACGAAAAACGTTGGAATTACGAGCACTGTGAAATTGTTACTATCGAGCAATGAGCATGAAAGAAAGCATCTAATCAATGCAGGATGGGTGACGACAACCGATGAGTCGTTGACAGTACACGAGAGTACCGGTGATTTTACGTTTTGTCTTCCGTTAAAAATGCTACTCGGTTTCAACGAAGACTATACACGCATCATGCTGAACGTTAAGCAAGAATTGATTCTGTTGCGTACCTCTACCGATCAGAACGCAATGGTGCTAAAAGAATCAGGTGCAACTGCAAACGGTAATCTCGTAATAAACAAAGTACACTGGAAGATGCCCTATGTGCGCGTGTCAAACAAGTACCGAATACCGCTATTGGAGCATATCGAGGAGGATCATGAACTGGTGATGCCGTTCCGCAGTTGGGAATTGCACGAGTATCCCGTTCTACCGACAACAAATCGACATTCGTGGACCTTGAAGACATCGTCACAGTTGGAAAAACCACGGTATGTGATACTGATATTTCAGACGGACAGAAAGAACAATATAGCGAAAAACGCGTCGGAATTTGATCACTGCAATTTAACGAATGTCAAGCTATTTCTGAACGATAAATACTATCCGTACGATAACCTGAACCAGGATATCGAAAAAAAACGTTACGCACTGTTCTACGACATGTATACACGTTTTCAAACATCATACTACGACCGTCGCAACAGAACGCCTCTTTTGACACCTAATGAATTTATAACGAAAGCACCGTTGTTTGTCATCGATTGTTCCAGACAAGAAGAACCAATCAAGTCGTCTGCCGTTGATGTGCGTTTAGAATTTGAATCCAGTAACAATTTTCCAGATAAAACCACCGCTTACGCTTTGATTATTCACGATAGGATAGTACAGTACACAGCGTTGTCGAATACTGTTCATCGTTTGTCATAAAAAACTTGTTCTCCCCTCTACCAGTTTATAAAGATAGGTATTAGCGATCTCTAGCTTGTAACAAGATCAGTCCGTCTCAACGATGGAAGGTGACTGTGGTAGCGGCGGCAGCAGCAGAAGCAGGCATTGTGAGTGTAACGTTTACTTATCTCTTGCATATCCTATTAACTCTTACACTAAGTTCGTTACCGTCGGACTGTTTAACGAACTCAACTATGAACCGGGTGTTTTGTTTACAAACGGAAAAAAGAAACGTATATTACTTGACTTTTCTGAGTGGAATTACTTGTTGATCTTTCGTGAACAGCTACTATCCAGTATGTTATTGCACGAAGAAGGTGAAAACCGTGAAAGGAAGAAGAGTGTGATGATCAGTCGTAACTTTGGGAAAACGTTTGTTCGGATTAAAGGTAGTAAGACCGAAAAATTTGTTTTCACAGAACCCGAGTGGATCCGTTTTGGTTGTTTATTAACAGTACTAAAGAAATATCTTGTTCGCTTGTTTTATGATCAAGATCACTTCAAGTCGTACATTAATCAGGTAGTAGCCAAGGGGTGTTATGTACCACCATCCTTCTTTTTCCCCTCGTTTTTTCGATTGGAAAGCAGTCGTCATGACCAACAGCTAACATTTGATCGTCTTTACGATGAACTGGTATTGGAAGGAAAAGTAGAGGGGGAATTTGAAAAAATTAACGTATTCGATGCGAACAAGTGTCACTCGGAAAAATGAACTTGAATAGGACGGTTATTGCCGAGTTTGAAGCGTTTCGTGGTGACAAAAATGAATATGTAATCAAAGAGTTCGTTGCAGTTGATATAACAACCGGACGTTTTGTTATCGTGTTGTTCGCTCCACCGTACGAACGTGCACGACTGCACCTGAAATTTCAAAAAATCAATGACTGGTTGGAAACACATTATCACAGAATTCGGTGGAACGATGGTAATGTGCCGTACAACAATATGGTACGCATCGTTGCAGACTTTTTTTCAGACAGTTCTGTTGTCTATACAAAAGGGTTTGAGAAGGCAAATTTCTTACGACAGTTGTATCACCATGGTGAGGTGACTGACTTAAACGATATTCAAGCACCTGTAGTTCCTAGATCCTTTGTACCCATCATACAATGTCCTGTTCCTCATCGTCAACCCGTTACCACTCCCCCCTTACACTGTGCATTGCGCAAAGCTTTGTTTTATGCAGAATGGTTGCGGCAACGAAATAAAATATAGTCGGTTGTGAACATGTTTTCATCATGGTGTTAGTGTGAATGCTACGTGACAGAAATGTCCATAAACGTAGAATTAGGTACCGTAGTGTGTGCGTGAGTGTTAACCTTGACTACGTCACTGTCGCGGTAGACATACTCATAAACGTAGTCCTGGTAGTTCGAGACGGGTCACTGGCACGGTAGATATACCTGTAAACTCGTCAAGGACCAGCATGGGTGTGAAAATTACTCATTACGGTACAGCAAATGTGAATACGCATCATGTATGAACAACATATACACCCGATAAAAAAATAAAAAAATAAAAATAAAGTAAATAAATAAAAAATATATGTACTGCTTTTATACATTGACTTAGCATTGCATAGTGTATCTTATCATTATCTACCACTGTATTAGTTAATAGTACAGCGATAGATAACGTGGAGTAGGCCTGCTTTACGAATCTGTAAAGTTGGGGAAACCACGTTAAAAAAAGCGTAGCGGTCTCTCATTCGCCTCTGGCCGCTAGGAAGAGGATGAGAGGTAAAAAATAAAAGTATAAAAAATGTTTATTTATTTTTAATAATAAATAAACTTATATTGTGCTTTTATGGTTTTACACATAGGACAACAGTAGATATCACTCGTCCACCTCATAGTTGCAAGTAAGAGACGAGAAGTATAAGTACAAAAATAATTACAGTTAAACGACAACGGCCCCTTGGTGTAGTGGATGCATGCCGGTTTGGAGTACCGGAGGTCCCGGGTTCAAATCCCGGAGGGGCCATAATTTATTTTTTGCGGAAACCAACTGTTTCGCCTCGCAGTCGAACACATGCGTCATGTCGGGTACCCCCATCCGTTGATTTAAACATTTCGGGTGTTAAATTTCGGACACCAAGAGATTTCAGGTACCCCCCCCATCCGTTGATTTAAACATTTCGGGTGTCAAAATTCGGACACCAAAAATTTCGGGTAACCCCATCCGTTGATTTAAACATTTCGGGTACTAAATTTCAGACACCGAAAATTTCGGGTACCCCCATCCGTTGATTTAAACATTTCAGACATCACGCCCTCTACGTCGTCGTCATGTGGGCGTACCCACAAATTTCGGGTACCCCCATCCGTTGTTTTAATCATTTAGGGTACCAAAATTCTGACATTAAAAAAATTTCGAGAGAGAACGATTATTTTGTTACATCAAAATAAACCAGAACGCGGAAGTGTTTTAACATTCGGACACCAGCTGCCAGGGCCTCTGTCATGCAAATTTCGGGTACCCCCATCCGTTGATTTAAACATTTCGGGTAACGGTAACCGATACCCCCAAAATTTCGAGTAACGGTACCCGATGACATCGCCTCTCCGGGCAACCGCCGAATTCCGGGTACCCCCATCCGCTACACATTGTTTTCGGCTACCAAATTTTGGACATGCAGAAACCGCGGCCTCCGTGACGTCTTGAAACAGGTTTTAGCCATACGGACGCCAGCGACTTGAGCCTCTGTGTGATGTCATGAACTGGAACACGGAAGTGTTTCAGTCACACATACACACACATACACACACACACACACACACACAAAACAGTGACGTCACATGGACAGCTCGGACACCAGCTGCCAGTGCCTCTATGACGTCATGAACTGGAACCCGGTAGTGTTTTCAACTGGAACCCGGAAGTGTTCTCATACGCTCACTTTCCCTCTACTGCTGCGGCAAAGCGACACGATGATGACCTATGGAGGTCCTCACCGCGATCGCCGTGCCGCCTCCTCGTCGGCCAACTCGGTCATCCCGATAGACCACGTAATTTGGTAATCGAAACCGGTTCGCCGGGGTCAGGTGGGTTTCCCCGAGGAGAAGTACGTCGGGTTTGAACCGAGCCAGGAATTCAAGAAGGTCGGAATGCTTGGTACCGATGTTGTTAGCATTCCAGGCTACGAGCGAGAGATCTCGTCTAAGGGCTCGGTTCATAGAAGACCTATGACTTCGCAGGCTTCCACCAAGAGCATGAATCTCTCAGTTGGGTCAGCAGTTTCCAGGCGGGCTCGGATGGACCTGAAGAGAGATGCGACTTTCGGGAGGTCGTAGCTAGACAGAAAGCCGCGGACGAACTGTGCGTCATTGGAACTGACGGACTGGGTGGTTTGCCTGGAAACTGAGGCCGCATAAGAGCGACCAGGTGTTACGGCAGATCGGGTCATGGTGGAAGCCATAGGACCAGGGCCAGACGGTTTTGGATCAGCGGCAGGAAAAGTACGCTGTTGCGCTTCGTCGGACTTATACCGGGAAGCAGGACTTTTCTTGGGCTGTGGGCAGGCAGGAGCTCGGGGCCGAGCATCCGGTGTGGGTATCCCTTTGTTCCTGGGTTTGATGCCTGCTCGCGGAAATCGCGGAGGTGGCAGGGGCGGCGAGGCTACCTCTGGTTCAGAGGCGGGAGTAGGAGGTTCCGCGGAGGTGGAGGGTTCATTCTCCGGCTCCAAAACCGAGATAACAGCTACTGGGCGTGTCTCTGCTGTGGAAGGAGACGCGGTACGTTTAGTTGCCTTTGTAGGGGCTGGAGGTGGAGCCGGAGAGGGCGCGCGCCGTGCCGGTTGTGCCTGAGGTTTAGGCCTAGCCTGCATTTTAGGCTGTCTAGGTTGGGGCTGCATAACTGGCTGCCGTGGCTTCGGGAGGGGCCCCTGCGGCTTTTGCTTCCGCAGGAGCTCCGCCCTATAGACCGGGCAGTTTACGTTAGACGCTGCGTGGCCTTGGCCACAATTGATGCAGCGAAATTTGGTTTTGTCTGCCACAGTGCAGGCCTGTGTTGAATGTCCCAGAGAACATCGGAGACAGGCCGGGGCATTGCGGCAGACGTCGGTGTGATGGCCGAACCTCTGGCACCGGTGGCACTGCGCAAGCTTGCCCTGGGGTCGACTGGTTTCCACCCGGACGCGGAAGCCAAACAGCCGCGTCAGGTGGAAAATTTTATCAGCAGCCTCGCCCTTCTCGAGCTGGAGACGGACGAGCGGGAGAGGTACTCGGGTTTCTGAGTGAGTGTACAGGCGGAAAATTGCCTGCACCGGGTACCCGAGGTCGCGGAGTTCCAAGAGGATCTCCTGAGGATCAGTGTGCGCGTCAAGCCCTCGCAAAATGACAGACAAGGGCTTGACTCGCTTAGGAGTGAAGGTATGATATTGGAGGTTATGTGCTTGGAGGAAGGCCTCGACCAAGCGATGGTCCTCGAGCTGGCGGACGACAATCCTGACCGTATCACCGCCAAGCAGCTTCAGGTCAAGCTTGTCGGCCGACAGGCCGTGGGCCGCGATCAGCCGTCTATATAAGGCGGCGACATTGGATACGCTATGGACGTACAGGGGCGGCGCACGACCAACAGCGGCAGCAGCCGGAGCTGCTGTCGAAGTAGTCGGAACCGCGGCCTGTGGGCCCTGAGAAGGTCCAATGTCCATGGCCGAGGTCTGTGAGGAAGTGGATCCAGGTGCGTGGGTCCTCTTGGGCTTCTTAGCCGGGCGATTACGCCGACCAACGGTCGCGAACTCGCCCGACTCGTCTGCCGGCAGAGGGGGAAGCGGGTGAGGGAGAGGATCGTCCGTCTCCATCGCCCGAGGCGATTCTGGCGAGTCGCCCAGATGGGGCAGCAAGGCAGGGCCGAGCGACTCGGCACTTGAGCCGTTGCCTGTGGAAGGCATGCTGGCCAGGTGCGACGGCTGCCGGGCAGAGACTGCTAGGCAGTCACTGCCAGACGCCAGGGATCTCGGGTCCGGCCGAAGCCGGATTACCCGCGCGTCTTCCTTGTTCACGACGATGCGGGAGGAGCTGGGCTAACGACCAGCTTCGTTGAATACCAGTCCTTACCAAGACTGGTGTCCACTGGCCCCTTTACCCCGGCGATATCCTAGCTCGCTTACCACTGGTGGGGGCTTGCAAGGATCGTCCGGGGCAGCGCTACCTAACAGTCGTGAACAAGTTAGGAATTACACACTGGAAATGCGGCACTCACCAGGTGAGCCCAGAGCGTTCCTCTTCAGTTCTTCGCCAGCAGATGGTATCCGGCAAGGTGGTCCTTAGCAGGGCAACTTCGGCCAGCTGTTGCTTCTACCAGCTACTCGATTCACTGGTAACAGCTGGCGCGAGAGTCTTGTCCCACGAAGAGAGCAGCGAAATTCCTCGTCCTGCGAGGTGGGCGGATGCAGCCAGAAGCTGAAGCAACGTCCAGATTAGAGAGCAGTCCAAGGAGCAGTCCTGTCCGTCCGAAGTCTGGAGCAGAAGTTGTTCTATTCTGCGTCTGTCTTCGACTGCGCAACAGTGAGTACCTGCTACGATGCCTCTATTTATAACATTTTGTCCGCTTCAGGTGTATCGCACGGACCAATGAGAAGCCAGCTCGTCATACTCAATCCTGATTGGTCATGGAAAATAGACCATGCCAGACACTATTTAAGGAGATGCTTTCTCCGATGGACTCCAGAACGGACAACCACGGCAATCCCTCAAGCGAGACCTCGAGCTCGTGGCGTGGAACGCCAACGGCCTCGCTTCCCGGCATTCTGAGCTCTTAGAGTTCGTTGCCCGTCACAAGCCCGACGTGCTTCTTCTTGGCGAGACGCACCTGACCCCGCATCGTCGTTTCCGACTACCCAACTACGTGTGCCACCGGGACGACCGGTCGGGTCGCGCCGGAGGGGGCACAGCCATCGCGGTGAAGGCGAGTCATCGCCATCACCGCGTTGTCCTGCCTCAGCGGCGGAACCTCGAGTGCACCGCGGTCGAGCTCCATGGTGCTCTCGGCGGTCTACTCGTGGTTTCCGCCTACAAGCCTCCACACACGAAGCTCCTGTCGAACGATCTGGAGGCCGTCTTTGGAGCACACAGGAGGGTAGTCCTGGCGGGCGACCTGAACTGTAAGCACCCCGATTGGGGGAGCCGCTTGGCGAACCCAAACGGGACCCGCTTACGCAGGTATGCTGATGCGGCTCGGGTCACAGTCATGGGTCCTACCGGGCCTACGTACTATCCCTCTCGGGCTAACTCCCGCCCTGATGTACTGGACATTGCCGCGGTCAGGGGCGTTTATTGCCCGGTCCACGTCTCCGTCATTTCGGAACTGTCCTCGGACCACTGCCCTATCAGTGTGCATATAGCTACCCAGCACGCCACCGTCCGCGACGAGCGGCGGGTAATCGAGTGGGACCGCTTTGGCCCGGCGTTCAGTCGCCGCCTACCAGAGCATATCCCGCTCGACACTACCCAGCATGTCGATGAGGCAGTTGCTGTATTCGACACAGCCGTCGTCTCGGCGGTTGACGTGTCCTCCCGGATGAAGCCGGGGCTCACGCCCGACTATCAGCGGATCCCCGAAGAGGTGTCTCAGCTCGCTAGCGAGAGGAATCGCCTCCGGAGACGCTGGCAGAGGACTCGTGACCCGGCCGACAAGGCTGCGTTCAACAGAGCGTCCGGCAAGTTGCGTCGCGACATGCTGGCGTTCCGTAGACGCAACTGGGAGCTAGCTGTAACACAGATGGATGGCCCTGCCGAGGACCGTAATGTCTGGCGGATTCCCAGTGCCTTAACGGGAAAGCGCAAACGCGCGCCTCTCCCCGCACTGGCCGGACCCGGCGGTCAACCCCTTGGTCGCCCCCTCGAAAAGGCAGAGTTCTTGGCTGATAGTTTAGAGCGTCAGTTCGCTCCCAACCCATCCAAGAACCCGGCCTTCACTGAGCAAATCTGCCGCGAGGTAGAGCGCTTTCTTACGGCCGATATCACAGTCCAGCCGGAGCCCATCTCCCCGGAGGAGGTCTCTGAGAGGATTGTTCAGCTCAAGCCCCGGAAGGCGCCTGGCCCGGACGGAGTCATGAATTCCGCCCTCCATCGCCTTCCGGAGCGAGGAACCCAGTTCCTCACTGACCTGTTCAATTCATGCCTCAGACTGGCCTATTTTCCGGTGAAATGGAAAACGGCTACCGTCATCGTGATACCCAAGCCGGGAAAGAATTCTTCTCGAGTGGAGAACCTCAGGCCCATCAGCCTCTTGTCCGCGACGTCCAAGGTTTTTGAGCGTCTGATCCAGCGTAGGATCCGCGACCATCTAGAAAGACTAGACGTGCTGATCCCCGAACAGTTCGGCTTTCGTGAGCTGCACTCCTCGACTCATCAGCTGATGAGACTCGTGGAATGCATAACCGAGGCTGGCTGCCAGGGCAAACAGACGGCTGCGATCTTCCTAGACGTAGAGAAAGCCTTTGACCGCGTGTGGCACGAGGCTGTCCTTTACAAACTAACGGAAGTCCTTCTCCCAGACTGCTACGTTCACTTGATCGGCAGCTTTCTGCGAGACCGTAGCTTCCGAGTGAGAGTAGACCACGCTCTCTCTTCGGAGAGGCGTATTACCGCCGGCGTCCCTCAGGGAAGTGTCCTTGGGCCTCTCCTGTTCTCGTTGTTTGTCAACGACACGCCCCGAGTTCCTGGAGTGAAACTGTCGCTGTTCGCGGACGACACTGCGGCTTTTGCCTCAGAGCCGAACGCGAGTTATGCGGCAGTTAAGCTCCAGCGCCAACTCGACGCGTATGTCGGGTGGACCGATGACTGGAGGGTTGCCGTTAACGCTTCCAAGAGCGCCGCGGTAATATTCTCGCGAAAACGCAAGCGGCCTCGGCCGCTTAAAGTAGGCCCCGTCGAGGTGCCCTGGACCAACAGCGTCAAGTACCTCGGGCTCCACGTGGATTCCCGACTCACCTGGCGAACCCATGCAAATTACATCAGACAACGCGCTTCGGCGCAACTCAGTAGACTCTGGCCCGTGCTATCTAATCCGGCAATGACCCCCCGGCTAGGTAAGCTCATAGTCAACACGTACGTGTTGCCGGTGATTACCTACGCCTGTCCTGTTTGGGGATACCTGGCTCGTGGTCATAGAATCACGCTCCAGCGCGTACTCGACCGGGGACTGAAGCTCGCGTGCAAAGTCCCCCGGAGGTACTCTTCTCGTCTTTTGAGGAGAGGACTCGGTGTCCGCTCTCTTGATGACACCGTGAGACGCCTGGCGCGACGATTCTATGTTCGTTCCGACAGAGTGACCCACAATTCCCTCATTGCCGGACTTGGTAAATACACCCCGCGACCAGGTGAGTCCTGCAAGCGACCTCGTTTGCTAGTCCCGGTGGTATAATCCACCAATCGCAGGTCGCTTCAGACCCCCCCCATAAGTAGATAAAAAGTATAAAATGAACTCTACCAGACCCAGTGGCAGGAGTCCTTTCTGAGACTCGGGACACTGCACTACTCGCGACCCCCAGTTGTGTGATGGACTCCAGATGCAGGCGAGTAACCCCGGACAGAAGACAACACGCGGGCTTCATCAAACATTACCCGGTGATCGTCGTGGGACAGAGCGTGTTCAGCAACTGCGGACTTCTCCGGCTGGCCCAGGCGGCAGTATCTCCGATGTTCAGAGAGGCGCGTCCGGACACTACGCTTCGTGGTGCCTATGTAGACCTGGCCACACGTACAAGGAATACTGTACACCCCGCACGACGAGAGTGGATCCCTGGCGTCTTTCACCGGTCGCAGGAACTGTTGGATCTTTTTGGTTGGCTTAAAGATCGTCCTGACGCCCCGCTTACTCAGCAACCTGCCGATGCGATCAGTCACGCCACGGATGTAGGGCAAGACAGCAGAGCCAACAACTTCAGGCAACTCCGACTGGTCCGGTCTACCAGATCTTCTCGGCCGGGCAGCTCTCCTAACCTCCACAGCAGAATAGCCGTTGGACTGCAGTGCTTTCTCGAGATGCCGAAACTCATCTTCGAGATACTGGGGCTCACAGATTCTTTTTGCCCGGTCTACCAGAGTCTTCAGCACCGCCCTCTTCTGCCTAGGATGATGATTGGAGGTCTTGTGCAGATATCTGTCGGTGTGCGTTGGCTTCCTATAAACTTTATGTCCCAAGCTGCCATCGGTCCTTTTCAGGACCAACACATCCAGAAAAGCCAATTGATCACCACTCTCACGCTCCATCGTAAACTGTATGCGCGGGTGTACAGCGTTCAGATGTCCAAGGAAGCGTTCCAACTCTTCATCACCATGGCTCCAGACCACGAAAGTGTCGTCCACATACCGCAACCAACACTTCGGCTTCAGAGGCGCAGATGAAATTGCCAACTCTTCAAATTTCTCCATATAGAAGTTTGCAACCACAGGGCTGAGAGGACTTCCCATGGCGACGCCATCCAACTGTTCATAGAAGCCGCCATTCCACTGGAAATAGGTCGTTGTTAGGACCTGCCGGAACAAAGCAGTGATGTCCGCCGAGAACAGGTCACCCAAATACCCCAAGACCTCTTGAACAGGGACCATGGTGAAAAGAGATACCACATCAAAACTCACGAGAACATCGCCAGGCTCCAGCACCAACTCCCGGATCCTCCGAAGGAAATCAGAAGAGTCTCGGACGAAAGAATCCGTCTGCCCGATGTGCGGCTTGAGCAATCCAGTGAGGTGCTTTGCCAAGGTGTAAGTAGGCGAGCCAATAGCACTGACGATGGGCCTCAGCGGAACGTCTTCCTTGTGGATCTTGGGTAAACCATAGAGACGAGGGGGAAGGGCCTCCGAACACCGGACGGCCGTCTTCACATCAGGCGCCAGAGAAGATTGCTTAATCAAAGAATCCGTTTTTCTCAGAACAGTTGTAGTCGGATCTTTGTTCAGCCTTCGATACGTGGCCGGATCTAATAACCCTTCAATCTTCCGCTGGTAGTCTTCGGTGTTCAAGACCACAGTGGCACTCCCCTTATCCGCCGGCATAATGACAATGGTTTCATCCCTTCTTAATTCCCTCAAGGCTCGCAACTCCGCCGACAGAAGATATTTTAAAAAACTGGAAACGCTACGCAAGAAGAAAGCCAGTCTGCTGTGTTCCTTGGCCTTTTTACTTCGATGTAGAGACTCGGGAACCGTTCCAAGGTTCCTACGACATAGACACTTATTTAATACACCACAGGCCAACAGGATTTACAGAAGAACAGAAAATGCCATGCTGCGTGAACGCATACATTATACGAGGAAAGAGTTGGCATTAAATGACCAAGAACTATTTAAACTGCATTTACATCTTAGCAGTACCCTCCAACGACATGATTGGGAGATGTTGGATGGGATCACTTATAATGCGTTTGAGTCGTGTCATGCCAGTACTAGTCAGGGACAGCGGAAAAAATTCGAGCGGTTCGCTTCCCAGAACATCAGGGGAAGAACACTGGATGGTGACAGGATGGACAGGATGGTTGTAAACCTTTCGAACCGTCAACTAACACCACATGAGACCTCGGTGTTAGCCAAAGGTGAGAAGTTTGCAGTTACCCCAAAGACAGTACCGGTGGAGGAAATAGTGGCGAGCGTGGAGGCAGGCATCCGAGGATTACCCCGAGACCAGGCAGATGAAATACGTATGGAAGCTTCTAGGGCCCTTAGAAGGGCCGCTCCGCCAAAATGCATCTTCTGTCGGCGGAGTTGCGAGCCTTGAGGGAATTAAGAAGGGATGAAACCATTGTCATTATGCCGGCGGATAAGGGGAGTGCCACTGTGGTCTTGAACACCGAAGACTACCAGCGGAAGATTGAAGGGTTATTAGATCCGGCCACGTATCGAAGGCTGAACAAAGATCCGACTACAACTGTTCTGAGAAAAACGGATTCTTTGATTAAGCAATCTTCTCTGGCGCCTGATGTGAAGACGGCCGTCCGGTGTTCGGAGGCCCTTCCCCCTCGTCTCTATGGTTTACCCAAGATCCACAAGGAAGACGTTCCGCTGAGGCCCATCGTCAGTGCTATTGGCTCGCCTACTTACACCTTGGCAAAGCACCTCACTGGATTGCTCAAGCCGCACATCGGGCAGACGGATTCTTTCGTCCGAGACTCTTCTGATTTCCTTCGGAGGATCCGGGAGTTGGTGCTGGAGCCTGGCGATGTTCTCGTGAGTTTTGATGTGGTATCTCTTTTCACCATGGTCCCTGTTCAAGAGGTCTTGGGGTATTTGGGTGACCTGTTCTCGGCGGACATCACTGCTTTGTTCCGGCAGGTCCTAACAACGACCTATTTCCAGTGGAATGGCGGCTTCTATGAACAGTTGGATGGCGTCGCCATGGGAAGTCCTCTCAGCCCTGTGGTTGCAAACTTCTATATGGAGAAATTTGAAGAGTTGGCAATTTCATCTGCGCCTCTGAAGCCGAAGTGTTGGTTGCGGTATGTGGACGACACTTTCGTGGTCTGGAGCCATGGTGATGAAGAGTTGGAACGCTTCCTTGGACATCTGAACGCTGTACACCCGCGCATACAGTTTACGATGGAGCGTGAGAGTGGTGATCAATTGGCTTTTCTGGATGTGTTGGTCCTGAAAAGGACCGATGGCAGCTTGGGACATAAAGTTTATAGGAAGCCAACGCACACCGACAGATATCTGCACAAGACCTCCAATCATCATCCTAGGCAGAAGAGGGCGGTGCTGAAGACTCTGGTAGACCGGGCAAAAAGAATCTGTGAGCCCCAGTATCTCGAAGATGAGTTTCGGCATCTCGAGAAAGCACTGCAGTCCAACGGCTATTCTGCTGCGGAGGTTAGGAGAGCTGCCCGGCCGAGAAGATCTGGTAGACCGGACCAGTCGGAGTGCCTGAAGTTGTTGGCTCTGCTGTCTTGCCCTACATCCGTGGCGTGACTGATCGCATCGGCAGGTTGCTGAGTAAGCGGGGCGTCAGGACGATCTTTAAGCCAACCAAAAAGATCCAACAGTTCCTGCGACCGGTGAAAGACGCCAGGGATCCACTCTCGTCGTGCGGGGTGTACAGTATTCCTTGTACGTGTGGCCAGGTCTACATAGGCACCACGAAGCGTAGTGTCCGGACGCGCCTCTCTGAACATCGGAGATACTGCCGCCTGGGCCAGCCGGAGAAGTCCGCAGTTGCTGAACACGCTCTGTCCCACGACGATCACCGGGTAATGTTTGATGAAGCCCGCGTGTTGTCTTCTGTCCGGGGTTACTTCACTCGCCTGCATCTGGAGTCCATCCATATTCATAAGAATGCGTCCGTCGCTATGAACCGCCGAGTGATCAGAGCTGTTGGGTTGAGCGTCGTGAGACGACCCAATGGTTTCCTAGTACCGAGCCTCCGGTAGGGGCTCCTGCCTAGTGGTCCTGTCCAGACGGAATATTGTTAATTAATTTTTAATGGTCGCTACAACGACATGCTCGTACTAGGTCGACTAGTACAGTATTTGTCGAGGCCGTTTCCAAGATTCACCTGGACGTATTCGGTACCTGCCAAGGCCGGCTATGAGTGGGTTTGTCTGGGTCCTCGCAGCTCGGACGTAAAATTTACGTGCAAGTCGCCTTGCGGTGTCATCCAAGGAGCGGACACCGAGTCCTCTTCTCAGGAGACGAGAAGAAAACCGATAGGGGACTTTGGCCGCTAGCCGAAGCCCTCTATCGAGAACGCTTTGCAACCTTCTTTTATGAACGGTTGCGAGGTAACCCCAGACGGGAAGAGCGTAGGTAACGATCGGCAACAGGTACGCGTTGACAATCAACTTACCCAGCTTGCGGGTCATAGCCTTGTTGGCAAGTAGCGGAAACAGTTGCGCGAGACGAGCGGACGCTTTCTTTCGCATCGTCTCAGCGTGGGTACGCCAGGTGAGCCGACGATCTAGGTGGACACCGAGGTACTTAACTTCCCTCGACCAGGGCAGGTACGTTCTACCGAGTCTCACTCGGCCTCGTGGTTCTTTCCGGCGCTTTGTGAATAGCACCGCGGAGCTCTTGGTTTCGTTGACGGCAACTTTCCAGCTTTCCGTCCACGTCGAATACGCATCGAGTGCGCGCTGAAGTCGTGGGATAGCAAAGTCTGCGTTCCGATCGGCGGTATAGACCGCCGTGTCGTCGGCAAACAAAGCCATCTGGACTCCAGGCTCTCTGGGTGCGTCGTTGACATACACGGAGAACAGGAGAGGCCCTAGCACGCTACCTTGAGGTACCCCGGCTGTGATACGTCTCTCGGAAGAGACGTGGTCGTCTATTCGCACGCAGAAAGTCCTCTCCGTCAGAAAGCTAGCAATCAAGCGAAGGTAGCAATCTGGGAGCTGGATTTCCCGGAGCTTGAACAAGAGCCCGTCGTGCCAGACACTATCAAAGGCCTTTTCCACATCTAGGAAACAGGCGACAGTCTGCTCTTTCCGACACCCGGCGTCCGTGATGTATTCCACCAGTCTCATCAGTTGATGAGTGGTGGAATGCCCCACACGAAAGCCGAACTGTTCGGGGACCAGTACATCGAAATTTCCTAGATGATCTAGTACTCTCCGTTGTACAAGACGTTCGAGGACCTTTGACGTGGCTGAGAGTAGACTAATGGGCCGGAGGTTGCCGGGACGGGAAGCGTCCTTTCCCTGCTTCGGGATCACTATAACCGTTGCCTTACGCCATTTCTGGGGAAAATAGGCCAGTCTAAGACACGCGTTGAACAGCGCGACCAAGAAAAGTACTCCTCGCTCCGGGAGTCGAGTAAGAGCGGCGTTCGAGACGCCGTCCGGGCCAGGAGCTTTTCTCGGCACGAGTTCAACGAGCCGATCTGTGACCTCTTCCCTAGTAATGGGTTCGGGCTCCGTAGTGATCGGAAGAGACAGAAAGTCTTCCACTTCGTTCTCGACTTCTTCGTCGAAGTCCCAGTCCATGGGCGGGTTAGGTGCGAACTGTCGCTCAAAACACGCGCCCAAGTACTCGGCCTTCGCCTCCGGGCGAGCCAGGATTTGACCGAAAGGTCCAGCAATGGCCGGGATGCGAGGCCGGCGCCTCTTCCCTACCAACGCCGAAGGTATCCGGTAAGGGCTACTTTCGTCCGATCCGTCCCCTGCCTGGGCCACGGCGAGTTCCCAACAGCGTCTCCGGTAGGCCTGCATTTCACGACGTAAAATGCCGGTCGCCCGGTTGTACGCTGCCTTGTCGGCCGGATCACGGGTCCGCTGCCAGCGTCTCCGGAGGCGATTTCTCTCGCAAGCGAGAGCACTCGTCTCCTCTGGGATCCGCTGCCAGTGGGGCGTGACACCAGGCTTCATCCTGGAAGACGCGTCGATCGCAGATACGACAGCCTCGTCAAACGCGGCAACTGCCTCGTCGACTTGGCGGACGGTTTCGAGTGGTCCCGCGTCTGGCAATCGGCGACTTAACGCCGGGCCATAGCGGTCCCATTCTACCACCTTCCTGACATCTCTGCGTACGACGTGCTGGGTAGCGACGTGTATCAGGATGGGGAGATGATCGGACGATAGTTCCGTTAGCGCGGACACATGGACCGGACAGTCAATTCCTTGAATCACCGCTATGTCCAAGACATCGGGAGCCGCGTTGCGTTGTGAGGGGTAGAACGTAGGTTGGGTAGGCCCAATCACTTGAATCCTGCGAGAATCGGCAAACCTGCGCAAACGTTTCCCGTTTGGGGCAGTCAAGCGACTGTTCCAATCGCGATGTTTGCAGTTCAGGTCGCCGGCCATGATGACCCTCCTGTGTGCATCGAACGCGACCGCTAGATCGGGGTGAAGGAGCTCTTTTTGCGGCGCTTTATACGCCGCGACCATCTGTACGCCGCCTAGAGTGTTTAACAACTCCACAGCGGTGCCTTCGAGGTGAGTCATTGCAGGCAAGACGACTCGGTGATGCTCGAGAGTGAGCCTCACCGCGACGGCAGTACCGCCACCAGCAGTGCCCGGTCTGTCGTTTCGATAGCACACATAGTTGGCCAGTCGGAACCGACTCGCAGGAGTCAAGTGGGTCTCATTGAGAAGGACTACGTCGGGTTTGAGTCGGGCCAGTAATTCTTGGAGTTCCTGGATCTTGTGGAGTTATGAACCGCCGAGTGGTCAGAGCTGTTGGGTTGAGCGTCGTGAGACGACCCAATGGTTTCCTAGTACCGAGCCTCCGGTAGGGGCTCCTGCCTAGTGGTTTTGTCCAGACGGAATATTGTTAATTAATTTTTAATGGTCGCTACAACGACATGCTCGTACTAGGTCGACTAGTACAGTATTTGTCGAGGCCGTTTCCAAGATTCACCTGGACGTATTCGGTACCTGCCAAGGCCGGCTATGAATGGGTTTGTCTGGGTCCTCGCAGCTCGGACGTAAAATTTACGTGCAAGTCGCCTTGCGGTGTCATCCAAGGAGCGGACACCGAGTCCTCTTCTCAGGAGACGAGAAGAAAACCGATAGGGGACTTTGGCCGCTAGCCGAAGCCCTCTATCGAGAACGCTTTGCAACCTTCTTTTATGAACGGTTGCGAGGTAACCCCAGACGGGAAGAGCGTAGGTAATGATCGGCAACAGGTACGCGTTGACAATCAACTTACCCAGCTTGCGGGTCATAGCCTTGTTGGCAAGTAGCGGAAACAGTTGCGCGAGACGAGCGGACGCTTTCTTTCGCATCGTCTCAGCGTGGGTACGCCAGGTGAGCCGACGATCTAGGTGGACACCGAGGTACTTAACTTCCCTCGACCAGGGCAGGTACGTTCTACCGAGTCTCACTCGGCCTCGTGGTTCTTTCCGGCGCTTTGTGAATAGCACCGCGGAGCTCTTGGTTTCGTTGACGGCAACTTTCCAGCTTTCCGTCCACGTCGAATACGCATCGAGTGCGCGCTGAAGTCGTGGGATAGCAAAGTCTGCGTTCCGATCGGCGATATAGACCGCCGTGTCGTCGGCAAACAAAGCCATCTGGACTCCAGGCTCTCTGGGTGCGTCGTTGACATACACGGAGAACAGGAGAGGCCCTAGCACGCTACCTTGAGGTACCCCGGCTGTGATACGTCTCTCGGAAGAGACGTGGTCGTCTATTCGCACGCAGAAAGTCCTCTCCGTCAGAAAGCTAGCAATCAAGCGAAGGTAGCAATCTGGGAGCTGGATTTCCCGGAGCTTGAACAAGAGCCCGTCGTGCCAGACACTATCAAAGGCCTTTTCCACATCTAGGAAACAGGCGACAGTCTGCTCTTTCCGACACCCGGCGTCCGTGATGTATTCCACCGATCTCATCAGTTGATGAGTGGTGGAATGCCCCACACGAAAGCCGAACTGTTCGGGGACCAGTACATCGAAATTTCCTAGATGATCTAGTACTCTCCGTTGTACAAGACGTTCGAGGACCTTTGACGTGGCTGACAGTAGACTAATGGGCCGGAGGTTGCCGGGACGGGAAGCGTCCTTTCCCTGCTTCGGGATCACTATAACCGTTGCCTTACGCCATTTCTGGGGAAAATAGGCCAGTCTAAGACACGCGTTGAACAGCGCGACCAAGAAAAGTACTCCTCGCTCCGGGAGTCGAGTAAGAGCGGCGTTCGAGACGCCGTCCGGGTCAGGAGCTTTTCTCGGCACGAGTTCAACGAGCCGATCTGTGACCTCTTCCCTAGTAATGGGTTCGGGCTCCGTAGTGATCGGAAGAGACAGAAAGTCTTCCACTTCGTTCTCGACTTCTTCGTCGAAGTCCCAGTCCATGGGCGGGTTAGGTGCGAACTGTCGCTCAAAACACGCGCCCAAGTACTCGGCCTTCGCCTCCGGGCGAGCCAGGACTTGACCGAAAGGTCCAGCAATGGCCGGGATGCGAGGCCGGCGCCTCTTCCCTACCAACGCCGAAGGTATCCGGTAAGGGCTACTTTCGTCCGATCCGTCCCCTGCCTGGGCCACGGCGAGTTCCCAACAGCGTCTCCGGTAGGCCTGCATTTCACGACGTAAAATGCCGGTCGCCCGGTTGTACGCTGCCTTGTCGGCCGGATCACGGGTCCGCTGCCAGCGTCTCCGGAGGCGATTTCTCTCGCAAGCGAGAGCACTCGTCTCCTCTGGGATCCGCTGCCAGTGGGGCGTGACACCAGGCTTCATCCTGGAAGACGCGTCGATCGCAGATACGACAGCCTCGTCAAACGCGGCAACTGCCTCGTCGACTTGGCGGACGGTTTCGAGTGGTCCCGCGTCTGGCAATCGGCGACTTAACGCCGGGCCATAGCGGTCCCATTCTACCACCTTCCTGACATCTCTGCGTACGACGTGCTGGGTAGCGACGTGTATCAGGATGGGGAGATGATCGGACGATAGTTCCGTTAGCGCGGACACATGGACCGGACAGTCAATTCCTTGAATCACCGCTATGTCCAAGACATCGGGAGCCGCGTTGCGTTGTGAGGGGTAGAACGTAGGTTGGGTAGGCCCAATCACTTGAATCCTGCGAGAATCGGCAAACCTGCGCAAACGTTTCCCGTTTGGGGCAGTCAAGCGACTGTTCCAATCGCGATGTTTGCAGTTCAGGTCGCCGGCCATGATGACCTTCCTGTGTGCATCGAACGCGACCGCTAGATCGGGGTGAAGGAGCTCTTTTTGCGGCGCTTTATACGCCGCGACCATCTGTACGCCGCCTAGAGTGTTTAACAACTCCACAGCGGTGCCTTCGAGGTGAGTCATTGCAGGCAAGACGACTCGGTGATGCTCGAGAGTGAGCCTCACCGCGACGGCAGTACCGCCACCAGCAGTGCCCGGCCTGTCGTTTCGATAGCACACATAGTTGGCCAGTCGGAACCGACTCGCAGGAGTCAAGTGGGTCTCATTGAGAAGGACTACGTCGGGTTTGAGTCGGGCCAGTAATTCTTGGAGTTCCTGGATCTTGTTGGACAACCCGTTGGCGTTCCAGGAAAGAATTGAGAGATCTCGTTTGAGGACCCGACTCATAGAAAACCTACACAAGTGGCGGCTTCCACCAAGAGCATGAATCTCTCGGTTGTATCGGCAGTCTCCAAGCGGGAGCGGATGGACCTGAAGGTCTGGGCCACCTTGCGGAGGTCGAATTCCGCAAGGAAGTCTTTGACGACCTGATAGTCGTCAGGAACGGTTTTTGAGGCAGAGTGCCCGGAGACTGTTTGCGCGTAAGAGCGCCGAGGCTTGTCAATCGGGGGATTGGTGGAAGCCAGGGGTTTCTTAGGGCCAGGTGTAGCGCCTCTAGCGGAGGTGCTAGGAAGAGGGACAGATGCGAGAACGTCGGTCTTCACGCGCTGCGCAGGCTGTCTGGACTGTGCGGCTGGGTTGGCAGGAGCCCGGGATCTAGCGCCACGGGGCTTACGTTGCCGCTTCTTTTTGCCTGCATTAGGGAACCGCGGGGGCGGGAGGTCAGGCGAGGCTGCTTCTAAAGCAGGGGCAGGATTCTCCGGTGCTGGGGAGGGTTGAGAATTCTCAGGCTCCACAACCGAGATGTTTGGCAGTGGCTGGTCTGTCTCACTTTGTTTAGATGCCGCGAGGTTACGGCGCTTTTTCGCCTGAGGCGGGACAGGGGCCTGGGAAGGAGCCTGAGATGGAGATGCCTGAACTACAGGTGTCTGCTTCGGGCCTTTGCTGCGTTTACGTTGCCTGTTGGCAACTGCGGCGAAAGACACGGCAGCCGTAGCAGGAGGCGCAGGGCCTGGCTGCTCGGTTGCAGGTCTGGAACCAGCTTCCGGATGCCTCGGTGGTGGCAGGCGCCCTTTCGGCTTTCGCCGCTCGAGCTCCCGCTGAAACACCGGACATGCCCGGTAGTTGGCGGGGTGACTTCCGCCGCAGTTGATGCACCTTTTAAAAGCTGGAGCATCGCAATGTTTACTGGCGTGAGGCAAAGAACACCTCACGCACGCCGGAGCGTTAGAGCAAGTCTCTGAATGGTGCCCGAAGCGTTGGCACTTGTAGCATTGAGGCAGAGCCCCGGGAGCGCGGCTTCTTTCCACTTTTACGCGGAAACCAAAAAGCCGCGTAAGAGAGAGTAGGCTTGCGCCTGCCTCGCTGTTCTCGACCATGATGCGAACCAGGGGAATTGGACGCCTTGGTCCGGCGGGAGCAAATACCCGATGTACCGCGCGAACCGGATAACCCAGCTCGCGCAGCTCATCGAGGATTTCCTCGAGAGGAGAGTCCACGTCTAAGCCTCTGAGCACGAGGGACAGAGGCTTCACGTGTTTCGGGGTAAAGGTGTGGTGTTGCAGGTTGGCTGATTCGACGAACGCCATGACGCTGCGGTACTCGTCCATTCCGCGGACAGCGATCTTGACAGTGTCGCCCCCAAGGAGCTTCAGGTCAACGCTGGCCGGGGAAAGTCCGGGAGCCACTATGAGTCGCCGGTAAAAACCGGTGACGTTGTTCACGCCGTGAACGAACACGGGCGGGATGCGACGAATGACCGGCGGTGCTTGGGCAGCGCCGGGCACAGTCGGCCCCGAGCCGGATTCGCCATCGGCGGGGACAACTTCCATGGCGGACGCCGAGGAAGAGGTTGAGGAGGACCGGTTCCGCCTCGGTTTCTTAACCGGGCGCCCCCGTGGCCCAACCGCCACGAAAGCGTCGGTCTCGTCACCGGGCAGCGGAACCGTCCGGGGATCGACAGCTTGGTCCGCATCCATAGCCGGAGAACACGGCGAATCGCTCGTGTGGGGTACGGAAGAGGCGAGCGACTGCGTGCTCGTTGACGCGCCCGGAGCGGGCATTTCCGCCAACGAGCGGGAGGTTTGCCGACCAGAGGCAGCCAGGCTGCCTCCGGCGGTAACCAGGGACCTAGGGTCCGGCCCGAGCCGGATCGCAAGCGGGACTGAAACGCTCAGGCTATGAGCTGGGCAAATGACCGGCTTCGTTAGATACCTCCCCTTACCAAGAGAGGTGTCCACCGGCCTCTTTACCTAGGCGATATCCAAGCTCGCTTACCACTGGTGGGGGCTCGCAAGGATCGTCCTAGGCAGCGCTACCTAAGAGCCTGAGCGTCAGCGGGCTAGATGCGCTGCGCAACCAACAGCTCTGGCAGGCTGGAATTGCTTCCTTTCCCACGGCGGTTGGTGGTCCTGAAAAGGGTCACTTGGCTGGTGGCCCTTAGAAGGTCCGACGAACGAACTCAGCTGTAGTGCTGGCTACTCAGTTCACCAGCCAGCTGAGTTGCAGTCTTCTTTCTTCAAGGCAAGGTGTTGTCCAACAAGCAGGGCAGCAGATAAAGAACGTCTGTCCTCGGCAGTCCGAAGGCAGCAGGGCAGCAGCTGTTAACAGCGATATTCTTCCGGAGTCGTCCAGAGAGAGCTGGTTCAAGAGAGCTGGTCCTTCCAGTACGAGCAGCTGAAGTGAAGTCACAGTTGAACACCATGAACCGCCGAGTGGTCAGAGCTGTTGGGTTGAGCGTCGTGAGACGACCCAATGGTTTCCTAGTACCGAGCCTCCGGTAGGGGCTCCTGCCTAGTGGTCCTGTCCAGACGGAATATTGTTAATTAATTTTTAATGGTCGCTACAACGACATGCTCGTACTAGGTCGACTAGTACAGTATTTGTCGAGGCCGTTTCCAAGATTCACCTGGACGTATTCGGTAACTGCCAAGGCCGGCTATGAGTGGGTTTGTCTGGGTCCTCGCAGCTCGGACGTAAAATTTACGTGCAAGTCGCCTTGCGATGTCATCCAAGGAGCGGACACCGAGTCCTCTTCTCAGGAGACGAGAAGAAAACCGATAGGGGACTTTGGCCGCTAGCCGAAGCCCTCTATCGAGAACGCTTTGCAACCTTCTTTTATGAACGGTTGCGAGGTAACCCCAGACGGGAAGAGCGTAGGTAATGATCGGCAACAGGTACGCGTTGACAATCAACTTACCCAGCTTGCGGGTCATAGCCTTGTTGGCAAGTAGCGGAAACAGTTGCGCGAGACGAGCGGACGCTTTCTTTCGCATCGTCTCAGCGTGGGTACGCCAGGTGAGCCGACGATCTAGGTGGACACCGAGGTACTTAACTTCCCTCGACCAGGGCAGGTACGTTCTACCGAGTCTCACTCGGCCTCGTGGTTCTTTCCGGCGCTTTGTGAATAGCACCGCGGAGCTCTTGGTTTCGTTGACGGCAACTTTCCAGCTTTCCGTCCACGTCGAATACGCATCGAGTGCGCGCTGAAGTCGTGGGATAGCAAAGTCTGCGTTCCGATCGGCGGTATAGACCGCCGTGTCGTCGGCAAACAAAGCCATCTGGACTCCAGGCTCTCTGGGTGCGTCGTTGACATACACGGAGAACAGGAGAGGCCCTAGCACGCTACCTTGAGGTACCCCGGCTGTGATACGTCTCTCGGAAGAGACGTGGTCGTCTATTCGCACGCAGAAAGTCCTCTCCGTCAGAAAGCTAGCAATCAAGCGAAGGTAGCAATCTGGGAGCTGGATTTCCCGGAGCTTGAACAAGAGCCCGTCGTGCCAGACACTATCAAAGGCCTTTTCCACATCTAGGAAACAGGCGACAGTCTGCTCTTTCCGACACCCGGCGTCCGTGATGTATTCCACCAGTCTCATCAGTTGATGAGTGGTGGAATGCCCCACACGGAAGCCGAACTGTTCGGGGACCAGTACATCGAAATTTCGTAGATGATCTAGTACTCTCCGTTGTACGAGACGTTCGAGGACCTTTGACGTGGCTGACAGTAGACTAATTGGCCGGAGGTTGCCGGGACGGGAAGCGTCCTTTCCCTGCTTCGGGATCACTATAACCGTCGCCTTACGCCATTTCTGGGGAAAATAGGCCAGTCTAAGACACGCGTTGAACAGCGCGACCAAGAAAAGTACTCCTCGCTCCGGGAGTCGAGTAAGAGCGGCGTTCGAGACGCCGTCCGGGCCAGGAGCTTTTCTTGGCACGAGTTCAACGAGCCGATCTGTGACCTCTTCCCTAGTAATGGGTTCGGGCTCCGTAGTGATCGGAAGAGACAGAAAGTCTTCCACTTCGTTCTCGACTTCTTCGTCGAAGTCCCAGTCCATGGGCGGGTTAGGTGCGAACTGTCGCTCAAAACACGCGCCCAAGTACTCGGCCTTCGCCTCCGGGCGAGCCAGGATTTGACCGAAAGGTCCAGCAATGGCCGGGATGCGAGGCCGGCGCCTCTTCCCTACCAACGCCGAAGGTATCCGGTAAGGGCTACTTTCGTCCGATCCGTCCCCTGCCTGGGCCACGGCGAGTTCCCAACAGCGTCTCCGGTAGGCCTGCATTTTACGACGTAAAATGCCGGTCGCCCGGTTGTACGCTGCCTTGTCGGCCGGATCACGGGTCCGCTGCCAGCGTCTCCGGAGGCGATTTCTCTCGCAAGCGAGAGCACTCGTCTCCTCTGGGATCCGCTGCCAGTGGGGCGTGACGCCAGGCTTCATTCTGGAAGACGCGTCGATCGCAGATACGACTGCCTCGTCAAACGCGGCCACTGCCTCGTCGACTTGGCGGAAGGTTTCGAGTGGTCCCGCGTCTGGCAATCGGCGACTTAACGCCGGGCCATAGCGATCCCATTCTACCACCTTCCTGACATCTCTGCGTACGACGTGCTGGATAGCGACGTGTATCAGGATGGGGAGATGATCGGACGATAGTTCCGTTAGCGCGGACACATGGACCGGACAGTCAATTCCTTGAATCACCGCTATGTCCAAGACATCGGGAGCCGCGTTGCGTTGTGAGGGGTAGAACGTAGGTTGGGTAGGCCCAATCACTTGTATCCTGCGAGAATCGGCAAACCTGCGTAAACGTTTCCCGTTTGGGGCAGTCAAGCGACTGTTCCAATCGCGATGTTTGCAGTTCAGGTCGCCGGCCATGATGACCCTCCTGTGTGCATCGAACGCGACAGCTAGATCGGGGTGAAGGAGCTCTTTTTGCGGCGGTTTATACGCCGCTACCATCTGTACACCGCCTAGAGTGTTTAACAACTCCACAGCGGTGCCTTCGAGGTGAGTCATTGCAGGCAAGACGACTCGGTGATGCTTGAGAGTGAGCCTCACCGCGACGGCAGTACCGCCACCAGCAGTGCCCGGTCTGTCGTTTCGATAGCACACATAGTTGGCCAGTCGTAACCGACTCGCAGGAGTCAAGTGGGTCTCATTGAGAAGCACTACATCAGGTTTGAGTCGGGCCAGTAATTCTTGGAGTTCCTGGATCTTGTTGGACAACCCGTTGGCGTTCCAGGAAAGAATCGAGAGATCTCGTTTGAGGACCCGACTCATAGAAGACCTACACAAGTGGCGGCTTCCACCAAGAGCATGAATCTCTCAGTTATGTCAGCAGTCTCTAAGCGGGAGCGGATGGACCTGAAGGTCTGGGCGACTTTGCTGAGATCGAACTCAGCAAGGAAGTCTTTGACGACCTGGTAGTCGTCAGGAACGGTTCTTGAGGCAGATTGCCCGGAGACTGCGTGCGCATAAGAGCGCCGAGGCTTATCAATCGGGGGATTGGTGGAAGCCAGGGGTTTCTTGGGGCCAGGTGTAGCACCTCGAGCGGAGGTGCTAGGAAGAGGGACAGATGCGATTGCGTCGGACTTCGTGCGCTGTGCAGGCTGTCTGGACTGTGCGGCCGGGTTGGCAGGAGCCCGGGATCTAGCCCACGGGGCTTTCTATGCCGCTTCTTTTTGCCTGCGTTGGGAAACCGCGGGGGCGGGAGGTCAGGCGAGGCTGCTTCTAAAGCAGGGGCAGGATTCTCCGTTGCTGGGGGGGATTGAGAAGGCTCAGGCTCCACAACCGAGATGTTTTCTGTTGGCTGGGTGGTCTCACTTTTAGATGCCACGAGGTTACGGCGCTTTTTCGCCATAGGCGGGACAGGGGCCTGTGAAGGAGCCTGAGTTGGGGAACCGCCGAGGAGAAAGCATCTCCTTAAATAGTGTCTGGCATGGTCTATTTTCCATGACCAATCAGGATTGAGTATGACGAGCTGGCTTCTCATTGGTCCGTGCGATACACCTGAAGCGGACAAAATGTTATAAATAGAGGCATCATAGCAGGTACTCACTGTTGCTTGTTCCCAGTCCATTGGGAGACGTGTTCGGCGTATCATCTATCGAACACATTTCTTTTATTTTTTGCTACTGAAGATGGCCACCGGTGGTGCGGCCGAAACGTTTAGCAGCATTTTAAGCAATCGACCACGGCCTTTCAGCCCGGAAGTTTTAGAAAATAGTTGTAATGACACCGGCCGTGAAAGCCTACGCACTAAGATACAACACACCTGTTTACATTAACAGTTGTCTGCAAGACTTGTTTTATAAACACTCACTCGGTCTAAACATTCTGCTTACCACATACTGGCACATGTGCTTACTTCAATTTTCAATGTCTATAAATCTTTCAGTTAACATATTTATCACTTATTTGTTATAATTCAGATCAAATATAATCTTAATTCACCTTTTTACTATGGCTTTAGTTAGTTTATTTAAAACGCTTCTAATATGGTCACACAATACAGAATAAAATTCATTATTACCTCCTGTTAATTATTATTGTTAATTAACAAAATAAAATATTATTATTATTAAAATCAATTTCTACTCCATACACACATGGTTTACATAAAACATTTTTACAATACACACACCATTAATTTTACTCTAATGTATTTAGAAATCTTCATCATTAATTGTTCAATTTTACCACACTTCATTTCCAAATTCAGCAAGGTCATGACCATAAATTAAAATGTTTAGAATGTCCATTCATTGAGTTTATATTCAACCTCCATCATCAAAAATTAGTCTTTTCTGCACATAACACTTTTCGATTTCATTGATACACAACATATGGCTATCATTTGTGTAATAACCCTTATCAACATAATATTTCATACCATTATTACCTATTGATTCATAAAACCGGTCTACATTTGTGATTTAAATTCTGTCTCCGTGTTTTTAACAACATCAAGTAATTTATTTTCTCATCATATTCATTTACTATACTCATTAAAACATCAGGCAAATTATTATTATTTATACAGGTATCATCAAAATAATTATCAATCTCTATTTTACAAGGTAAGTCAATTTGTTCCTCTCTCTCAACGCATAAACTCTGTACTAATATTTCATAATCTCTATTCACCTTAAATATTTCTGTTTCTCTCTCTCTCTCTCTCTATTTCTCTCATCACAATATTTCTCACAACATTTCACATTCTCTCTCTCATTCCATGCAGAGGGTACCACTTTGTTACTACAACATCTGGCTCTACCAGATGCACAAAAAATCAAGGGACAATTATTTGTAGACCATACGTCTCCCAAATACACTCGTGAAGCATTTTCTTCACCCACAACCACACCACGGGAAAATTTTAACCTCTGTACACTCTCTTCATACTCTCTCTCTAACTGATTAACATTTGTTAACAACACTTCATTACTAAACTCTACTTCAACAAAATCTTCCTTATCACTCTCAACATTAATCTCATTCTCTAATACCACGTTTTTACACATATCATTATAATTCTCATTTGTTTTACATTCAAAATTTTCAGTTACCTCCTGTATTTGTTTATCGATTTTTTCTGTCATACTACTCTCTACTTCCTCAATTCTGTTATTCATACTTTTTCATGAATGACTCAACGTTTCATTTAATTCGTTTTCAATTCGTTAAACTGTCTACTCTGTTCCTCAAATTTAGTGTCAAGTTTACTGTTAAATTCACTTTTAAATTCATTAAATTTTATATCATTATTGTCAAAACGGCTATTCTGTACATCAAATTTATTATTAAAATTACTGTTCATTTTCTCTAATTGATTTAGTATAACACTCATCATATCATTTTCTACTTTGTTACTATATTTTGTTGAGGTTGGAGTCAACTGTACTCCCGAGTCCTCAGTAATGTGACATTACTTGGATCTGTTAAATTTACTTCTATTTTATCTTGACTCGCACTTGGAGTCGAATGTATCTCAAAATTACTCATAATATTTGATTCATCACAATTGTCAACACTAGTTATTTCATTGACATCGTCATTATTCCCTGCCATTTTTTATAAGTTTATAAAATGTTACATAGAAATTTCAATCCTATCCAATATTAACTTAACCCTCTTAATATTTCACTATGTTTATATAATTTACCAAAACGTCCTCCCTCTCAAATAACCCGTTCTGCAGCTTGATTAGGTCTGGCGAATGTAATCACAAATTACACTCGTCGTCCCTGTATCGGGGCCACTGAAACTCTATAACTTATTGCAAATAATAAAATACTCTTCGAGTCCCTGTTCGGGCACCACTGAAACTACTCAATTAATTCAAATTGATAATTAACTCTTACATTCGGGTTCTCGTCCAAGGTCATACAGACGAAAACTGCTGCAGAAAGGATTATTTGAGATACATGGTATAAAGATCAATACACAGTTTACATTTAAACAAATAACGTCTGGTTTATTGTATGATTTAGTTACTTCATCTTCTTTTGATAACAATTATAGTTTTAATTTCTTTTAGTATATGTGCATAGAATCTTCATTAGTAACATAGGAAATCCAACGAATTAAGGATAAACATTTCTTTATAGAACCTTACTTAAACTACTACAAATTATTTATATTTTAATGAACCAGTGCGTTTATTATCTTTAGATTATTTCTTTTATATTTTCCCCTTAGAGATCTCTTTTAATAAAGTGTCTGTAAAATAAATATTACCGTATAGTGGTTAAAATTTATGAAATAAATTTTATTATACTCATCCTGGTAGCGGCTTCGCTTCAACTGAGGATGTGCGTTTTTTATCCCTCACTTCGGAAATCGCGGTATAATTTTATCTCTGCTGTTACTGATTATCAAAATCATTGTTCACGTCTAATAATTGTATCGGTTCACGTAACTTCCTCGGTACGAGCACTGATCACTTTTTATTAATTGACTGTTTTCTTAGTCCATACGCACTCCTACACTGTTTATACTGATTTCACTGATTTTAAATTAAATGTTCCCTAGTTTGATTTGATGTCTCCGTATGTTAATATGAAGTCGGCCGACGTAACTTTTTCGCACTTAGATGTTTTTTAGGTTGGCCGCGCGCTACAATGTTTATACACTTTTATGCTTTTTTTTATTACTTTGATAGATGGACCGAATTTGTTTTACAGCCTATCTTGCACCCGAGGCCACCGTTTTACTTAACCAGCTGCACTGTATGCTGCTGCTGGCTGTCTGTTGTTACTCCTGTGGTGACAAACTGCAAACTGTTATTCACAAAGTCTGCTGCTGGGGCAGTTATGTAATACGTCTAGACATCCTTGTTTATGCTAACATTGTGTTACTGGTTACTGGGGCACCTCACAGGTTCATACTGACAATTGAAAATTAAAACTGAATTGATATAGAATAAAATTGAAACTGGGGTAGCACACAATTCTGTACCGTTACACCGTTTGGCGGACACATGCTCACAAGTAGTTTGCGTGTTGGGGTCAGTGCAAGGCGCGCGCTTGCATTGATTCCAACCCGCATTCTTGCACACACACGCCTGTAGCACTCGGGGTGTACACACATGCTTTGTTGTTCTAATCGTGGCAATCATAGTAGTAAAATTGTTCACAACTGGAGTACGTTCACAATGGGTAAATACAGCCAGGGAGTATTTACAGGGACATTAAAATAATTAGCAGCAAAACACTATTGTCTACAGTAAAATACGACTATATAAATATTTGTTATAATGTCACGCTGTTATGACGAATGCTGTTACTAAATGAGACTTTTAAAAATATGAAGACAAAAGCACAAGATTATGTTTCTTTGTTACTTCATTTACACACACACACACACACACACACACACACACACACACACACACACACACACACACACACACACACAGGAATTTCATTTCTATAGCCCATATTCTGCTTTTTTTCACTTGGTAACTGTGAGTCATGTACAAAAATGTAACGGAACAAAAAGGGCAGAACCTTTTTTTAATATTATTCAATAATTCCCATTCTATGTAACCATTGGTGAAATGCGTATTTAGAAATCTGGATGGTGTGACTAAGTGTGTATGACGTATGCATTGCCGTCCCAAGACGAATAGACCTAACCATATAAGGCAAGGAATTTTCATAATTAGTCTGACGTCACGCTGGGACCATGAAAGAACCACGTGTTTTCCAAAATTGAAACGCAGTTCCGGCTTCAACCAGCTTCCAGAATTTTCTATGTGTCCAGACAAGGGACGAAGTGGGGATCCAGGGGAACCACGTGACCAATGCGTAGCAGGCTGGCATAGTATACAACTTGCAAGCCAAATTCGGCGCAGTCGACAGAACAATTTGATACCGTACAGTTGCATCGTAATAGTGACGGTAGGCCTACGCTACAAATTAAGGGTAAGCCTACCAATGTTGGTTGTATAAATATATTACAAAAAGTAAAGTTCTTTAATTATGGGAAAAAGTTAATAGTGAACAATACATAACAGTTTTAAATCATTTGGTGGAGTGTTTAATAAAAAAGTGAACTGCGAATTATGGCATAACAACTGGAATATTATCAGCAGCTAAGTACTCATAAACTAGATCGACTGGCCAACATTTAATAACCATTTGTCTTTTCTTAAAATATACCATTCAAAAATAGTAATGAGATCTCAAATTTAGGGGGGGGTTTTGAGAGAGTGGATGTGAAGTACTGGTTAGCTAAAGTATAATTAGCAAAAATAATTAAGTAAAGTATAATTATTGTTTAAATAATTACTATGAGTGCTCAATATTGAATTATTTGTTAACCAAAAAATGAATATGGTTAGTAACTTTTGAATTGCTAAATAAAAATAAATTCAGATTTCTGTATAACCATAACCATGTGTTCAGTGTAGTTACTGTGCCGAAACCTAACCTATTTTCTGCATCAAAATCTTGCCTAAACGAGCCTGTGAAAGCTTCTGAAGTAAGGGGAGTAAAATTAAAATCAACCTTAATATATAAGTGGAGGAATGTTAAGGTTTCGATGTATAACCTGAAAACATCGTGGCGACCTTTGTGTAATTTGGGATCTTCTGTGTTGAAATTAAGGTAAGTTCGTCAGAATCCGGGGTAAGTAAGCATTCGGTAAGTTGGTCAAAAGTTTAGATAGTTACAATTGACGACCCTGCCAGGATTTTATATAAATTAGGCCTGAAATTTGATGCCAGGAAATAGGCTTGGAAACGGCGGCAATTTTTGAATAATTTGTAGGTTATAAGATGTTCAAAATAGCACGTGGTGTTTAAAAAGTTTTTTGTTTAGTATATAAACTCTCATTTATATCAATACTGAATTTTAATAAGTATTTAATTAAAAAACTTGGAAAATAATGAGAATGAGGTCACTTTGACTGACTCACCTACCATGAGTGAGTTGAGAATTCAGTCAACTTCTGTCAATAAAATAAAGCAGTTTAAGTAAGTATGGGGGAGAGGGCAAATTTTCCCTATGGTGTAAGTGAAGTAAAGGCTTCACAAGTGTTTAATGAGGATGAAGATTCCTCTTGGGGAGACGTATGGTCCCTTAAGTTGTTATAATGTACCTGGTAAAGCCAGATGGTGTTTTAAAAATGTTGTATTGGCCTTTGCGTGGAGTGAGTGAATTGAATGGGGTTGGGAGAGGTATTATGCTGAGAGAGAGAGAGATAGAGATTTGTAAGATTAATAGAGGTTATGAAGAGTTAGTAGAGAGGTTAGATATCGAGAGAATTGATTATAGTAAATGCTTACCTTGTGATGTAACTAGTGCAGTCAATGATGATTATATTGATAATAATAAGCACTTACCTGGGGATAAAATGGGTGTACTAGTAACAGATGATGATAATAATGGTGAAATTATAACCTACCTGGTGATGACAAATAATACGAAGGGTGACTTGTCCATACCCAATGTAGACAAGTTTTATGAGATAATAATGTGGAATAATCCTGTGAATTATTATTATGGTATAGTAAACAAAACAGATTTAGAAGGGTATTGTATTAAAAAGATAATATAATGGACTTAATAAAAAATGAATTGTACCGGTATAATATAAGATTGATTTTTGATGATGGAGGTTAGATACATGGTGGTTTAATTAATTTAAAAGATAGAAATTTTTGTAATAAATTTGAGAAATTTATTTTGATACTTAACTTGTATAATAAATGGTAAATGATTAAAATTTGATGATTAAAGTAGTGAATAGAAATTCAGAGTTGAAGTTATAGTGTGACAAATGGAATATTTAATAGAAAGCTGAATATTAAAGTTGTAAGGTGGGTAATTTTTATTCAAATTCAGATTCGAAATGGTTGTTTTACTGTGATGATGGTAATGTTTATTTGAGTATAATGTAATCATGAGTAGATATAAAACATGTATTATAGGTTTTAACTGTTGATTCCCTCACTTTTGGGCGGTTACGGTATCACCGAATCTTGACCGTGGATTTGGTTTATCAGTAACAAGCTGTGGGCAGAATTATTGTACCCTGACCATAGTTTGTTATTATTGAAATTGGTGGACCTAGAAATTGAACTGGGGAGGAAAGGGGAATCTAAATAACTTTGGAACTACGGCTATATACCTATGGAAAGGTATTTTCCATTTTGTTATCACAAAACAAAACTACTTTACTTATAACAATAAATACTACACACAGAACGATGGCTTACCCATGGGCTCCCCCATATCCAGCATTCTAGCAGAAGTCTTCCTCCAACACTTAAAAAAAACAAAAATACTCACAAACAATGACAGACACTCACATAAAATACTATATTTGCACAGATATGTTGATGACATTCTATTACTATACAGGGGAAACAAAAGACAATGTGAACAGTTACTAACGCACATAAACAAAATACATAAAAACATAACCTTTACTGCCGAATATGAACACAACAATACCATAAACTTCTTAGACCTCTCCATCACAAAACTACAACACAGGCACAAATTCAGTATATACAGAAAACCAACCACAACTGACACACTAATACACAACACCTCCAATCACCCAATACAACATAAACTAGCTGCTTTCAGAACCATGATACATAGACTTAACATCATCCCCTTAGATGAAAAAGACTACAAAGACGAATTAAACACGATAAAATATCTAGCAGAATCTAACGGAAATGACAGAACAATAGTCAGTAAACTCCTACACAAAACAAACAACAGACAAAGACAGAAAACAACAAATTCATAACATACATCAACAAACAAACTGAAAAAATAGGCCACAAATTCAAAAAAGCAGGATATAGAATCGCTTACAAAACTACTAAAAAACAGAACACACACTATCAAAACACACGCACAAAGCACAAAACAAATTCGATCTACCCAGTGTTTACAAGCTAAATTGCTCAAATTGCAATAAATTCTACATACGCCAGACAGGACGTAGCTTCAAACAGAGATACATTGAACACACAAAGGCACTCCACTCCACTACAGAATCTACCTTTGCAAACCACATCATTGAAGCAAACCACACATATAAAAACATTGACAATAACATGAACATTCTACACGTACACACAAAAGGCCGAAAACTAGACACTCTAGAACATTAGAAATCTACAAACACACAAAAACAAATAAAAACGACATCCTAAACGAACAGACACAATTCAAATCGCACGCATTATTCGAACACATCTCACCCAACACACATAGCATCGATCTTTCGAAAATCTATCCCGTCGCCAACAACAAGACGGACAGTGCTATCTACAGCAGCCACTGAAGAAGCCTTTTAAAGGAGAAAACCGGTTTAGGCTTTAAGGTAAATCTTTATGATTTACTTATAAAAAACTTAGTGTTCAAACCTACCATGTGTTAGTTTACAGTTTTTCAAAAATGTTAAGTCTTGATGGTCTGATCGTATTATTACTTTGTTTCCTAACAAATACGTCCTGAATTTTCTACAGGCGAAAACTATTGATAGCGCCTCCTTCACCGTTATTGTCTAGTCTTCTCACTAGCTACTAAGGATCTACTAGCAAAAGCTATCACTTTATGGTTACCATCCCCATCTAACTGAAATAGTTCTACCCCCAAAGCTATGTCCAATGCGTCGGAATGTATATAAAATGGTTCTATAAAATTAGGATGAGCTAATATGACAGTGTTTAAAAACTTATTTTTTATTAGCTCAAATACAGTTTGTTCTTGTAAACTTCATTGCCATCGATTACCTTTATTTAACGAATGCCCCAATTGTGTACCGTTAAGTAAGAATATTTGTCTACAAATTGCCTATAATAATTACACAGACCTAAAAAACTTTGCAATTGTTTCACATTTTTAGGTACTGGAAAATTTTGTATTATTTCTACCTTCTTAGGGTCTGTACTGATACCCTTGGCTGAAATTATTTGGCCTAAAAAATTAACCTGTTCTTTTGAAAATTCTGACTTCTGAAACTTGACAGTTATGCCATACTCATGCAATTTACTTAATACTCTATCTAACCTTTCACAATGTGTATTAATATCTGGTGAAGTTATTACTATGTCGTCCACATAAACAGTTGTAAACTCTAAAATCTCTCCCCCTAGTACGTAGTCTAAACATTTAATAAAAATTAAAACACTTACGTTTAGTCCAAAAGGCAATCTACAAAATTTATAAGTTCCTGCCATTATATAGGAATGCTACATACTGGCGAGACCCTTCCTCCAGTTCTATTTGCCAATATCCAGCCGTTAAATCCAATGTCGTAATATATTTTGTCCCATTGAAACGTTTTAGAATTTCGCTCACCGGTTCTGGCGACTCTCTGTCTGGAATAATTATTTTGTTTACCTCTCTCGCGTCTAAGCATAGTCTTATCGATAAGTCTTTCTTTGTAACCACTACTAAAGGGTTGGAATATGGTGAGGTGGATTTTTCTATTATCCCTTCTACTAACATCTTGTTATTTCCTCTTGTACTAACCCCCTTTTAGAGTATGGTACCGGATATGCTTTAGGCGCAAAAGGTGTTTTTTTTAACAATTAATCTACCCTTAAACCCTTTTACTAGACCTGGTTCGTCTGAAAAAACTAATTTATTTTTGTCAATTACTTGTACTATTTTCTCCCTATCTTGATAACTAAATTCCCCAGTTTGATATAGGATTTTATTCATTTTTTCACCCCAACTATCTTCAGTTTCAAATAATTCATGACTATTTACCCTTAAATTACAATAATTAATCATCAAGGGCCTGCATTCATTTATGTCGTTATCAGAAATTAAAATTCCCTTACTAATTATTTTTAATACTTTCATTTCTACAGTTCTTTTTCGTATAAATGGTATTTCAATTATATTATTTTCATTGTTTAATTTCATAGTCTGCGTATAATAGTTTAACTCAACTTTAAAATTGATTAAAAAATCATTACCCATTATTGGCCCCATATTCAAACCTGGAATGACTAAAAAAGGTACATTTATTGTGTAAAAAAGGTACATTTATTGTGTGTTTATTTATTTGTAGCTGTAACAGTATTTGCTTAGTTACTTTTTTACTCCGAACACCTGTTACACCTATAACACTAATTCCCAATACTGGTAGTTGTGGAATTGTCTCAGTGGTTTGATTTTTAATTTTTTCAAAAACTTTATCATCTATAGCGGTCAGTTCACTCCCTGAATCTACTAGAAAAGTGTATTTGCAATTAAACACTTCGGCTTCGAATCTGGCCATGCTAAAATTACTGCTACTCTCCCCTACTTCTTCATCGGATAATTTATTATGTATATTGGTAATAAGTGACCCTATCGTTATGTGATTTCTAGATGGCTGGGGACTTTCCTTTTCAACCGTCCTTATTAGTTTAACTGTGCTGGAGGTGGTGGTTCGCTGTAAACCCCCGTATGATCCCCTCTACTGTCTTGATTATTAGAAGGTGCATCAACACCCTAGTTTCTCGGCTATATGGTCGCGTCACATACGACGTAATACTCATATGTTTAATATTGAAACTACCCCATCCCATTATTGTGCTGCATAAACCCTCTTGTTTTTCCTCTGATCAATATTTATTTTTAAATGCTCGCTCAAATTCATCAAAGTCTGCCCAATTATCATTATGAGCGTCCGCCCAAATTTTAGCATCCCCTTTAAAATATTTCAAAATTCATACTAATTTGATTTCCCAGCTTTCTTTATTATACTTATTAAAACTCTTTATAGAATTTTAAAATTGTATGGGGTTCACTCCCTTACCCTCATTACTGAAATAACCTAATTCAACATCAACATTCACTCTTTCACACATATTGGTTAGTTTTTACTTCCATGTTCCTTAAGGAAATGGAAGTATGGTGATGGCAAAAAAAATCGTGTTCCAGATTATTGCAGATTCTGATTGTACTACACTCAAAACAAGGAAAAATGTCATTTTTCGAAAAGTGTCTGTAGATTTTTTTCTATGGCAAACGATAACAGCCGCAAATTCAAACACAATCAAATGATTATTTGCATACAGCTCTAAATTGTAGAGTTCTCAAGACCTATTGTTATTAGTGAAGATCGGTTAAGGGAAAGGGGTAGTTTACCTGCAACGTTTTATGTTTTAACAAGGGTATTTTCTATGGCAAACGTTAAGAACCGCAAATTCAAACAGAATCAAATAATTTTTTGCATACAGCCCTGAATTGTAGAGTACTCAAGACTTATTGTTTTTGGTGAAGATCGGTTAAGGTAGTAGGGTAGTTTACCTGCAACATTTTATGTTTTAACAAGGGTAATTTTTTCTATGACGAACGATAACTGACGTAAATTCAAACAGAATCAACTACTCTTTTGCATACCTTTTTGAATTATAGAGAACTTAAGGTCTGTTGATTTTGTTGAAGATCAGTTAAGGTAAAGGGGTATTTTACCTGCAACTTTTTTTATAAAGGGTTTTTTTTTTGGCAAACGATAACAGCCGCAAATTCAAACAGAATGGACTACGTTGTTTCATACCTTTTTGAATTAAAGAGAACTCAAGGTCTGTTGATTTTGTTGAAGATCGGTTAAAGGAAAGGCAAGTTTACCAGTAACATTTAATGTTTAAGAAGGGTAATTTTTTTTGACAAAAGGTAACTGCTGTAAATTCAAAGAGAATCAAATAATTTTTTGCATAAGTTCCTGAATTGTAGAAAACGCAATTTTTCGTGAAGATCGGTTAAGGGAAAGGGGTAGTTTACCTGCAACATTTTATGTTGTAACAAGAGAAATGTTTTCTTGACGAACGATAACTGCCGCACATTCAAACAGAATCAAATATTTTTTTGCATGCATCCCTGAATTGTAGAGGACTGAAGGTCTATTGATTTTGGTGAAGATCGGTTAAGAGAAAGGGGTAGTTTACCTGCAGCGTTTTATGTTTTAACAAGAGTAAAGTACTTAATTTTGATAAATAATGTATCCTAATAAGAAGCTCATAATAATCCACTGTAGAAACGTAGACGAAATATCTATAAATGAAGAGGTTAGGTGAAAGGGGTGGGAGTAATTTTCTATTAATGAAAATTATAGTTGATTGGGGAGGGGAGAATTTTTATGTGTACTACGTTATCGGCACCAAAGAAGTAGTTCTTTGTTAAAATTCCTTCCCGGGCTGTTTAGCCGTAGTCCAATGTTTTCTGCAAAACCAGACTTTTCGGCAGTCCATCGACTGCCATCATCAGTGAAAATCGAGTGCGAAAACGTGAGGTGGTATACGTTAGTGAACACAGTACCGTGGTTAAGGCTGAAGCAATAAGTAGAAAGAAGTAGTTTCTATGGTAATATTTCATTTCGAATTTGATTTTAAATATAAATCTTAGAACATGGAAGTCATGTATAGTTCTCCATACCGATATTTTTTCTATGGCAAACGATAACAGTCACAAATTCAAACAGAATCAAATAATTTTTGGCACACAGCTCTGATTTGTAGAGTACTCAAGACCTATTGATTAATTGCTAAGCTTAGATCTTCTCTAACTTTAATTATTTCTTGCTCATGTTCTGTGTGTTTACTTTTCAAATTAGTTACACTAGTTTTAATTGTATCCAGTTCAATGTTACTTTTGAGTTCATTATTCACACTCTCTTGTCGCTTATTTGCTTTTTTAATCTGTTCACATTCATCAATCACACCTTGAACATTACCTTCAATTTTGTCATTTTGTTTTTTAAATTTATAGTAAAATCTACTAGTTAACGCCTCGAATTTTTTGTCTGTCTCTAGCAGTTTCTTATCCTGCTTTTCGCTAATTATTTTTATATCATTTTTCATCTCAGTTTGTATGTTTGTATTTTACTTATACTTATAGTCATTTCACCTTTCACTCCCGCAATAGTTTTACTCTGTTTCTCTAGTTTATTATTCATTTCCACGAATTTCTCACTCACTCCATTAAAATTCTCACTTATACTTTTAAATTGGTTATTCATACTTAATTTACTCATTTCTATTTCACTTCTTATGTTTACAAATTCGTTATTTATTTCTCTTAATTTTTCGTCTTGTTTGTTTATTTCCGTTTTCAGCTCTATGTTACTAGCATTTACCTCTGATTTGATTTCAGTTTTCAAATTATCATTATTCTTATTTTGTTGTTCAAACTTATTATTTATCATTTCCATCATCAACGCTAATTGGTTGAATATATTTACCTCGTTATTTCTACTACATTCAGCTTCGACATTTACATTCACTATTTCGCGTACGCTTTCGACATTTTCACTCATGGTTATCATACTGTCTTGTGTAACATTCAACACTGATCCTACCTCTGCACTTTCATCTACTAAATTTGTATTTGCGTCTTTCTCTGCCATTTTTTGACTAAATTGTAAATCAATTTTAATTTACAATGTCCCTGTTCGGGCGCCAACTGAAGTGTTACTCAGTAATTGTTTATTAATTTAATATTATTTTTTATCTGTAAGGTATAATCCAGACATTCGTTTAGTGTACTTATGCAGAGAACAGTTGGCAAATACAAATAACAATGTGCAAATCTAGTAAAATATAACATTATTTATTTTTCTTCGAGAACATAAAAAAGATCATGAACACACTTATTCCGCCTTAAGGCATAAAATTGATTTCCAATAATTATTACAAAATATGAATACGTATATAAAAAGGTTATGCAAACTCAACACTTCTGGTTAGGCCTATATGCATATTTTTCACACACACAATCATACACATTTACATACTTTTAGGTTTTTTGTTGAGCTCAACTTTAAAATTTAGGTAAAAGCCAGTATTTATAGTATTTAATTATTTTTTGAAATGTCTACTTTCCTGTTGATGTGTATGGTTTCATCCTGCGAGACGTCTCCCGTTGTGTACACTGTCCGTTGTTTGCACTTTTATATCTTACGGCCAAACTGTTTGTTTATTTTATTTATCACTGGTTAATACATTATTTATTCTTTTTGAAAAGGCCAAAACTGGTTGAAATCTCACATTGTTCAATTTACGTCTTATGCTGTTTATGCGGGCGCCCGCGATTGCTGCTGCAGACAGCAAAAGATGGTAGTCGACTGGCGTTCAGTGTTACAAATTTCCGTTTTGTGCGTCTCTAAGCTGGTTCTCTCCGCTCCCCACCATCCGTCTCGTCTTCAGCATTGAAGAGTTTCGCTGATCTTAGTATCACCTTTTTAACTTGTCGCGAAATGTTTTTCATCAACAAATACTTGATGTGTTGGTCACTGGCTATAAATAGATTTTTGTTATAATCTCATAACCATATATGGCCATGGAAATTATTTACTGGCTATCGCGTCACCTCAAAGGGGCCTCATCTTTGCATGTTATAGAATTTATGAAATTACACAATAATATTTAGGTAAATTTAGACCAGTTACAATGTACAATCCATTACTCACAAGTACTTAATTCCTGGTCACACCCAAAATGCTGCTGACTATTCATTCTTTTATTGAAAACAATATTAAGAAACGTACTAATAAAACACCAATTTATATTCCAAATCAACTAGCAACAGTTGCACAACTAGCCATGAAAAACAAAAATCATTATGATGTTAAAGAGATGGACGATTAAAACAAAAGAAGTTTACCAGGCAGTATCCAAGCAATTTGGAACTAACTATCAAATATCCACCTTAAACACAAGAGTAAGATGGAATGAAGTGAACATTTTCAAGTAAAAAAGGAATCTCCTAGCTCTGTATTCTACACTTACTTCTAAAAAATAAAATGAAGATATTATGGAGTTTAAAGTTGACAAAAAGCGTTTCAGAAGGTCAAAGGTTACTGAAGTGATACAATTAACACCACTTTATGCTGCACCTCCTGGTATAAGTAAATTAAAGAAAGAAGATCTCTTATGATTCTGCAAGATCAAGGAAATTCCAGATGGTTATCATTGGTTCTTTGAACAACTAAAAATTAATCAAAGTGTACTATCTGAGGAACTACAATAGTTGTTTTGACTTAATATTAACCTGACTATTTCTACCTTGAAAAATTAAATTTTGTTAAAATTATTGACACTATTTTTTTACTTCCATATTCCTTAAGGAATGGAAGTATGGTGATGGCAAAAAAAAACCGTGTTCGAGATTATTGCAGATTCTGATTCTACTACACTCAAAACATGAAAAAAAGTCGTTTTCCGAAAAGTGTCTGTGTGTCTGTCTGTCTGTCTGTCTGTCTGTCTGTCTGTCTGTCTGTCTGTCTGTGTGTCTGTCTGTCTGTGTGTCTGTCTGTGTGTGTGTGTCTGTAGATTTTTTTTCTATGGCAAACGATAACTGCCGCAAATTCAAACAGAATCAAATAATTTTTTGCATACAGCCCTGAATTGTAGAGTACTCAAGACTTATTGTTTTTGGTGAAGATCGGTTAAGGTAGTAGGGTAGTTTACCTGCAACATTTTATGTTTTAACAAGGGTAATTTTTTCTATGACGAACGATAACTGACGTAAATTCAAACAGAATCAACTACTCTTTTGCATACCTTTTTAAATTATAGAGAACTTAAGGTCTGTTGATTTTGTTGAAGATCAGTTAAGGTAAAGGGGTATTTTACCTGCAACTTTTTTTATAAAGGGTTTTTTTTTTGGCAAACGATAACAGCCGCAAATTCAAACAGAATGGACTACGTTGTTTCATACCTTTTTGAATTAAAGAGAACTCAAGGTCTGTTGATTTTGTTGAAGATCGGTTAAAGGAAAGGCAAGTTTACCAGTAACATTTAATGTTTAAGAAGGGTAATTTTTTTTGACAAAAGGTAACTGCTGTAAATTCAAAGAGAATCAAATAATTTTTTGCATAAGTTCCTGAATTGTAGAAAACGCAATTTTTCGTGAAGATCGGTTAAGGGAAAGGGGTAGTTTACCTGCAACATTTTATGTTGTAACAAGAGAAATGTTTTCTTGACGAACGATAACTGCCGCACATTCAAACAGAATCAAATATTTTTTTGCATGCATCCCTGAATTGTAGAGGACTGAAGGTCTATTGATTTTGGTGAAGATCGGTTAAGAGAAAGGGGTAGTTTACCTGCAGCGTTTTATGTTTTAACAAGAGTAAAGTACTTAATTTTGATAAATAATGTATCCTAATAAGAAGCTCATAATAATCCACTGTAGAAACGTAGACGAAATATCTATAAATGAAGAGGTTAGGTGAAAGGGGTGGGAGTAATTTTCTATTAATGAAAATTATAGTTGATTGGGGAGGGGAGAATTTTTATGTGTACTACGTTATCGGCACCAAAGAAGTAGTTCTTTGTTAAAATTCCTTCCCGGGCTGTTTAGCCGTAGTCCAATGTTTTCTGCAAAACCAGACTTTTCGGCAGTCCATCGACTGCCATCATCAGTGAAAATCGAGTGCGAAAACGTGAGGTGGTATATGTTAGTGAACACAGTACCGTGGTTAAGGCTGAAGCAATAAGTAGAAAGAAGTAGTTTCTATGGTAATATTTCATTTCGAATTTGATTTTAAATATAAATCTTAGAACATGGAAGTCATGTATAGTTCTCCATACCGATATTTTTTCTATGGCAAACGATAACAGTCACAAATTCAAACAGAATCAAATAATTTTTGGCACACAGCTCTGATTTGTAGAGTACTCAAGACCTATTGATTAATTGCTAAGCTTAGATCTTCTCTAACTTTAATTATTTCTTGCTCATGTTCTGTGTGTTTACTTTTCAAATTAGTTACACTAGTTTTAATTGTATCCAGTTCAATGTTACTTTTGAGTTCATTATTCACACTCTCTTGTCGCTTATTTGCTTTTTTAATCTGTTCACATTCATCAATCACACCTTGAACATTACCTTCAATTTTGTCATTTTGTTTTTTAAATTTATAGTAAAATCTACTAGTTAACGCCTCGAATTTTTTGTCTGTCTCTAGCAGTTTCTTATCCTGCTTTTCGCTAATTATTTTTATATCATTTTTCATCTCAGTTTGTATGTTTGTATTTTACTTATACTTATAGTCATTTCACCTTTCACTCCCGCAATAGTTTTACTCTGTTTCTCTAGTTTATTATTCATTTCCACGAATTTCTCACTCACTCCATTAAAATTCTCACTTATACTTTTAAATTGGTTATTCATACTTAATTTACTCATTTCTATTTCACTTCTTATGTTTACAAATTCGTTATTTATTTCTCTTAATTTTTCGTCTTGTTTGTTTATTTCCGTTTTCAGCTCTATGTTACTAGCATTTACCTCTGATTTGATTTCAGTTTTCAAATTATCATTATTCTTATTTTGTTGTTCAAACTTATTATTTATCATTTCCATCATCAACGCTAATTGGTTGAATATATTTACCTCGTTATTTCTACTACATTCAGCTTCGACATTTACATTCACTATTTCGCGTACGCTTTCGACATTTTCACTCATGGTTATCATACTGTCTTGTGTAACATTCAACACTGATCCTACCTCTGCACTTTCATCTACTAAATTTGTATTTGCGTCTTTCTCTGCCATTTTTTGACTAAATTGTAAATCAATTTTAATTTACAATGTCCCTGTTCGGGCGCCAACTGAAGTGTTACTCAGTAATTGTTTATTAATTTAATATTATTTTTTATCTGTAAGGTATAATCCAGACATTCGTTTAGTGTACTTATGCAGAGAACAGTTGGCAAATACAAATAACAATGTGCAAATCTAGTAAAATATAACATTATTTATTTTTCTTCGAGAACATAAAAAAGATCATGAACACACTTATTCCGCCTTAAGGCATAAAATTGATTTCCAATAATTATTACAAAATATGAATACGTATATAAAAAGGTTATGCAAACTCAACACTTCTGGTTAGGCCTATATGCATATTTTTCACACACACAATCATACACATTTACATACTTTTAGGTTTTTTGTTGAGCTCAACTTTAAAATTTAGGTAAAAGCCAGTATTTATAGTATTTAATTATTTTTTGAAATGTCTACTTTCCTGTTGATGTGTATGGTTTCATCCTGCGAGACGTCTCCCGTTGTGTACACTGTCCGTTGTTTGCACTTTTATATCTTACGGCCAAACTGTTTGTTTATTTTATTTATCACTGGTTAATACATTATTTATTCTTTTTGAAAAGGCCAAAACTGGTTGAAATCTCACATTGTTCAATTTACGTCTTATGCTGTTTATGCGGGCGCCCGCGATTGCTGCTGCAGACAGCAAAAGATGGTAGTCGACTGGCGTTCAGTGTTACAAATTTCCGTTTTGTGCGTCTCTAAGCTGGTTCTCTCCGCTCCCCACCATCCGTCTCGTCTTCAGCATTGAAGAGTTTCGCTGATCTTAGTATCACCTTTTTAACTTGTCGCGAAATGTTTTTCATCAACAAATACTTGATGTGTTGGTCACTGGCTATAAATAGATTTTTGTTATAATCTCATAACCATATATGGCCATGGAAATTATTTACTGGCTATCGCGTCACCTCAAAGGGGCCTCATCTTTGCATGTTATAGAATTTATGAAATTACACAATAATATTTAGGTAAATTTAGACCAGTTACAATGTACAATCCATTACTCACAAGTACTTAATTCCTGGTCACACCCAAAATGCTGCTGACTATTCATTCTTTTATTGAAAACAATATTAAGAAACGTACTAATAAAACACCAATTTATATTCCAAATCAACTAGCAACAGTTGCACAACTAGCCATGAAAAACAAAAATCATTATGATGTTAAAGAGATGGACGATTAAAACAAAAGAAGTTTACCAGGCAGTATCCAAGCAATTTGGAACTAACTATCAAATATCCACCTTAAACACAAGAGTAAGATGGAATGAAGTGAACATTTTCAAGTAAAAAAGGAATCTCCTAGCTCTGTATTCTACACTTACTTCTAAAAAATAAAATGAAGATATTATGGAGTTTAAAGTTGACAAAAAGCGTTTCAGAAGGTCAAAGGTTACTGAAGTGATACAATTAACACCACTTTATGCTGCACCTCCTGGTATAAGTAAATTAAAGAAAGAAGATCTCTTATGATTCTGCAAGATCAAGGAAATTCCAGATGGTTATCATTGGTTCTTTGAACAACTAAAAATTAATCAAAGTGTACTATCTGAGGAACTACAATAGTTGTTTTGACTTAATATTAACCTGACTATTTCTACCTTGAAAAATTAAATTTTGTTAAAATTATTGACACTATTTTTTTACTTCCATATTCCTTAAGGAATGGAAGTATGGTGATGGCAAAAAAAACCGTGTTCGAGATTATTGCAGATTCTGATTCTACTACACTCAAAACATGAAAAAAAGTCGTTTTCCGAAAAGTGTCTGTGTGTCTGTCTGTCTGTCTGTCTGTCTGTCTGTCTGTCTGTGTGTCTGTCTGTCTGTGTGTCTATCTGTGTGTGTGTGTCTGTAGATTTTTTTTCTATGGCAAACGATAACTGCCGCAAATTCAAACAGAATCAAATAATTTTTTGCATGCAGCCCTGATTTGCAGAGTACTCGCGACCTATTGTTTTTGGTGAAGATCGGTTGAGGGAAAGGGGTAGTTTACCTGCAACGGTTATTTTTAGCAAGGGTAATTTTGTTTGTTTGGCAAACAATAACAGCCGCAAATTCAAACAGAATCAAATAATGTTTCGCATACAGCCCTTAATTGTAGAGTTCTCAAGATCTGTTGATTTTGGTGAAGATCGGTTATGGGAAAGGGGTAGTTTACCTGTAACATTTTATGTTTTAACAAGGGTATTTCCTATGGCAAACGATAACAGCCGCAAATTCAAACAGAATCAAAAGATTATTTGCATACAGCCCTAAATTGTAGAGTTCTCAAGACCTATTGTTTTTGGTGAAGTTCGGTTGAGGGAAAGGGGTAGTTTACCTGCAACGTTTTTTTAACAAGGGTATTTTCTATGGCAAACGATAACAGCCGCAAATTCAAACAGAATCAAATAATGTTTTGCATACAGCCCTTATTTGTAGAGCATTCAAGACCTATTGTTTTTGGTGAAGATCGGTTAAGGGGAAGGGGTAGTTTACCTGCAACATTTTTTTTATCAAGCGTATTTTCTATGGCAAACGATAACAGCCGCAAATTCAAACAGAATCAAATAATTTTTTGCATACGTCCCTGAATTGTAGAGGTCTCAATGACGTTCGATTTTGGTGAAGATCGGTTAAGGGGAAGGGGTAGTTTACCTGCAACCTTTTACGTTTTAACAAGAGTAAAGTACTTGAAAATTTATTTAAACTTTTTCAAACAATGGTAATTGTTAAAAATAAAATAATTTTGTTGCTAGGCAATAAAATTATAATTTTTTCATTTTAATGTAATATAATATTTTTCATTTAATACAGCAATAAAAAGGCAGGTAAGACACAGCCTGGCTGTTTGGGTGAAAATGATTTTAAATATAAATCTTAGAATATGGAAGTCATGTATGGTTCTCCATACCGATATTTTACTTCCATATTCCTTAAGGAATGGAAGTATGGTGATGGCAAAAAAAATCGTGTTCGAGATTATTGCAGATTCTGATTCTACTACACTCAAAACATGAAAAATATCGGTATGGAGAACCATACATGACTTCCATATTCTAACATTTATATTTAAAATCATTTTCAGCCAAACAGCCAGGGAAGGAATTTTAACAAAAAATACTTCTTTCTTGCCAATAACGTAGTACACATATAAAAAATATTACCCCCCCCCCCTCAACTATAATTTTGATTTATAGAAAATTACCCCCAGCCCGTTCAACTAGCCTCTTCATTTATAGATATTTCATCTATGTTTCATGGATTATTAAGATCTTATCAGGATACTTTATCAAAATTAAGTACTTTACTCATGTTACAACAAAAAATGTTTCAGGTAAACTGCCCTTTCCCCGTAACCAATCTTCACCTAAATCAACAGACATTGAGTTCTCTATAGCTCAGGCACATATGTAAAAAATTATTTGATTCTGTTTGAATTTACGGCAGTTATGGTTCGTCATATAAAAAATTACCCATGTTAAAACATAAAACATGAGATTTATAAAACATATCTAAGATTTATATTTAAAATCATTTTTGAAATAAAATATTTTCATAGAACCTACTAACGCTGGGGAAATCTGAGGAGCCAATCAAGGTTGGGCCTACCTGTCACTCTGCTGAATTTGGTGGAAAGCCCTGTCACTGTCGTCAAAGTATCAGCCTTGACAGGGTCCTCTTTTTCTGCAAAATGGGAGAGGAGGCTTGAGATGGAGTGAGTGACATGGTCCCCACCTCAATGAAGAACCCATTGTTTTATAAAAATATATTTAAATTTTGAAAACTGAAAATTCTTTTCTTGTTGTAAATATTTATATTTTATAATCAAAATGACTTTATCAAAAAACAAACATTATTTTTTTATAATAAGTACTTACATATGTTTCTTAATATGCTTACTTTTTCTTCAATGTTGATGATCATTTCCAAACATTCTGACAAAATTGTATCTACAGAACTGTTAACATTCCCCAGGTTTCCATTTCTGCTAATTTCTCATTACACCTTCCACTGACGTATTATTAACCATTTCATAAACTATCGTATAATCTTTTCAGATTTTGTGGTACAAAATCTGAAATTTTCAGATTGCCTGGCAACAAAATTATTTTATTTTCAGCAATTACCATTGTTTGAAAAAGTTTAAATGAATTTTCAAGTACTTTACCCTTGTTAAAACGTAAAAGGTTGCAGGTAAACTACCCCTTCCCCTTAACTGATCTTCACCAAAATCTAAAGGCCATGAGTCCTCTACAATTCACTGATGATGCAAAAAATTATTCGATTCTGTTTGAATTTGCGGCAGTTATCGTTTGCCATAGAAAATACGCTTGATAAAAAACGTTGCAGGTAAACTACCCTAAACTACCCCTTCCCCTTAACCGATCTTCACCAAAAACAATAGGTCTTGAGTACTCTACAATTCAGGGCTGTATGCAGAAAATTATTTGATTCTGTTTGAATTTGCGGCTGTTATCGTTTGCATAGAAAATACCCTTGTTAAAAAAACGTTGTAGGTAAACTACCCCTTTCCCTTAACCGATCTTCACCAAAAACAATAGGTCTTGAGAACTCTACAATTCAGGGCTGTATGCGAAACATTATTTGATTCTGTTTTAATTTGCGGCTGTTATCGTTTGTCAAAAAAAAAATTTCCCTTGATAAAAAAAAACCGTTGCAGGTAAACTACCCCTTCCCCTCAACCGATCTTCACCAAAAACAAAAGGTCTTGAGAACTCTACAATTCAGGGCTGTATGTGAAACATTATTTGATTCTGTTTGAATTTGCGGCTGTTATCGTTAGCCAAAAAAAAAAATTTCCCTTGATAAAAAAAACCGTTGCAGGTAAACTACCCCTTCCCCTCAACCGATCTTCACCAAAAACAATAGGTCTTGAGTACTCTACAAATCAGGGCTGTATGCAGAAAATTATTTGATTCTGTTTGAATTTGCGGCTGTAATCGTTTGCCATAGAAAATACCCTTGTTAAAAAAACGCTGTAGGTAAAGTACCCCTTTCCCTTAACCGATCTTCACCAAAAACAATAGGTCTCGAGAACTCTACAATTTAGGGCTGTATGCAAATAATCTTTTGATTCTGTTTGAATTTGCGGCTGTTATCGTTTGCCATAGGAAATACCCTTGTTAAAACATAAAACGTTACAGGTAAACTACCCCTTTCCCTTAACCGATCTTCACCAAAAACAAAAGGTCTTGAGAACTCTACAATTCAGGGCTGTATGTGAAACATTATTTGATTCTGTTTGAATTTGCGGCTGTTATTGTTTGCCAAAAAAAAAAAATTTCCCTTGATAAAAAAAAACCGTTGCAGGTAAACTACCCCTTTCCCTCAACCGATCTTCACCAAAAACAATAGGTCGCGAGTCCTCTACAAATCAGGGCTGTATGCAGAAAATTATTTGATTTTGTTTGAATTTGCGGCAGTTATCGTTTGCCATAGAAAAAAAATCTACAGACACACAGATAGACACACAGACACACAGACAGACAGACACACACACAGACACTTTTCGGAAAACGACTTTTTTTCATGTTTTGAGTGTAGTACAATCAGAATCTGCAATAATCTCGAACATGTTTTTTTTTGCCATCACCATACTTCCATTCCTTAAGGAATATGGAAGTAAAAGTCGTTTTCCGAAAAGTGTGTGTGTGTGTGTGTGTGTGTGTGTGTGTGTGTGTGTGTGTGTGTGTGTGTGTGTGTGTGTGTGTGTGTGTGTGTGTGTGTGTGTGTGTGTGTGTGTGTGTGTGTGTGTGTGTGTGTGTGTGTGTGTGTGTGTGTGTGTGTGTGTGTAAATTTTTTTTCTATGGCAAACGATAACAGCCGCAAATTCAAACAGAATCAAATAATTTTTTGCATACAGCCCTGTTTCTAGAGTACTCGCGACCTATTGTTTTTGGTGAAGATCGGTTGAGGGAAAGGGGTAGTTTACCTGCAACGGTTTTTTTTTATCAAGGGTAATTTTGTTTGTTTGGCAAACGATAACAGCCGCAAATTCAAACAGAATCAAATAATGTTTCGCACACAGCCCTGAATTGTAGAGTTCTCACGATCTGTTGATTTTGGTAAAGATCGGTTAAGGGAAAGGGGTAGTTTACCTGTACCGTTTTATGTTTTAACAATGGTATTTACTATGGCAAACGATAACAGCCGCAAATTCAAACATAATCAAATAATGTTTTGCATACTGCCCTAAATTGTAGAGTTCTCAAGACCTTTTGTTTTTGGTGAAGATCGGTTAAGGGAAAGGGGTAGTTTACCTGCAACGTTTTATGTTTTTAAGGGTATTTTCTATGGCAAACGGTAAGAGCCGCAAATTCAAACAGAATCAAATACGTTTTTGCATACAGCCCTGATTTCTTGAGTTCTAAAGACGTATTGTTTTTGGTGAATATCGTTTAAGGGAAAGGGGTAGTTTACCTGCCACGTTTTTTGTTTTATCAAGGGTATTTTTTATGGCAAACGATAACAGCCGCAAATTCACACAAAATCATATAATATTTTGCATACAACCCTAAATTGTAGAGTTCTCAAGACCTGTCGTTTTTGGTGAAGATCGGTTAAGGGAAAGGGGTAGTTTACCTGCAACGGTTTTTTATCAAGGGTAATTTTTTTTTTGCAAACGATAACAGCCGCAAATTCAAACAGAATTAAATAATGTTTCGTATACAGCCCTGAATTGTAGAGTTCTCAAGACCTATTGTTTTTGGTGAAGATCGGTTAAGGGAAAGGGGTAGTTTACCTGTAACGTTTTATGTCTTAACAAGGGTATTTCCTATGGCAAACGATAACAGCCGCAAATTCAAACAGAATCAAAAGATTATTTTCATACAGCCCTGATTTGTAGAGTACTCAAGACCTGTTGTTTTTGGTGAAGATCGGTTAAGGGGAAGGGGTAGTTTACCTGCAACGTTTTTTTATCAAGCGTATTTTCTATGGCAAACGATAACTGCCGCAAATTCAAACAGAATCAAATAATTTTTTGCATACGTCCCTGAATTGTAGAGGTCTCAAGGACTTTCGATTTTGGTGAAGATCGGTTAAGGGAAAGGGGTAGTTTACAAGCAACCTTTTACGTTTTAACAAGAGTAAAGTACTTGAAAATTTATTTAAACTTTTTCAAACAATGGTAATTGTTAAAAATAAAATAATTTTGTTGGCAGGCAATAAAATTAAAATTTTTTCATTTTAATGTAAATCATGTATAAGAGAAAATATATCGCGCTTGGCAGGCGATATTAAGATTTAAATATAAATCTTAGAATATGGAAGTCATGTATGGTTCTCCATACCGATATTTATGTACCTATTGCAGATAAAAACTAAATTTTCTTTTTTCATGTAACAATAAATAATTCTTTATTTCCCCATCTCTCTCCATTTTTTTAGAAAAAAAAAGCATCTGGGGTGAATTTGAAGTTACTGGTTTCATAAGGAACACTACAGGCATAGAACTAAAGCAATTTTAGGAAGGCAATTCCAAGGAAGTAGGTAGAACCCTTTCTGCTCTCTTACTTTACTCAATCTCTATTTAAAATTAATATAAACTGAAGAATAGTATTTTCCACTTAGTAAGGTACATGTACTGAATCGTAGTTGATTTTCGGTGAATGTCAGTGCATATTCATTACTGGTACTTGATTTAATTTATTAAAAATGATTTTCTGTTGTAAGGAATTTGTTTATATTAATATTATCCTCTGTTGGTTGTTTTTTACCAGTCAGAAAAAACAGCAAATAATGAAATGGATAACATGTCAGAATAACTTGTAAAAAGAACTAGTGCAATACAGTAACATCTCAAAATAATTTTTTTTTTTCTTATTATTTCAAGGAATAAAACTGAAAATTTCAATTGAAATGATTAAAAGACCTATCGACCTTTGTTAAAAAAAATAAATAAATAAAATAAATACAGTATACAGTTATTTATACAGAATAGACACAATTTAAAAAGGCGTGTTAAAAATATGATGTACCTGTGAACAGGGGCTAAAGGGGGCCAAGGGGGCAGCCGCCCAGGGCGGCATAACCAGGAGGGCACAAAGTGAGCACAGACTTGAAAAAATTAATTGTCTTGTTGATACATCCTCTTCATTCACTTTTTTAAATATTATATATATACACAAAACTTTCACTAGTGAACACTTACTTTTGGTTTTATGTCCCAAACGTTTCGACGTGGTGTCCGTCTTTCTCAGTGGGATTACTGAGGAAGACGGACACCACATCGAAACGTTTGTGACATAAAACCAAAAGTAAGTGTTCACTAGTGAAAGTTTTGTGTATATATATAATATTGAAAAAATTATTTTCAGTTTATAAAATTACAAACCACTTGTTTCTTTGGTATGACTATTCCTTTCATAAAAGAAGCATAACCAGCCAGCTTGTCTGGTTTATGCTTGGCCAAGCAAGATATCTCAGTCCTCCGAGATATAATGGTGAATAGAGGAACATGTCAGTTTGTAGAAAAAAAAAGACAGCCTTTTTCATGAAGATGAAGCTGGACGATCCTTAAACAAGTATTGATTGATTTGATAAAACCTTGCAAAATGGCAAAAAGGTGAATCTCAGTTGGATGTGTTTTTTTTTCCAACTAAAAAATCTCTATTTTGGTTTTGTTACACTTCATTTCCACAAAAACTATCAAAGAAGCAATTTCAACAGTGAAAATGGGTTTTCGTCATGGCGAAAGTTAAATCCCTGTATTCAGGATCATGAAAATAGTCCTGCTATAACGGCCACTTAGGCCGTTATGCAAAATTAGTAACTAGACTACTTGGCGTAGAGGAAGCGAAAAATGTGCTGGAGCCCAGAGTGACAGAATTTGCAATCAATCGCTATATAATAAAACATATAGCGATAGTGAATGGTTACAATAGTAAAATCATTGATAAAATAATATATAAACACGCTAATAAATTAAAACGATTGGACAAAGTTAAAGATAAAACCCAATATGTTTCTGCTAGATATACAAACATACTACCTAATACACTACATAATGAATTAAAAAAGCTAGGGATTATTGTCTCATTCAGGACCACGAACAAATTAACAAATATACTTAAGCCTAATACCAAAGCATTACTAGAGGATTGTTCTGGCGTTTATAGAATCCGGTGTAATGAATGCGATAAAATCTATATAGGCCAGACGGGGAGAAAATTTTCCGAGAGATTTAAAGAACATTTACCTAAGAAGTTCCCCAATAATAATGTATCGCATTACGCACAACATCTAATAAACGAAAATCATACATACACTGGATTTAAAGAGAATTTGGAACCTTTACATATAGGTAAAAAGGGTCAACTACTGGATGCTTTAGAGGAATTTGAAATATACAAGGCCTTAAGAAGAAATAAAAATCAGGTACTTAATGAACAGTTATCATTCAAATCAAATAAACTATATGACACAGCTATGAAAACAAACCGTGAATAGCGTGTACGGATCAGTTGAAAGTCGGACTTCGGCCAGTGCACTGGTTCGTTTGTAGCATGTTCCGATACAGATTTAATGTTCAATGTTAATTTATTTAAGTGTGTTATGTGTTTGTGTCGTTGTGAATTTTTAACGAAACCCTAATAATAGGGTAGATTTGCTTTTACCTGAAGATGGGGATATAAGCCCTGAAACATGTAGTAATTAAAAAGAAAAAGAAGATCACTTAGTGGATAAAATAAGGTAATTATTTATTTAATCATATACAGTGATCTGGAGACCAACGGTAACTATGTATAAGATTGATTTTTGATGATGGAGGTTAGATACATGGTGTTGATGAACATTTAATTATTTCAGTTAATGGTTTAAATAATTGGCTAAATTATGTAATGAGTTTTGGTAAACAGTGACATTTGATATGACGTAGATTGTATATAAATTTGTATTGGTGTTACATGTGTTATGTATTAGGTTAGGTTGTTGCTATGATAAGGTATCAGAGGATACACGGGATTTTTTGTAATCAATATTTATAGTTTTGATTGAGTTTATAACAACAATAATATTTTGTTTGATGGAATAATTGACATTTATGTAATTATGAATTTTATAATGAAATTAAATTAATTTGAGATGGTTTAATTAATTTAAAAGATAGAAATTTTTGTAATAAATTTGAGAAATTTATTTTGATACTTAACTTGTATAATAAATGGTAAATGATTAAAATTTGATGATTAAAGTAGTGAATAGAAATTCAGAGTTGAAGTTATAGTGTGACAAATGGAATATTTAATAGAAAGCTGAATATTAAAGTTGTAAGGTGGGTAATTTTTATTCAAATTCAGATTCGAAATGGTTGTTTTACTGTGATGATGGTAATGTTTATTTGAGTATAATGTAATCATGAGTAGATATAAAACATGTATTATAGGTTTTAACTGTTGATTCCCTCACTTTTGGGCAGTTACGGTATCACCGAATCTTGACCGTGGATTTGGTTTATCAGTAACAAGCTGTGGGCAGAATTATTGTACCCTGACCATAGTTTGTTATTATTGAAATTGGTGGACCTAGAAATTGAACTGGGGAGGAAAGGGGAATCTAAATAACTTTGGAACTACGGCTATATACCTATAGAAAGGTGATAGACCGCTTAAGGGCTTATAAATAATCATTTTTACTGCGGTTACTGGTATCCGGGATACCAGTAATACCGAACTTAATGTAAAGCTGAAGCAAGGATAGGTTAAAATAAAAGAAAAAAATGTTTACTCCCAGCAGCTTCAGTCCTTGTGGAAGCAACTGGACGAGACAGTCCAGCCATGGAGGGAAATAAAGTAGTGGATAGGTGGTAGCAACGTTACAAGCTACGGAAATAAATTTCACTTATGGAATTTATGTAATGTCAAAATAGGTGCAAGTCCTTGAGATTAATTACAATAAATTGTAAGAATAGGTTAAGGGGTTTTGAAGGGGGATTTTAAGAAATGATGTGAGGGGAGGAGTTTAAGATGAATTATAGATAAATGTAAGTTGATAATTACGGTGTTATGATACTGATAGTAATGAAGTATTGGAGTAGATTTTTTTGATTATCTATGTATCTGTTGAATTGAATAATTTTCTGTTTTGCATCATCCTATATTGTATTGGATAACGATAACAATGGTAATATGAATTGTCAATCGAAGTTGAATCTATTTAAATGAGATGATTGGAATCTTCAAAATGAAGTCAATAGAGAATTATAGTTGTAATAAAATTTGAAAATTATTTTTTAAATTTGGAATTGAATTAAGGAATAGTTGTTCTTTACATAAGACTTTCAACTATAGTAAGGTTATGTGTTTTCAATAAAATATATCATGTTAGCGATATGGCTATATGTGTATTCAGTATGTAAGATAAGAAAATATCGGTATGGAGAACCATACATGACTTCCATATTCTAAGATTTATATTTAAAATCATTTTCGAAATGAAATATTACCATAGAAACTACTTCTTTCTACTTACTGCTTCAGCCTTAACCACAGTACTGTGGTCACTAACGTATACCACCTCACGTTATCGCACTCGATTTTCACTGATGATGGAGTCGATGGCATTGCCGAAACGTCTGATTTTGTAGAAAACATTGGACTACGGCCAAATATCCCGGGAAGGAATTTTAACAAAAACTACTTCTTTGTTGCCGATAACGTTGTACAATATATATAAAAAATATGCATAAAATTAATGGCTTGTATAAGTTAATGATTGATCTCCATTAAGTAGTGCTCAAGTTTCCAAAGTTTTAATATTATGATGTCCGTAATTAAAACATCAGAGCAGGTTTAGTGTGAATGAGGGTACACCGTGGACAAAAATTTTCAACATTTCCTATTGAGCGTTGCTTAGAGTAAAGCTGCGAATCTACAGTGTATGTTTCACAGAACAAACACGCGAAAAAGAAGGAGCACTCCGAAGTCACTCATGGACCCTCAGCATCTTGCAGAGGGTTCATTCCCTAAAGACGAAAAGTCTGTCTATGAATCGTTCCTCTGTAAACACGTGCAGTTACACTGCCCAGCGATCCACAGGAAGCAAATTGATGTCCATTTTTTCGGCTTGCACGCGTTATGTTGGTGTGGGTTTTGGCACATTCCATTTAAAAAGCGTGCAAATGTAAGATAATAAACATGAGTGAGGCCAGAAATAACGCGAATTGTGCGTGTGTGTGTGTGTGTTTGTGTGTGTCTTCCCTGCCTTTTTATTGCTGTAGTCATAATAATAAAATGGAAACGTAAACATTACATAACTGAGATATGCTTACCTGCCACGAACGATATATTATTTCATACATGTATATTGTAACGAGTTAACGGGGACGCCCTCGTTCAAGCCCCGCGATGGAAGCCAATATGTAACGAGTAAAACAGGGTGTGTGTACTTCCTTAAAAGCCCCTCGTTGGGTTCGTCAATATGTAACGAGTTAACGAGGTCGTACCTGTTAATATGTATCACACTTGTTTATTTTGTGTATTAGTGTGAATGTAGTGTGTTTGCCTCACACTGGTTGTTACATAAATCGACGTCACTACTGGAGTCCGTAGCGTTGTCAATGTCACCAGTACAACCTACCTGTTAATTCATAGGGATTACGATTCCCGGGTGGCGCCAAATTGTTTTTGTTAAAACAATTAAAACATTTAATTTTATAAGGTAATACGTGATATTAGCTAGACAGCTGTGACGTTGAATTGTTCCCGCTGCTACACAGGTTGCCGACTCGGCCGCTCGTGGTGAGCGCTAGTTGGCTATAACTTAAAACTTCGCTAACACACATATATTCTACAAAATTCCTATGAAATAACAAGATAGTAATGTTCTGTACTGCGTTTTTTAATACACATTTAATTATCAATAAATATGACAATGAATCATAAACAAATTTATAATATTATGCTCCGGCTTAGAGCTTGAAACACAAATATCTCAAGGTTGGCAAAATGGATTTCAAAACCTTATCGTTGCCGACACGGCATTAAGTTACATACAAAATATTACCAGTTTTAAAATCTGAGGTTCTTTGGATCATGAAAATAGACATAAACGTTGATTACATGCAAAAAAGTACACTACGATACCTTATACGTACTTAGGATTTATAATGTGTTTGTACAATTCGTTCAGTAGTGTCGTATTTCTGTTACAGTAGTTATGTTCACAAATAAGGTTATCTCTATAGTTTAATATAAAATGTTTTTTAATGTAAGTAAATTATGCCTTTACCTTTGAAAGAAAATACTACTTTTTAAATAGTGAGAAATTTTACCATTTGAAAATAATTTAAGTAATTTGGGGTTTTGGGAGTAAGAAATTATTCGGTACTTATCAGTTCATCTCACGTTGTCTGTGTCGTCATCAGGATAGGCGTATATTTTTCGAATTCGGGCTGGTTGAAGGCTTCCAACATCTTCTTCAAACTGGTCTGGGTTTTTTCTTTAATTAGTTTATTTAATTTCGTTCCTGGACATCATTAATTCTGTATAGATCGACGTCTCTTCATATTGGGTTATCTTGGTTCACTGATTCGACTTTTTATAACTGTTTAAATTAAAATTTTAGTTTGTCCAATTTTTCGTGTGGCTTACCCACGCTTCGTTTCTTCAGCGTCTCTCTAATTTAACGGAAAAATAAGCCCTCAAACGTCTCGTTGTCATAGTAACCAATAATTCAATGCTTGATTAATTACTCCTTACATACATTGTTAGAAATATTTGAATTTTTATTCAAATTTATTAAGTATTTTCCTAATGATTTTATTCCCTTATCATTCCTTTGGGATAATAAATGACATCACTATTATTTTTCTTTCCTTTCAAAGTTTACAATGATACCTCATAAGGTCATATTCTGTTACACATTAACTATAGTCTAATTATTTGACATTTAATAAATAACATATCTTTCTTGAATTAAATTATCACAATAATATTTCTGTGTTGAAATAACTGATATATAATTACTGTCCATTCACTGTTCTTAGATTAGTAAGATTTTTTGTGAAATTGATACAATTTGCATTTGAATGTCTTTGGCAGTTAACTGTTTTCATAGTCACAAACAGCCATTATTGTTTTTTAGTGTATTTCCTTTTTAAATTACATTCTGAATTCAGCCTGATGGGCTTCACTTATTTGTTTGTGTTTTAATTACTATTCAACATACATTTTCATTACTCTTCATTTAAAATATAATAGTTAGGTTTATGGACTGTAAGTCCCCTTTCAGTCATATTCCTTCTTTAACATTGAATCAACTATTCTTTACAAGTCATAAATTATTCTTAGTACTAACATTGATTTCTTTCTTGTCTTATAAACTAGGGTGATAAACATTGTTACTTTCTCTAATATTATGAAGGTTAATTCCCCTTTCAACATGGGGTGTTGTATTCTTTATAATTTTAATCTTTAATAACAAACTTTACTTCTATCCTATCATGCCATGTTAACACAAGTTATTGTACTGGGCTTTCTCCCTGAATATTATTACAAGCTTCCTTAATATTAATTTGGATTACTATTTCTAATTACTTCTAGGTATATAACTAATTATAGTCTCACTCCAATCATTGGTGGTTTATCAATGTTTTACAGAGTGTCTATTTACTTAGCATTCTATTTTCACATCCATTTTCACTATTTTTTAGGGCATTTACACTTCACTAAAGCACTTCACTTTGGTTCAGTGTTTTGTAATTAGTGTTATTTAATGGGTAATCCCTATACTTTCTCCTACCATTTCTCACTATTTTGTTTTAGTATTATTTACTATTAACAATATTAGGCTAGTTGTGTTTTGGTCGAATCTAACCTTTCTGACAGGGTTAGTGTACTTTTCCTATACTACATTGCTTTACAATTGTATTGTCTTAAAAATGGTTACATATGTTAAATTAATGCTAATAATAACATTGGTTTCATTAATACATAATTATTCAAGGTTTATTGACCGTATTCTATCTCTAAACATACAATCTTTCCCTTTTATATATGTGTGTTAGTTTCCCCTTGGGTTTTATCTGTCTTCTCTTCATTCTTCCTCTTCTTCTTCTTCAATCCGGTTCGGTTCTCCTCTTCTTCTGGTTCTTCTTTAGTTCTGTGTCCATCATTGTTTTGTCTATCATAAGTATGTTACGTGGTTCCCTTCTTTATGTTTGGGTTTTTGGCTCAATCATGTCAAAATATTTACATTTTAATAAGTATGTTACGTGGTTCCCTTCTTTATGTTTGGGTTTTTTGGCTCAATCATGTCAAAATATTTACATTTTAATAAGTATGTTACGTGGTTCCCTTCTTTATGTTTGTGTTTTCGGCTCAATCACTTGGGTTGGGTAATATCGTTGTACGTCTTGTCAAAGTATTTACATTTTAATCATTTTTTACACATTTTATTTCATATGAAGTAATTTTATATCGAGAATTATCTTTTTTATCACTGGTACGAGATTTGGCTTAATTGTATCGTTACATAATGCCTCCCTCTAAAATTGATCATTTTAATAAAACACTAGCATAGTTTTTTATGAAATTATCAGTTATAGATAACTTTTTCCTTCTCTTCCTTGTTTGTTTCTCCATTCTCCATTTCTCTTCTTACTTAATTCACTCCATTTTATTTGGATCTGTTTTTATTTATTTCCATTGGTGCATATTCCCTCATACACAAATTTTTTTTTCCCTAACTTTATATAGTAGCTGGTTTCTTCCATTACTACTCATTTTTCTGAGACTAGAGGCACATCTTCTCTACTCAGTTCATATAGATTGCTGGACTTTTCAACAGTCAATCTTAAATCTTTGTCAATTTGTGACTTAATAATAATAATAATATAATAATATAATTGGGATTGTCCACCTTGTGGTTTGTTTTTAGATCACTTTATCATTACTACTCATTCTTCCTTCCGCTATACCTTAACTATACACTAACATCTTACAACACTGTGGGGTGTTATGCTATTACGCTACTGAATTAACTAATCTGTGATTGCCGAGCCCTACGTTCTTTGAGAGCCAAATACTACACTTGCCACGTGTTGGGCAGTCATTAAGTAATTATGCTAACAATAATGGATTAATTAATCTGTGATTAAGTAATTATTGAATATATTAATTTGCATAATGAGCTCGTGTAATCAATAAATAACACGTTAATTACTTACGTTAGCATAACTATTGCATGGAGACTCTAGTTGTTGCATTAATAAATAAAATAAAATAAACTACCATAAATCACTCAAATGCCATTACTTTCTCGTTCTGAGGTAATTTGACAATGATGAACGCATATTGATAAAATAAACACTTATTTATTAACATTATATCATTCATTAAATTCAATATATAAAATATGGATGATTCCCTGTAAATACATACATTCATAAACTCATGAAAAGAACATAAAAGAACACATGTTTATACATCAAATTACAAGGTAAATCCAATACGTTGTTTGCTGAAAACATACACATACATATATAATGTAATCGATATATAGAAACACAAATATTCAAACAATAAATCCTATACTAATGCGTTCATCGTATGCCTCAGATGGATGGCGTTAAATTATGTTTATCATGTTTAATTTAAATGCTCAAGGGGTGTTTCTTGAAAAAGAGACAGGACAGTAGAGCTCCTTATAATAAGAATAGCATAAAGATTACTTGTTTAGATGAATTATCCGATATTTCCATCGGCGTAACTCCTCTCTGCTGGACCATGTGTGGGAAACTGTGCTGTCACTGACACTTAACACACGCGAAACAGATTCACTCGCGCTGTGTGTTCGTATTGTGTTGATTCTGCTGTTATTGTTCGAGTCATGAAATTATGTGTCGTGAAGATAAGTTCATCGTTAACTATGGTGTATATATATATGTCTGTCTATTGTTCAACGTTTGATATGTTCATTACTGTTAGTGTTTTGATGCCGCGGTGTAATTGTTCCACATGATATTGTATCGCACCGCAACACTGTATAATGTTATGATTTCGCCGTCCGGTGTTACAACAACGATAGTTCTACGCGTCGATTATTGATGTAAGTGTGACTGGTTAGTTCAATTCTGAATTAGAGTATAATAAAGAATTCTATAATTGTTAAGCACTGGCGTATGTCGCATGTTTTTAGACACTGGAAAGTACACTATTACCGGATACGCGCCAATATCGAAATGTCTAAGTCTCTGAGTTATATGACGCGTGGCAAAATTTCAAAGTCCCACTGCCGTCCGTATGTTAATCGAACTTTGACGACCGACTGTTGAAAATTATAAAGACTGTTCTATTGACCGACTGACTGCTCAAAGTATATGAGTAAAAATTTATGAAAGACTGTCCTCCCGCGTGCTCTGCAAGCAGTTTTTATCAAACATCGTGTACCACAATGCACCCTTCTGGAAAACACGCCTCAAGTTGAACATGATAGGACGGAAGATCTCCTACCCTTAAGCCAGAGTGTCGTTCTTCACTTCTCATTCGACGTTCCCGTTGCTATGCTGGCGACGGTCCTCTCCACCAGTTCTCTGGGTAGATGCTGGGTTGTGATTGGATATCCTGTCTCCCCACGGAAACAGGAAACAGGAAAGCCTCCGTACACTTTTCCTAGAACAGGAGCAATTTCATGCTCGTCTATCATGCTATTGTCTAAGCGTACTCCGGGTCTCGCTGCAGTTCTCACGAAAACAATGTGTCGTCTCTTGTTATTGTTCGCTGTGTTTAACCCTTTTTTCCTGAACGCTATCCTGGCGCAGCGTGACGTCGTTTCCAAAACGGCACACCTACCGCCTGTCGTAAATATCCGTTGTCGCCAGTAAGTCGTTCCCCCGCTGTTTACAAGTTCGATTCTATTATTTTAGGTATCGATGTCCGTCCTCGTATAGGGTATATACTATTGTGTGACTTACACCCTTTTATTCTTTACTGGTACTCTACAAATTACCCGGCAGTGTGTCCGCCACGGTTTCTCCTCTAAATTGGTACTTGACACAGTTTCCATTATCTTACATTTGCAGGCTGTAAATCTCGTGTTTTAGTCGAGTCTGTCACGGCCAACCTTGTCCCTATTGTACGACTATGTGAAACGTACTTGCATTGTCTGAAGTAAACGTTCACTTGACACATCTACACACATTTCTTTATTTATTGCTCGTGGGCTGAGTAGGTGTGTCATGCTGAATGTAACGTCTTTTCAGTCACACTAAAATTTTTAAATTTTTGGTTGTTACATAGGTCCCCAAATCGGATTTGATGTTGGATTAGCGGAAGACACTCTAATCCGATTTCTGCGCTCTGTGTTTGTTGTGGGAGTCCCCTCTGATAAAGTCGCGGTCAATGACCTACTTTCCTCTGCTTGGGGTATATGGGTATATATTCCCTATATTTGGTCGTAAACTACCTCTGGGAATTTATTGCCGCGCATCTGAGGAAAGATGAACGCATTTTTTACATATTTGCATATCTAATTAGATATGGGATTATGTACAATAATAATAGCTGTGGATGGCTGTGCCGTCCGCTTATAATCTAACACATGAAATAATGATTTTCGACATGAATTACAATTATTCATGTATCGTTTAAATATCATTATGATAGCTAATGTTCTTAGTCTATCTTGACCATTTAAAATACAATTTACGACCTGTAATTACACATTGATACATTCACTAATTATTATTGAGTATCACTCACAAGACGTGTTACTATCATCTATACTAATTATATTGATTAGAAATTTATATACATTATTCAGGAACAATTAACAATTCACTTGAGATCATTATGATTATCGATAACTTTGTTTTATATCACTCAGATTTGATTAATTAATCTAATATCATCGGGTGTCTATAAAACTCGTTATAACGTCCTTTCGCAATTTATTGCTGCACATTCAATTGAACTTTTCACATCATAATTGTCTTTTCTATTTAGATTTCCATTAACACTGGTTATACACATGTAATTAATGTCGTTAGGTTGCCACATTGTGACTTAAGAACTCCTTGTACAAAATCTTTACATTATACACTAATAGGATACACATCATACCGATTAGCTAGTTGGACCGGTTTTCGCGGGACATTCACCTTATGTGTTGATCCGCCTCCGAATCCACTAGTCTAACTGATTGTCGATGCACTTTCGTTTTCCTTTGAGACTTGTGATTTCGTCTCAAAGTATCTCTTCAGCAATCGTACGTTGAAAATACCCCTCAGTTTTCCATTGCTATCGCACTCAGCGAGCTCGTATGTTGCGTTACCAAGGACGCGACTAACCTTTTATGGTCCGGTGTATAACTCGAAAAACTTGTCAATCCTTTTCATTGCGGCGTCGGATTGATGGTAGCTCCTCAACAGCACCTTATCGCCGGTAGCAAATTTAGTAATATTCTTACCATCATTGATACGTTTAGCATATTTCTCTCTTTTGTCTTTTATTTTTACAAACACATTAATATTGGGATTGTATTCATTGTTGATGACATCTTTGTCCAGCCACTTCTCCCATGCGCGGGTCGGCTTCTTTCCTAAGTGTGCCTCGTGGGGTGTTATTTCTATTGTTTCGTGGTACGTTTCATTGATACATGTTTCAATTACTCCGACGTATCTTGACCACTTGCTATGCTGGTCGTGTACCAGGATCCTGAATAGATTTCCCAATTGGCGGTTAATCCTTTCCGCTAAGTTCGCTCGAGGATTCCTTATCGCGGTATATCTTGGTTGTATTCCCAGCTCCTTGAGACCTTTAACCCATCTTTCGGCGGTAAATTGCGTGCCGTTGTCGGTTAAAATGACTCTCGGTCGTCCATACTTCGTACAGTAATCGTTGATCCGTCGTAGTGTCGTGGTGGTTGTCGCTCTTCTTAGTGTAAATAGTTTGACAAACTTTGTGAAGTTGTCCACCATGACAAATAAGTATTTGACACCTCCTGTACCTGTTGGTAAGGGTCCATAGTAATCAACACTTACTATGTCACCTTTGGCTGATGGTATCATGGCCTTTGTTCCGCCAAAGAGCATCCTGTTGTTCGTATCCTTGTACCGTTGGCAAGAGTCACAAGTTTGGGTATATACTTTCACTTTCTTGATCAAGCTGTCGATCGTGAAGTGCTCTTGTAACATTTTTATACACCTTTTCGGGCCTAGGTGTCCGTACATTTGGTGTATCTCTGCAATTAGATCCTTCGACACGCTGTCAGGAATGTATAGTTTCCATTCGCCACGTCGTCGTCGGTACAACTTATCATTAACAATTTTATAAAATTTACTTAATTTACTATCTATAACGTTATTCTTAATCTTATCTATGAGCGTTCCGAGTTTGGCATCTTCATTTTGGTATTTGCCGATACCTCTAATTATTTTGCCTAATTGTTGACTCATTTTAATAACTAGGTGATTAATCAAATATTCGTGCGTCTCCTCGTTTGTCTCGTGTTGTTCCGTGTCAGCCGGGTATCTACTCAGTATGTCCGCAACGACGTTATCCTTTCCTTTGCAGTGGATAATGTCGAAATTGTACTCCTGTATGGCGAGAATCCATCTTGTAATTCTGGAATTATTTAAGTGACACTTGTGCATAAATGTTAATGCTTTATTGTCGGTGATTATCGTGAGTGGTTGGCCAAGTATGTACATACGAAACTTATCCAGACATCTAACGATACTCAGGAGCTCTTTCTCCGTCGTGAAGTAATTGCGTTCTGCTCCCTTAAATGTCTTGCTTGTAAAAGCGATGACGCCGATTTCTCCATCTTCATCAATCTGGTAAAGCTGGCCACCATACGCAAAATTACTAGCGTCACACTGAATATAGTATCTTTGGTTCGGCCGTGGGAACCGTAGAGTTACTGTGTCGATAAATAAATTCTTGACTCTCTGGAAACACTCGTCCACTTCCTTTGTCCATGAAAACTTTCGTCCGCCTTTCAGCAGTTCATGTAAAGGTTGCGTTGTTTCTGCGTATTTACTCGAGAATCTGTTATAAAAATTGGTAAGACCAAGAAAACCTTTGAGTTGTTTTGTATTCTTCGGTGCTGGGAAATCCATAATCGCCTTTACCTTGTCATCGTTTGCTTGTATCCCTTTTGTTGTAAGGCGATAACCAAGGAAGGAGATTTCTCGTCTGAAGAATTGTGACTTGGTGAGGTTGACAGTTATATTTGCTTTATTGAGGTTGTTTAGCAACGCTTCTAAATGATTTAAATGTGTTTGTATATTATTGGCGTAGCACAAGCAGTCGTCCACGTAGATGATCGTGTTCTTCTTGACCTCCTCTTCGAGGGCCACATCCAATCCACGTGTCAACGCTGCAGAGCTGGTGCTGAGTCCAAATGGCGTCACTGTGAATCGGTAGCACCTCCCTTCATGCATAAACGCAGTGAAATCCCTACACTCTCGTTTTAATGGGACTTGCCAGAAGCTACTGGATAAATCGACTGTCGACAAGTACTGCATATCACCACATCCAGCCAATATCTCATTTACCGGGGACACTCCTTCGTAATCGGGCACGGTCACGCTGTTCACTTTTCTTGCATCAAGGCATAGGCGAACCCCCCCTTCCTTCTTGATAACTGTCACGATTGGGTTGACGTACGGGCTGGCGCAACGTTCGATTACACCATATCGTAACATCCGGTTAATCTCCTCGTTCACCTTGTCTCTGTAGGCAAGCGGCACAGGCCACCCTCGTTGAAAGTAAGGTGTCCTGTCCGTAACGTGAAACTCGTGCGTGTAACCCTCTATTCTTCCCGGGCACTCCCTAAAAACATTCCGGTTCCTTACCAAAATCTCCTTCAGGCGTTGCAGTATTCCTTCATCCACGCAGTCTATGCTCCCAATCTTCTCATCGATGCATCGCAGTACTTCCTCTTCTTCTTCACTGTTTATCACGTCAATATTCATGATTGGTATAATGTGCTCCTCATCAACAGTATCGTTTTTTAAACTAACTACTTTGTTTCCGATGTCGATGCGACACCCAACTTCTTGTAAAAAACTAATTCCTAGTATACATGGTTTCACTAATTCTGGTATTACCAAAAACACACATTCATATCGGATACTATCAATCTCAATGTCACACAATATTTGTCTCTTAACTAATTTGGATTTACTTCCTACAGCACTTATTATAAATGTATTCGTTACGGGTAGTGTCTCATATGGTTCGATACTCTTCTTATGGTTATTAAACCAAGTTTCCGATAACCCGTTAACAATACAACCAGTATCAAGTAAGGCTTGGACGGTTACATCATTATTAAATTTAATAGTAATCTCGGGACATTTCAATATTTGTTTATTTACAATCTCGTCGTCCTCTTTTAGTAGGTCCTTTCGTAAATCAGGTAACAATATATTTACACTCTCACTCGGAAAGAGGTCGCTTAGAAATTCTATCTTCTCCCCTCGTTCGACGTATTTTTTTTTTTGTTATTGTTGTCGCTGTTACCGTTCGCCCTTGGGGTAGTGCCAACGACCGTGCTACTGGGTCCTGCCTCAGCTGGTGTAAACTGTACTGTATTGACGTAGTGTTTGTTGTCATACCGACCCCTTGTTGGCTGTCGGTCACTTTCATTTTTATTGTATTGCGTTTCCCTTTCTCTCGGATTGTTCCTCCCTTCGTTGTAAGGTCTATAATGTGGTCTGCGAGTGTTATCTCCGCTCGACTGTATACTTGTGAATTCCGTAATCAGCGCTTCGAAATTTGGTATACTCGTGATACCACGTGTGACCACGGCGAGCTGCAAGTCCTTACCAAAGTGGCGAGCTAGTTTTCGTATCAGCTGAGTGTCGGTTAATGCTGGTGACAGTTACCGACTTTCCAGTAAAATCCGTTCTACATACTGGACAGCTGTGATTGGTCCATTCCACTCATATCTGCCGTACTCCAGATTGTCGCGTATATTGTCCTGGCGTTCTTGACCCCAGTACTTCAAGGTGAAAGCTTCTTTAAATTCTTCGTACGTGGAGATTTGATTCCTTATGACGCGCCACCATATTCCAGCGTCCATCTCCAAGTGTCTTCCGATCCATTTAATGTCACCGTTGCTGTAGTACTGTTCCTGGATCTCTGACAATTCCTTCAGGAACTCCATTGGGAACCTGTCAGTGCCGTTATACTTTAACTCTGTATGTGTGTGTCCGTTAATTCTACTGATTATTCCAGACTCACCTTCAATTAGCTGACGCTGTAGTCGTTCTATCTGGGATTTTAATTCGTTGATACGGGTGGTTTTCTCTCTGGTGCTCTCGTCCAGTTTTTGTTCCGCCGACTTCTGTCTTCCATCTACCTCATTGATTTTCTGTTGCATTGTGTTGTTTACGTCTCCCTGTTCCTGTTGTAATTGTCTTACTGTTTGGAATAGTTCGACTCTCAATTCCTCTTGTTTCTTGTGATTTTCTTTTGCGTGTGTCTCCACTCTGTTGTGGATCTTTTTGATGCTCGTTTGAGTATTTTGGGCAACACTCTTTAGTTCCTGTCGGTCTAATTCTCTTGTTTCCCGCACCTCTTCGAATTTCTTGTCGGTGTCCTCCTTTAACTCTTTTATGATCTCGTTCTGCTGCTTCTGAACCTCGTCTATATTCTTATCACAATTGTTTATATATTCACGCATTTCTGCGCGTATTTGTGTAAAATTTTCATTCTGCTTCTCGAAACTTTCATTAATTATTCTAAGGTTTTCACTAGCCTCTTCCTTCTGCTTTTCAAACTTTTCTTCTAGTTTCTCGAATTTTTCATTAAAATTCTCGTTAATCTCTTCCTTTTGCCTTTCGAATTTTTCATTAATCTCTTCCTTTTGCTTCATCATGAAGTCCATTAATGCGCGCAACGTCACCTCTTCCTGCGGTTGTTGTTGGGACTCCTGTCCCCGCGCTCTGACGTCTGACGTCTCCTCGGTCATTTGTGAATAAGTTGGTGATTCCTCTCGTTCGACACCAGGTACTCCCTGTTGGTTATTAATGTCAAAATTCATGGAATCTGTGCTACTGGTCGTCATTCTTGCAGCTTTACTACGCGTTAACATTCAGTCCCAGTCCAACTAGCTTCACACTAATAATATTTGTTCTTACAACTACTAACATGAAATATTAATGTATACGCTTATCCTATCTCTACTGCCTGCTCTTTGCCGTGCGGTGGGCGCCAAATACAACACTGTGGGGTGTTATGCTATTACGCTACTGAATTAACTAATCTGTGATTGCCGAGCCCTACGTTCTTTGAGAGCCAAATACTACACTTGCCACGTGTTGGGCAGTCATTAAGTAATTATGCTAACAATAATGGATTAATTAATCTGTGATTAAGTAATTATTGAATATATTAATTTGCATAATGAGCTCGTGTAATCAATAAATAACACGTTAATTACTTACGTTAGCATAACTATTGCATGGAGACTCTAGTTGTTGCATTAATAAATAAAATAAAATAAACTACCATAAATCACTCAAATGCCATTACTTTCTCGTTCTGAGGTAATTTGACAATGATGAACGCATATTGATAAAATAAACACTTATTTATTAACATTATATCATTCATTAAATTCAATATATAAAATATGGATGATTCCCTGTAAATACATACATTCATAAACTCATGAAAAGAACATAAAAGAACACATGTTTATACATCAAATTACAAGGTAAATCCAATACGTTGTTTGCTGAAAACATACACATACATATATAATGTAATCGATATATAGAAACACAAATATTCAAACAATAAATCCTATACTAATGCGTTCATCGTATGCCTCAGATGGATGGCGTTAAATTATGTTTATCATGTTTAATTTAAATGCTCAAGGGGTGTTTCTTGAAAAAGAGACAGGACAGTAGAGCTCCTTATAATAAGAATAGCATAAAGATTACTTGTTTAGATGAATTATCCGATATTTCCATCGGCGTAACTCCTCTCTGCTGGACCATGTGTGGGAAACTGTGCTGTCACTGACACTTAACACACGCGAAACAGATTCACTCGCGCTGTGTGTTCGTATTGTGTTGATTCTGCTGTTATTGTTCGAGTCATGAAATTATGTGTCGTGAAGATAAGTTCATCGTTAACTATGGTGTATATATATATGTCTGTCTATTGTTCAACGTTTGATATGTTCATTAATGTTAGTGTTTTGATGCCGCGGTGTAATTGTTCCACATGATATTGTATCGCACCGCAACACTGTATAATGTTATGATTTCGCCGTCCGGTGTTACAACAACGATAGTTCTACGCGTCGATTATTGATGTAAGTGTGACTGGTTAGTTCAATTCTGAATTAGAGTATAATAAAGAATTCTATAATTGTTAAGCACTGGCGTATGTCGCATGTTTTTAGACACTGGAAAGTACACTATTACCGGATACGCGCCAATATCGAAATGTCTAAGTCTCTGAGTTATATGACGCGTGGCAAAATTTCAAAGTCCCACTGCCGTCCGTATGTTAATCGAACTTTGACGACCGACTGTTGAAAATTATAAAGACTGTTCTATTGACCGACTGACTGCTCAAAGTATATGAGTAAAAATTTATGAAAGACTGTCCTCCCGCGTGCTCTGCAAGCAGTTTTTATCAAACATCGTGTACCACAATGCACCCTTCTGGAAAACACGCCTCAAGTTGAACATGATAGGACGGAAGATCTCCTACCCTTAAGCCAGAGTGTCGTTCTTCACTTCTCATTCGACGTTCCCGTTGCTATGCTGGCGACGGTCCTCTCCACCAGTTCTCTGGGTAGATGCTGGGTTGTGATTGGATATCCTGTCTCCCCACGGAAACAGGAAACAGGAAAGCCTCCGTACACTTTTCCTAGAACAGGAGCAATTTCATGCTCGTCTATCATGCTATTGTCTAAGCGTACTCCGGGTCTCGCTGCAGTTCTCACGAAAACAATGTGTCGTCTCTTGTTATTGTTCGCTGTGTTTAACCCTTTTTTCCTGAACGCTATCCTGGCGCAGCGTGACGTCGTTTCCAAAACGGCACACCTACCGCCTGTCGTAAATATCCGTTGTCGCCAGTAAGTCGTTCCCCCGCTGTTTACAAGTTCGATTCTATTATTTTAGGTATCGATGTCCGTCCTCGTATAGGGTATATACTATTGTGTGACTTACACCCTTTTATTCTTTACTGGTACTCTACAAATTACCCGGCAGTGTGTCCGCCACGGTTTCTCCTCTAAATTGGTACTTGACACAGTTTCCATTATCTTACATTTGCAGGCTGTAAATCTCGTGTTTTAGTCGAGTCTGTCACGGCCAACCTTGTCCCTATTGTACGACTATGTGAAACGTACTTGCATTGTCTGAAGTAAACGTTCACTTGACACATCTACACACATTTCTTTATTTATTGCTCGTGGGCTGAGTAGGTGTGTCATGCTGAATGTAACGTCTTTTCAGTCACACTAAAATTTTTAAATTT